>OX424540.1:6684640-7293640 GCA_949152445.1 Cerastis rubricosa | reverse complement strand
TTTTCAGTCACCAGTGCCACTTTCAGACTTCCTTTTATATGTTTGCTCATTTCTTATTCTAATCATTCGCGTTACACTACACATTCCTCTTATCATTCTTATCTCATCCCCATGCCTTTCATTCATTCGTTTTGTCGCCCAACATTCTTATCCATAGCCACTGATATCCTGTAGCAGGTCAAAGGTACAATTATCCATATTAATATCTTAGATGTACAGATCTCGAGCTGTCGAACAGTATAATTAGTTACCTACGTTTCATTTGAAATAAACACTGGGCAGCTCGAGCATGTGTGCAGTTATGCGTGGTGTGATGCGTACGTAATAAAATTATTTGTGTTCACTTTTATAATATGAGCTGTGTCCACGAGAACACTGCCGACAAACTATCCTGCAGTTTGGCAGAAGTTTTGTAAATTAATCATAAGTAATTAACTTCGTTGAAATAAATAAATAAAAAAAAGGATATCTTGTAACCTAAGGAGGAGCTCCTGGCTAAATAACAACAACCCGACGGATCACTCTTTAAGGTTAAGCCGTGCTTGCCGAGGTTGGTCCGTGGATGGGTGATCATAATTACATACCAAGTTTCCTGCGTGCCTCGGAAAGCACGTCAAGCCGTCGTCGTTACTAGTAGTCAGAAGACAAAAATCTGACGTCCAGTCGGTATCAGGGGCATCGTAATACCCAGTGACTGGGTTGTGGAGGTCAGATAGGCAGTCACTTCATGTAAAATTCTGGTGCTCAGCTGGTTAGACTGGAAGCCGACCCCAAGATAGTTTGGGAAAAAGCTAGGCAGATGATGATAAAATATCTTGTAACCTTTGAAAAGCTGTGTATGTAACCTTTTCACCCATAAACAGTTGAGCAGATTTCGATGATCCACATAGACAGGCAGACATGACATAGGTTTTGGATAGACGATAGTTTTTAGCGCGGAAGTATTTTCCCAAGGGAATATTTCCGACTACAGCGCGGGAGCAGCCATGGGCACAAGCTAGTTGACTTAATAATTAAATTTTCTGTTTCAGCAACAATGTTTGTGGCGAGCTTAAGCCACAACAACCTCTGAAAATAATACTAATATTTATTTATTTAAACATCATGTATGACAGTAGTTAGAACTTAGGAGGAACAAAAGTTGAAACCACGAACCTTTAAAAACGGCAACATCAACAAAACAAAACAAAAGAACCCTTTGCTTTTGAGACATAATATTATGTAAATTAAGGAGGAGCTCGTGGCTAAATAATAACAGCAGCACGGGTCGATCTTTAAGGTTAAGTCGTGCTTGCGGAGGTTGGTCCGTGGATGGGTGACCATAATTACATACCGAGTTTCCTCCGTGCCTTGGAAAGCACGTTAAGCCATTGGTCCCGGCTGTCATTTGTAGATCTTTGACAGTCGTTACGAGTTGTCAGAAGCCAAAAGTCTGACATCCAAGGGGTGTTGTTTTACCCAGTTACTGAGTTGTGGAGATCAGATAGGCAGTCGCTTCATGTATAATACTGGTACTCCGCTGCATCCGATTGGACTGGAAGCCGACCCCAAGATAGTTTGGGAAAAAGCTAGGCAGATGATGAATAATAATTATGTAAATTCTAGTAAATTAAACTTATGTATAAAATAAAATAATGAATACAAAATGTCCAAATTACGAGAAACCTTAATAACTTTATGACTTATTTATTTATAGATTTGCTCACATGTAAAACACTTGATAGTAGGCATACTTTAAAATTTCATGACACAGTATTAAGACATGCACGACATGCACTTAAGATTGAGAGCTATTTAGATTCTGACTTCATACTCGTAGCTTGTTTTTATGTAAGGGATGTGTATTAGGCAAACATACATGATTTTCTAAACGTAATGATAATACATACCTATGTCGGATAAACTCTGTAATTTCTGTTTTCTCCCTTGAAAGACGATTGAGGAAAAACGTTTACTGTTTCATCCATTTGTAAATATACGGCGCGAACAAGATTTATTTCGTCACGTAGGAGTTAATTAAAATCTCTCAGCTTTGGCGTTACGAAGCCTTCACCGTTCAAGCTACAGGTAGCTCCTTCAGAAGCCTTCAGAATGGAGTCATTAAGTTAATTAACGGAAACAGTAACTAACAGTGCAGGAATACAACGTAAACTTTGACGTACATCTAGGTATACAAAACCAGTTTATGCAGATCTCTCATGATATGGGATATCTATACAAAGCGAGACCATGTTATACTCGAAATTTAAAGCTTGATGTATCACCGTGTGTACACTGGGTTAAATTAAAGTTTCTGAGATTAGTCAGACAAACGTGACTAGGGAATCAATTTAAAAGAAGTTTCCGTGAGATAATAAAATAGCTTTTATATTAGCTTCATTCCGACAGTTGATTTGTAGATCTTTGAAAGTAGTTACGGATAGTTCGAAGTTCTTAGTTTCCGAAACTACTTCCAAAGATCTAAAAATAACTGCTAGGGTCAACAGAGCGACGACAGGTTATCTTCGGTGGTTGATAGCTAAATCTGACACCGTCTGAGTCCATCTTTACCTACTCCAATACTAAAATAAATAAAACATCTCCTGCACCTCTTTAAATCGGTTTAATATATTTAATATATTCATTTGAGATTTAATTAAAATGTCTCCTCATATCACATCTGACACGAACAAAACACTTCGTAAATTATCTAACTTTATTACACCAATAAACATATTCTTCAGAAGCATTAAAGGATAAAAAATTCCAAGATCGTTAATAAAACGCAGGCAAAGGACAGAATGTCGATAAAACGCGAGACACCGGATCAAATACCTCTGCCATTTGTTCACTCTGAACGGCTTAGGACCTTCGCCCACAGTGACATTTTGCAGCGCTGCAAACGCAAAACGGCCTAGATACAGCCGCGATTATCGCGATGCTGTCGTTGGCTGATTATGGTCCCTTCTAACAATAAAGACATGAAAATGGTCCCTGGTCCAAGAAAGATTGGCAACCATTGCAATATAGAGATACTGCGTTAACATCGAAATAGTAGCGATGTTGACGCGCGTTTACATAGCTTCAGTCGCGCGTTGCATATGTGACGAACGCGTGATAGCAGTGATACATAAGCACGTTATATCATCACCATCGCTACAAAAGGTAGCCGTGAGCGAGGGCCTTTAGTCGCACGAATAACCCTATAGATCTACAGATACCTACACCAGTCTATCTTATTATTAACTTATGCAAAGCCGAAAAGTCTGACATACGGGTTATAGTGCCATTTGTTCAGGTCTCAGAATCCATATGCCATTTGGGAGCAAACAATACCAAATGTGTTGATTTTATACAACACACTGTGAATTCATTTCATTTGACTTTCATAGGCAATATGATCAATTTGAAAAAGCCAACCTTTACTTTACTTAGGAAGCTCTGCATTCCATTTCACAATATTTTATTAAAACACCAGCAAAATATTTATCAAATTAACTAAAAGCCTAGAATTAACGATAATAAACATACAGGACATGGACAGGAGAGTATATTAAGCTGTATCCCGCGAAAAGTTCACCTCCGCGTATATGTTTTTTTTTTAATAAAACGTCTAATATGTATTTAACTTGGTGGAAAAAAATATAAACAGCTATGTTTATTTGGAGTATTTGTAGAACAGATTGAGTACTACAAGTAGGTCAGAAAATTAAACATTTTCGTCCACGGAACATTAGTTTTTTTTTTTTTAAATCTTATAGTTTGACTTCGTACTTAAGGCAAAAATATTAACAGGACAAAAATAGTGCTAAAATGATTT
Organism: Cerastis rubricosa; assembly: GCA_949152445.1. Lineage (NCBI taxonomy): Eukaryota > Metazoa > Arthropoda > Insecta > Lepidoptera > Noctuidae > Cerastis > Cerastis rubricosa. The sequence continues at coordinate 7,289,841 of OX424540.1, read as the reverse complement.
ATATCACCATGTCTAACTATTATTATGAATATTAAACAAACTCTGCTCCGGACGTCACAGAAAATCAAGAAAATCAAAAAATCTTAAATACTACTTACGGCAAAAATGTAACAGGATTTAAATTCATTTCATAATGAGAAATATATAAATGCAAACCTTAATCCCCCAAAATTAAACAAATTAGAGCGATAATTAATATTGTCAAAGTAAAAATTAAATTACGATGCACGGTGTCAGCGCTAAGCAGCGTGCGGTGTACGGCGTGTGCTAGTGTGCGTAAACAAGATAAGCGCTGCGTTCAATGTGTGCGTATGACTGTGTTGTTGTTTGATTCGGTGTTTTATTGAATTACGCGATTGTACACCTTATTTCTATTTCGGAAAGATCAAATTCCTATGAAAGTGCTGCGCCAAATACAAGAATAAAGTTTGCAGACGTATTTTACGTAAATATTAATTGATTTTTTTTCACGATTTGCTTTAAAGTGTTTAATTTTCGTGTAAATAGGTTAGAAATAGCCTTTAGATGAAAGTTAAACTAAATTAAACCCTGTTAACTTTTTGCCTCAACCGCTATTGTAAAAAAAACTGGTAATAATAACTTCCGGTAGTACAATTTGTTTAATTTTGTTTATTGGCGGTGTAATATATTAATTTAAGTTATTTTATGTAAAAAAACCGTTGTTTATATTTTTGCCTTAAGTAGGTACAATCCTAAAATTTCGTAATTTTTTTTTACCGTAATTTCCGTGGACGAAAATGTTTATTTCTGAAAAAATATATTACTGTCACCAATTCTTTACCTAAAGTAACTAAATTTGTCCTGTTAACTTTTTTCCCATGTTTTTATTCACAAAAACGTGTTTTCGTCTTTTTCAGCTTTTTCCGGTCTCGGAAAATGTTTAATTTTTTTTTATTATTTGACGAGATATGGTCAAGTACACGATTCAAGAAAAAAATCGCTGTTTATATTTAATGCAGGGTTCAAATCTAAAAGCCCCGGACTAATAGTTAAATGTTTAAATTGACTATATAATTTGGCGGGATACTAACTCTGTAAGCTGTATCAAATCTCGGATTAAGACTAATATCTTATTAAAAATGAGTTCAAGTGATTCTGAAATGTTGAACCCCAGATTTTGTTAAAGACGAGGCGAATACAGTTATCGAAAATATTTTGCACGAAATTTCTAAGGAAAGATACTTAAATACATACAATGACTTTATGAAGTGGCGATCAGTTATGAAAATAATAAATATTTACAAAACACTACTATTTTTTACTTTCCATAAATTCGAAATGAAAAGTAAAGTGCTTAACACGGGTGAAAGGCATCAATTCCTACTCGGACTATAGCCGCCCTCGCTGCGCTCGGGCGTCTAAATACCTCGTATGGGAATTGAATCCTTTCGAACCTCGTGTAACAATCTACTATTCCACTTCCCTCCATATCATGCAGGAGACAGAACAGAGAAAGGAGAATAGGCCCAAAGGGACCACCACGGATTAAAATTTATTATTAATACTAATGGGTCCCCATTAAAAAAAACTGTATGCGATTAGTCACTGGATTTAGATAGCCGGTGACTAATAATAATCTAGTTTTTTCCCATCTTTAAAAAAATCCCGTGAAGGTCACAAAAATAAATTACATAAAAGCTGTTTCATCATATTTCTACCTAAAAATAGAAAAGCTTCATAAATCATAAACCCAAAAGTTTGCGGAACATAAATCTGACAGTATTATTTAGTGGCCCTTCGAGGATACAAAGGAAGCTACCTACAGGGAATCCGGAGTCTAGTTTAATTTTTAATTGACGACCCCGAGCACCTGTTTACTCTGCCTTTTCAGGGTTCCGTAAGTAATGGGTGCGAACGGGACCCTATTACACCAAGGTTCGGCTCAATACGAGTATGTCCTGTCCACCCGTCCGTCACAGGGCTGAATACTTTATACTCAACTGTAATTGCCTGTACACTTGAATTCACTCAGTGTCTATGGCCTCTATAACAGCCAATAAAAATAAAAAGTTAAAAATTAAAATGGTCTCACGTATTTTTAAATAAAATAAAAAAGAAGTGTGTTAAGTATTGTAACGCGGTACGTAATCGTATATAAAATACTGAATTTCACTACATCCGTTTAGACTGGAAGCCAACCCCTCTATGGCTGGGAATAGGCTAGGCAATCATTGAAGATGATACTGCCGTATCAGCGACATGAAGTAGAACAAGCACATTGACACGTTGTTATCATACAAGTCAATAAAAAGCAAAATACAAACCAGAAAACTAAAACTGTCATCCAAACTTAACAATCGATTTACTAGCTACACTTTTAGCCCACTTTCGCAACTCTTCTACCTAACAATAGCAAGGTTATTTTAGTAAAGCAGCACTAAAATAACCAAGTTTCGTAACTTTGCATTGATTTCTAATAAAAACCTGTACCTCACAACTTGGTTACAACATAATATAAGGTATACTAAGTAAAGTCACAAGATCAATAAAAGAGTCTATAACTCGGGGCTGAAATTGCTGAGTTGGCCTGAAAAGTTTTGTGGGAATCGGTTGTCATGCTATGGGCATGGAGGTGAGGGAATGAGGAAAATGTCGTGAAGAAAGTTTTGTGTATGTATGTGGATATGAGTAGTGGAAGACAAAAGACAGTATCGTTAGACTGTGTGAAATAAAATATCTATATAAAGGATGACTGATAAGAATACGTCTAATGTAGACGAATGGAAGAAGAAGACATGCTGCACCAACCTTCAATAAATTTGGATAAGAGCAAGAGAATGATTATCTGTGCTTGCTGCTATTAAGAGAGACTATTCTTGATTGAGCCTAGTAACAGTCGCTGACTTAGAGTATAGAATAATTTGGTTTTAGTGGAAGAATTCTAATAATATTTTCGTTTTGCTTAATTATAACTAGAGAATTGCACGTAAGCTTACAACTTCATGTCAAATCGCGTCCCATACCCCGGGGGAATAATATATCAGTCTAGCTATCTACCAATTACTTTACGATCGGCTTTCAGTCCTACCAGTTGCTACATGGAGCATGGGTGATCTTCGAAACGCAGTACTGCTGGATACGATTTTCCTATATCAGATGAAATTATTACACTTATGTCCCTACTTGCCTGGTTTCTGCAGTATGGAAGGATCTGAAAGTCGGTCTTGTCACTTTTCTGCAGAGGATCTGTTAATTTAGTATTGAATTCTTCTTTCATGCAGTAAAGACTAGCTTTAAGCCGCATGAGTTTGGGAGATGTTAGCACTTGAATCCAACGTCCTAACCCAGATCATACTCTATCATATACAGTCCATGCGCGCAAATGTCCGTTCGCGCAAAAGTCTATTTGCGCAAAAGTCCAGTCACGCAAGTGTCCAATTGCACAAATGTCCGTTAGCGCAATATATCATTAAATTCCTCCAAATTGAATAGTCTGTACCTGCAGGTACAGACTATATACATATCATCGTCATCTACGTAGTCTTTTTCCCATAACGTACATATATTGGAATCGGGATCATCAGCATCATCTTTCTGCTCTTCTCCCATGTTATTTGGGGTCGGCGCAACACGTTTTTTTTCTTCCATCCTCCCCTGCCATTCGTCATGCTTCTATTGGAGTCGGGACGTTAAAACAATGAATGAGACGATCAATACATATTTTACCATCTGATTCCCATTGATTACTTTTTAATGAATTGAAACCACTTATAAACTTACCCTTTGCGGTGTAAATTTGACCTCCAACTTAAACTTGACTTCGCCTCTAAAATAACTACGAAGGGTCAATTCAATCAATAGCTAAGGCCGTTCTTGATACTTTTTAAATCACTGTATTATTTACTGTGAATTGGTTGGACTTGGTATCAATGAATTAAAAAATACTTAAAAAGTTGGAGCTTTTACCTTCTAAATCTTCGTAACTAGAAGGTATGGTGCAGAACAAAAAAAAATGGCAATGACGGGGAGAACAGTTGCCTTTTGTCTTCTTTAAGGACAGCTATATATTGAATGTTAATTACTATACCTACCTAAAAATTTACAAAATATAAGTTTGTTTTTGTAGATCACTGTTATTATTGCAGCAAAATACGGTAATTTCTCAACCTATTAGAGGAATTGGACTGCATGGGTGTGTCATTTGCCGTGTCCAGTTCCAACTACAGTGTTCTTAGTAAATCTAGGAGTTATAATGTTCGCGTGACAAGGGGACCTGAATTTTGCATGGGCAACCATTGAAGCAGTCACGCGTGACCAAAGGTCGCGTATGTTGTGTTTTCTACTTTTACTTAGACTTGGATCAAACATACATAACGTATGCTTGTGGCTACTGAATAAACTTATTTTTCGGATTAATTTTAGATCCCTAAAAGCCAATGACCGCAATCGGTGCCATTTTACTCTCTTATATAATGTCAAAAGTTTCGTTAGTGGCCGCCGACCAATAAAATACCAACAGGGCTCTGGCTCTATCATCATCATCATCATTTCAGCGGAAAGACGTCCACTGCTGGACATAGGCCTCCCCCAACGCCACATTGACATAAGGGGGGTTTTCAAATAATCGTCACGTTTGGCAGTCGGGTTGGCGATCGCAGTACGGTTGTTACAAAAGCACAGAGAACGCTGCTGCCCATTCTCTGGCAAGTCCCTTAGTCGCCTCTTACGACACCCACGGGAAGATATGGGATCTGTGATCTAGCTCTATACACTTTGATAATTGGTCTGTAGAACTTTAAGATGACCCGAAGGCTCTTTTAGAACTGACGTAAGTTGTAATCGTGACGTTTCGAAAAAAATACACTCATCTGTTTTAGTCATAATTAAAACATATTTTGCCGTTAGCAATTACAAAATATTCAATTCAGTTTAAAAAGGTTTGGAACTACTTACATACATTGGTCATAAGACAAAACATATAGCGTAATATATTTCGCTCAATGATAACAAAAAAAATATTAAGCGCCCAAATACAAAATCTCAGAACCCTTATCTCTATCCAATTACCCAAGAGCCAATAACTTCTCTCGCTTCGTCCAAATAAACAAAACAAAAAGTTTATAACATAAGAAGAAAACGTAATAGGAACATCTTGATTCGAAGTGCGTAACAACTGAAATATTTCCATGATGCTAAAATATAACTTTTTACGTTATTAACCATAACGCTGTTGGAATTATTTTGAGAGTGACTTATGAACAATATCTCTAATGGTAAAAGATAATTTATCGTCCATTTGTCCATTTTGTTGAACAGTCTACTTTTAACCAAGGCTATCTAAACCACAGTGATGTGAAACCTAATGAAGCTATTCCATAAAGCTAGCTATTCATTCTTGGTATTCTACTTAAAATGAACGAGGCTTTTACACGACGGCTTTATCAGCATTTACAGGCTAAACGTTAATTAGTTTGAATGAATCTGTCAGCGATTTTAAACACTATTATTTACAAGGTGTTGTTTTGCATCCTCGTCAAAATTTAGCAGGTTGTCACAAAAGGCATGAATAATCAATTTAAATTACGGTACCTAGTTAATTATTAATAAACACTGATTATTTTGGTTGTTAAAGTTTTTCAGTCTATCAGAATAACCCCCTTAACGTGGTTTAGGGAATAAGAAACGATCGAATAAACGTTTGAGATTGTTTGTATGTGTGAAAGCGTGGTTATAAGGCGAGGATCAGACGGGCTGCGTTTAAAACACGGGTTGTTCATACTTACCGATTTCCGTAAATAAGAAAAAAATGAGTAGGTAATTACCTACTCATTTTATTATTAATTCAGGTCGAGAATCATTAGCATATTACCTCCTTGAATTTGACAAGTATGCAAAACAACACCTTGTATAGTTAGAATATGATAGATAAATCCTTATCGGGTTTCATTCCACTAATTATATTTTGCTATTGTTCTAAATATTATTTAAATCAACAGTTTTATTAGTTTTAGGTGCGGCTTTCATGCTTCCGAATAAAATTTGCAGATTGTGAAAAGCTTTATTCAGTATACCACTTATCTTCAAGAAACAACATAAAACAAAACTTCATAAAATCTTGCCGTTATTCTATTTCTTTGCAATAAAATGGCTTTCAATAGATCTGCCAATAGGAAGGTTAAGCGACGTCGCACTCGATCAAACTTGAACTATAGCCTCCCGCAGATTGTGAAAGTAGAGTAGTTGATTCTACTCAGTCAACAATTTTGACCCGTGGTCTCAGGCAAGGACCAACACTAGGGTCACCACTGTTAGCGCTCGGTCGAGGTCACCTGAATTACATTTTTAATGAAACTGTAAATGGCTTTGTCTTTTACGGGTATCCATACTAAACACACAGTTCAAAGTGTGGCTGATGTAAATAGTAATGTGATAATGGACTATTATAAACTAATGGTCCATTATTTCCGACTTCAGTATTCAGATCCGGTTTCCCATTTGTTAAACACAAAATATTATTAAATCGGGTTTTCAGTTTGACGAGGCATACTGTTATTTGTGGGAATTGTTTTTTCCCAATACCGTTGGCTTCGGGTATTACTCGCGTGATGTTTATATTATGATTTTACCGCTTGACATATGGAATACATATTAGGTGCGTTGTGACCTAAATTCATGAAGGAATCTGTCCCTGAACAACAAAAGGTTAAAAATACCATGCGCACAGACAAGATAGTAACAAAAGCCAATTGTTCGAAGTGCTTCGGTGATTATGGTATAGGAAGTGAAGACGGAAGTATAGTAATACGTTTAACCTCAGTCTATGGCGACCGGAGCAGAATCGATGTCAACGTACCAAGGTCAGCGCGGGGCTCCCATACCACGCGAGTAAGTGTCGCGGTTCGACACTTTTCACTACACTCTCGCATCCTAAAACCATTGTTCGACAACATACGTACATACTACTAATAAGGCAAAGTATCTGTGTCAAAGTCCCTGTTAACGTAATGTGGCAAGCAAATTTAAAATCATAGCACACTTATAAGAACTACACTGGATCGGCTTTACCTGACATCATTTTATTTGAAGCGGGGCGAGTTGATGCTGATCACCAGAGTTTATAACTGTGCGTTGACTTTTAGCTAGTTTTATACTAACAGCGATCTATAAAACTATTTAACTACTAACGTTTTCCCAATATAGGTATTATGCATTCGTCTATGTAAATGTAGAGAAGTAAGTTTTGATGATGACTATAAAACTAGTGGAAGACCAAAGAAACTATTTATCGACTGTGTGGAGGATGTATAGAATGGGACGTAAGGCTAAAAAGGACGTGCTGAAATGACGAGTAATAGAGAAGTATGTAAGAAGAAGACATGCTGCGCCAACCCCAAATAGTAATAATTATGAGTGCACGCGAATGATGATGATTTTGTCGATGTAAAACAAAATTGTATTGTTAGTTGCCATAGATTCAATCATCAGTTAACTGATAACAAAGAAGGAATTATCATTAGCAAAAATTTCAAGCAACTTAAGTACATAACCGGGTCTTCTAAAAGGAACTGAAGACAGCGCATAATGGGTTTTACGGAAAGTTTACAAACTGTCATGTCACCGTGAGTAGATTAAATTAAGCTGCGCCAGACATTACCTAAGACCCAGGAAGTCACGACATTTATTCGGTAACTCATAAAATGTTTCAGATACTTGTTCACAAGTTTTCTATTCATAAATACTTTTTAATTTCCCTCTATCGGTGTATACTCAATTGGATTTCAACGGAGCGATGGATTGCTAACTTTTATCGATTTTGAAACGGAAGAAAGTAAGTATACCGATACTTACTTTCTCCCGATTCAAAATTTAACAAATATTATTGTTTACAATAGAAACTGACTGCCAGCATGCGTAGCATGACCACTGTAGAAACGAATTTAGTCTACGGAAGAATCGACATAATGACAGATAAACAATGACAATGTGTCAGTTTGTCAGATTCTTCCGTCGACATAGCCCGTTTCTACGGCGGTCATACTACGCGTGCAGGTTGTATTTCCCATCAATTACGCAAAAATTACGAACGCCATTTTGCTAGTTATATTTAAGTGCTATTTAATTGGGGACAAGCCTATTTCCATCAATTGGGTACCACCAATAATGATTACAAAAAGCCTTTTTGAATATACGTATAACATCACGCCTGAAAACTCCAAAGGTTTAGGCAGAGATGTACCCATTAGTATACCCTTATTTCGACAGTTATATTTAAGTCCTATGTAATACGGGCGAGCCTATAGAGCCATGATGATGAGACCTGCCCCCGTATTCACAAACGCTCGGATTCGATTTCGATTCGGAAAGTCGTATGTCTATCTCGATCGCTTTCGTAATGCCAAAACAAGATAGACATACGACTTATAGAATCGAAATCGAATCCGAGCGTTTGTGAATAGGGGGGGCTGCGCATGAGGTCGTGGATTTGATTCCCAGGTCGGGCATAGCGTTATTGGGTTTTTCATCAGTAATTTCTCAGTAGCAGCCGCGGAGACTCAAATATTGTAAAACCAAATGATTTTAAAAGAACCATGGAGTTTCATGCCGGTTCTTCTCCATAGGAAACGACCAACCCGAACCGTGCATCTTTTGTCGACGTTTAACAAGTGCCCATGTAGGCCTATGTAAAATAAAATATTTTGATTTGATTTGATTTTGATTAGGAGTCAGGATTTGTACTTGGTTGAGCCTTTTGAGTTTCATCATCATCATCATCATTTCAGCCCAAAAGGCGACTGCTGGACATAGGCCTCCCCCAAGTGTCGCCACATTGACATTTTGGGGGGTTTTGCCATAATCTCCACGCTTGGCAGGCGGGTTGGCGATCGCAGTACGCTTATTACAAAAGCACAGAGAACTTTTGAGTTTACGATAAAAAATACCCAACTATTCTTTTCACCAAAACTTCAACAATGTAGTGTTATTTCTCCTTGAAAGTTCGAAATGTATTGCATGGGACTACCAGGGTGAGGCCCTTCGCGTATATCTTTATTATGTTTGAATGCAACGGCCAAGGACGGTGGTTACGACTCTAGCCATTAAAGTCAAGCCGTGCCCTTGGACTCACAGTGGCACGAAGTGCCCCATAAGGTTTAAGAGAGGATGAAAGTTTCCACCGACTGACTCGTTGGTCCAGGGGTCGGAAGCGCTTCTGTTGAGCATGAGGTCCTGATGCCATGAGACAGTGTTATCGGGTTTTTCTATCAAGAATCTCTCAGTAGGAAGGGAGTCTAGATTGGTGTCCAGCTCGCCCTCTATTACGTGGACTGAATGGATGAAACATAACTGGCGAAATAATAATATATATAAAAACTTAAAGACTTATCCCAGCGAAATCAAACAAATAAACAACCTACATCCGACTTATTCAATTTATAGTCGCTTATAAAACTCACGTATAATTTATCTAATCAAAACATTATACGTTATATTGCCCATAAAACAATGAGTTGATCGTTCAATTTCGTGGAATTAAAAATGCAGACAGGAGGTAGTAAATCAATCGATACGTTTACCTCATTAACGTGGCCCGAAGGTCAGATTATAATTAACTAATACATAATAGAAGTCTGTCGGTCAGATTTAGACATGATGCAAGAGTGGAGTAACAATAACCATATCAAGGCAGCGGTACTCAATATTTAGCCACCTAGCCACTTATAGGAAACTTTTGCCAGTTATAAGAAAACCACTTTACGATATCTTTCTCTCGATAAAATGTTATGAAAGCGTGTTTTCGCCTTATATCTTAGCAAGTACTCCGCAATTTTGTTGTGTATTTATCACAAAGTGAACGCTGCAGTAATCCATACTAATATTATAAATGCGAATGTCACTCTGTTTGTTTGTTTGTTTATATGTTTGTTTGTTACCTTTTCACGAATAAACGGTTGATCGGATCTTAATGGAATTTGGCGAGAAGATAGCTTTCAACCTGGGGAAGGACATAGGCTATATATCATCACGCTACGACCAATAGGAGCGGAGCAGCAATAAAAAATGTTGCGGAAACGGGGAAAATGTGACGCAGATGAAGTTGCGCGGGACAGCTAGTATTCAATATTCACATTAAATTTTCGCAGTTTGAAAACTACTAGGGTACATTTCTTCGTTAAAGATTCCTTCAATATTTACATTAGACATGTGGTGGAATTCATCATACATTCAAGAAATAGCCTTATTTTGGGTACCTAAGCAATTTAAAACCTGTATTTAACCTATTTAAAAATCAGTTTGGTGGTTTGGTTCGGAAGCCTTATCCATGCCAAGTGACTGTCAAAAATGGAGAGATTTGGAAGATACCTAAATACGGGTTTTATCGGAATGGTTTAGCATTGGGTGGCCAAAGGTAGAAGAAGAGAGAAAAAAGTAACGTTGTGATACATAAACATAAGTAATAAATAGGCGTTTATAAAGTACATATTTATACCATTAATTTCAAGAAGTTCCCACTTAACGAACTTTAATTGTCATAATATTTCCACTTCAAAACTACGCTTACGCTATCTACGTAACAAGTTAAATGTAAACAAACCAAAGAAGAAGAATAAGAAACTTTGAATTTCGCTGAACTACACTATCTTTCAACTTGTTTGCAAAGATAAACACACAGATAGATGGATCTCAGGAAGCCACTACCAAGTTTTAAAAAGCCATATTCAGGGAAATAGTGTTTGCACTTAAATACATGCAACCTTTATACTCAATACCTTGTCGCAAAGACACTCATGTTCCTGTGCTGGCAGATACGAACCTTTTACGTCCGAAAATACGGTTCAAAATAAATTAAACTCTGTATATTTCTTTCAGGAATTCTCAGTATTTTCTGTGAGGGTGGTTGCTAATGAACCTTCACCGCTGCCATATTATATTAGTTTGGCATTGGTAACCAGTCAGAACTGCAAATCGATATCGCTTTGGAAGATTATCGAAGAGCACTCTATGTAATGCTATTGTTTTGTGTATCAAAAATAAAATTTTATTGTATTTGCTAATTATTTTTTTTATGGTCGTTATATATGTGTTTTGGATTTGACTTGAGATAATAGTTTTGTTGTAAATTTTTAATTGTGTTACTTTAATTACGAACGTTTTTTATTTTTATTTTTTTAGTCTTTATTATTATTTTTGTTATTTCAAACACAATGTAAATTGTTTGTGAATAAAATTGAATTGAATTGAATTGAATTGAATATGTCTGCCATGTGAGGCAATGATTACAAATACGTACTTATTTCGAACCAAATATATTATTTTTGAATTGTCTTTTTTGTTTTTACTATGGACACTTTTAATCGACGGTCCCTACGTATATAAAGACATGTCGAAAATAGCCTTTTTTTATTGTATCGTTGGCTTTAGATTATCTATGCGTACATACTGACATACGATTTTTTTTTTTACCTTGTTTTACAACTCGTATAAAAGAACAAGTATTATAAATACAACGAATAAGTGTCGTACTATGCGGACATCTATGACATATCTTTTTGTACGGTGTTTTAAAATGCGTGCCACTCGGTGCGAACGCAGTTTTGTCAGACTTATCGCGATTTGTGAGGCAATGATTACAAATACGTACTTATTTTGAACCAAATGTATTATTTTTGAATTGTCTTTTTTGTTTTTCACTCTATTTTAAATCGGTAGAATTTTGTAAAAAGCTACCGATTTAAAAGAGAGTCCATGGAGATTTTTGCTCATTCTTCTCCATAGTGATCTGCGCTTTGGAATAAGCAACCACAGTACATTCACAGTTATTATGTCTTGTGACCGGACTGTAGCTTTAATTTGATTGTTGTTCGACTATTCAAGTAACTGACCTTATTGAAATAAACGATTTTGATTTTACTCTAGGTTTCAAAAGGAAAATTTTACGAAAAAGAATCTCACATTATAACACAACATCACGCCTGTAATTCCCTGAACTTTATTGTACACCCACATTTCGCCACTTATGTTTTAAGTCCCATGTAATAGGGCGAGCCATAACCCCGGCACAAATTCAAATTCCGTGGCTGCTACCGAAAATTCCTGATGAAAAAAATTAGAAGTTAACACTGCCCTACTCGGGAATCGAACCCAGGACCAGGAAATTAAACTGACTCTTTAAATATTTTTTTTCAAACATTTGGCTTTGCCCGAAATAAATAAAAGAATACCATGTATTCAATTACTTACTATCCTTTCATTGTAATTTTACTTTTATTCTCATTGGCTTAAGGTATAAGTACGAGGTAAAATAACCGCGAAAGAACTATAAGAACTGTCAAAATCCCCAAATCTATAAACGGCAATCAAAGTTTATATCCTTTTTCCTAAATACATCGCTTGACCTAGTTGGACGGTCGCCGCGGGCGATCCCAATAAGGAATGTAGTTAGTATGAACAAGGCCTTTCATGCCGGCTGAAAATAGCAATCGTTTACCCGAGTACAGCAGAGGTCTGAGCGGCAGCTGCTCCAAAAGAGGGGTAAATCCAAAGTTATACCTATGTCAAAGTCAGAAAAAGTCTAAATCAAAGTCAATAAACCATATGGGGTCGCCTACAAACTAAAAGAATTAAGTAAGTACTGGAGTGCAACCCGTTCTTTTCCTATTTTTCGAGTTCCCTAATTCTAATGATTTAAGATAACATTCGCTTATTATTTTTACATTTGTTCTTAGCATTCGTTTTGGATGCAGTTTTATAAGACATTTTGTTGTTAAGTACTAACCAACTTCTATCGTCTCGTTGTATTAGTTTCTAAATTAATAAGTGATAGTGTGTTTGAACATTTTGGCAGAAATACGTGCTATTGAAAACGTGGTGTGATCATCCCAACAGACGTTTGGAAGAAAATATTGTATCAAAAGTTACTAACTACCCCCGTCTCGTGAGAATCGAGTCCCAATAGAAAATCAGCGAAAAGAAAATCGTGGCAATCTATGAAAACCTACACAATTCCCCGAGGCTCTCAACTCACTAAGGTTTAGTGGCAAGTATGTATTTGTAATGCCAATTAACCGGCGATACTTCCCTTTCCGGCCTCGCTGACGAGGCCCGTCGCGACGTCCATGTTCAATACCCCTCCCCCTCCCCGACCCTTGCTCGAGCCAGCCCGCGAAGCTGAGCCATTAGTAATAAATCAGCCCCTAAATAATGGAAATCAGATCCAGCCTGTCCCTTTGCTGCCCTCTCTCAGCGACGCCCTAAGCCGAGGCTCGTACCCCACAGGGGGTGCCCTTAGCGCTGTCGCTTAGTTTATAAGCTTTTTGCTTGGCTGGAGGCCTTAAATTCGAGGCATCCACAGGTTTGCCCGGTTAAGCGGTAGCCAGCCTCAGAGGCTGAACTGCGAGATGCCATTCAAAAAAAAAAAAAAAGGCGATACTTCCTTGGCACTACCCTCCTTCCTTGGTACTTTCCTTGGGCATTTATCAATACTAGATGCAAGAAAAGATTATCCAAACGAATATTTTCAAGTAGATAACAATATAATAACAGTGTAAACAAAACTAAAATCATTATTTCAGTTACTACGCGTAAATGAAATAATGATTTTAGTTTAGTTTTGTTTTATCATAATCATTACTACGACTGTCATGTTTCACTTGTTTAATTATAATAGAAGAAAGAAAATACATAATATTTGCGATAAACATAACGCAAAGCAAAAAATAAACACATCTAACATCCAATATAACATATATATATATATATATATATATATATATATATATATAGGTATATATAACATCCAACCCAGGATAGCCAACGAACAATTCAGCAAATTGTAATAGACTAAATTGTCTGAATCGTAAATAAACGTTGTCCCATTAAAACATAAATCTATTACTTAAATTTACATTTGAATTAAAAGTTAATAAGGAACATAATTGGATAGATACATGTGATGTAATTCATTCGATTTTGATTACTAAAATTTCTTGCCTTAATATGTGACAGTGCCAAATTAGTGCAACGCTAAGCCTTTTATCTATTTTTGTGATAATTTGTAATTGCATCTATTTAATAGCATAAAATTCGATTATTCCTAACCTAACATTTAAACCTAACCCGGTCGCGGGTTACATTAGCCTTTTGACGCATAATGACCAAAATGATCAGGTTTTTTTTCGCATATCGACGCATTTGTAAAATGACATATCCGCATTAGAACCAATTCGCAAATTGACACATCAGCATTTAGACCAATTTGAAAAATGACCAATACAAATAATAACGCACAATGACGCATTCGTAAAACGAAACATCTGTAGTACTATGTAGTTTAAAGGTTATTGGTGTACCTACATACCTACTTTTATTTAAACGTAATGAATTCATCAAACTACTGGCCACTCGAAAGTTTATCTTTGAAAATGAGCTACTTCAAAGGATTCGTCTAAAATTAACTTAATTTATATCTATGCTCGTGCATAATTATTCACCCTTATATTGCATTTTTATTTATTTAAATTCTTAACTTCACTGTACCTATGATGGTAAAAGTTTTGTTTTTAAAGGAATAGTTCTTAATTTCACAGTATCTAAGATGGTAAATGTTTTGTTTGAAGGAATAATTTTTAATTTCCCTATATCTAAGATGGTAAATGTTTTTTTGAAGGAATAATTCTTTTTGTTTTTGCCCTTTTCTTGCCTAACCGTGAATTAGTCTCTTGACATGGCATTTTGCGTATTGCACATTTTGCGTATTTAAAATTAGTCAATACGCGTGTTGGTAATCATACTAATATGGCATTATGCGTATTGCACATTTTGCGTATATGTCAAAATGCGTATTTAAAATGAGTCAATACGCGTGTTGGTCATTATGCGTCAAAACGTACATTAGGAACATAAAAAAAGTTCTAACTTATCCCTATTCCTAACCTAACCCGATTTATCAACCCAAATTATGAATTTGGCATTACTGAAATGATTTCGTTGGCAGTGTTCAGGCGATAAAAAAGCATCTTTACTGAAAAGTATATAATAAGCTTTGTTATAAAGAAGCATTTTTATTGGGACTGCCAAAACTTTTGAAAGGACCTACTAAGTACTCGTATTAAATGTACGGGACTAACCTTGATAGTGATATGAAAAGACGTGTGAAATATGGTGTTGGATGATATTACCTACTCGTACCTTACGTTGGAACAATCCTTCTCAGGTACACAATACCGCCGTATGGGGGTATTACGGGTAATGTGATAGGCCTATAAATAGGAACAGTGTAATAATAGGGTGACTGGTAATTAGTGACCGATTAGTCACTAGCTGATAGGCCAAATAAACGCGCGCGCGAATCTCATACGGCTGTTGTATTATTGTGGTAAAAGTCAATGAGTTTAAAAAATGTTTCTTTGGGAAAGCTGTTTGTTAACATAAGTATAATCACGAGTTTAAGTATCGGTCAATAATAACTTCCAGTCGGATTTGAAAAATTAACCAACCAGGTTGATTTTGGTTTGATGTTAATCAACCTTCAAGAATTGTTTTTTTGGCTCTTGGTGTAAGGGTCGTACACCAAGAGCCAAAGAACCAAACCAAATCCATTTTTAGATTTAGTCGAACTGTGTTGCCATAACCACAGTTGAAAACACGCACTGTGGGTGGCATGCGAGTTTCGTGGCAGGTTATAGAAAGGAAACCCAAGGTTACTTTACACGTTTATTAGACATGAGACACAGAAATATCAGGGAATGAGTTCTTAAGGTCTCTAAACACTTTGCACTGGTCACTTGGAAGATAGAAAGAAGGAAGTTACTGCCCTGGGCTTAGGCACGTCGCAGCACGTGGGCCGGCGTGAGGTTGCAGGGCAGGCAGCGGAGCGGAGAGGCGACCCCAGAGGTCACCATCGCAGTGCGTGGGCAGCACCACGCAGGGAAGAGAACGAGCGCGCGTCAGTCGCGCTCGCTGGCAGGTAGGCAGGCAAGGTCTTCAGCTTGGCACTGGGTCAGCAAAGGCAAGTAGCCTCAGCACGTGGTAGCGTGGGCTCTCGGTACCCACGAACACACGTGGCTGCAGGCACAGGCGGCGGTAGCGGCCGCGTAGGCAATGCGCGTGTCTTTGACTGGAGCTGTAGCCTTAACCTTGAGGTGTAACCCAAGACTGGAACCCTGGAATCAGCGCGTGGCGGGTGCATCCGTAAGCGTTGTGCCAGAACATAGCAAGCCTCCGTCGATGCGTGCGTCTCCCAGCCGTAAGCCCATAGCAAGGTGGATGAAGGAAGACTCACCCATCGTGGCGGCTTACAATAAGAGGTTATGCGCGCACATGCCCCTCAAGCCTTTCGAAGGTTCCTTGCCGCGCGGTCAAGCGATTTAAGCGAGCAGCTAGGTGCTGCGCGGCGAGGCAAGCATGATGCAGGATGGAGAAGCATGTGAGCGCATTCACAGTGAGGTGCAAGGTGGCAGTTAAAAGAACATAGTTTATCTCGACAGTCATAGCGAGGCTGCCGAGAAGTATTAATGGCTGCCGGACTGCGCCGACAGACATACATAGTTAAAGAAAGCAATACATAGAAAACAAATAAGAGTTACAATCACACTGAGCACTTACCCGTTTATCTCGGGGTTTAGTATTTAGACGCCTGGGCTGGAGTTGGAGAAAGAGGTCGTGGAATGACTTGCATGAGCTTATATAGTACATTACGACGGACGCCACTCCCACTCAAGCAATGACGTGTTCGTATTTGAAAGATTTAGGAATGTCACTCGTTTCTAGTGATGTGCGTTTTAATCGGTTTTTTAGAAAATCGACTACAACGCTACAGCACCAAATCGATTTCCTTTAATTTTTAGGCCGCCATTGGCGATCTTCAAATAAGGTACAGTCAGCAACAAAAGTCCATGAACAGATACTAATTTTCAAAACACCTGAACACTAAAACGGACCATAAATCACTTACCAGAATAGAGTACACAATAAGGTTATCATTTCAATTTTACAAAAACGCTAAGCATTAATATTTTCATAAGTCGCTAAACATCATTATAGCGTAAGTCGATAACTATCATTTTGCCGTAAGTCGCTAAACATCATAACAGCGTAAGTCGATAACTATAATTTTGCCGTAAGTCGCTAAACATCATTACAGCGTAAGTCGATAATTATCATTTTTACCCCCGACCAAAAAAGAGGGGTGTTATAAGATTGACGTGTGTATCTGTGTGTCTGTGTATCTGTGTGTCTGTCTGTGGCATCGTTGCTCCTAAACGGATGAACTTTTTTGATTTTGATAAAATTGGTTTCGTTTGAAAGGTATTTTAATCGAGAGTGTTGTTAGCTATGTTTCTAGAAAATCTGCTCAGCCGTTTGAAGATCATCACCTCTTTTCTAGTTGATGAAGGGATATAAACAACTTCCACGGGTCTAGTCGATTTGAAATCTTGTTACTTGTCACCATGGGCATTGCCGAGTGGGGGCGGGGGGCTGCACCCCTCCTCCCTCCTAAAGTATAGTTTTTTTTTTAATTTTTAACTTTCCTTGTAACCACCGACCAAAAAAGAGGGGTGTTATAAGTTTGACGTGTGTATCTGTGTATCTCTGTGGCATCGTAGCTCCTACACGGCTGAACCGATTTTGATAAAGTTGGTTTTCGTTCAGAAGCGCAACACCGAAAAAATTGGAAGGAAGGAGGGGAAGCCTATGCCCAGGAGTGGGACAGACAGTCAAGACTAAGAAAAAAAAAAGTTTAAAAAACATGAAAAAAATTAAAAAAAAAAGCCGCGACTCAGTAACCTCTAAAAAGCCCATAATAAATTAATCCAAGCATCGTAGCGTCGGGGGGCCGCTAAGAAGACCGCTTAGAGCACAAAACAATGCACAGAACAAAGCGGACCCCCGACGCTACGACGCTTGGATTAATTTATTATGGGCTTTTTAGAGGATTTTTGTGTCGGGGGTTTTTTTAATTTTGCCGTCAATTGCTAAACGTGTTATGCGCGAGTTTTTAGAGTTCCGTACCCAAAAGGTCAAACGGGACCCTATTACTGAGACTTCGCTTCCGTCACCAGGCTGTATCTCATGAACCGTGATAGTTAGCCAATTGAAATTTCTGCATATTTTGTATTTCTTTTGCCGCTGAGGCTCCCAATCAAAAAAGTGTTATTTTTGCTCGTTTTTATAAATAACTAGCTGTCCCGCGCAACTTCGTCTGCGTCAGATTTTCCCCATTTTCGCAACGTTTTTCATTGCTACTCCGCTCCTATTAGTCGTAGCGTGATGCTATATACACTATATATGGCCTATAGCCTTTCTCGATAAATGGGCTATCTAACAATGAAAGATTTTTCATATCGGACCAGTAGTTCCTGAGATTAGCGCGTTCAAGCAAACAAACTAGTATTATATTTTTAGGATATATGTATTTTAAGGTTCTGTATTTTATTATGTAGGTAATGGGTAGGCCTTTATTGATATTTGTTTTATACTAGAAATAAATAAATATTAGGAGGAGCTCGTGGCTAAATAATAACAGCCGCACGGGTCGATCTTTAAGGTTAAGCCGTGCTTGCCGAGGTTGGTCCGTGGATGGGTGACCATAATTACATACCGAGTTTCTTCCGTGCCTCGGAAAGCACGTTAAGCCGTTGGTCTCGGCTGTCATTTCTAGATCTTTGACAGTCGTTAAGAGTAGTCAGAAGCCAAAAAGTCTGACATCCAGTCTTACCAAGGGGTATCGTATTACCCAGTTACTGGGTTGTGGGTGTCATATAGGCAGTCGCTGCATATAAAATAATGGTACTCAGCTGCATCCGGTTAGACTGGAAGCCGACCCCAAGATAGTTTGGGAAAAGGCTAGGCAGATGATAACTAGAAATAAATAAATATTGTCCTAGTTTTAAAAGGCTGTTTGTGTATGTTAGTTTAAATGTTTCTAAACGCACGCACGATACAGAAGAAATTCCCAGTGTGGGGCGCTAAAGGGAAGTTTAAAAAAAAAATGAATTTATATTCTGAATTATTAGCTGTGTTTATTCGGCAATCTTTTGATTATGAAAAATGCGGTGCGCTGCACTTCGCCGGATAGTGCCTGGTAGCAAACGGGTTCAATGAACGGGAAATGTAGGAAATTAGCTATGATCAGCGACTTTTGTATTTATTACAGATCATACAATTTTGTCTGTAGTAATGTATAGCAATTTATGGTTTAACTGAGTTCAGCGACTTTTGTAGTTTAATTATGACAAGTTGTTTTATAATTTACTTTGGTCAGTAACTTATGCTAAATAATAATGATTAGGAATTATTGGAAACAAATTATGTTCAACGACTTCTGTTGCTGACTGTACCTCCTCCAGCTACCTATCTTTGTCAAACCCATAGTTGCATGCTGCTTCAATCAGTGCTGAAGATTGTCATATCTCACTTGAATCAATGTTAAAGAAAAATAATTAATAATAATTAAGAGTTTTTCGGTACTACAAATTAGACAGATAAAAAGTAGGCGTTTATATGTCAATCTATAAACAAACAGGGCGGAGTGTAAGCGTGGTTAGTCCGACTTAAGTTCAATTTATGACTAGGAATACCAGTGTTAGTAGCTGAGCGGTGGATGAAACCACAGGGCACAGTAATAATATAAAATATATAGTTCGATAAAACGGAAACGCGATGCCTTTTCGAAACCTTGCCCTAACACTACATAATAAGCTCTAAATATTGATCATATAGAATGGATGAAACCACTTAACCGTATAAATCACGGATAAATCACGGGAGGCACGATAGCTAATGGTAACCAATTTCTACAGTGCCTCAACTGTTGTCGACCTACTACAACATAGTCTAGGTCAATTCGCGGGTAATCAGCTTAGGTGTGGTAATCTAGTTGAATTATTTAAGACTAAGAAATATGTAGGCAGGACCAGTCTTATGGGGAGGATCATGGGTTCCCGAAGTCATCACAAATCATCCAACTTGGCTGTGAACAGCATATAATTTACTTGTTTTACCTTGGAACTGCACGCACGGTCGAGCTATACAAAACACACAGCATATACAAAACATACAGTTTATGCGCCATGTTATACTGGACATGTAGCTCGAAGCTTCGCCGTGTGTACGTGAGCTTAGTTGACCCCAAATATCCTAGCCATATACGACACGACAGTAGTTTGAAACTATCTCGCAGTGTGTTCATCATCAAGACAATGTTTGTTATTAGTAAACTAGTTTATAGTTGTGGCCATATGTTGTTAACGATACCAACCGAACAACTCGTTTATTTACCCTCCTTCAACGACTTGAAAAACTTCTAAATCATAGACATTTTCCTTCTCATAACGGTGCCAAAACTCTCTTTGAAGTGGTTATTTTCAGCCTCGTCTTTATTTATAAGAAAGTTTATTGTACGCACTTGAAAGTGAAAAGTTTTGAATCTCTTGGTTTGTGAAATATCTTCTCAACAAGGAGTTTCTCTGTAATAGTCTGTTTTTCTTTTATTTGTAAAACTCGAGTAAGCAATTATTTACACAATAGTTAGTCTTCTGCATAAGTTATGCGCTGTTGTTTTTTTTTTAGGTTTTATGTTTTTAAAAGTCCCCATACATTCCTTTGCTAAGTAAAGCTACTCGTCCTTACAATATTCTCATCATCATTCTATTGCCATCTTCTTCTTCCATAAATCTTTATCACTTGGTGTTCACTACCTTCCTGGTAAAGTTCATCTTTCTCAAAATTTATCCATCGTTTCTTCGACCATCCTCAAATCTTATAGAAATCGACATTCATTCTGAAACATGAGTCACAAAGTCTTATTGCAATAGAAAACCTACAATATTTATTTAAACAACCGGAAACTATGACAAAACGAATGCTTTTCCATGTTGATTGGCGGAGTCACGAATCGGAAACATACTTTAACAGAACAATGACTCCGTTGTTTTACCCCAATTAGGTTATCTTCGAGAAAGGGTCGAGACCCTACCTTTCAGGTAAGTTCATGTTGTCTTACCCCAAGAAAACGTGAACTTTTCTGTTGGAAAAGTGAAGCTTTAGGTAAATGAAAAATTTTGCAGGCAGCTTATTTTTTTAGTTTTAGTCGAATGTCCACCTGATATTTTAATTTTAATTTCTCGGACCATAGCATCGCCAAAAAAACGTAGAAGCATTTCTAAGGATTAAGGCGATTCTCACACGACACCACTTGTCCACGCGTTCGGCGGAGGCGGTAAAGTGGATTTGATGCGATTTGCCGCACAGAGCCCGCAACGTTGCGGCCAGTCAGTTCCTTTAATACTTTGATCACGGAGAAACGGCGTGTGAAACGCAGCGATAGACGAGACGGTGCACGCGGCCTCACATAAGCCACTCCACGCGCCACTTGTTCGAAAACTACATTGCACATTGTCATTATGTTTTTTTTTTTATTGAATTAATTGACCAAAAGACATTCTGATGATAAGTAGTACAGACAGCGTTAGTATGTGCTAACCCCTCTACAGTCCGGCCGAGTATGCCAGAGGGGTAACTACTTAAAAACGCTGTCTGTACATAAGTTATTTTTTTTAGACCACACATGATCATCTTTCTAGGCTTTTCCCAACTATATCGGGGTCGGCTTCCAGTCTAACCAGATGCAGCCTAGTATTTGAAATGGACTGACTGCCTGGATCTGACATCCACAATCCAGGCCCTGTGTAACACGATTCCCCATGATAAGACTGTCAGACCGTGACCGAGACGTTTGTCAAAGATCTACAAATGACAGCAGGGACCAACGGCTTAACTTGCATTCCGAAACACAGAGGAGTCACCATCTACAGATCTACCGCGGTTAGCGTTGCTTAAGCACGAAGATCGAGCATTGTGGCTGTTATTCTTTACCCACGAGCCCTTCTTATTTATACTGAGTGACTACCCTTTTCTGTGGTAATTAGCTGTAGGTAAGCTAATTACCACAGAAAAAGGTAGTCACTTCGCATCCCACCACTGGTAAAATAAACAAACCGGCGGCAACATTTACAAGTAACAAGTCAACTCGTCAGTATCGCATCAAATCGAATTATCCACTCAACCGATGTATGCGGAGTATCGATAAACAAGTATGTCACTATGACATGAGAAACTCTACTCTTCCAATATAAGCTGCCCTCTCATTCTACGTAAAGCCTATAAAATGCCAGGTCGATTTTCACAGGGTTGTCAGGTTTTTGATGATAACGAAGTAAATGGTTAGGTACTACGTGAGGGTGAGTGCCTCTGTGGTCAGTATTGGAAATGAAAAACTTTTGTTTTTGAATTTCCACTTCACATTTGTCATGCGTTTTGCCTTATTAGTAGAAATGTTCCGAACGAAAGCCGACTTTCCGGCGACTTTCGTAGTCGGCGACTATTCGGCAAAGAGCGCGAGTATCCGGCTTCTTTCTTTGTATTTATTTCTCAATAAAATGTAGGTACCTGCCACCATGAGAAATTTTTATTCGGCACTGGTTACCCTTGACCTCACGGGAATCATTGTCCAATTGGTCAAAAAGACCCATACAGGAGACTTTCTTTATGCCAGGTCAAATTTTAATTAAGCTCTTTCACTTAAATGTACAATTACAATTGTCTTTATTTTTTCACACAAAAATACCGCTCTGACCAGTGCAAAAGCAAAAATCAATAACAATGCGGAGTAAACAAAACATGTTCCGACATGATCGCAGGCGGTGGTTGCGACTTGCGGGCGAATCAGCTGTAAACCAAGCGTTACGGAAATTTCCGAATACCCCCGATCTTTTTACTACCGACTAATCGGCTAATAGGCCAAAGTCATAGTCGGCTCATCTCTAATGATTAGTAAAACTTTGGCACCCTACGAAACACGATTTCCTTTTTTTGTATAAAATTTGACAGAGACAGGAATTAATTAGGTCTCCACTTTCCATAGCAGTTGTTTTAGTTTAACTAATAGCTGATAAGTCCACCAATAGTGAGAATTCAGTTTTCAAAATCATCTTCAATGTGTTAAAAGAGTTTTAGAATCTGATTGCAGTATTTGTTGATTTACAAAACTTTTTTTTTTTTGACGGGGATTTTATTTTGGGTCAATAATGTTCAAAATACGAGTAGTCAGAAGCTAAAAGTCTGACATCCAGTCTTACCAAGGGGTATCGTATTACCCAGTTACTGGGTTGTGGAGGTCAGATAGGCAGTCGCTTTATGTAAAATACTGGTACTCAGCTGCATCCGGTTAGACTGGCAGCCGACCCCAAGATAGTTTGGGAAAAGGCTAGGCAGATGATGAATGTTCAAAATACGGTTCAGCAGCAGTTTCTCGAACAGCTTCTATGCATATTAGAGCTTGGAAGGAAGGTATTTTGAATTGGTGTTACGTAATCATGATATTTGAAAAGGCAGGACTGTCATTTGTACATCTGCTTCGATTTGTGGACAGTTGTTACAGGATAGACAGTGTCCTGAAAGTCTACCAGTACTTAATGGGTAGTGGAGATCAGATAAGTAGTCCCTCCATGTAAAATTTTGGTAACCAGCTGCACCCAGTTAGACTGGAAGCCCACACCAACAAACTTCGGAAAAGCCTAAGCAGATGATGAGAGCAAAACAACGTTTACATAACTGTTGGCACGGTTGGAGCAGAGGCTGAGCGATCGACTACTGCGCTGTTTGTCGCTGGTTCTATCCCCGCTCGAAAAGAAAATACTTGTATAATCTACCGGTAGGTGTTCCGGGTCTGGGTGTTTGTGTATGAGAGTTTAGACGTTTGAAACGCACCCACGATACAGGAGAAATTCCTGGTGTGAATGAACTTTAACAAAAAAAAAACTCGTTAACCAAACTTTAATTAACCTACTCAGATATTTATGTATTGGCAGAAGGTACATGAACAAGTGATCCTCGGACGGAGCAAATCGGCTTCGAGTTAAATTAGGTTGTTTCACCACTCAATCTGATTGGGTTTTAATTAATCGAAAATAATTATTGAAGGTAAATAAAAGTTCGCTTTCAAAGGTAAAAGCCGATCGATTTAAAAAAACAAACCTACCTGAAAAGATTCAATTGAACACCGGTCTTTGAAATAGGTACAGCCTGTTTCTCGAAAAAATCCGATTGCATAAAATGTTGGTGACAGCTTACCAATAACTACTTATTTCACTTGGCTGTCTACAGCAGCATGAACAAGAACAAAATACATTGTTTATTTATCTCTTAAACTGAGATCGTTCATTAAAAAACTTGAGGAAGGAAATCAAATACATGTAACTGAAACTTCTTAACCAGTAAAAGACTAAACTAGTTAGACTAAGTTTTCAACAGTATGCAACAGAAATAATAAAGTGAGTAAAATTATGCTAAAATAATGCTTTAATTCAGAAACTTACTTATGCAGTGCTCTTGTAGCGATCTACAAAAAGCAACTTACAACAAAAAGTACTACAGCGCCATCTATGACACGGCGGAAGAACTAACACCAATTTCCTACATCTCACATGCAAAATTTACATCGACTTAAGAGTATATAGAAAAACCCGACTACAACTACCAGGGCAGTTGCCCGCCAGACATAACACCTGTCTGGCCGGAGGATCCTCCCTTTTCAATGGAGTATTGAGGAACTTTACACCCTGTTCCTTATACCCCTAAACTGGTGACCCCGAAATGGACGTCAGCGCAGCCTTCGAGCAACGTGACGTCTTCAGCATCAACATCACTTCCTCAAGCTTTCGAGCAGCGAGTCTCACAGCCAGCCAGCTTCAAACGGGTATTCCTGACCACCAGCATGCAGCGGGAGCGCATTCCTGGCCAGCACCCTCAGCCTCTCTTCAAGCGACCATGGCACAGCACACTGCACTTTCGGCCGGTCGAGAGCTTCTTCCTCCCGGTCGACACCTCTCTAGCTGTCTGCCACATCGCGGCGCTGCACCACGTCCGACGCACTGGAGCAAACGCAGCGCCGGCCCCGACTCACTGGGGTTCGCCTCACCACCGCAGACTGTTCCGACTCACCGCGAACAATGCGGCAACGAGCTTATAAAAACTGGCATGGCAAAATACTACAAGACTCATTCGACTATCGACCTCCGGTCTCCAGGGGGGAACGATGTAGCGATCTACAAAAAGCAACTTACAACCAAAAGTACTACAGCGCCATCTATGACACGGCGGAAGACCTAACACCAATTTCCTACATCTCACATGCAAAATTTACATCGACTTATGAGTATATAGAAAAACCCGACTACAACTACCAGGTCAGTTGCCCGCCAGACATAACACCTGTCTGGCCGGAGGATCCTCCCTTTTCAATAGAGTATTGAGGAACTTTACACCCTGTGCCTCATAACCCTAAACTCCCGCAAAAATCCATCGATATGTCAAACTTGGTAGGTACATTTATTTTAGTTATGTGTTTTCTCTCTTTTACAGATTTAAGTTGGTTGAATTGTAAAGAGTGGGAAAGAGATGGAGCTAGACATCCCGTATAGCTCCGTCTTTTTCCCACACTGAGACTTTAAGAGGTCATGGTAGGCCAGCAGGTGTAATATCACATTGTCATTTACAATTCTAGTTTTTAATTCAAAATCTATGCATTAATTTGTACCTAAATATACAGTCTAAATCGATTCGATTTTATTACATGTTAAGATTTATTTATTAAATTAATGAGTTCGCTCTTTACCTCGATCTCGCCAGGTGGAAAGCAATGCACCTAGAAGCCGAATATATGCTCTTAAGTTATTTAAAATAGGTTTGGTAATAGGTATAGAGTAGGGACCACAGACGCTAGCAAAAAGTTACACACTTTGGCCATTAGACAAATTCGTATTTGGATGCCAAGAAAAGTAACTTACCATTCTTGGCATTCAAATTACAGGACGCAATACAGTTACAGTTTTTATGTCGAAAAAGGATTATTCGAACTCATCTTTCTTCAGTTTAAAATATATGTTCTTTTACAACACCCTGAGGACCAATTATAATTATTTGAGAGACATTTAATGTCCACCTTCATCAACGTCCTATGACTCGTCGACTTTTGAATTAAAATATTACCACTTCTTCTTCTTCTTCTTTATGGGGTTTTGGTTTCCGCACTTAGTCCCTTAAGTGGACCATTGTGCGTGAGCCATAGTGGCCGTTACTCCAACCAGCCCACCTCCCTCCAGAAGCAGATCACACTTCCCGGTCTACTCAGGGCATCCGCAAGGGAACCTGGTGTTCCCAGGGTCGCCTCGCGAATCTTGGTGTCACCGGTGCACTCAAGCAGCACATGCGCCACCGTTTCCTCCGCATCCATGCATGCTCTGCACAGGGGACTGTCAGTGATTCCTAGAGTATGAAAGTGTTTATTCAGTGAACAGTGTCCAGTGATGGTCCCCGCCACCAGACGCAGGCCATCCCTGTCCAGACGCAGAAGGCGCTTGGTCAGCTTTGCGTCAAGAGACGGCATAGCCTCCTTGGACTGCCTACACCCTGGTGTCGAGGTCCACCACTTTTCCGCCTGTGTTCGAGTGTGATCCTTTAACCAGTTATGTAGCTGCTTGAAAGGAATGGGCACAATGGGTTCGGGTCCGGGGTTTTGTGCTGGATCCTCTTCTGGCAAGTTCATCCGCCGCATCGTTCCCCAGGGATCCACTGTGTCCTTTGATCCATTGTAGTGTTACCGTGTTGTGGTTTAGTACCGTGATTCTTTCTAGGGCATTATGGCATTCTAGTATTAGTCTCGACGTGATCTGATTACTATTTAGGGATTGGAGAACTGAGGCACTGTCGGAAAGTATTCGAATATTGGTATTCGTAACCTCTCTGGCCTGTATAGCGTGTGCCGCTTGGATTATACCTACACACTCAGCTTGGTAAACAGAGTTGAGCATTCCAAGGGGTTTGGATATTTTTATGTTTAGGTCATCGGAGAACACCCCGAAACCTGTCCCGTCATCGGTTTTTGATCCATCAGTGTAGATTCTTAGTTCCTTTGTACCTGAGTAGTCACACAACTCCGCTGTCAGTACGATGTTGTAGTGTTTTTGGAAACAGTGGGACTTCAGGGTTCTGTCGATGGGAGATGCCATCATAGGTTGTTCTTTGATTGCATCTATTCTGATGCGTGTGTGTTTGATTCTGGAATCATTACTTAAGGTGCCGGATGCTTCGAGTCTGAAAGTCGCTTTTGCCGCCTCCTCTCTTACGACGAGGTGTAGAGGTGGGAGCCCCAGCATCACCTGTAAGGCGGCAGTGGGAGAAGTTCTCATGCTACCGATGATTGCTACGCAGGCAAATCTTTGTAGTTTCTCGAGATCCTTTTGTGTCGTACTTAGATTGGTCCTGGGCCACCAAACTAAGGAGCCGTATGTGATGATTGGTCGGATAACTGTGGTGTATAGCCAGTGGGTGATTTTGGGGCTTATGCCCCAATTTCTTCCGAGTAGTCTTTTACATTGCCATAGGGCTATACTGGCTTTTGTGGTGATGTAATCAGTGTGTTTCGCCCAGTTTAGTTGTTTATCCAAGAAGATACCCAGGTATTTGGTTTCACTCGATAGGCTTAGTGTGGTTCCAAAGAAGCTTGGTAGCTGTAATGTTGCCAGCTTCCTTTTCTTTGTGAAGAGGACGAGTTCGGTTTTGGTAGGGTTCACTGTTAGTTTGTATTCCTTGCACCAGTCTTCTACTATCCTCAAGGCTTGGCGCATAAGATTGCATAGTGTGTTTTCGTGTGTTCCATTTATTATTATGGTCAGGTCATCAGCGTAGCCCACCGTGTAGTAGCCTCTGCTATTGAGACGTTTGATGAGGCTGTCCACTACAAGGTTCCATAGTAGCGGTGAGAGGACACCGCCTTGGGGGCAGCCCTTCGCTACCACGGCTCTAATGGTGTCGTTTACCGTAACTTGTACGGCCCTCAGTCGGAGCATGTTTGTGATCCATCCACGCAGGGTCGGGTCCACACCGTGTTCCTCGAGGGCTGCGTTGATACTATGGAAGATAGTTTTGTCAAAAGCGCCTTCTATATCAATGAAGACAGCTAGTGAGGAACATTTGTGATCCACTGCACATTCGATCTTGGAGATTACACTGTGCAGTGCAGATTCTGTTGATTTTCCTGTGGAATACGCGTGTTGTTGTTTATGAAGTGGCCGCTCCCGAAGAGGTCCGTCCCGGATATGTCGATCACAGAGTCTCTCGAGAGTTTTCAGTAGGAAGGATGTCAGGCTTATTGGTCTGTACGCCTTGGGTTGTGTGTAATCGGGTTTGCCTGGTTTGGGGATGAAAATGACTTTCACCTCCCGCCATGCAAGTGGTATGTAATTCTGTGCTATGCAGGCTTGGAAGATGACGGTCAGCCATGGCGTTAGGACGTCTACTCCCCATTGTAGCAGGGCTGGGAAGATTTCATCTAAGCCTGCGGATTTATATGGTTTGAAAGTCTTTATTGCCCATTTTATTCTCTCTGCAGTTACTATGGTGTGGGCTCTGGCCCAGTCTTGGTTATTTGGTGTGTGCCTTGGCTCGCTTGCCCAGGTTCTGTCCTCAGAGAGATTACAGTCTGGAAAGTGGGTTTCCAAAAGGACTTTACTTGTTTCGTGGTCCGACTTGGTATAGGTGTTGTCTGAGGTTTTCAGTGAGCCGAGGGTGCGATCCTGATCAGTAGATAGGATCTTCCTTACACGCGCGGCTTCACTGTTTGATTCAATTTCTTCGCAGAATTTCCGCCAGGCTGCCCTACTGGCATTCCTGACTTGTTTCTTGAAGGTGTATTGTGTTTTCTTGTATGAGTCCCAGTCTTCTGGTAGTCTGGAGTTTTTAGCTCTGTTGAATTGTTTGCGCATGGTTTGCCTGAGCTTACTAAGTTCCGCATTCCACCAGGGGCTACCCTTGCTCTTGGTGTTTGGATCTCTTAGCTTGCAGCAGGCGTGGTAGGCTTCGATAATAAGTTCAGAAAGTTTCGTTACAGTGTCTTCTAGTCGTTTGGGGTCCATTAGTGTTTGTGGCGTTTGGTGCTGTACTAGTAGGGAGGCCAGCAGCCGTTTGTAGCCGGGTACATTGGTACGGCGTGGGTTACGCCTGGGTCCGGGTTTATCTATGTTAGCTACTAGTGAGAAGCGGATCCTTCTATGATCAGAGCAGGAAGGCTCATTTGATACGTGCCCGTTAGTGATAAGTTTTATCGCGCTATCCGACGCCAGCGTTAGGTCAATTATCGTTTGTCCGCGAAATGTGACCCAAGTGGGTTCCGAGCCGCGGTTTGCGATGTTAAGGTTAGTGGAGAACAGATATGTGCATAGTACCTCACCTCTAGTGTTGGCTTTGTTGCAACCCCAAAGTGGGTGATGTGCGTTCGAGTCCGTGCAGATGATCAGATCCAGGTTGGCTTCTTCGCAGTACCTTACCAGATCGGCCATCTCTTTCGGTGGGCAGTCAGCATCCTCGCCTGGCATGTATACCGAGGCTAGGACGATATCGGGTGCGTCGCCGTCGGTTTTAAGCCTGACGGCTGTTAGGTCTCTGGAACATAATTGCGTGGGTGTGGTGGTGGGAATATCTTTGGGTATATAGGCACAGGTCCGTGGTTTGTCTGTGCCTTGAGTGTCGAGGATCAGCTTACCTCCAATGTTACCGAGGCCGCATATTCTGTTATTGCGGATCCATGGCTCTTGGATGAGTGCAATGGTTCGGGGTTCCATCTCCAGTGCCCTGCGTAGGCAGGCGGTAGCCGTCTGGCTATGCTGGAGGTTTGTCTGGATGATATTTAAGGGGCGGGATGTGGGAGGCGGTGGGGTGGAGTTAGGAGGAGCTGGATCCATCGGATAATTCTCCCCCGTCCGCCAGTCCATGTCGGTCTTCGCTACGTGTCGGTGATGATGAGAGCAGCTGCTCCGTCCACTGTGACGGTGAGGTTGGCATCCTTACGACGTCGGCATCAGCCATCGCCGTTCGGGCCATCTCCTCCTCCAGCTGCGTCATCGTCATGTCTAAGTCCGTCGATGCCGGTTTCGTCGGTTCAGTGTCTGTCGGGGTGTCGGAGGGATGGGTATTGGAGAAGAAGCGCACGTATATCGACCCCAGAAGGTACGACACCCGCCGCTCCCTCCCCAAGACCTTTACGACTTCTTCCGGTGGGATTCCTAGGGTCAGATAAGACCCGTAGTTTTCGCCACCGACCAAAGTCGCCCTGTACAAGGACCACCTACCGACGTTATACCAGGGGTTCTGGCGTGTCAGGATAGTCTGTAGCCGTGCTATGTCCCCATTGTACCTGGGCACAAAGAGCGCTGCTCGGACCCGGGTCGGTACGTCGGACTGTCTCATTATGGTCATGGTCTCGTCTGTGTTCGGTAGTCTTAGTTTGGGCACGTGTTGATTCAGCCAGGTCAGGGCGTTGTCATCCTCGCACCACACGTGAACCGTTCCATCCGCTACCCTGGGGTAACCGCGGAAGGACGGGATGATGGTTTATGAGGGGTCGGCACACGTGTCCATGATCAGGTTTTCAAGGCTGAGCTTGATGTGCTCAGCCTCGTCAGTCGTCATGTCTCGGGATGGAGGCGAGAGGCAGATTGCTACGGCGAGTCGCGCAGGGATATCCCGTGTGGCCCGCGCGTAGGTTCTCTATATTATATTACCACTTAAATTAAACTTAAAGGGCCAAAGAATCAGTATTGCCATCCAACGTGGCAATGCTGCCAACCTTCTAGCCACTTCCTGATTATGTACTTGTACATATTTTTATTTCGTTTATTCATTTTCTTACATTTTTTAATTTGGCTAACAAACTTAACTAAAAACATTTAAAAATATATTATAAAAAAATTGTAGCACACTGCACGGCATATAACATCTGGAACAGGCTCCGAGCTACCGATGATCAGAATTATGTATTATTAATTTTAGTTATATTTGTAGTTCGTATTATGTGCATCATCATCTGCCTAGCCTTTTCCCAACTATCTTGGGGTCGGCTTCCAGTATAACCGGATGCAGCTGAGTACCAGTATTTTACATAAAGCGACTGCCTATCTGACCTCCACAACCCAGTAACTGGGTAATACGATACCCCTTGGTAAGACTGGATGTCAGACTTTTAGCTTCTGACTACTCGTAACGACTGTCAAAGATCTACAAATGACAGCCGGGACCTACGGCTTAACGTGCTTTCCGAGGCACGGAGGAAACTCGATATGTAATTATGGTCACCCATCCACAGACCAACCTCGGCAAGCACGGCTTAACCTTAAAGATCGACCTGGGCGGCTGTTTTTATTTAGCCACGAGCTCCTATTGAATTCAAATAAAATATATATAGTAAACGATAGCCCAAACTACTAGACGAAACCTGTAAAATAGATGTTTTATACTTTGTTTTAAACACGGGCTGCAACGACAAAACGTTTTCGTTTGTATTTTACTCGGACACAATTCTCATAAATTAATTAATAGGTCAGTAGATTTCAGTTATAAGTCCGTATTTCGCAGCCTCCCAATCAGTGTTGGTCTATGTTGTCTTTGCTAACTCATCAAAAATTCTGTGCGGATGCTCGGAACTTTATATCTGTCTTAGCGGCGATTTATTGCAGCACCTACACCTGGAAAATATTTGTGTTATAAGAGCTGCCATTAAAATAAAGAATGCAAATGGAATATTATTTCATTACTAAATCGTTTGGGTATTCTTCTTATTATATTTATTAATACTCGTTGTATTGTAAATCTGAAACTTTGTATGTTTGTTACTGAATGACGCAAAAACGGCTTAACGGATTTTGATAAAATTCGGCACTCAGGTAGTTTGTAATGCTGTAATGTTTTGCATACGAAGTCATGCAAAAGGTAGTTATTAATAAAATAAACTAAACAAAAAAAAGTTCATCTATTTCCGTTTGTATATTTTAACTTACCAAATCAACAGTTTTAACTGAAAAAGATAAGTATTGCTTTTGCTTTAAATATCTGGGGGCACGGCAATGGCCCCGCCAAGACGAACCAAGCAAAGCGCAAGGGCACTACCTACCTTTTCTCGAAGTGTTTCGTCGTTTTTTTGAACTCTCATAGAGTTAGTTTCCGATATACCAGATAGTTTATATTCTCAGAATATGATGATGCAGATGTAGGTGATGTCAATAATAGACAAATTTAACATACAAAGTCTCAATTGAATAGCTTTAATACTTTAGATTTTATTGATATCTAAAATACACCGATTTCGTCACTGACACATTGATGATCATCAAAAAGTTTGGCTACTTCCTGAAGTGCTAGAAAGCTGAAATTTGGTATTTAATCTAAGTTTCGTACATAAACAACAAAAAAAATCATAAGCATATAACTTTCGCCCCCCTAAAATCGCCCACCCCCGATCCCCTAAAATGGGGGGGGGTGGAAATTTGTATGAGACTTCAAAATGTTAGGGTACTTCCTGAAGTGCTAGGAAGCCGAAATTTGGTATGTACACAAAGTTCAGTATATAAATAGATAAACCCAGATAAACTTACAAAAAGAACTGAAATCCCACCAAAAACATTTCATGTAAAATGTTGCCAAGACGACCACATAAGGTTTGCCTTGTGAAAAAGACATCAGATCTCATGTAGAGCTAAGTTTCTGAATCTACACGGCCTAACTTCACAAATTCTACATATCAGTAAAAATGTATGGCTTCGCCGTTTCGCTACCGTCGTGGAGGTGATGCGAATATTTGGTTTCTGAATTACTTCAGAAACTAAGAAGAAGTTAGGGTCGGTAGAGTTAGGCCGTGTAGATTCAGAAGCTTGGCTCTACATGAGATCTGATATATTTTTCACAGGGCAAACCTTATGTGGTCGTTTTGGCAACATTTTACATGAAACGTTTTTGGTGGGATCAGAACTGTTTGAAATATTTATCCGTCTCAAATAAAACCGCTTTAATTTCATATTATCGACGTCGGTTTCCTTACGCTCAATTGCTCTGATTTCCCATGAGCAATATAAGCACGCAATTCTCCCTACGCTATAGAACCCATATCGAACCAAACAATCTTCTAAAACTTACCGAATATTCGATATTTCCTTATCTCAATACAAATTCAAACTGAGCTCCTGCCATCTTAAATCTTCATCGCACTTTGACTGGTAGAGAATGCCTTGGGCATAATAGATAGATTGATAGAATGTTTTTTTATTATGTACATCATTTAAAATAGACATTTCACTTTGGTTAATACAATGATTCGCCTTTGTATATGCCTTCTGTGCAAGAAGACTAATAAATTAATTAATTAAATGACAAACAATGTACGTTTAAAAATATTTAATGAACATCTTGCATTACTATTGATTACAACAACATTACAATGCAACTGCCGTTTACCATTTTATGAATGTTCAATTCATAATAATAATCCATGCATTTTGACATTTCACTGAAATCTGTGTTTATTATTACCGATCCACGTTCATTTTAATCAATTTATCGTATCAACTCGGAAAATGATGTTTCCAATTTCCAGTAAATTTAACATTAATCAAATGAACAGACCGTATTAATGTTGTGTGCGTGAATTACGTCATTTTAAAAGCACACTTGGGATTATAGAAAGCCGATGAATTAGTATTCGGCAACATTGTCCTCTATATAGGTTATTAGGTATATAGTTCATAGTATGCTGTCATAAATTCTACTATACATGGAGATCATACATACATACAAACAAGGTGTAAAAAGTCATGTCACGAAGTAGTCCACCAAGCATTCTGTACTTCAAACTAAGTAACTCTACGCAATTTTTAGGGTTCCGTACCTCGAAAGGAAAAAACGGAATCCTTATAGGATCACTTTGTTGTCCGTCCGTCCGTCCGTCTGTCCATCTGTCCGTCTGTCTGTCTGTCAATCACCTATTTCTAAGGAACGCGTGAAGGTATCAAACTGGAATTTATGTTAAATACTTAAGTCTACTGTCCCTTGAAGCTGTGAAAAAATCAAACTTCTAAGCAAACGCAATCAAAATATACAGCCCTTTATGCCGCAAATTTTCGACACTCGCAAGGGGATCAAAACCTATAGGATACTTCCCGTGAACTCGGAATCTTGAAATTTGGTACGACGCAACGTCTTATAGCACAGATAAAGGAAAAATTGCGAAAATTGAAAACTTTTAGTTTCATCATGTAATAAAAATATTTTTAATATTTTTTGTACGGAACCCTCGGTTCGCGAGTCCGACTAGCACTTGGGATTTTTTTTGGGTCAAAAACACGGCTCGAACTAGAACTCAATCACTAACAAAATTGTGCTTTTGGATGCATTGAGTAGTACGGGGGTCATGGAGGTATTTAAAGTAAAGTTGAAACATTATTAATGTATTTTTTTTTAACTTCCAATTTCTTTGTTAATCGGGTTGCCAGTTTTTTACATTAAATATGGAGGCTATTCAGGTGAACTTTCATCAGTTGAATTTAGCCGGTGGGATGATCCAAATTGTGACTCTAAAAATCTAACATTTGAACGATCTGGGATTGAACCAAAAACCTCATGATCAGCAATAGTCGCACATAGACCGTATATTATAGGCAAGGCATAAAAAATATATGTATCAAAATATGAAACACCATTGCCCATTTCCAATTCATTTGGGGTCGGCGTAGCATGTCTTCTTCCATACTTCTCTATTACTCATCACCCCTCAGGCACCTCCTTTCTTGCCATATCAGCCTACACAGTCTATCAATCGTTTCTTTGATCTTCCTCTACTGTAATACCCAACATACGAAAAGTAAGTGTGTATTTCAACCAGGGCTGGTAGCAACTGAAACATTATTAATTAAATTAAAATCTCCGACCTAAGTAAACAGGGCAACAGTGCTTTTGAATAAGCTATCGTTGTAACGAAGCAAACAGGTACATTCCTCCACCTGGCCGGACCCATTTAACGTGCCTGAAATTTCTGTTTACAGTACAAAATGAAATATTCTAAATTCCTGCATACTTTATAACATAGGAGCCAGCAAACATTGCCATGTAAATGCGGCTTATGTATTCTCAAACGGGTGCTCTGAGTTGTTCTGCGGTTATATATTTGACTGGCAAATACTCCTACGTCACGCCACTGGCTTGTCTTTCAAATAAAAAGATTCGTACTTATCACAAACTAGCTATTGCCTGTGGTTGCGCCCGCGTCTTGGTCGGCAATTATCCTACGAGAACGTTGTAGTAACACTCAGGAATAATGTACCTTCCCGTTACTGAAAGAACTATAGGAATCGGATCGGTAGTTTCGAAGATTACTCCAAAATTAATTCGTATACCTAAGCTGTATAAGTGTGCGTTCTACTTGAAATCTATCCTCGTGCGCGGCAATCACTTTTGCGCTAGTACTAGACCTAATGGAATACGACCGTCCCACGAATACATTTTTCACGATTATCCGAAAAAATGAGTGACAAATGATCGCTTTGGTTAGGACCTGGCCTTGGTAATGAGAACAGGTATGTACGATATGACAATTTTGGCCGTCTGTCGCTGAATTATTATTCGACTATTTTCTTAGTTATTTTTAAAACAACTTTGCCCCTCTTTAGGAATTTCTCCTGTATCGTGGGTGCTTTTACAAACATTTAAACTCACATAACAAAATTTAGAGATGTGAATAAAGTATGGAAAACACTTAAATGGAAATGGGCAGGACATATGCTGAGAGAGAGAAATGAGAAATGGACTAGAATTGCAAAAGACAGAGATAGGTCTTTGGAGGAGGCCTTTGTCGAAGGACAAGCTGTTGTTTGAAAACCGATCGTCAGTAACAAATCTTAATGTAAATATTGTAAAACAGCAATAAAGGCTTATTTTATTTTATTATTTAAACAAACAGCCAGACCCGGAACAACTATCTGTAGGCCATACAAATATTTGTTCCGTGCGGGGATCCAACCCGCGACACGTAGCACAGCAGTCAATCGCTCAACCATTGCGCCAACCGTGCCGTCAACACTATTGCTATAAAGCAATTATTACTTCCCAAGAAGACACATGTGGGGAAACTCTGTCATTGCAGCCGAGCCGTAGTTTACGTACGTGTTATCGAGCCGAGAACTGCAATGACACATTCCGCACTCGTATCAAATTGTACTATTGTTTCTAGTTTTCTCCCTATATTTACTACAAAAAGATTTATAAGTCGTAATATTTTAAAGCTTTCGATTTAGTTCAATATTAGTACAAGACAGCATTGCCATGTGACTATTCCGGGGCATGCCCAGGTTGAACACATTTTTGTTTTTCCCACATAAACATTTCATCGGGTTTCCATTTCACAATTATTATGTATAAAACCCAACAAAATTCATTAATAACGCCATCTATTTATAGATTTAATTGGAACCAATTACACAAACAGGAAACATAGAAATGTATTATACAAACAGTCATTATGTAAACTAAAAGTCTTGCAAGTAGGGATTCTTACAAAATTAATTAATTTATTTATTTACCTTGTTATGTAGTACTATAAATAAAGCCCCAAAACATCCTTACATCACATTATTGTAACAGCCGTGAGGAAGTAAACAAGTATTACTATGAAGCTCCTCATCATGTTCGTGGTTGTCACATCTCTCGTCGGGTTGTTTTCAGCACAACCAGTTGACAGATCAGCAACCAACCAAATAAAAACTTCCGGAGTTCAAAGGTTCAAGAGAATGGCGACTCTGTTGAAATGTCCGGAAAATTACACCAAAGTCAATGAGAGATGCGTTCACTGCGATTTGTAAGTAGGAAAACTACTTTAATACCATTATAATATGAATTTACAATTTTCATTTCGTTGCTCGAGTGGTCCCATTCGCAGAAGAGCCAGAGGTCCTAGGTTCGATTCCCAGGTCGGCTAAAAAGTTTTTTAGAATTTGTCAGTAGCAGCCACGGAGTCTGGATATGTGCCCGGTTGATGGGAATAGGCTCGCCCCCTATTACATGTAACTTGAAATGTGGAAGTACTATTAGGTACATCTCTGTCTTACCCCTAGGTGATTACATGCGTGATGTTATTTTATGATTTAGATAAAACATTTTTTGAAGTGAAACTTCTTATGCGACTTCCAACAAGGTTGCGTAAAACGTTTAACGCTACCATGGAGGGGGTAAAAAAGCACTCATTTTCACATTAGTAAGTTTCACTTCTTCCGTGCGGAAGGACTCCACGCAGTATTTTTCTTAAATCTTCGTATTCGATTAAATATTATTTTATGACATAGAAGAAATTCGGTTTTTAAAAATATCCTTAGTGAGTCAACACATTTCTTGATTCATTTGCCATCTTTTTCCTGCTCACACTTACTGGAAATCGTATTATCTTGCCATACAAGATATGAGAGCTCACTTCTTACACTGTAAACAATTATTCACACGACCTAAGTGGTTTATCGAATGATTTAATTCTCTGTTTACAATCATGTTTAACAAAATCAAACATTTCATTGGTTTCATTTGTTGCTCAGTAAGTTGTTATTATATTTGGTCAATCATCATCTGCTTAGCCTTTTCCCAACTATGTTGGGGTTGGCTTCCACTCTTACCGGCTGCAGCTGAATACCAGTATTTTACATGGAGTGACTTCCTATCTGACCTCCACAATTCAGTTAGTACTCAGTAATACGATTCCCCTTGGTAAGACTGGTTGTCTGACTTTCGAGCCACTAACCAGGGGCGTAGCTACCGCCGTATCTGCCGTATCTATTATACGGGGCCCCCGGGCCAAGGGGGCCCTGACGTGCGTAAGCAAAAATCAATAAAAACTTTAGAAAAACTAAAGTTATCATCAGCTATAAATATTTTAATAAATCAGTTTTCCGAAAAAAATACAAGTAGAGTGTAATATTTAATTTGATTTGTTTGTAAAAATTTTGGAGAAAGTGACAGATAGATAATTATGATGAATAAATATTGCTTTTAATTTTATGCAATTTTTTATTTTATTTTATGAGAAATCTTTACCCTTTATAAGGGCCCCCAAACAAATTTTTATACGGGGCCCCGCCAAGGCACGCTACGCCACTGCCACTAACTACCTAACGACAGTCAAAGATCTAAAATTTACTGCCAGGACCAAAGGCTTAGCGTGCTTTCCGAGGCATGGAGGAAGTCCGTAGATGGTTGGCCATAGTCTGTGAATGGGTGGCCATACTACCCAGTATGGCCAACCATTCACGGCCTAACCTAGGCAAACGCAGATTAACCTGAAGGTCGATCGGCCTGGTTGTTATTGTTTAGCCATGAGCTGCTCGTTTGGTCAATCAACTATACCTAACAATACATTCACAGACAACGAAGCTTGAGTCTTGAGTCAACTTAAATATCGAAACATTAATTTTCACAGATACAAGAACATATTTGGGCAAGACTGTCCAGAGAGGCTGAAGTACAAAGGATCGCAAAAGCATTACATTTTTTAAGTACCTATTTTACCGTCTTCAATAGAAACTCACCTTTATTACGTACCTGTTAAAATATATTGTTACATATTTACTGGTTGTTTTTAATTATTTACTTCGTTTTCTTGATATTTCTTCAATTTACGATGAAGTGTTTGGTTTTATGAGGATGAGGCAGGCCCAGGTTCGATTCCCGGGTCGGCAAAGTGTTATTATGTTTTTCCATCAGGAATATACCGAACTATAGCAGAGACGATGTCTGAATTTATGCCCGGTTGATGGCAATAGGCTCGCCCCCTATAACATGGGACTTAAAACATAACTGGCGAAATATGGGCGTACTATTAGGAACACGTCTCCTATTTTTTTTTTTGTTAATGGCGTCTCGCTGTTCAGCCTCTGAGGCTGGCTACTTCTTAACCGGGCAAACCTGTGGATGCCTTAAATTTAAGGCCTCCAGCCAGGCAAAAAAGCTTATAAACTAAGCGACAACGGTAAGGGCACCCCCTGTGGAGTAAGAGCCTCGGCTTAGGGCGTCGCTGGGGGAGGGCAGCAAAGGGACATGCTGGATCTGATTTCCATTATTTAGGGGCTGATTTATTACTAATGGCTCAGCTTCGCGGGCTGGCTCGAGCAGGGGTCGGGGGGGGATGTCAGGTTATAAGTTGAACAAAATATAATTCACAGCAATATTACATATGTATATAAAGAATTATAGTTATTAAAATCATTAATCAATACAACCCCTTTAAGTTCATTTAATCCCATTGCATAACTAATTGCATGAAAAAGTCGTTCTTAAGTTAATAGGATTAAATGAACTTGAAAAAAAAATTGATGATTTTAATCATTAGAACTCTGTAAAACCATATTCCCATATCTCCCCGTGGGTGTCGTAAGAGGCGACTAAGGGACTTGCCAGAGAATGGGCAGCAGCGTTCTCTGTGCTTTTGTAACAACAGTACTGCGATCGCCAACCCGCCTGCCAAGCGTAGCGATTATGGCAAAACCCCCCAAAATGTCAATGTGGCGACACTTGGGGGAGGGCTATGTCCAGCAGTTGTCGTCTTTTGGGCTGAAATGATGATGATGATGAAACCATATTTGTTACGGTCCCCAATCATATTTTAGTGGCTACCCTGGCGCTTTCACTTTATAATCACTCATTTTTAAGAAAGGCACAAAAGCTGTTCTTCTGACTAAAAACCGATTTCCTTAATATGGTTCTACGTGTTTCTAAAGTACCCACTTGTTTTCCGGCCAATACTGTCCTCTCAAACTTAAGAGCGTTTACGCCGTACGGCATTTCATACAAACTTTCAAGTCCTTATTTTCCGAAATGACTGAACCGATTTTAATGAACCTTCATACGCATAAGCAGGATACATAGGTCTAAAAAGTAACTAAAAATATTTTCGAATGCCTTTAAAAAAAGTTAGTTATTCGTCTATTTGACGGTTAGGTTAGCTTAGGTTACCAACCTAGTGGTGTCCTTCTGCGAAACCGTCATGTCGCAGAAGGAAGCTGCGGAAAGGGAGAGGGAGATCTCTAGTTCCCTCCCATCCCGCAGCAGACGCACCGGGCGTCGGCAGAGGGCGGATAACGCCCTCTTCCGCCCCCCCTAAACAGGTCCAGGGGCAACGGATTCGGGGACATCCGTCGCCCCCCATCTCACTGGACCCGAGACGGCGGCGCGTAGTGTTCCACGCGCGCCTCTCATGACGTATCGGGGGGAGTACACCTCACTCCCCCCAGGGACGAGGCCCGCACTGGTCAAGCGGGCCGGCACTAGTCCGGGGCAGCGGAAGTCACATTCGTTCCCGCTGCCCCCTGACGCAAGTGTGCGAGGGAACACCGGTGTGGTTTTAGTCAGTTGGAGTCTGACAGACCCCTCCGCCTTCCCCAGGTGGAGGACATCCGTGCGGATTTCCACATCGTCAACAAAAAAAAAAAAAAAAGGTTACCAACCTAACAGTACAAACCTAGTTACAAACTTACTGAAGGGAAGGCCCTTAGTAGTTGTTTATTTCCCTTAATCAACTAGAAAATAGGTGATGACCTTCAAACGGCGGAGCAGATTTTCTCGAAACATAGCTAAGAACACTCTCGATTAAAATACCTTTCAAACGAAACAAATTTTATCAAAATCGGTTCATCCGCTTAGGAACTACGATGCCACAGATACACACGTCAAACTTATAACACCCCTCTTTTTTGGTCAGGGGTTAAAAATACATACAGTCGAACATAGAACCTTCTCATTTTTTTAAAGTCGGTTAAATCGAATGACTATGCTTGGTACAGTGGCCTTCACCATTACCTGACCCAACTCACAAATCAAAAAAGAGGCAAATCGGTCAGGTAATGCTGCTCACTGACTGTACTAGCTATGCTAACGCTATTCGTTTCATACTTACCTTCTGCATTCACTGGGAATTATTGTCAAACAACAACAACAACATACATTTATTTTCAGGCAACTTTGGCCCATAGATATATACCTTACAGTCTAACATGCATATGATAAAATACAATTTGTGTTAGTAAATAAAACCTTAAAACTAAATATGTTAGTAACACTAAAAACAAAAGAACAAAACAAGAGCAAGAACAAAAGTAATACAATGAAATAAACTATGACGGCACTGTTGGCGCAGTGGTTAAGCAATCGGCTGCTGCGATACGTGTCGCGGGTTGGATCCCCCCACGGAACAAATATTTGTATGGCCTACAGATAGTTGTTCCGGGTCTGGCTGTTTGTGTATGTGAGTTTAAATGTTGGTAAACACACCCACGATACAGGAGAAATTCCTAGTGTGGGGCAATGTTTAAAAAAAAGAACTACAAATAATATGAATGTATTGGTTTCGAAAGCTGTGACGAGTATGTCACACTGAACAGAAATATACCCATAATCCATGCAACGCTATCGTTAATCATACACGCAACATGGAATGCACGCCATGTTATGACACATAATTCCATCGATTAATCCATGAAACCAATAATAATGTTCGGTATGTCTACTACAATAAATAATTAATTGCAAGTCACTATTTTAATTAAGTGTGGACCACCGCATATATAGAAGCACTAGCTGTCCCGCGCAACTTCGTCTGCGTCCCTTTTTTCCCGTTTTCGCAACATTTTTCATTGCTGCTCCGCTCCTATTTGTCGTAGCGTGATGATTTAAAGCTTATAAGCTTATAGCTTAAGCCTTTCCCGATAAATGGGGTATTTAACATTGAAAGATTTTTTCAAATCGGATCTGTAGTTCCTGAGATTAGCGCGTTCAAGCAAACAAACAAACTCTTCAGCTTTATAATATTAGTCTAAATATTATATTATATATAATTATAGATTATACGTCCTTCTATTCAATCCCCTCTTTATTATGTGGTTAATGTCTAACACGGTGTAAGAATTTTTATGCCGCACGTGAATCTCTGACTTGGCTTTACCATGCCGTCGAGAAAAATCACTCATGCATGCTGGTTTCCTCACGATGTTTTCCTTCACCGAAGCAAGTGAATTATACAATACGCTAATGAATCACTCCACTTGGCTATCACTGTTTATTCATCATCATCATCATTTCAGCCGAAAGACGTCCACTGCAGGACATAAGCCTCCAACAACGCCACATTGACACAAGGGAGGTTTTGTGCCATCGCCACGCTTGGCAGGCGGGTTGTTACAAAAACACAGAGAACGCTGCTGCCCATGCTCTGGCAAGTCCCTTAGTCGCCTCTTACGACACCCACGGGAAGATATGGGATGGTGCTATTCTTTACGTCCGACACCATACAGAATCTCAACTCACTGCTTATTATTCAATGCTTATTTATTTATTTATTTGGGACATAAACCAGTTACTTGCTACAGAAAACAAAAAATCCTTTTAAAAGCTAAAGTTATCAGGCATGCAACCCACCAACAAAAGTATAACAGACTATTAAATAGTGCATGACTATGGTAGATAGTCGATTTTACAGAATACAGATCCTTCTGTGATGGCTGTCTTTAATGGGTAACCAATTAATCTTATGCAAAGAGATTTAAGAAGTTAGGTTATTTCTTTGTAGGACCAGTATTTCTTTGACGCATTCAAACTCCAGCACTATCGACATGTATTTATAAATAAATTAAACTTCTCTGAAGTACGTATACCTACTACTCAAACTGCCTACCCTTTTTCCAAACTATGTTGGAGTCCAGTCTAACCCGATGAAGCTATTTTCTACTATTTTACAAGAAGTGTATGCCCATTTGACCTCCACGTTACTCCAGTTACTGGATAATACGATGCATTACCCAGTAACTGGAGTAACTGACTATTACCCCTTCAAAACCAGTTGAGAAACTGGTTTTCAGACCGTCAGGCCTCTTGTAAAGCATCAAACATCAGTAAATGACAGTCGTTATTAACGGCTTAACGTGCTTTCCGAGACACGGATGAAGCTCTACTTATAATGAGTGCTCACCCATCGACGGACCAAACTCGGCAAGAGTACCTAAGCTTTCGATCGAAACATGCGAATGTTCTTATTTTAGCCAGGATCCCCTCTAGCATTCATCATCTGCCTAGCCTTTTCCGAAACTATCTTGGGGTCGGCTTCCAGTCTAACCGGATGTAGCCAAGTACCAGTATTTTACATGAAGCGACTGACTATCTGACCACAACCCAGTAACTGGGTAATACGATACCCCTTGTTAAGACTGGATGGACTGGATGTCAGACTTTTTGGCTTCTGACTACTCGTAACGACTGTCAAAGATCTACAAATGACAGCCGGGACCAACGGCTTATCGTGCTTTTCGAGGCACGGAGGCAACTCGGTATGTAATTATGGTCACCCATCTTTGGACCAACCTCGGCAAGCACAGCTTAACCTTAAAGATCGATCCGTGCGGCTGTTATTATTTAGCCACGAGCTCCTCTATCACTGATCCAGCCTTTATACCCACATTTGTAGCCAATAAATCCGTAATGTGGTAGCTCCCTAATTAATTAGAAGACGTGATTAATACCACGTACTACGGAACTTTATTACCGGTATAACTGTGGCGGAGTAACTGGCTAGCTTGTGTCAATACCTCGCAATGTTTTGCTGAAACGGACTTGTTTTCGCGCGGATTGATAGATTTATCAGAACTTTGTATTTGGATTTAGTGTTTAGGTGGAACTAGGATTATATTAGACAATCCGTTATTCTTGTGATAGGATAGAATAGAATAATCTTTGTTTGCGTGAAATATGGTACATTGATGTGTTAAAGATATAAATTCTACATATTTCGCTTATTTAAAATTCAGCATGCAGATATTGCTATATAAAACTTAGCTTAGATAAGCTAGTTACAAATTCAACAAAAAAAAAGACTCGTTGGTTCTCCTGTAGGTACTTCAACAAATCTATTTATACGAAGAAATATTTCTAATTTCACCAGAACATTCGGAAATACGGATCGTATTTTCATTATGAAATCTCGATAAGCAAATGTTGCACCCGTGCGATGCCGGAGCGTGTCGCTGGTAAAGTAAAATCATTTGCACTGAATGGTCACGGTTAGTCTCGTCTCGTTTGTCCATTGGTCGAAAATTGAAATTACTATTGGATTTTTCCATCAGGAATTTATCTGTAGTAGCCCGAAATAAGATTTATGACTGCTCGATGGCAAAAAAGCTCGCAATTAAATGGAAGATAACTGGCGTAATATGCGTTTCCTATAGGCACACCTCGGCTTAACTCTTCAAAGAAATACAGACGCTGTGTTATGTGATATAAGGTCCAAAAGTTTCCGTCTCCAATTATTAAAATTAAATATTAATATCCAAACAAAAATGGATTGAAATAAAAGGAGACTATTGTGAACAAAAATACATATTACTTTTTTATTGTGGGCTACTAATAATCTAATTTGTGTAGGCTGGAAACTTTTGGACCTTATGTCACATAACACAGCGTCTGTATTTCTCTGAAGACTTAAACCGTGGTATGCCTATAGGAAACCCATATTACACCAGTTATGTTTCATTTCCATGTAATTGGGAGCGAGCTTTTTGCGAGCTTACCTTTACTGACTACTAATTATCAACACCGGAATCCTACAACTTTAAACCAAAGCTCATAAAGCTACTATTGTTGGAAATTAAGAATAAGAAGTAAAAAAAAAAAATATCGTATATTAATATTAAGTTTTTCTCAAACTCGTTGAACAAAAGCTCCTACCTCCTGCTGCTGTTCCTGCTTTAGGACCGTTTAGGTACTAATACTATTATAAATGGAGCTAATGGAGCAGAGCTCTATCGTCTAGGTCCCAGATGATAGATTTCTGCTCGAGTGAAAATAGAGAAAACGAATTT
This sequence comes from Cerastis rubricosa, assembly GCA_949152445.1. Classification (NCBI taxonomy): domain Eukaryota; kingdom Metazoa; phylum Arthropoda; class Insecta; order Lepidoptera; family Noctuidae; genus Cerastis; species Cerastis rubricosa. Next base: position 7,245,130 of record OX424540.1, on the reverse strand, counting down.
TCCCCGATATGAGACCTAACTAGAATAACTAAATCCCTATTATGCAACTTTCATAGAAATCTTTTGCCATTTTGAACGTGATTAAAAACACAATTATTATAAATACAATTATTGCTCATTTAATAATATTTTATACTTTATTTTTTTTTATTTGGGACTATTTTAAAATTTAAATAATTTGTATAGAAATAAATGTAGGATAATGTCTAGCAGGCAAGAGCTTTATTGTCTACTAGCTTTAACACGCGGCTTCGCCCTCGTCGCGGAAATAATCGCAAGGTAATGTTACCTTGCGATTATGATACCGGGATATAAAGCGGCATTATATTAGGTCCTTCTTTCTCCAGGTTTCCGACTTCCTATAATATATAAAATTACATAAAAGCACTTCAGGAGAAAAGGTACATACGGACACTCAGAGTTGCTTTCGCGATTGTTATATTAGTATGATTTTTTTACAATAACAAACTTCCCTTTTATGTTAAGGGGGTTAACTAAAGGTGTACCTAACGCACGCACGATGATCGAGCAAGCTTTACAAAACCAGTTCATGCGGATCTCTCATTGTACGGGAAATCTATACAAAGCGAAGCCATGTTATACTGGAAATGTACAGCTTGATGTGTCACCAGTTATGTCAAGTCCCATTTAATAGAGAGCGAGCCTAATGCCATCAACCAGCACAATAAATAAGCCTTCATTATGTCTGTACATAGAATATCTCATCTGCTAAACTGTCCAATTAAATCTAGTGTCCGGGAACACAGAATAACAAATTGTCTTGGAACCCGAGAGAAAATAATGAGGGCCAGAGAAAAATAGCGAAAACAACAACAGGAAACATCTAGTTTGAATTTTGAACAATATTATAATTTCGCGATTCTGTCGGTCTTTCATAAATTTTAGGAATTATTACTTAGAAATATGTAAGGAACGTCGTAAATAGCCATCAAATATTTGGTTTTTATGACTAATTTAATCATATTTACTAAATTAAGTTATGAAGTAATACTCTATAGTGAGAGCAGTGGTGGCCCAGTGGTGCCAGCCCCTACTTAAGAGCAGTAAGCCGTGGGTTCGAACACAGGCAAGCGCATTACTTTGTGTAATTTATTTCATCACCGCTTCTCTCAAAAACGATGAAGGAAAACATCGTGAGGAAACCAGCATGTCCTAGAACTAAAAATTCGAAGACATAAGACATCTACCAACCCGCACTGGGTCCGCGTGGTGGATTACATCCCACTCCCTCTCATAGAGAGGAGGTTTGTGTCCCAGCAGTGGGAACATTATAGGCTGATGATGACTCTATAGTATACTAAAATATTCGCAACAATGTCAGCAATTTTAGTAATGCCTATATAAATTGTAGGAATACATCATCATCATCATCTTTCTGCCCTTGTCCCATTTTACTCGATTTCTTTACTTTTTTTATCTCCATCGGTTTCGTTATATTCGAATTACAAAATTGACAGCGGTTTCATTATGATACCCATAACGACACAAGTTGCATTATGCGAATCGTCATAAATTCTAAAACACAAGCTTAGACATTCTGAACATACAGCCAGGTACCTATAATATTACTTCGAAATCGAGACAATGTAAATGATGTTTTTAAAAATGGAACAAGTTTAGAACAAAGGTATCGTATACTATTTGACTGTTGCGGCTACAAAATCTTTGCCTTATACCTAATAAAGAATCAATAAAAAAATAAAAAAAATGGATGCGGGAATTTCTGAGTGAAATTTTATTAAAAATGTCTTCAACATCAAGTGATATTGAAAATACTCCACATATAACAAATAGAGCAGTTGCGGCTACTAATAATTTACTGCCAGAAAAATCAAGACATGTATATGAGAAATGTTATGAAACCGAAATAGATAAAAATACTTATTTGTCTATATCCGTGTTTTATTTCTTCCTTCGTAGATAAAATCTTGTATGCAACTGTACGTTATTGGTCTTTTAATAACTCGTGCCCACCTATTTCGGTACGCGCTACGCTTGTACCGAAAAATGGCAATCGTATTAAAAGACCATCTATAACGTAACAGTTGCATAAATAGCTATTTCCATCCTCCCCTGTCAGACGTCACGGCAATATTTACTCCTTTACCTTTCATATCATTGCTCACTCAATTCATCAATTGTAGGAATGCGATCAACAGTAAATATTATTGTTGTTTGCAACTTCGCAAATTTTCAGAATGCAAAAAGAGTGAAACGATAAAACTTTATTGAAGCCAATTCTAATGTCTGATTTTACTTAATTATAAACAAACAACAGTTTTCGTTTGATAACATTACCAATTAATATTAAATTCGTAGCATTCGTTCGCTTCTGAAAACGATGAAAATATATATTTATTAAATTATTGAAGAACTAGCTGTCCGGCGCAACTTCGTTTGCGTCACATTTTCCCCGTTTTCGCAACACTTTTCATTGCTGCTCCACTCCTATTGGTCGTAGCGTGATGATTTATAGCATATAGCCTTCCTCGATAAATGGGCTATATAACACTGAAAGAATTTTTCAAATCGGACCAGTAGTTTCGGAGCCTATTCGATGCAAACAAATAAACAAACAATCAAACAATCAAATCTTTCCTCTTTATAATATTAGTTTAGAAAACCACAAGGAAAACAGTTATTTCACCGGAAGATTAGAATTATCTCACGATCTTCCTTTAGAGTGTGATCTTTAAAGGAGGTATTCATCAGCCTAGCCTGTTGGGGTTGCAGCGTTAATAAATGTATATTTTAAACCCCTCCCCCCTAACTTAGTGTAAGAAAAGTGGAAAGGTAAGGTAAGGTAAGGACAAACCTATACGTTTGTCAAAAGAAGTTAAATGTTTTATTCATCGACAACAAGGCGATCCCGGAATCAAAGAGTACTTGTATACGACTATTTTATTTATTCAACCGAAACACTGTGTTTTTGCGGATAGAATATATTTCCTTATTTTATGAAGACAAACAGTAATACCTATAATTCGTACAAAAAAAAATCTGAACTAAAAACAATGAGGAAAAGCTCGGACTAATCAGTGAAGTTTCCAAAAAGACTTTTTTCATGTTACCTTTCTCTCCGATAATTTATAATAAGTACCCACTATATATAATAGATGAAGTGGCCTTCGATCCCAGCATCCAATTTATAATTTACTGGTCTCCATTAAGATCATAACGCAGCGTGGACAGTTTGACGGTTGCAAAATGAGGGGGAGACTTTAACGAGCCAAGAATTAAAAATTACCTACCTTTAGAAGTTGAACGGAGAAAATCCACCAAACTCTACACTTTTAGTTAGTAGAACACACAAGTACACTTCACACAGTTTAGTTCACGTTTTTATTGAGAAAGTGAAACTTTTTATTTTACGGTAGCGACACATTCGACATTCCCGAGAAAGTGTTGCGTGGCGTTGGGCGGGCGGCGCGTCCGCCCACTGTGACCCACCGCGTGCGACTGGACAGAAATACTACGGGAACTGGCCACCTCTACTACAAAATATCGCTATTTAAAAAAGCATATCTTTGTTTTCCGATCATTGAAATATTTAATTTGAAGTAAACTTTATGATATAACTTTTACACGTACCAATGTCATTATTGGTTATTGTACTAAAATACTAATGAACGAAAAAAAACGAAAGATACGAGAAAAAATAACAAAGTTTTCATCTTAAATCAATTTGCATTTTCTTTTTCGATTATCGTTGATTAATTAAAGTTTCGTGTTACAATAATATCAGATGTCTCTGTCGTCGCCCTATAATTTCTTTCTCTTCCACTACCGAACTCGGGCTTTCAACCTTTTTTCTCGAGAAATAATTTTCCATTTCTTGAACGCATATTTTTAGCTCTCTTCAGTAAGCATGACAACCTAAGACCTTTTTTAGGTTATCCGAGCGTCTTATTGAATTTTTAATAAGCGTTATTTTCTCAAGATTTGTGTGATACTATTAATTTTATTTATAAATGACTATTATTTCCATGAGATTGGTAAGTAATATTGTTGTCACTAAAATATATCGCGTAGAACACGACGCGGTCACGTCGCTCTGTGAAAATATGTTAACGATGAAATAATAAAATTTGCATTTTTTGCTACAAATTTTACTAAAGAAGAAACTTGATGAATATTGTGTCCTCGTGGTAAATTAGCTTTAACAAGCGCTTGTGATGAGCGTGAGAAAACTCGGTGAGAAGTAGGGCGCGGTAAAATTTATAAGTTTCCATAAAAAAAATTACTTATGTTGTCATTCAAATAGGGCGGGGCACAACCAAAAGTAACCGTTTAGTCCGCGACCCGCAGGAGCATACCAAATGAGTTATTTGAGACAAACACAACGGTCAGGGCCTCCATGCATGATTTATTTAAATTGTTGTCACCAAAAACGTGGTGGGGCCCGAGGCACGTGCCTGTGTCGTAACGTTTCACAATGCTGATGTTTGGAACTTTTGCATTCTTAGGGCTTCGCCTAAAACCGTATTTGGTAAATCGAACAGAGTAAGTCGGCTTGGCAATTTCGTAAGCGACTAAGTAAGCGATTTAATAGCCTTATTTGTTTATTTTATGGACCATTGAACGTGACTATGTTTATTTGTTTTAAGATTCACTTATGGTAATTGGTTTGTTTTATGATACTCTATGCTCTGTATCCACCATCACCAGCACCATCCCATATCTTCCCGTGGGTGTCGTAAGAGGCGACTAAGGGATTTGCGAGAGAATGGGCAGCAGTGTTCTCTGTTGAGTCTGTGCTTTTGTAACAACGGTACTGCGATCGCCAACCCGCCTGCCAAGCGTGGCGATTATGGCAAAACCCCCAAAATGTCAATGTGGGGGAGACACACTTGGGGGAGGCCTATGTCCAGCAGTGGACGTCTTTTGGGCTGAAATGATGATGATGATGATACTTTATTATGGTTATTAATTTTTAAACTGTCATGGTCACGAACATTCTATTTTCTATTATGGGTCTATTATGGTGGTCACTTCACTGAGTAATGTCTAAGTAAATAAAAATCCTTAGAACGTTTGTGATGAAATATGAACGTTATAAACAAAAATATGAGAAGAACGGAAATTCGAATGGATCATTGTGCGTAAACATTGTAGAAGTAATTGAGATTGTTACATTTGCATATCTTATAAGGGAAATTATTCCTTCACAACTTCATGTACATACTAAGTATCCTGATACTTCGAGGAGGAGTGCGATACTCTCAAGCTCCACAGTGACGATACATGGGCTTGTGTAATTACCATAACAACATTAAAGAACGCTTACAACATAATTCAAGGTAAAGGAAAACATTGTGAGGAAACAGGGATGTCTTAGAACCAAAAATTCGACGTAAGACGTGTGAAATATACCAACCCGTGCTGGGACAGCGTGGTAGAATATCATACCCTGTCTTTCATACAGAGGATGTTCCAGACAAAATAGACATACCAGTTTTGTGTTGTACCGTTCCAGAGATATACGCAAAAAACGATAATCTCGGATAAAAAAGCAACGCACAAGCGGAATCTATGGGTATTTGTGACAATAGCTTTTGTAATGACTTATTAATGCAAACTCAGCAGCTTTCTTTTTTTCGTCTATTTTGTCTGGATTAGGAGGCCTCAGGCCTGTGTCCCAGCAGTGGTTTTTTTTTTTAAACTAGGAATATCTCCTGTATCGTGAGTGTGTTTACAAAAACATTTAAACTCACATACACAAAAAATCAGACCCGGAACAACTATCAGTAGGCCATACAAATATTTGTTCCGTGCGGGGATCGAACCCGCGACACGCAGCGCAGCAATCGATTGCTCAACAACTGCGCAAACCGTGCCGTCAAAAATGACAGAAAATGGCTGAAATATGACCATACCCAAAAATCAGTCACCCGTCAACATTAAGGCTGGCATATGTGCAAAAATAAAAATAAAACTTTAAATATGTGTTTGTTTATGTTTTCGAGCGTATGGCACTCGTGGGCTGCAGCTGAAAATCAGCGTCAGGTGGTACACCTTGTGTTGCCATCTGGAATTATGCTGAGCTGAGGCCCTTTTGGCATTATTAGTCTTGTTTGTTTATTTATTTTGTATAATTTTTAAGGTGTTATTAATGCCAAATAAAATCAATTTTCTTTCTTTAATTATACATACATTATACGCTATGCAAATGTTTGCAGATACCAGGAGACGACAGCAAATAACGCGAGTGATGGTGATAGTGAAAACATACCAATTAGGCTGATTGAAAACCTGTTATGTGCTGCATATTCAGTTGCTTCGTATGGGTACTAGATTTCATACAAAGGTTTGTTAACATACATTGTTATTCTGATAGCTTTTAAAACATTATGAAACTCTCACTAAACCAACCCATCTGGAAACTCCGTATTTCTGTTTAAAAACATGTTGTGGGCACAAACGTGGGCATGGGCAATTGGGCATAGTCCGGTTATTAAAGACATTTAAAATAACAAAAAATCCCGGAGAGCCAAATATTGGTGAAGAGCTAGGGTTTACCATTACAAATAAAGTTTTAAAAATCCCCATCGATCTTATGTAGATCGATCCACCAAAATTTGGCTCTCCGGGCATTATTGTTATTTGACCACTATTTTTATGTCTAAAAAAATTTACCGGACTAAAAGGACTGCTACATACTTTGTAAACTCGTCATTAAAAAAAGTTTGAATAATTGATTATATTAAACGTTTTCAAGGCTCTCGTGGCTTAAAAAGAAACGTGTGCGTCTCGGGACGCTCGACAGAAGTGATAACTCAAACTAATTAAGCCTGCTGCCGTCTGCGTGAAAGAAAGGGAAGCCAGACAGAGTGGCGCCGTAACGCGTTACGTTACGAAGCGGTTTACCCTCACTTAAGAAGTTATCATTTCAATAATAACTGCCGCTCAAGTCGATCTTCAGATTAAGCCACTCATTCCTGGGTTGGTCCGTTGATGGGTGACCACCCATTACATACCAAGTTTTTTCCGTGCCTCGGAAAACATAATAAGCCGTTGATCTCAGTTATTTGTAAATCTTTGACAGTCGTTACAGGTAGTCAGTGGCCTGAAAGTCTGACAACCAGTTTTACCAAGTGGTATCGTATTACCCAGTACTTAATGGGTTGTGCAGGTCACAGATGGGTAGTCGCTCCATGACAAATACAAGTATTTAGCTGCATCCAGTTATACTGGAAGCCGACCCCAACATATACCTTTCATCGTTTTTACATTCAAGCCTTTTGCCACCTCACATCTGCCTAGCCTTTCTCCAGCTAAGTACTTATCTGGGTAAAGACTATGCAAATGTGAGATGATAATGAACGTTTTCAAGTTGACTAAATTAAACTAACAACTCCAATTAGGCGGCAAAAGGAATAACCACCTCAGTATTCCATTTAAGCCTTTGGTATTGCATTTGAACTCATAGGTATAGCATTATTAGGTGTAGATTTTTTCAAATTCATGTTGTCATTATTTTCATCATGATCATAAGCAACCGAATGAAATAGTTTTTGTTCCTAGCCCCTATACATTCAGTGTAGGGGCTAGCTACCGACAGTCGTTGTTGGGTTTTTCTTTAATGTGAACTTAAGTCGCAGATAACTTTAATGACGCGTTTTAGTATTTTTATGATATACTGATGGTGGTGCTTTTTGTATAGTCCTCCTGACCGCTTTCGGTCACGACGGCCAACCTTGGTGGAGATTAACCATCGGCGCGGGAGATATTATAGTGCACAAGTGTGTGCGCATGCACAGATGCACTTTCTGTTCCCTCACTCTCATAGTGGGATGGGCCGGCAATCCGACACGACCCCAGAGAGATCAGGCGCAGGACCAACGCCTTAAAGTGCTTTCTGAGGCACGGGGGTATCATATTACTGACAAATTCCTAATGGAAAAATACACACACACACTTATACACTTACAAACACTTAGCTCTTTCTGCCGGCCTGGGAATCGAACCCAAGACCCCACGCTCAGCAGTCACTCTTGCGACCACGAGACCAACGGGGCAGTTTTTAACATGTTGCTGTAGTACTATCTATAACATGTTGCTGTAGAACTGTTTGTAACATGTTGCTATACTACTGTTTGTACCATGTTGCTGTAGAACTGTTCGTAACATGTTGCTGTACTACTGTTTGTAACATGTTGCTGTAGTACTGTTTGTAACATGTTGCTGTAGGACTGTTTGTAACATGTTGTTGTAGAACTGTTTGTAACATGTTGCTGTAGAACTGTTCGTAACATGTTGCTGTACTACTGTTTGTAACATTTTGCTGTAGTACTATTTATAACATGTTGCTGTAGGACTGTTTGTAACATGTTGCTGTAGAACTGTTCGTAACATTTTGCTGTAGAACTGTTCGTAACATGTTGCTGTACTAGTGTTTGTAACATTTTGCTGTAGTACTGTTTGTAACATGTTGCTGTAGGACTGTTTGTAACATGTTGCTGTAGAACTGTTTGTAACATGTTGCTGTTGTACTGTTTGTAACATGTTGCTGTACTACTGTTTGTAACAAGTTGCTGTACTACTGTTTGTAACATGTTGCTGTACTACTGTTTGTACCATGTTGCTGTAAAACTGTTCGTAACATGTTGCTGTACTACTGTTTGTAACATGTTGATGTAGTACTATCTATAACATATTGCTGTAGTACTATCTATAAAATGTTGCTGTAGTACTATCTATAACATGTTGCTGTAGAACTGTTTGTAACATGTTGCTGTAGTACTGCTACTGCTAGTAGTGCCGTGTAAATGTCTATGTCATCATCATCACACCAGCCTACTGTTATTGTATGTGTTTTACCTAGGAACAAACGAAAACCGTAACTAAAACTGGAAAAGGCAAAAAACCACAAAATTTTAAAATAATTACCTACTAAAAATCACCGAGCACAAAATAAGCCCAAAAGTCCTTCCAAAAGTAGTTAGCGGGTCCTAATATTATGTAATGAGTGTAATTACTGAGTGTCTGGGGGTCCCAGGCCGGAATAGAAACGGACCTTAAGGACCCTTTTCAAGTATTTCAAGAGGCCGTTGTGTCGGTCCCACGGGGGAACTTGGTGAAAGCCGAACGACTTTCGACACGTCTGCCCAATAAAAGATTGACTTAGGAAAAAGTTTGGCAATTTTATTCATGTTTAGTGTCAACAAGCAAATGTTGTGAAGTTTGGGGTATCTGTTATTTGTATTTCGTTTTTTTTTTATTTTGACTTGGGGTTGTATATTTACTATCTTTTATAGAAAACTCTGTGGCACGGTTGACCGCCACAATATGGGTACGCTTGCCGAGCACAGTCTGTATGGCTCCATCCATCACACATCGGTCTCCTTTGTGCCTCGGAACGCACGATAAACCTTTGGTCCCGGCTGTTATTTGTAGATCTCGACGAAGTAATTTAGAACCCGAAAGTCTGACAATCGCTCTAACCGAGGGGAATGGTACCTTTTAACAACCTTTACATAATTGCCCCAATATTTAACTGATATTAATTCTTAGTTTTTACCAAACCATTTTGAGTAAGGTCATATTTCAGCCATTTCCTGTCATTTTTGACGGCACGGTTGGCGCTGTGGTTGAGCGATCGACTGCTGCGCTGCGTGTCGCGGTCACGATCCGCGCACGGAACAAATATTCGTATAGTCTACAGATAGTTGTTCCGGGTCTGGCTGTTTATGTATGTTAGTTTAAATGTTTTTAAACGCACCCACGATACAGGAAAAATTCCTAGGGGCCAACGTTTTAAAAAAAACCTTTCTTTAACTTCATTGCGACCTTCCTTGTGTAGACCGTTTGTATTACTTAACTAGCTGTCCCGCGGAACTTCGTCTGCGTCACTATTTCCCCGTTTTCGCAACATTTTTCATTGTTGCTACGTCAACTATGTGCTATCTCAACTGAACGCGTCCGAAAGTGGCTCGTGGACTTTGGTGTGTAGGCTCCATTAGTTACTTATTAACAACGACTGATCGTAATCATCTACCCTTCAATATCCATCTAACAGCGAAATATTCACTATCTCCCCGACCATCAGTAGTTACGTTATTGTCTCAAGATCTGTGAGAACCTTTTCGAAATTAAGTATTAAATCGCCATTACATTTAAAGGAAAATATTTCGTAAAGCTCAAACACAAACGGAATGGAAAAGATAAAGAAATCATAATCTGCTTGGCATTTTAAGGTAAGCGAAAAAAATTGCAAATGAGAATTGTTTTTTAGTTTTACGAAGGTTGCTGGGGAGTTTGTTCCGCCACTTCTTCTTCCCAGCTAAAACACAAGGAAGTGCCGAAGGGCGGGTGTTTTGGGGGACTGTCTCTTGCAATTTGGACGTTCAAAAAGTGCTGATTATCAGCCTAATTTGAATAAATGAATTTTGATTTTGTTTTGTAATAGTCTTGATGAAGATCTCGTTGTTTTTCAACCAATTCAACGCAACAAATCAAATTGTAACTGACAATTTACGCCCTTCTTAGTCAGGTGCGAGCACGTTTTAAACGTTGATAGTGATAGAGACACCGATAGGATGTATCCGTCGCAACTTTAAAATGAAAACAATTTACTCCAAGCAGCGTTTACAGCACCTCAACATAATTTTGAGTTTTCTTAAAATAAATGATTATATAAACTATAGCATAGACAAAAGTTGTTTTCTGTAAAAAGGCTAACCTTTTTCAATGGAAAACGCAGATCGACGTTTGCCGCATCAGAATTGGCTTTTTTGCAAAAAAAAATACTTATCTGAATTCGCCAACACATAGTCTGTAAATTTCTAAAGTATTATCATTTGCCGAATCATGCCTACCCGAAAATGTGTGTTGTGTAATAAAGAGTTACCTACGTATCTACCTACTAACAAACACTTAGACGAGGACCCAAATAGGACTTTTAAAAGTCATGCTAGCTCGATCAGATGATCCAAATAAAATCGCGATGTCGAAGCAGATTTTTCACTTTCAGAAATCGGAGGAAGATGGTCGAACAATGTTGAAGCCGCTGGTTGCGTTGTTTCAGCCGTGAAGCTTACATGCGAGCCTATTCAACGTCAGCAGTGCGTAACGCTTCTAATGACGCCAGACTGCGTTTGGCAATCTTTTTGCCCAACATACGTCATATGAGTATACCCCATCCATTCACAAAGGCCGATGCCAATCAATAGTTCGCAGTTGATTGTTGGTAAAGACTGATAACAATTGTATTCATGATTTGCTGCTTTTTTCCTCGTAATAAGGTGTATTTTCTTTAGTCATCATTCTCTTGCACGTTATCCCAATGTATTAACCGACTTGATAAATTCGGCAGGTATCTTTTTTATTATATTTGTAATCCGTTTTTTCCATGATTACTGGTCGGATTTAAGTCATTTTTTTTTTATTTGGTAGAGGAAGCATGCGCGGTGGTTCTATATCAATTTTATTAACTTTACTTTGGTACTTTATGATTAATCTTCTATATATTATATTATAATATGCATTTTTTTCTATATTTTTGTCCTCTATGTGGATGGTGTGAACTGAAATGAGTAAAATAGAACATTTTTTAATTTTTGTTAGTTATTTTGTTTTCATCGTATTTTTTTTTAGTATGGTTGTTGCTTTCTGCTCTATTAGTCTTCACCTCAGTAGTGACCTCTTTTCAAGCTAAAGCACCTCAAGCCTCTGTCCCTTAAATTACAAGTATTTAAAATGAAAACCTGTACTCTTCGATCTACAACACCCCTACACCCTGTAGGTTTCACCGTCTAAACATAGCCATGAAAAGCGAACGTAAAATACGTCGTTTACGTAATCGTTGGGTAAACCAAACGTATGAAATTAATCAGTAAATTTAACCGCCCGAGCTAAGTCAAATTGCGTGCCGCCAAGATCCGTAAGGCAGCTGTTAGCCACTAAATAATCAAGTTGATGGAATTGTGTGATACCTGCTGAATGCTTTAAATGGAAATTTACTGTCGAGCATTGACATGAAGGACAGACTGTATGTGTGTCGCTGGTAATCGGGATAAAAGCTGAGTGTTTTTAACGTGGGTAGTTTAATATTTTAAGGATATGCTTATGACATACTGCTGCGAAAATGAAAGTATTTTTATTACAAAAGTCATAATTAAAATGATACCAAAATATTTTATAAACGGGTATTATATTTTTATGAAACAATTTAGAGAGCAGCGGTGGCCCAGTGGTGGCAGCCCTGACTTACGAGCATTAAGCCGTGGGTTTGAACCCAGGCAGGCGCATTACTTTGTGTAAGTAATTTATTTCATCGCCGCTGCCCTCAAAGACGGTGAAGCAAAACATCGTGAGGAAACCGGCATGTCCTAGAACTAAAAAATAAGACATGTGACATCTACCAACCCGCACTGGGTCCGCGTGGTGCATTATAGCCCACTCCCTCTTATTAAGAGGACGCCTGTGTACAGCAGTGGGAACATTATAGGATGATGATGATGATGATGAAACAATTTACGGGTAATGGTTAAGAGCGTTTATACCCTACGGCATTTCATACAAACTTTCAAGTCGTTATTTTCCGAAATGACTGAACAGATTTTAATGAAACTTCCTACGCATAAGCAGTATACATAGGTCTAAAAAGTTACTAAATCATTTTCGAAAAATTATGGTACAGCTAAATTAGACCGATTTTTAATTACGAGTATCTATAGAAACAGAAATTTCCAATTATCTTCATTTTTAAAAGATATTGCGAAAATGTTTTTAGTAACTTTTTAGACCTATATGTATACTGCTTAAGCGTAGGAAGTTTAATTAAAATCTGTTCAGTCATTTCGGAAAATAACGACTTGAAAGTTTCATGAAATGCCGTAGTGTATAAACGCTCTTAAGCATAACTGGTGAAATGTGTGTGTACTAGTAGGTATCTACCAACCTACACCTCTGCCGAACCCTTCAGGCGTTACAGGCGTAACAATAATAGTGCTGTGGATTCTATTCCAAATGCTTGGGCTACATTTTTTTTGTTCCATATAATTTTATCAATACCACTTCCACCAGGATATTTACCATGTGTTAGTGACCATATCAGTTTAAAAACTTAATGTATAATTTTGTTAACAAATATCTAAGAATGTAAATAATAATAATATAATAATAATAATTTATTCAGTTCAAATAACAAGATACAAAATGAAAAAGCTAGTAACAAAAAAAACAATGATCCTTAAGCGCTAGATTTTTACATATTCCCTGGACTCCACACTAGGATACCCTGTGTCGTGGAGTACAGTCTCTTCCCAAGTAAAGGTAACATGTTAGCTGTAACTGAACTAATTACAGAAGAAATAGAGAAAAATAAAGAAGTACAACAATAATTTTAAAATAAATTTTGAGGTCAAGTGGTTTGGTGTTTTTGGAAGTATGTGTTAGAGTGTGGGTGTGTGTGGGTGAAGAGTGATATGTGTGGTAGGGTGTGTATGGCGTAAAAAGTATGTTAGTCGAATGAATAAAGAAAATCATAGAGCTACATGGTTATTGTTTACATACTTCTCTATAAAAACGCTCATTTTGCGATTAAAGTCTGCCAAAGCTTAGCTAACAATTTTCCAGTTTTCCTCAACCTCAACATTAGTTACAAAAACCCCATCTCCATTCTAAAGGAACGGGTTTTTAAAGAGTATTTTTCCTCTTATTTAAAGCGTTCTTAACGCAGTGCAAATAATGTTGTCTCCGCTCCCGACGCCGTAAGTTGCAATTTAAGTTCTTCTAACTAAATGAATGTAAAAGTTTCTGTAATTTGTAGAAAACCGCTAAGGAACTGTTAAGCAGGGAAACTTAATTGTTTTTGTTTATTAATGGTTATGTTTGAATGGAGCAGTTTGCTGTGAAGATGCTTAATAAAATAAAACACTTGAAACAATCTACATCAAATGAAACACTTGAAGCAATCTTCTTCTATCTATCTTCTATTTATATTTATATCTATATCTATCTATATGTTGGCGCCTTTGCAAAAAGGCTTCATATGATTCACGTTGCAAACTAAACTGTTACCACAGACGAGAGAGAAGCGGTCTACAATTCTCTCTGGCGAAACGTCAAGTCGTTGCGGGTAGCCATAATGCCATATTGACTTGGGTAGTTGTCAAGGAAGGTGGCGCGTAACAAGACGTTGACGGATCGCCGACGTCTGCTTGCTTAATCTAATTAAATCTGGTACCACATATCATAAGTAATTCCGATGCAGCGGGTAAGAGCCTTTATATACATGTCGGAGTCGGAGTCATTATTACGGATACAAGACTGACTATGGATCGAAAGCGCGCCAAAGGTCAAGCGACCTACTTACCAGTCTACCCACACCTAAGCGCGCTTACTACAGAGTCGTGATGTTTCGAGCTCCCAGCGAGGCGGACAGTCTGAGTCTGACCACCGCGGAGTCAAGACGTCCCGAAACTGTAACCCGATTCATGGTGCCTAGTGTTATTGTGTTGGATTGTAATTTCAAGTAATTTGTTAGTTCGATAAAAGCAGTGTACAGTGTGTGTGTGTTTTCATTGCACGAAACCCATGTTCTGCCCACATGATGACCGTGTCTAACGGAATAAAATCATCAGACTGCGACATCAGAAGTGGGATCAAATCGTGCTAATGCAATCACACGCGAGAACAGTGACAATAACAATCAGTGACGGTTACTTTTTGAAATGCAAAACGAATAATTGCACTCGCGATACGAACTTAAACTCAGCCAGTGAATAGCAAGCTAGTGTTGGCGGTTAGTGTTTTTGTTAAGTGTGTTAGCGGATTTTGATCCCAACAAAACATAACATATCATCACGCTTGTAATCTCTGAAGGGTTAGGCAGAGTGTCCCTAATAGAATACCCACATTTCACAGAGTGCGATGCGCGCTAGTAATGCGTCATCCATCGCTGACTTGTTTTGTGTAAAATCTGGTTCTTCTAACCTAACAGACAGATGTGTTGCTGGGGAGTTTGTTCCGCCACTTCTTCTTCCCAGCTAAAACACTTAGGAAGTGGCGAAGGGCGGGCGTTTTGGGGGACTGTCTCTTGTAGTTTTGACGTTCAAAAAGTGCTGATTATAAGCCTAGTTTGAATGAAGTGACTTTTGATTTTTTCTTGTTGAATCCAGCTTATTTGGACGTTAAGCAAGGCGTTGAAGGGCTCCGCATCTACATAGTGTAACATAGTGTAACACAGTGTAACATAGTGTAACAGTGCTGTAACATAGTGTGCCGCGGCACACTGGTGTACTGTGGTCATTAGTTGGTGTGCCTCGGAAAACGAAGGTGATTTTCCATCTACGGTGTACCTCCAAACTGTACTACCGAATTTCTAGATGTATCTTGAACACAAATGTTTGCGAAACACTGAGAACCTATCCAGGTTTGACGTGGGACCAGTTTAAATAATTGTTCAAGGCCAGATTCGTGTGCGCCGTAACTTTTACGACTACCCTCATTAACCTGAGTAGTGACAAACCAAAGGAGAACCCCTAAAGATAATGCGCACTGACCATGACGAAGAAAAGAAAAACGTCACAAGTGTTCATCGCTACCGCAAATCAAGTGCCATGCTTGCGGACCAGGGAGAAACCAGGACTCAACGAAGCGGATTGTCGCACGAAGAAGCCGCTGCCTGTGCCGGCTGCTACGGGCATCGGGGAAGCGACAAAGGGCCGCGAAGGCCTTGCTGTGCGTCAAAAGTGTCATGCCGGTTCACGTAGCCGTCTGGCGTACGTGCGTCGGTGACAGCATGCAGTGTACAGCGGGCCAGCCGACGGCGGCGGGGCGCCAAACAAGCGGCGCGTCGATGCTGCGTCGTACAAGCAACATCGCGGGCACGTAACAACAAAGGGGTGAGTTGTTACGGTTTACTTATTATTCTGATTCTAAATACTCGTTGTGAAAGAAAGTTTTCTATCGAAATTGAATGGCAAACTTCACGTTGTTGCTAAGACTGGTATAGTACAGACACGAGTATTCAGTACAGAACAGATTTTATGTTGTGTAGTGATTAACGATTACCCTATCGAAACTTTGTTGCAATGTTTGCTTGATAATTATTTACAAAGTGACGTCATGTTAGGTGGCGAGATTTTAAATCGGGGTTTTGTTGCAAACATGACGGCAAGGGAGTTTTCGTTAATGAGAATCCTTTGTGTACATTCGGTGAAGCATAAAAGTGCTAAGTTCAGGCGTCTTTCACCGTCATATTCAACGCGATGGTATGTCTAAATGCGTACCCTATTTAGCTCGTGTTCTGCGATGGTCGGTAAACAGTAATTTCCGCGACCCTTATCGTTCACCTTGGTGCTGAAAAGACGACTGAAAAGCTTTCCGATTATATTTAGTTCCCGGGAAAGTCTCAGTATGTTTGAAAATTCGTAAATAGCTGCGTTACGTGCTAAGTAGCGAAGTCTCACTCCGGTAAAGTACAAGCCGAATTGCACCCGATACCTAAGGTGACGAGCCGGTGGTACACGGTTCGTATAGACACGACGAGTTAGCTTAGCTTAACATGACAAGTGTGCCGAGTAGACGAAACGATGGCAAAATTAAACGTTTTGCGATTGGTGATTTTGGGTTGTTGAAGATTAAAGGTCTGTTTAGAGTGATTGAGGTTTTAGACGGTTATCCTTAGCACGGAAAGCTTTAAATTCTAAGCGTACCTACAGATACGCACGCGGTAGGCTAAGGAAGATGCCAGCGGGTCACGTACCAGTCGAAGTGCTAGAGGGGGATCGCTACACATTGAGATCATTAAGTTCTAAGCGTACTTACAAGTATGCACATGATGGGTTAAGGAGAATGCCCGAGGGTCAAGTACCGTTTGAAGTAAAATGATTTAGAGTTGAGAGATAGTTTGGAATCTTGGTTCGGATGGTCAGACCGTACCAGTAGCCATTTCGTAGCCGTAGTCCGTTAGAAGTCGGTGTCTGCTTATAGTAGTCCGTGGATGCGCGGTGCGCGGGTGGCTCTGGCGGAGGTCGGGTCTTGTAGAGACCATAGAGTGAGTCATGCATGTGGGACTCGGCGTTCTTGAGGAACGTAGTAAAACAAACAGAGGTTTGTTGGAGGGCCTGAGTGTTGCCCATAGGCCACGGATGAGATTCCTGCTTTATGTGATGATTAGATGGATGAAGAGGTACTTGGTTGCTCTTGCATTTTAATTGACCTAATTGTTTATTTGATCTAATTTTAGTTTTGATTCATGCGCTGGATGTGTGAGAGCAATGCGATTGCTGGTCGGCTAGAGAGCCATGGCGTTAGTGGCTTTACACGACGGTTTCTATAAGCTTGGTAGTTTTTTTGTTGCAGTAGAGTTCTAAAGGTTGATTTGAACGACTATGGTACATGGCCCAGGGTTATCATTATTGTATTTTCGATTATTTCCAATCGGTTCGGTTAAAACAAAACGGCTAGTTCTACAATGTTCTTATTTCCACCACCCCGTTGAATTTATAGTTTGGTCAGGAGTGACCGAGTGGAACAAATTTCTGTCGTGGAGTATTTGTTTGCAGGGTACCCATCACACGAGGACGTGTGCTAGCAGGATGGCCGTGTCGGAGTCGGAGTCATTATTACGGATACAAGACTGACTATGGATCGAAAGCGCGCCAAAGGTCAAGCGACCTACTTACCAGTCTACCCACACCTAAGCGCGCTTACTACAGAGTCGTGATGTTTCGAGCTCCCAGCGAGGCGGACAGTCTGAGTCTGACCACCGCGGAGTCAAGACGTCCCGAAACTGTAACCCGATTCATGGTGCCTAGTGTTATTGTGTTGGATTGTAATTTCAAGTAATTTGTTAGTTCGATAAAAGCAGTGTACAGTGTGTGTGTGTTTTCATTGCACGAAACCCATGTTCTGCCCACATGATGACCGTGTCTAACGGAATAAAATCATCAGACTGCGACATACATATAATAAATCTGTTGAACAGTCGTTTTTGTACATCGAAAATATTTCCAAAAAAAAATAGCCAGGGTGTTAAAGGACAACCAACAGAACCCATTTCCAGCATTTTTCGATGTTTTGTCTGTTTGTCGGTTTGTCTGTTTATTTGTTCGTGCATCACGTAAAATGTACGAAAGCAATGTAGATACCTTTTATACACAACAATTGTGCGTAACTTGAAGTAACATTTAGATTTTGTTCACTGCAATCGGTTCATCATCATCATCATTTCAGCCGAAAGACGTCCACTGCTGGACATAGGCCTCCCCCAAGTGTCGCCACATTGATCGGTCCCGTGCGACTCGCATCCAGCGGATCCCCGAAACCTTCACCAGGTCATCGGTCCACCTAGTGGGAGGCCTTCCAACGCATCGTCTCCCGGTTCGCGGTCGCCATTCCAGAACTTTTCGGCCCCATCGGCCATCTGTTCTGCGAGCAATGTGCCCTGCCCACTGCCACTTAAGTCTGGCAATCGGTTCACTCTATCAAAAATATTTGAATTTAAAATGTTCCAGAAGTAAAATTAGGTTTATGCGCACTTGGTCCCACGCGTTTCGCACTAAAAAAACATTATTAAGTTCCGTCATCCACGTGAACGAAGTCGCGGGCATATAGCTAGTCATGAAATAAAACACTTGGAGCAATCATTGTTTTAGTTATTTTCTGTAGAAACAAATTTGTTTTTGAGTTATAAATTCTTATCATAGCTACGTCACTTTAGTACATATAACATCTACTGACATAGAATAGGGATCTATCATTTTGTTTGCAGCACTGTAAGTAGTACCCGAGATGGTCCTCAAACTGTCCCTTGAAAATGTTGGCATGCTCACCTCCACCTCTTTCCATCTCTTTCATATCTCGTAGTTTTCTCTTTGAGGATTACTTGAGCGCACCCGGCACAACTTTACTACATCTACACCACCTCATGCCTGCGCTACCCCGTTCTTTGACCATGTCACTTTCATGTCAAGTACACGTCATGCCTTACTTAATTCCATCTTAGTTGTTTTACGGTTTCCGGGTGAATTACATAAACTGAAATCTTTTATTTGCATTAAACATTATAAACAGAGTGGTGTTAAATACAATCATAAAAGTTCAAACATGTTCAGCTGAGATAAAACACTGCATGCATTTTAGGGTTTATCAAAATGTTACAAGAGCTTTTGCGAGCGACAGGTAAATCTTTGTAGTGTGACTAAAACTATTCTTGTGACGTTATTGCAGTGTTAAGTAAATAATAGTTAACATTGTCTTCCATAAGTCTAAAGGTGAATTTATTTGCTAAAAGAGCAGTCCATCTGTTTCCTTCGTCTTTCAAAACGTACCAACACAAACCATCACGGGTTTAAAAATGGTATGTTAGATAAAGCATCTTGCCTGTCAGGGCTGCGGTACTGTTCCAAAGAGATACCGTGGCCCTGGAACACAAAGGGCTAAGAAGGAACATGGATGGGTTTTAGTCAGTCAAGTCTGACACTCCCTTCCGCTCTCTTCGTACCACATCATAATGATGCATAACTAAGGTAGTAAGGTACCTGCCTCGTTGGTCCAGTGGTCGTAAGTGTGTTTATTGAGCATGGGGTCCATGGTTTGATTCCCGATTCTTTCAGTAACAGCCACTGAGTCTGTATTTGTGCCCGGGATATGGCAATAGGCTCGCCCCCTATTACATGGGACTTAAACATAACTTTGTTTTTTAAAAAATAACTTCCCCCACACTTGGAATTTCTCCTGTATCGTGGGTGCGTTTACAAACATTTAAACTCACATACACAAACAGCCAGACCCGGAACAACTATCTGTAGGCCATACAAAAAAAAATCCGTGCGGGGATCGAACCCACGACACGCAGCGCAGCAGTCAATCGCTCAACCACTGCGCCAACCGTGCCATCAAAACTGGCGAAATGTGGGTATACTTTTGGGGGGTACACCTCCAAACCCTTCAGGGCTTACAGGTGTGATTTTAGGAGAATATTAGGTGACGTTAGCGGTGGTCGTTTTCCTTCCAAGTTTGTGATTACTTCCCGGCTCCGAAATATGATACTTAGGTACCCCTCATTGATTTTCGATGCTGGCCTGTCTGCCGATACATAAACGGTTAAACGTTATTTTAAGTAAACAGCCGCTAGTTTGAAATTCTTCTTCAAATGCCAATGATTCAAATTTTGCCCGACCAATACAACGAACAAGTTTGAATTATCTGTTTTTCAGCTTTACACTACTTAAATTCATCATCATCATTTCAGCCAAAAGACGTCCACTGCTGGACATAGGTCTCCCCCAAGTGTACATAAGGGTAGGTTTTGCCATAATCGCCACACTCGGCAGGCGGGTTGGCGATCGCAGTACGGTTGTTACAAAAGCACAGAGAACGCTGCTGCCCATTCTCTGGCAAGTCCCTTAGTCGCCTCTTACGACACCACCCACGGGAAGATATGGGATGGTGCTATTCTTTACGTCCGACACCATAAGGCGACTACTAAAACACTAAACAGCTAAAACACTAGGAAGTGGCGAACGGCGGGCGTTTTGGGGGACTGTCTCTTGAAATTTTGACGTTCAAAAAGTGCTGATTATCAGTCTAATTTGAATAAATAAATGACTTGAATTTTTGTTTTACTTAACTTATTCGGGTTTAAATACTAATTAAGTCAATTTCTGTTCTGCATCGCTACTTTCTAGACCACCAATTGCAACATTGACGTCTGGCTTGAACTCCAGAGGGGCCAATAAAGCACCAACTCAAGATAGACATCATAAGGTCAGATTTCAGACCAGACGAGGAAAATACAAATCTAATTCGACATAAATCTGGAACGACCTCGCGAGACTAGAATACTAAAACCTATGGAAATATAACTCGACTACCCTTGGGATCTAAATGAATAGTCTTGTAGCACTTTGACGGATCGAGAACATAACTTTAGCTAGCTACCCTTCTGTCGAGACTATTCGTGGCAGGAATAATGATTTCTTGACGGCTTCCTGAAAATATCGTTTAAACCTTTGCTTGAAAAGTAATGAACTGTACTGATATTTGACTTTGTAAGGAGGTCATTAAAAAAGTTTTACATTTTTTTTTTATCTTTGATGTCGTTGGAATTCTCTATCTGACTGCTGTGAGAAGAAGCACCGAAGGCGCTATAGTTTTTTTGCTATGATAAATATACTTCGTCGTTGGGAAAGTAGTCACAATTGTGATGGCTGAGCATTGTGGTCCTGGGTTCGGACCCAATCGCGATTCACGGATCGAACAAGTTGTTATTTCAGGAATTTCTCAGTAGCAGCCACGGAGTCTGAACGTGTGCCCGATAGATGTCAATAGGCTCGCCCCCTATTTCATGAGACTTAAAAATAACTGGCAATATGTGGGTGCACTATTAGGTACACCTCTTCCTAGGTTTACTCCTTTCAAAATGGTTTTCTGCATAATTCAATTTTTGATATATTATTTACATACATCTCGCCAGTAATCCCCGAAGGATTAGGGTGTTACCACACCTATCGATCGATTATCGACTAATCCATTCTACTATCGATCAATCGATTGGTGTGGTAGCACCATAACCCTTCGGGGATTACTGGCGAGGTGTATGTACCTAAATAATATATCAAAAATAGAATAATGCAGAAACTATTTCGAAAGGAGTGTGAGAGTAGCAAGTTCAGCCGATCTTCTCTTAGGACTACCGTTAAATGGTGTGAATTGGGACACGGGGATGAATCGGGACGAAACTTTAAAAGGCATTTTCACGTTATTTAAATATTATTGGCAGCTAAAAATACTCAATTGTTTATTAAATTAAATTAGAAATTATCCCTATAGCTTTTTAGTTACGAATTATTTGTATTCAACGATGAAATCCCATTCAAAGTTTTGTCTCTTTTCTCCCCCGTTCACCCCGTGCAATGTGTAAGAAAACGCACTGGGTCTTTGATACACAGTTTATTTTAAATGTAAACACAGAACATATAATACACAATAGACTGTACAGCTCGACGGTTACAAGAAGACTGTCTCATCCCTCCTTCTTCGATTTACTCGGCAGCTCTGTGTCTAAGTTACCAAAGAGGGAGAAAGCGCGCCATTTTAAGCCAATGGGTGGACGAAGTTAATTCTTACTTTATAATATTTGCTAAAGATAACTTTCATGGTTTTAAATTGAACTTAATTTAATTTGTAAGTATTTTATCATAACATAATATTAAAGGAATTTATTAGATTTAATTGAACTCAAATACTTACTTTTTCTAGTCGAATTGCGCACTTATAACTTTTTCATTACCTAAATTCACATTGATAATAGTAATTGCCTACAAATGGTAGTTAAGTTTCACCATTTATCGTACCAAGAAGTCGTTTGATTTTAGGAGGACATTAGGTGACGTTAGCGGTGGTCGTGTTCCTTCTAAGTTTGTGATTACTTCCCGGCTCCAAAATATGATACTTAGGTACCCTCATTGATTTTTCGATGCTGGCCTGTCTGCCGATACTTAAACGGCAAAACATTTTAAGTAAACAGCCGCTAGTTTGCAATTATTTTTCTTTAAATTTCAATGATTCATATTTTGCCCGACCAATACAACGAACAGGTTTAAATCATCTGTTTTTTTCAACTGACAGCGTTGACAAGTTTTTTGATGCTCTTTTATAGTTTTTAACTTATAATAATGTAATGTGAATGTGTGTGTGTTTGTAATAATGTATATCATCATCTGTCTAGCCTTTTCCCAATTATGTTGAAGTCGGCTTCCAGTCTAACAGGATTCAGCAATTGTATATAGTAAATCAAAAAACAGCGTAGTAGAAAAAAAAACTAAATTTCTGTTTTAATTGCAAATAAAGCGTTTTTTCCCAAACTTCCAATTCATCACGGACCGAGAAAAGGTCAAAAAAAGATTTAATAATAATTGTAAGGGAGTACAGCTATCTCAAATCTAGTGTATATCATGATAAGGAAACAGTATATTATGTAAATTTATGATCGGTCGATCTGTTAAGACCACAGTAGAATAACTAAGTAATTTTTATACACCAAGCTATTAGTATATAGAAAATGTACACCTTTTTGTTAATAGCTCCTAGAATAAGACCCTAACATAGGCTTAAATGTTATTAATAAGTACACTAAGACCTAGGGCAACATAATTGTAAATAATAACAGTAACATATAATGTGGAAACAAGTAAAAACAGCTATTTACTTGCAAAATGTAGAGCCACATAAGAAAAGTTAATATGATAAAGTCCCACAAGGCAATCATAACAAACCGCCTGATTGGCTAAAAGGCCCCATTGTATTATAGATCCGGGTTCGTTGGGCGAGTCCATTAGAAATTAGGACACAGGGGTAAGAGGCGGGGTGTCGCGGGGAGAGGTTTTATGACCTTGTTTACGCTCTCTCGCACAGGTGATTGGATAATAGGTGGGAGTCCGCCATAGCCCCACCAGCACTTGTGCTTTTGTACGCAAGTATAAATATGGCGGCCCAGAGTATTAACGAGTAGTATAGTCCGGTTAAGCAGACGACAACCTCCTAGGTTGAACTGCGAGATGCCATTCGCAAAAAAAAAAAAAAAAAAATATTAACGAGTAGTCTTCATCCAAAATTCCTCTGATAAGCATCGCGCTTACTCTGTATCTCGTTTGTCGTATAGTTATTGTATTTGTGTGCCTAAAGTTTTTCTCTGTATTGTGTTTATGTTAAATTAGTAGCTTCAAATTGTGTTTTCCGTGTTAGTATAAGTGTTAATTGATGTAAATATAGTTTGGAGTGTTGACAATATACAGTTTTAAATAATCGCTCATCAAGTGTGTTGTTATTTCAACCCTGCGGCCTGCATTCCTTACAATTTTTGGTCCTTCGTGCAACGGATCTGCTGAGCACGCAAGATGAGCGAGAAAAGCACCATCACGACAAGGAGTAAGTTGCGCAAGCTAGAGGCAGATATGAACAGGCGGCGAGAGCTAGAAGCTGACTCAGGTGTGCCATCAGAAAGGCCACCAGGCTCGCCTTCTGTCGCACATACGTCGACATCGTTTCCCGTTCCTGTGATCCCGTTGGCGGGTCCCGGTGGTCGTGTCATCGACTACAGAGGAATGACTCCGCCTGCGAGATCGGAGAGAACCCACAGGGCGAGATCCGATACAAGCCACGTCTCCTCGAGGAGCGGCCACAGAAGTGCCGATCACCTTCGGAGGAGGGTAGAATACGAGGCTGAGAGGGAAATAGTGCGCATGAAGGAGCAATTGGTGAAGAAGAAGCTAGAAGCTGATCTCGCAGAGATAGACGCCGCAGTGGAAGAAGACTCAGACGAAGAGGGGACGACGCGACGAGTAGAGGAATGGGTCTCGGAGATGACTCCCGTAGTAAGAGAGATAAACACGCCCGCAGCGTGTCGCGACCCATCGCCGCGTCGAGTGCCCGCGCCCTCCCGTGAGGTGACAGCGCCCTCCCGTGAGGTCTCAGCGCCCGCGCCAAAGTCCGACCGTATACCTGCGCTCCCTCAGTGTGCGCCCGCGTCAGTACAGTTTCGCGAACATCCGTACCTAGGGAACGACACTCCCCAGGCCACGGTCAGTGCCCCGCGATCGAGAGAGCAGGCTAGAGAAGTGCCTGAGTGGGGAAACACGTTCGCCGAAGACGCAGACAGGAGCAGGTCACGGGACAGGAAGATAGACCAGCTGGCCGACGCTATAACTAGCTTAGCGCGTCCGCGACCGGTACCAAGACAGGCCTATGAGTTGCCATTTTTTAGAGGCGACCCAGCAGAATGGCTATCATACAAAAATATGTACCACGACACGACGGTGATGTATGAATTCAAGCCGCATGAGAACCTAGCGCGCCTGAAAACGTCGTTGCAAGGAGACGCAAAGCTAGCAGTGGAGGATTTATTGCGTACCTCTACAAATCCAGCTGAAATAATGAAGACGCTCGATGAAGAGTTCGGGCACCCAAATCTAGTGCTCGAGTGTGCCCTTAAAAAAGTGCGTGCGTTACCTAAGGTAACTGAGAGTGGCCGTGAGCTCAGAAAGTTCTCGACGACAGTGAGGAATTGTGTATCACTGCTGAAAAGCGTGAAAGCGAACGGATATCTGAATAATCCACAGCTGGTAAGTGAAATACTTAATAAACTTACCTCTGTACAACGTGCTCAATACGGTGATTTTGCGATGGGCATGGCAGCAACCCAGGGCATAGATGTGCGAGTGGCACCAAGCCTAGAAATACTCGCAGAATTTCTAAGTCATCTAGCCCGAGCTACGTCCTATTATTTGCAAATTGAAATGACTACACCGTCAACAGGCGCCGCTAAGAATAGGTCTAATGTACAGACAGCGAGGCCTACTAAAAACATTCAGTACTTGCACGTCAATTCCAACAATGAGCAGCCAGCGAAAGAGGCTGAAGAGCCATGCACGCTATGTGGGGAGAATCACAAGTTACCCAAGTGTGAGAAATTTACTGGGTTGAGCGTCGAAGAGAGATGGCAACACGTAAAGAAAAATAGATTGTGTTTCAAGTGCATGATAAAGAAACATGGCA
Organism: Cerastis rubricosa; assembly: GCA_949152445.1. Taxonomy (NCBI): domain Eukaryota; kingdom Metazoa; phylum Arthropoda; class Insecta; order Lepidoptera; family Noctuidae; genus Cerastis; species Cerastis rubricosa. The sequence goes on along the minus strand of OX424540.1, from coordinate 7,219,603 downwards.
AGAATTTCTGTCGAGCAAGTAAGTGCACGTCTTGTAATTACGCACACCACACATTGTTACATGCCGACAGGAAGGGTGAGAGCGTCACAAATGTCAGTGATTACACAGGCAAGGCGCTACTGAAGATAATGCCAGTGTGTGTGACAGTGAACGGCAGAGAAAACCATTGTTATGCCCTACTAGATGACGGGGCAACCGTATCACTGATAGACGACTCGATAGCTGAAAACGCCAGTGGAAAAACGGTACCTATAACATTGCACAGTGCGCGCGGTCAAGAGATTGTCGATGAAACGTCGAAAGTAATCAGTGTGTCAGTGCGTGGACCAAACGGGCAAACACATAAAGTGAAGTGTCGTACATTAAAAAGCCTGGACTTACCCGCGCAAACAGTGCCTGCCACAGTAATACAAGACCACGCACACCTTCGCGACTTGGGTTGTGAGGAAATGCGAGGAGCCAGACCACTACTGTTGCTGGGTCAGGACAACTGGGAGCTGCTGACCAGCCAGGAGACTCGCCGAGGGAAATCCGGTAAGCCAGTTGCCTCTTTGACCAGTTTAGGGTGGGTTGTGCACGGACCTGTAGGTAGCTATAGAGACACTAGCGAGCACTCATTAAATTGTGTAATAGAGCCATCTAATGTTCTACACGAATTAGTTAAAAAACAGTTTGAGCTAGAAGCCATAGGTATAGTAGAAGTGCCTAGAAAGCATAAAGACGTAGAGAGAGCTAAGGCTATTCTAGACTCCACTAGCCGTCAGACAGAGAGCGGCTCGTGGGAGGTAGGGTTATTATGGCGTCGGGACGACCCTCAGTTGCCCAACAATTATAAATATGCGCGTCAACGTCTAGCGGGGATTGAGCGTCGTTTGAGTAAAGACGCTGTGTACGCCTCAGCCTATACAGCACAGATAGATAGGTTGATAGCTGAGGGGTACGCAAGCAAGGTAGAAGGCGGTGTCAAATCTGATTCGGTGTGGTATTTACCCCACTTCGGGGTAACGAATCCAAACAAGCCGGGAAAGTTGAGGTTAGTATTTGACGCCGCAGCTAGCTACAACGGAACCTCGTTGAATGACAACTTGTTGACCGGGCCTGATTTACTCAACTCCCTGCTAGGCGTGTTGTTTAAATTTAGATTAGGGCCTGTTGCGTTCACTGGGGACATAGCGGATATGTTCCTACGCGTATTTATAAGAGAACAAGATAGAGGGGCTCAATTGTTTTTGTGGTCGTCTGATGCCAACAAAGAACCTGAAGTTTACGTCATGAATTCTATGATTTTCGGGGCCGTGTCATCGCCAACATCGGCAATTTATATTCTCAACAAGAATTCGAGTAGATATGTAGATATGTACCCCGAAGCGGTAGCCGCCATACACACAAAACACTATATGGACGACTACCTAGACAGTACTTGGTCTGCCGCGCAGGCCAACAGTTTAATAGAGGATGTGACCCACGTCCACGCCAAAGGCGGGTTTAATATACGGGGGTGGGTCACGAACTCTCCAGAGCTGCGCGACAAACTAAGTGCTGAGATGCCTGACCGAATGTCTTTAGACAAGGGCGAAAGTGCTACGGAACGCACCCTAGGAATGATTTGGTCACCAAACAAAGACGAGCTGGCCTTTGACCTATCATTCAAGAGATTACCTAAACCCATAATAGAGGGTCTTGTTGTTCCGACGAAAAGAGAGTTTTTAAGATTTATTATGTCAATCTTTGACCCGTTAGGTTTTTTGTATCCGTGTGTCATACAATCGCGCATCCTCATGAAAAGGATATGGCACACGGGTATACAATGGGATGAAAAATTAAAAGATGCGGAGGCCAAAATGTGGTTCGAATGGTTGCACAACCTTTACCACCTTAACCAAGTAACTATACCTAGGTGGTACGGCCTAAAATTAGAACACCTTGAATTACACGTGTTCGGTGACGCGAGCGAATCCGCTTACGCGGCAGTAGCTTATTTAGCGGGTTATAACGTAGAGGGAAATAGGGACGTCGCTATAGTGTTAGGTAAGGCGAGAGTAGCGCCACAAAAGGTTACCTCAGTCCCTAGGCTAGAATTACAAGCTGCTGTTTTAGCCTGTAGAATAGCGGACACAATCATAAAAGATTTGGGTACGAAAGTAAATAGCGTGCATTTGTGGACGGACAGTAAAACCGTCCTAAAATGGATTAACTCGGACGCGTTAGAATTCCAAAGGTTCGTGTCACATCGATTAGCCGAAATAGACAGGAGGTCAGAGAGGGCTAACTGGCGCTGGGTTCCGTCGGCGATGAACCCCGCTGACAAGGCCACCAGATTGGACTGGCCCAATAATAGTAATGAGTGGTTGTCGGGTCCCCCTTTTCTTCGCTGTCCACAGGAGCAGTGGCCGGCTGACACCGACCTCGACGTGGTGGCGGAGCAGGACTTGGAAAGAGTGCACCGGGTGCACACAGTTGTGGCACAGACAGAACCACTGCTGCACTACGAGCGACTACCCACTTGGACGCGCGCATTACACGTCATGGCGCGTGTATTAGTGTTCCTAGACAGATGCCGTAAGCGACGTCTTACAACAGTGGTGTCGGCGGATGACCTGCACGAGGCTGAGTTGCGCCTCTTGCGCCTGGCACAAGGAGAAAGTTACGCAGCAGACATCGCGGCGCTTCAAGGGGCACATCCACTGCCTCCCAACAGCAAACTGCGGGCATTGGATCCTATGATATATAGTGAGGACGGACTAGTGAGGGTGCGCGGCAGGCTGGGCGCCTGTACCGCGCTCGACTTCGGGGAGCGACATCCGATCATACTGGATGGGAAACATGCGCTCACGCGGCGCCTCCTATTTAAATATCATGTAGAGGCGCTGCATGCCAATCAAGAAACCGTGGTAAACAGAGTCCGCGAGAGATATTGGGTCACGAATTTAAGGTCCACAGTTAAAGCCGTCACCGCGAGCTGCCAACGTTGCCGGCTTGAGAGGGCCAAGCCGGTGACCCCTAAGATGGGAGATCTTCCGGCAGCAAGACTGGAGATAACCAGAAGAGCCTTCGTTCACTGCGGGGTCGATTACTTTGGCCCCATGGAGGTCGCTATCGGTCGGCGCAGGGAGAAGAGGTGGGGCGTGTTGTTCACTTGCCTCACCACCCGCGCCGTCCATCTGGAGCTGGCGGCCTCGCTGAGTGCTGACTCAGCCATCCTGGCCCTGCGGCGCCTAATTGCGCGCCGCGGGCAACCTGCTGACATGTACTCCGACCGCGGCACAAATTTTGTCGGGGCACACGCCGAGCTACGTGCTGCTCTTCGCGACATGGACCAAGAGAAGCTGAGCAGCGAGGTGTCAGGCCGCGGAATTGCCTGGCATTTCAACCCCCCGGCATCCTCACACATGGGCGGGTGCTGGGAAAGATTAGTGCGCTCTATAAAAAATGCGCTAAAGGCGACGCTACGAGAGCGTGCCCCCCGTGAGGAGGTCCTTTACACCCTCCTCGCCGAGGCCGAGCTTGTAGTCAACAGCCGCCCTCTCACATACGTGAGCAGTGACGTCGAGCACCCAGTGGTGCTGACCCCCAACCATCTCCTGCTGGGCACTGCCGCGGGAGATGCGCCGTGCACACGTCGGCATGCCGCCGACCTGGACTCCCGCCGCATGTGGCGACGGGTGAACGCGCTGGCCGACCTCTTTTGGAGGCGTTGGCTGCGCGAGTACCTGCCGACGCTGCAACGTCGCAACAAATGGACAAGTGACGTTCCAAATGTGAAAGTGGGTGACGTGGTTGTAGTGACGGATTCAAGTAAACCACGAAACCAGTGGACCAAAGGGGTCATTAAAAGTGTTTATCCTGGTGCGGACTCTATAATAAGAGTAGTCGACGTAAGAACAAAGCATGGAGTTCTACGTCGGCCAGTGGTAAAGATAGTTGTACTCCCTACTGACGGAAGTGTAGTCGGTTGAACCCTTCTACAGGGGGTGGAAATGTAAGGGAGTACAGCTATCTCAAATCTAGTGTATATCATGATAAGGAAACAGTATATTATGTAAATTTATGATCGGTCGATCTGTTAAGACCACAGTAGAATAACTAAGTAATTTTTATACACCAAGCTATTAGTATATAGAAAATGTACACCTTTTTGTTAATAGCTCCTAGAATAAGACCCTAACATAGGCTTAAATGTTATTAATAAGTACACTAAGACCTAGGGCAACATAATTGTAAATAATAACAGTAACATATAATGTGGAAACAAGTAAAAACAGCTATTTACTTGCAAAATGTAGAGCCACATAAGAAAAGTTAATATGATAAAGTCCCACAAGGCAATCATAACAAACCGCCTGATTGGCTAAAAGGCCCCATTGTATTATAGATCCGGGTTCGTTGGGCGAGTCCATTAGAAATTAGGACACAGGGGTAAGAGGCGGGGTGTCGCGGGGAGAGGTTTTATGACCTTGTTTACGCTCTCTCGCACAGGTGATTGGATAATAGGTGGGAGTCCGCCATAGCCCCACCAGCACTTGTGCTTTTGTACGCAAGTATAAATATGGCGGCCCAGAGTATTAACGAGTAGTCTTCATCCAAAATTCCTCTGATAAGCATCGCGCTTACTCTGTATCTCGTTTGTCGTATAGTTATTGTATTTGTGTGCCTAAAGTTTTTCTCTGTATTGTGTTTATGTTAAATTAGTAGCTTCAAATTGTGTTTTCCGTGTTAGTATAAGTGTTAATTGATGTAAATATAGTTTGGAGTGTTGACAATATACAGTTTTAAATAATCGCTCATCAAGTGTGTTGTTATTTCAACCCTGCGGCCTGCATTCCTTACAATAATCTTCTCTTTTAACGGTCACAAAGAAAATTGTGAAGCCTACTAAATAAGGTAGGTAGAAGTACTTTGTCTTCCTGTTGTTCTTGTAAAGGTTGATTATTACTGTTACGTCATTTATTTATTTCTTTCTTTAAAATTTCAAGCACATAGTACAGAGGCGGACTTAATGCCATAGGCATTTTCTACCAGTCAACCTTTGGGTGATGCAGACACAAACAGTGGTAGGTGTATATCTATAAAATATTATTCATTTAAAACTAAAACAAACTACAAAGCATATATAAAATACTATAAAAATATATCAAAATACTATAAATATAGAATAGAATAAAAAAATATTGTACACCAAAAATTAAAAATAAAGGGCTTACAAAACTGCTAATCTTATAAAAATATAACTACTAAAACGACAACCAATGGTCAATGGTCATCATTCTCATTCGTCTTCATTACTGGAGGTAAAGGAGCTAGCTCTCAATCTAATACTTCCAAACTAAGATGTTAAATCTTAGTTTGGAAGCATCTCAAGAATCATTAGAATCTCAAGAACAACATAACATCAGAGGTGTACCTAACTACCTACCTAAAAGTAAACCCACATTTCGCCAGTTATGTTTAAGTCTCATATAATACGGGGTGAGCCTATTGCCATTAAACGGACATAAATCTAAACTCCGTGGATGCTACTGAGAACTTCCTAATGGAAAAACCCAATAACATTTTGCCCGACCCGGGAATCGAACCCAGGACCTCTTGCTGATAGCAATAGGCTCGTCCCTTATTACATGGGACTTAAACATGGCTGGTGAATTTTGGGTATACATTTAGGTAGTACACCTCCGATGTTATGTTTACATACCGAGTTTCCTCCGTGCCTCGGAAAGCACGTTAAGCGGTTGGTCCCGGCTGTCATTTGTAGATCTTTGGCAGTCGTTACGAGTAGTCAGAAGCCGAAAGTCTGACATCCAGTCTTACCAAGGGGTATCGTATTACTTATTTACTGGGTTGGGTTTGGTATGTAAAATACTGGTACTCAGCTGCATCCGGTTAGAAAGGAAGCCGACCCCAAGATAGTTTGGGAAAAGGCTAGGCAGATGATGATGACCTCCAATATTATGTTATTCATGAGGTGCTAGTTAAATCTTAGTTTGGAAGTATTAGATTCAGAGCTAGCTAAACATTAATGGCGAAATGGTGTAATATTAGGTACACCTCTGCTTAAACCATTGTATTATATTATAAGCGTGATGTATTATAAGCGTGATGTTATATCATAATTATCATGTTAAGGGTAATGAATTGACGGCACGGTTGGCGCACTGGCTGCTGCGCTGCGTGTCGCGGATTCGATCCGATACAAATATTTGTATGGCCTACAGATAGTTGTTCCGGGTCTGGCTGTGTGTGTATGTGAGTTTAAATGTTTGTAAACGTACCCACGATACAGGAGAAATTCAATTATTCTATGTGGGGAATCGTTTAAAAAAAATGATAATATTGTTGTCTCCAGATTAATCACCTTCGGGTTAGCGTGCATCCTCTGCTCTGCCATCTGCTTCGGGCTGATCATCGCCATCATCACCGGCATTGCCTACGGGTACAACTACTCCATGGCTGAGTTTATGTCGTTTACACGTAAGTTACTTTAACTTTAGTCATAGTCTTAGTCTTAACTTTAGTCTTAGTTTTTTCATAATTATCACTACTTACTTTTGCATAAGACAAAGTCCCCCGCCGCGTGTCTCTTGTCTTTTAAAACGCGACTTTCTCAAAAACTCTCAAACGGATTTTCATACGGTTTTCATCAATGGACGCAGTGAAATTGTAAAATTTCACTGCGTTCATAGTGTGTCCAGTGTGAAATTTTATTTCATAACTAGCTTCCGCCTGCGACATCGGTAGCGGAAATTTAGATGTGTTTTTCAAAGACAAATTATATTATAAACCTTCCTCTTGAATCATTCGGTCTATTGATAAAAACCGCATCAAAATACGTTGCATTGTTTCAAATAATTAAGCGTAAAGACGGCGGGAAGCGACTTTGTTTTATACTATGTAGAGATTATGTGTTCTTCACCTACCATGGAAATAAATAAAACGATAAAACTAAAATAACTTCGGATCTTCAAGGCTTTTGACGCTGTGAGAAATTGTATTTATTGAAAAAACAAAACAGTTTTGGGTTGGTAATCAAACAAACTGTTTGGAATTAATTTAGGTATAAAGGTTTTAGTTGTTGGATGTTGGAATTGGACCGTTGTGTTTTAGAGAGGCTCGCATTAAAATAAATACCTGCCTGGCTACTCACACATTGTAACTGCAAATTGAATGCAAATAGAGGTGTATATGCAATTTTGCATGCAATTTCCACGAACACACGTTTTCAGGTACACCCTCCTTAACCCTTCGATGGGCGTGATTTTATGATATTATTGGTTGTTTCACACCCCAAACCACAACTACATTACAACCACACAACAACAACAACAAGACTTGGGCAAGCACTAAGTTTAAAAATTGTAATTGCATTGCTATTTGTATGAGTAGTTTTATTTACACGCGTCCAAGTTTTGCCGCCAAATTTTGCCGCCTAATTTAACTGTGTGGGCGATATCGACTATAACGCAACCAGCAGCGAAACCGCGTACTAGCGCCCGGCCACATCGGCTTGAGTCGACGCAACAAAGCGAAAGCCGAAGTCGGTCTGTCTAGATAGACTCGACATTCTGCAGTTACCACTGTTGAAGATAATAAATAAATAAACCTAGTATCATCTGTGGTATTCATAGTCAATTGTCAAGAAACGTCACACATGACAAGGAATTGATACTGTTTTTTTTTTTTTTTAAATTCAACTTTTTATGTGTCCTAAATAGTCAGGAAACTATTATATTTGATCGTTTTTCTTCCTTTCAGGGTCTGACGTGACAGTCTTCATGCGACGCGGACAGTTCTACGACAGACCGGATGTAGGAAAACTTAGGAGAAGTGGCTCAGAAGATAGTAAGCATCACATCTCTTCATCACCTTGTCTATTGTTTTAGTAAAACCAGCACCTTGAATCCCTGATTTTTGTTGATGTTTCTACATTTGAAAGAAAGTTTCTGTCACTAACTTTTTGGGAAAATAATGTGCACCATCATCGATCGCACGGTCACACAAAATGGCAGCAATGAATATCATTAGGGCGAGGTATTGATCAAACTATAGAAGGGATTATTATTCACTTAAACTAATATTCGCAAATGTAAGGGCATTAAGGGCCCAGTCTAGTAAATTTGACAGCCCGTTGAAATATTCGCGTAGATTTACAAGGTACTTTTGACCTTCCTGAGATTCGTGGATCTTGGCCTTGATCTCAAGGTCAATTACCCTGCGGTCAAGTTCAATGACCCTAAGGTCAAGTTCAGTGACCTTAGGAGAATCACGGATCTAGACTTTCAGAATTTTGACCTTGGCCTGTGAGGTTTCCCATGGTGTTCCCCCACCCTACTACTCCCGCATGGCACCGGGTCCTGAAGGCATGATTAGGCAAAGGTTTAGGAAAACTAGTGATCATGAATTTCAATTCTATTCAAAAAATATATTTTATTACATCAATGTATAGTGGTTCCTGTAAATAGAACAAATATAAGGTTTGAATTGATAACCTCCTTTTTTTAAAGTCGGTTAATAGGCATGTAGAGCAGCTTTAGCAGGATCTCAAATAATTCAAATATGGCGTATTTGGAGGTGTCAAAGGGGGAGGTCCCCGCACACATGATTAGTTTTGGTTTTTGCTGCGACTTTCTGAATTTTGCACAAGTAGAAAGACAGCTAGAAACAGATTCTCGAAGATCAATCTACATAAGTTTTAAATGGTTATTTTGACTTTTACTTTATTCCGCACCTTTGCCGCTCACACGATTATCTTTACTGCATCTTGTAGTGTTCGCTACAAACACCTCGACTGATTACGAAGACCAGAAGACAGCGGTAGAGAGCAAGCCACTAGCTGAATCATGGTCAAAGAGCCAGGACACGAGAAAGTATGCCGAGATCTTGACCAGGTACAATCCTAGCAGGAAGATGAACGTGCAACAGTATGAAACGCAGGAACCCGATCATGTTCGAGAACCACCTGCTCCGGTCAGCGAAGCGCCTGCTCCAGTCAGAGAAGCGCCTTCTCTGGTCAGAGAACTGGCTACACCGGTCAGAAAACTGCCCACTCAATTCATAGAACTGTCTACTCAGTTCAGGGAACTGCCTATCCAGGTCAGAGAAACTACCTGCGTATATTATCTCCTTTAAATATTTTTATTGCCTGTTATTCATATATTAAACTGAGCTACTAGAAACATTGTGTGAATTTTGAACCCTTATGTCTGAACGATAGGTCTCTTGGATAGTAAGACGTGTGTTAATTTGCATGCACGCAATCAACTCGGTGCATACTACCGACCTAATCGCGAGTTCGGGACAAACGCTTCGACAATTTCCTGATTTCTTCAAATATATTTACAAAACGGCGAAACTGGGGGACGTAACTACACACGTTGGTTGCTATTCGCGCCAGAGCCAGGTGTTCAAACACCCACATACAAGTTAGTTAAAGCAAACATTGCAAGTGAATTGCCTTGCAAGATTCGCTTTAGGTTTGAATTTTTCAAATGAAACTTTTCTGGATACTTTTCAGGCGCCGCCAGAAGCGTTCCACATAAAGCATGCTTCGGTATCTCCAATCATATCAATTGTGCCCAACCCTCTAATGCCCACTGTCTCCTGGCGAAGCGGTTCCTCACATATCCTGATGAGGAACTTCCAACCTCTACACGACTACACGACCATGGACCAACATACTAGCAGGCCGGAAACCTTGCTCTCCACTCGTTCTACAAAACCAAAGTCGTTATCCCTCTTCAGCTCCAAGGTAAAGTCGAAAGGATATGTAGACGGCAAGATACGGGATGATTATGAAAAGTAAGTACTTAAATACATATATTGTATCGTGTGGTGTGACTAGAAATGAATAGAATCTAGAACTCAGGGTGTATCAAACAAGATTTCATTATAAATATGAAATCTGTTCATGAGAATTTGAGATTCAAAACAGATCATCTTATGCAGAACATAACCTGTATTCCAAAATACCTAACTGTAACTCAAATTCGTGTTATTTATAGAACAAAAAAAATAAACTACCATGCCATTTGCAAGTACATCAAAAACTTGTTAAATTGTTCTGGGCCACATGACTTTTCTAAAATTGTGATAGAAGGAAGGTGTTTTTTTTTTTGCTAGCCTACATCCTGTCCCACTTCTGAGCAAAGATCCCTCTTTCCCTTTCTCTTTGCAACCCTCTCTATCCTATACGATCTCCGGCCACGTTTGCCCAGCAAACATAGTCGGATCGTAACACCCGGTGGTGTTACGATGTGACTATGTCTATTATTAACATTTAACATTATTAATGATTTTTCCCCCAGTTACGTGCCGATGCGTGTGTGGGGGACGACTATGCGGCCAGTCATCTCTGATGAGCCTGAGGATGTAGATGAGGACAACATTGTGTACAAGCCTGTATAACCCACCACGATGCCAGCCGAAGGTTCTAGTCATATACAGTGTCAGTGGTCCATACACTTCCCGTGTTCCCCTTGTGATTTCTTTTTAATAAATTAAAAGAAACATTTTGTTTTCTTCAAAGAAAGAAATCAAATGCTTTTATTTGGCACACGCCACAAGTGCACACAATATAAAATGAAAGCTTAAATTTAAACAAGAAAGATAACATTCTGCATCTTAGGACTCCGTCAAATAGGCCTGCAAAGAGGTCTCTCGTGCTGATACTACTGCCATCAAAGTAACTGATTAGATCAGAAGTTACATCCTACAATCAAAAACTGAACCTTATTCCATACATTGACAACTGTTTCAATAAGGGCCCTCCTGCAGTCCTTACACAGGTATTTTACCACTGGCTATGAAGTTGACTAACCTGAGGGAGGTGTGTGGGAAATAAGTTCTGCAGGTAAACCATTCTAACCTCAGGCTGTAATAGTTAGAGGTAAATTATCTGTGAAAAGACATTACACTACATGCTCCCACGTTTGCACAATAGCAAGTAAAAATGGCGCGTTAATAGCGGTATAGCCATCGCAGCTAATTGCACGAACGCGCTTTGTAAGCGATCCTAAACACACAACACGATACAACAAGCCTTTCCTGCAATATTATCAATGTATGGTAGTAATGACACTTCATTGTATGCCTTAATGGAACCTAGACTATTGATGGTCAGTTATTTAGCATTAGAACTTTTTTTATATCTTGAATCTGGTTACTTCACCTACTGACAATAGAACCGGGTTGGTGACCCTACCGGCGCAACTTTGCAGAAAAATAAATGACAATCGAATGACTCTGGCATGTTTTTTTATAGAGACAAGATGAGTTCTAAGAACTTTTTTTTGAGACGTCCTGTCTGGACCCTACCTAGGACGCATCAGACAGGTTCTGGTGGTTTTTTTTTTATTATCTATAGGCTCGCGCTTGACCACCATCTCACTGGATAGTAAGCGATGATGTGGTCGATGGTGAAGCACGCTTGAATAGAAGAAACCTAACTAACTGTCATAATGGAATGGGTATACGAAATTTCGTGTCTGTGCTGTTGACCGCAGGAGTGCTCTGCTCTGGACCCAAACCTGGATGTTGAATTAGATCATGCGTTTCATAAAAGTCATGTCATCGAGACTGAACTACAATGAAAAAAAAACAACTTATTTAGGGAGTCGATCATAAATTATTTCTTAAAATTATGTAAAAATAGGTATTATATGAAACGAGTACATGAAAAAAATACGTACTTATTTACGTTAAGTTAACACCGCTCGTTTCTGCTAGGGACTGCGGTGTAATTTAAATCAAACATATTGCTTGTGCATCGTTCATTAGGTCTATTAAGAGACGGTTGTCCAGCTTTTTTACAGCATAAGACCCGTCGAGTAGTATTTAATACAGTTTTAGTTATTGTAACAACAGTTTTCAAAAATTGTTTCTAATTGCCTTCTTCGACAACGGCGTCATCACTCGGCTGCTAAGCTTAAATGTAACTGGGCTGGCCACATGTGTCGCATACCTATAGAACTAGCAGACATTGGGCCCAAACAGCGCAAATACAACGCGGCAGGCACAGAAGCATATTGCGGGACGAACCCGACTCTTTTGAGTGAGTGAGGATAAGTAGAAGGGCAGGGACTTGGCTCGCGAGGTGGTCGACTTGTGGGATGTGGATTCAGCAGTCAATGTGCCCATAGTCGTGTCAGCTAACTACTTGATTGCCAAGAGCCTCGACTAATTATACCTGAGGAACAGCTTTTTCAAGGGCTTGATTCAGAAAGCGGTACTCCTGGACACGGCTCGCATTTTAGGAGGTTCCTTTTTCTGGAGCCCTAATCGCGGCGTAGCTTGGACTCTGTTCCCGATACCGGTGGGCTACAATTTTTGATACTTATTTTTAGTTTTTTGTTTTAGGTTATATTTAAAAATGTTTAGTGTATAAATAAAAAAGGAAATAATAACTAGTCGTGGTAGCCACGTTCTTAATTATTTATTTCTGATTTTATTGTTCTCCACAAGTTTACCGCTGTTGAGGCGACGGTGGCGCGGGTTGTTAAGACTCTTGAAGCGCTTCTTGCTCTTTTTAAACGTATCCCTTTCTCGTCCTCCTTGAATCCCCTCTGAGTATAAATCGTCTGAATGCAATGTATTAATATCATCTGACTGTTCTGAATATTCGGTATCGACCACAGTGTCGCCATCGTCCTCTTTTCCTAAAATCATATTTATTTTAAATATTACCAAATTTAAAAAAAGTTCAAGTTGTTTTAGTAATTTGGAGGAGCTTGTGACTAAAAAATAACAGCCGCAGGGGTCGATCTTCTAGGTTAAGCCTTGCTTGCCGAGGTTTGTCCGTGAATGGGTGACCATCATTACATACCGAGTTTCCTCCGTGCCTCGGAAAGCACGTTAAGCCGTCCCGGCTGTCATTTGTAGATCATTGAGAGTCGTTACGAGTAGTCAGAAGCCAAAAGCCTGACATCCAGTCTTATTATGTCTTATCGTAATACCCAGTTACTGTGTTATGGAGGTCAGAAAGGCAGTCGCCTCATGTAAAATACTGGTACTCAGCTGACCCTAACGTATTTTGGGTAAAGGCTAGGCAGATGATCACCAAAATTAAAAAAGTTGGACGTAAGCTGACAGTGATGGTGTGGGCAGGTATGAAACACGAACAGATCGAAGGTCAGTATGTCTGGAGTTTCGTGAGATGAGTTAGGAATTCTATCTAAAACATTTTGAGTTAAGTATTGTAATCGGTGAAAATCCATTTTACGTTAAGTAAAATGAATAGATATATAATAAATCTATACTTATATTATAAAGAGAGAGAGCGAATTTTGAAAGTTTGTATGTATGTGGATAACATGTTAATCTCCGGAACTACGGCACGTATTTGGAAAACCTTTTTTACCATTTGTACCGTATCTTATTCCGGATTTACTTTCAGACTTGTGCCACGCAGGCGAAGCTGCGCACAGATGCCTATATAACAAACTAGCTTTGATGGCATTATGGTCGGAATTTTTCCACCTGGAACGTTTTAAATAAAGCCTTGCTAAACTTGGGATAGTGTAGTTTCGCATAAGTGAAAGAATGTTGGGCATCCGATTAGTACTCAAAAAAAAAACTCAAAGCTTTTATTTCAATTAGACCATTACAGGCACTTTTGAAAGTCAAAAAAACAAAACAAAACGCTAAGCTACAGTCCCAGTCACAAGGCATAATAACTTGTGAAAGTACTGTAGTTGCCCATTCCAAAGCGTAGATCTCTAAGGAGAAGAATGGGCAAGAAACTCCATGGACACTCTTTTACAAAATATGTTACAAAATCTTGGTTACATCATTCACGTTAAGAATTACAAATATGTTAGAACGATGTAGAAATACGAGCAAGTTAAGAGCGTCCAGAGTAAAAGATTAAATCAGTAATACAAAAACAAAGTAATTGAAATAAACTACTTCCCAAGATTGCCCCTACATTCAAAGTTAACCTCTCTATTAGTAAAACAAAGTAATAAATAAGACCGGCCAAGTGCGAGTCGGACTCGCGCACGAAGGGTTCCGTACCATTATTTATAAAAACGAAAAAAAAACCTTTTTTGTATGGGAGCCACCCTTAAATATTTATTTTTTTCGGTTTTTTATATTTGTTGTTATAGCATCAACAGAAATACATAATCTGTAGAAATTTCAATTGGCTAGCTATCACAGTTCATGAGATACAGCCTGGTGACAGACGGACGGACGGACGGACGGACGGACAGCGAAGTCTCAGTAATAGGGTCCCGTTTGACCCTTTGGGTACGGAACCCTAAAAACGAATATCTAGTCATAACGTCATCATCATCATCTTGCCCTTGTCCCATGTTAATTGGGGTCGGCGCAACAAGTTTTCTTCTTCCATTACCTTCTGTCACCACGCTATCATTTACTCTCTTACTCTCTCTCTCTCTTACTTTCATACCATTCCCCACACAATCGATCCATCGTTTTCTTGGTCTTCCTCTCCCTCCCCATCCGTCAACATTTATATTCACACTCTTTTATTCCCATGCGATTCGTCCCGCCTCATCACATGCCCATACCATGGCAGATTCCCTTTCAACGTTGCTGTAACTGGCGCAACTTTCAAACTTCCTCTACTCTCATTCCTTACTTTATCAATTCTTCACACCACAACATTCTCAACTCCGTGACATGTAATCTTTTTTCATCCATCTTCATAGCGTAGTATACCGATCCATACAGTAAGACAGATCTAATCACGAACTTGTATATTTTCCCCTTTAACTTGAAGGCCATCCGTTGCAACGTACTAGTAGTAATAATTAAAGTCTTACCGCTAGGACCAGAAGTTTCCCGATTAGGAGGTTTTGTTTCCGACCGCGTTTTCATTGCTTGATCGAACATGGCCACCGAGTGAGAGTTTATCAGCTTTGGTATTACTTTCAATAGATAACCACCTATCAAACTCTCTGCCGCTCCAAATATTAGTGACGGCACCGTGAATGTCATTTCTCTGAAATGATTATTTAAAATATAATTTTATCAAGAAAAAGTAACTGCGTGAAGTGCAGTTGAAAACAACAGATTTTTAAATAAGTTGTTAATTGATTAGACTTTTATGAGAGTCGTACTCTTTCACTTATGATGAATCAACATTTGCCTCCATCATCAGATCAGCTTTATGACATACTAGCTTAGGCCAGGATAAAAAGTATACTAAGTTTTAATCCAGGTTCTAAACTATATGTGTGCCATATTTCATGAAAATCAATCCGTTCAATAGTTTGTGCATGAAAGAGCAACAAACTTCCGTACAGACATTCATTTTCAGAAACGTTCGCATTTACAAATGTTGAAGATATAATTACTTGACCCGACCCCTCTTCCCCTTTTAATACTGGACACTCATCATCTGCCTAGCCTTTTCCCAAACTATCTTGGGGTCGGCTTCCAGTCTAACCGGATGCAGCTGAGTACCAGTATTTTACATGAAGCGACTGCCTATCTGACCTCCACAACCCAGTAACTGGGTAATACGATACCCCTTGGTAAGACTGGATGTCAGACTTTTAGCTTCTGACTACTCGTAACGACTGTCAAAGATCTACAAATGACAGCCGGGACCAACGGCTTAACGTGCTTTCCGAGGCACGGAGGAAACTCGATATGTAATTATGGTCACCCATCCACAGACCAACCTCGGCAAGCACGGCTTAACCTTAAAGATCGACCTGGGCGGCTGTTATTATTTAGCCACGAGCTCCTCAAAGCATGAAAGAGCAACAAACTTCCGTACATACATTCATTTTCAGAAACGTTCGCATTTACAAATGTTGAAGATATAATTACTTGACCCGACCCCTCTTCCCCTTTTAATACTGGACACTGATACAGTCAATTAGAAGATTTTACAACTATTAAGTCTGGTGAGATCTTTGTAACTCTTTCGAAGTATCAATGAGATACCGTGAAAATAATTCGTTGGGTTCGTATTCCTACAGTCTCACTCATTATTTATTTATTATTAAATTATGTCTCTCCAACGACATGCACTATAAAATATGTAATACACGTCATGTTTTTAGATATTAGTGAAGTGCTGGCATACCATGACGTCTAAAAACATAATAGTTTTACTCATTTTCCTTTAAGTGTGGGAAAGAGATGGCGCTAGACATCCTGCATAGCTCTGTCTAATTCCCACACTGGAATAAGAGTAAAACAATATTGCTTTAAGACGTCATGGTAGGCTTGTTGGTTAGTTACAAAATTATGGCTAAAGCAATACTTACTAAATCTAATGGGTGTAAATAGGCCCTTAAGGAAGCCGAATGGCTCTTGTTCTTCCCGTCATAACGATACTTTTTTTTGTTATGGACCATACCTGGGCACCGTCTAGTTACGGATATATTGAAGGTCAAAGTTTTTTTTTTTTATTTACTGTGGGCTTGCTCTTGACTCTAGTCTAGGTCAGAGATGACAGAGACAAATTAAAGTTCCAACTTTTTCACAAGGTTTTTTTAAAAAGATAAGTGTTTTATGTTTTAACTTTCCTTTAAATACCTCGATCTAGTTTAATGCTTTCTACGGCACTATCTATTCAGTGCGTTAAATTGAGTTACCGTAAACCGAGATTCTACACCCCAAAAAAAGGCTTTTTCCAGCAATCACTTGCGTAGAATTACTTAGGCCCCTAGCACATAGCGTATTTTAAACGCGTGTGAAGCGCGTTCGAAACTCGTTTGAAGTGTGTACAAGGGGTCCGATGAGGGGTACAGGAGGGGCGTGCGCTCACGCCACCGCACTGCCCGCATCGCTGTATCTGCGCGTATACGCGCAGCAGACGCGCGTTTCACGATCGTCCCGTGTGCTTAGGTTACAAGGTTCCGTTTAAATCTCGTTTGAAGCGCGTATACGCGCGTCATCTGCGCGCCGTCGGCGCGTTTAAAATACGCCGTGTGCTAGGGGCCTTAGTTTGATGTTCAGAATGCTTGGTCGACGACTTCGTGAAGAATCCGTTTACACCTTGTATACTATACAAGCTGTTGTTTTGCATCCTCTTCAAATTCAAGAAGGTAACTATGCTAATGATTTTCGTCCCGAATCAACAATAGAATAGGTAGTTTTTTTTCTGATTTAGGAAAATCGGTAAGTGTGAACCACCCTTGTTTTAAACGTGGCCTGTCTGATCCTTGCCCTTTAACCGCGCTTTCATACATACAAAAAAACTCAAACGTTTATTCGATAATTTTTTATTCCCTAATCCACGGTAAGGGGGTTATTCTGAAATACTTATTATGACAAACTTAAACAACCAAAAAAATCAGCGTTTATTATTAATAATGAAGTAGGTACCGTAATTTGAATTGATTATTTTTGTGTTTTGTGACATCTTCTTGAATTTTGACGAGGATGCAAAACAACACCTTGTATAATAAAGGATACAAGAAATTACCTTATCCCTTCGACCTCAAGCTGCCGATCCTTCATCCATGTATCCGGCAGTTTGCCAATAGTTTCAGTCTTTAGCAGTTGCATATGGAGGTCCAGCGTCAAGTCACTTAGTTCAGCCGCAAAGTCGAATGTGTCTGACCATAGCGACTCTATTCCTAATTTACCTCGAACCTACAAATAGATCAAAGGACAATACCCGATTTCACTAAATTGATAAGTAAAATGACTTGTTACATTTTAAACTCCCGAATCAGCAACAAGAATTGAAGTTCCAAGAGTGGAATGAT
Organism: Cerastis rubricosa; assembly: GCA_949152445.1. NCBI lineage: Eukaryota > Metazoa > Arthropoda > Insecta > Lepidoptera > Noctuidae > Cerastis > Cerastis rubricosa. Next base: position 7,201,922 of record OX424540.1, on the reverse strand, counting down.
TAATTAAGGAAGATGCGGTAGAGTCGATTGAATGACTATCTCATGAAAAGTTATTAATTGGGATTAAATGAACTTAGAGAGTTGTAATGATGATTTTTATGATTGTAAGTATGATGGCCAACCCGCCTGCCAAGCGTGGCGATTATGGCAAAACCTCCCAAAATGTAAATGTGGCGACTCTTGAGGGAGGCCTATGTCCAACAGTGGACGTCTTTTGGGATGAAATGATGATTGTAAGTTGGTAAAGCCATATTTGTTGCGACTGCGAATCATATTTTGTTCAAAATACAGCCTGACACAAACACAAAAACGACCAAGTGCGAGTCGGACTCGCGCACCGTGGGTTCCGTACAGAAATTATTAAAAGTATTTTTATTACATGATGTAACTAAAAATTTTGCAATTTTTCCTTTATCTGTGCTATAAGACGTTGCTTCGTACCAAATTTCAAGATTCTGAGTTCACGGGAAGTACCCTGTAGGTTTTGATTCCCTTGCGAGTGTCGAAAATTTGCAGAAATTCGCGCCATAAACGGCAGTATCTTTTGATTGCGTTGGCTTAGAAGTTTGATTTTTTCACAGCTCCAAGGGATAGTAGACTTGGGTATTTGATATAATTCCAGCTTGATAGCACTACGCGTTCCTGAGAAAAAGGGTCTTGACAGACAGACAGACAGACGGACGGACGGACAACAAAGTGATCCTATAAGGGTTCCGTTTTTTCCTTTCAAGGTAAGGAACCCTAAAAAACATAAGATAATTTGAATTTCGCGGGCTATCCAGGGCGTTCCCCGCTTAGGTGTCGTCTACTATTTGAGAAAGCAGGCGCAGCTCATTTGGGAAATAGAAGGCTACTAGTGATTATTTTAAATGTAAATTAATAATATGAACAAGCATGTGTTCACAATGCGGCCAAATATCCCTTTGGTCTTGTCGCCTGTAACATTTTGGCTGCAGCGCTGGACAGCGCTAGATTCAACATAACATTCTCACACACAGACTATACGGCATTACCACTGTGTAACCATTGAGACCAATCAGCAACGACCGAACTGATTCTCTTGCTTTTGAAATAAAAATGAACACAAAATATAAAGTGATCCGTCAGCCACTTAGGGTACCCCCACGACCTCTTAAAGCAGTATTTTTTTAATCTTACATTTGTGTGGGAAAGAGATGCAGGTAGATTTTCTGTATAGCTCTATCTCTTTTTCTAAACTGAAGTGGTATTAAAGTAATACTGCTCTAAGATGTGATGGTAGAGGAAGTGGTGCACTCAGATCATGCCTTTGTTATCCTTCTGCAATAAACGCCAAACGTAGGATAAAATAACATAATATCACGCCACTAATCCTAGTTTTTTTAATCCGTAAAGTGTTAGGCAGAGGTGAACCTAATAGAACACCCACATTTGGCCACTTATATTTAAGTCCCATGTAATAGGGGCGAGGCAATTGCCATAAACCGCACACAAATCCAGACTATATGGCTGCTACTGGGAGATTCCTAATGGAAAAAACCGAACAACACTTTGCCCGACCTGGTAATCGCGGACCTCATGCTTGCGACCACTAGACCTATGAGGGACCTGCCCCCGTATTCACAAAAGCTTCGATTCGATTTCGATTCGGAAAGTCGTAGGTATGTCTATCTCGCTCCGTTTCGAATTGCCAAAACAAGATAGACATACGACTTGTCGAATTGAAAGCGAATCGAAGCGTTTGTGAATACGGGGGCTGAAGAATGCTCGTATAAAGTTCACCTGCAGTGAGCTGAACCGTAGCTTCTCGGCGATCCTGGGAGTGGCGAACTCGAAAGGGCCGCCGGCGTGCGCCGAGTACAGCGTGTCCAGCCCAGTCAGTACCATTTCCGTTAGCTTCAACGACTCACTGCTACCAGACTCATTTTTCTTGCTAGGTTTACTCTAAAATCATAGCATAATCCACCTATGATGTTCCCACTGCAGGGAAACAGGCCTTCGCTCTACGAGAGGTGCAGGCCGTTATTCACGGGCCCAGTACAGGTTGATGTTGTCACATGTCCTAAACTTTTTTGTTCTAAGACATGCCTTTAACGTGTCCACATTCTGGGCCCAAGTAAACAAGTACTACCGTCGACACGAAAGAAGAAAAAGGACATGCCGGTTGTCCCACTGATTTGAGAGCAGTGCGCAGTGGCGATCAAATAAATTACACAAAGTATTACACCTGCTTAGATCGAACCCACGACATACAACTCGTAAGTTTCCCCTTAAGTGCTCTCAGGTAGAGAGCACTTAAATCATAAGAACCTATATTACTGTATTCTTTATGGTTAACTTAAAAAGGCAAGAGTACTTTGAGAGCCTATAATTCTAAGTTATCCAACATCATAGCGGATGAGTTAGTAAGTTATTGATAATCTTGTTTCCTAATAGCCTGCGCAGACGACGGATTTTTGTCCGCGGACTTTCTTTTAACTTCTTTATAATATACTTAAAAAAGAGTATTACGACCGAAATTTTAAGAAAATGTTGTGGTGATGATCGCACACCGTGTGCGTTGAGTTTGCGGTAAATCCGCGGCAGAATTTTTATTCGCGGAGCGTAATTTTTTTCTCCGCCGCGGAGAAAAATCCCTCGTCTGCGCAGGCCTTAAAATGGTCAACAATTGTTTCATCACGCGGCACGTAGCTTTGGCGTAGCCGTGATACATCATCGCGCCTGATATTTTTGCTACGGGCGCGGCGTAGTAAAAGTGCAATCTTTTAATAGATAACAAAAACTTATCTCTTTTTTAAAGATAAAAAAGAGATAATCAAGCTAATATTGATCCAGTTGGTCTTCACCTCTGGTGTTTCTGAATCACTTCACCATACCTACCCTTCCATCATCCCAATGCTCTTCGTAGTCTGCCAGCTCAATAGCTCCATGATTCTTCTCAATCGTTAACTTATTCATTTCCCTGACCACTCCTTCTAATTCGGTCGCAGTTAACTTACACACTATCTCCTGGTTTTCTCTGCAATTTAGTAACAAAATATTGCATCACAATGAATGAAAAAAGTTTTAGATCAAAGATAGAAACAGAACGATAGATAATAAAATAAGAAAGAAAGATGAAACTGAAGGTTAAAAGTTGATTTTTGAATCGAACACAGCTCTCGCTAAAATGGCCAGCAGTCTGATATGAAATATCTCTCGTGGTCCGTAAAGTAAGATACTCGACAGTTTTTTCAATTCCTATTACCTTCACATCTGTATTGTGTTCTGTATGGTGTCGGACTAAGATAATAGCACCATCCCATGTCTTCCCGTGGGTGTCGTAAGAGGCGACTAAGGGACTTAGCAGAGAATGGGCAGCAGCGTTCTCTGTGCTTTTGTAACAACCGTACTGCGATCGCCAACCCGCCTGCCAAGCGTGGCGATTATGGCAAAACCCCCCCTTCTTGGGGGAGGCCTATGTCCAGCAGTGGACGTCTTTCGGCTGAAATGATGATGATGATGATTACCTTCACATACACACATTTTGCACTAGGTCCCAAAATGTGCGAAGTTTCTCGCGACACTGCATCAGTGGCGCGAGGAGGCCAAGGCACGGGTGGTGCAGCGACAGATAACGCTGCGCTGGTCGCAGCTCCGTCGATCAACTCGCCCGAGCAACCCACTCTCTTCCGGACCCCCTAAACAGTTCCATGGCCGACGGATTCCGGGACCTCCGTCGCCCCCAATCACACTAGACCCGGGAAATCGACGCGTAGTGTTCCTCGTGCGCCTCTCTTAGACGGTAACAGTACGAGTTTTACATCTCACTCTATGGGACGAAGCCGCAGATCAAGCGGATCTCCAGTCTCGAGCAACAGAAGTTGCAATAGATCCCGTTGCTCCAGACGCAAGTGTGCGAGGGAATACCGGGGTGGCTTTATTCAGTGCGAGTCTGACAGACTTCGACAGACATCGATTGCGGAGTTCCATATCCAGAAAAAAAAGATACCAAAACGTAACTTACTGACACTCGTGAAGATTAGGGCCAAAAACTGCTGAAGTATTGACAAAACTGAATATTGCTGCTTGTAGCTTCGGAATCAGCTCGTCGGTTAGTAATGGCTTCTTCAATAAGTCGGTAAGTCCTAAACCTGTAAGAATATAATATTCGAATTAAAACATTAATCAGATCAACGAGATGATAGCCGACGAGTAATCTACATAGTAATCTTGAGCGGTGCGTGTTAGTTTCGTAAACTAATTGATTGTATGGCAAGATCTTTAATACCAGCACACACACCTAGCCAAGCGCTCTGTGCAGACCGTCTGAGTCGGCTCGGGAGAGGAATAACTCCTTGTCTATTATTATTGGCTCTTCCGAGATAATACTATACTTGTCTTACCGAGACAATTGGCAACTCATCGGCATGTCCCAAGAGTTTTCGTCTATCTTTGATCGGTGGCAACGTTTCATTAGGGTTCTACGCACAGGACCGAACTTTTTTCCTTCAATCAACTTTAAAAATCGAAATAAAATCTTACCGTGACGATTTTTCGCCAAATTGTATTTTGCGATGACTGGTGGAGAATCTTCGCCGGGCCTGTATATCTACAAGACAAATAACATTAAATGGAATAAAACTTTATTTATTTATTGGTCACACTAGCACAGAACTGACCAAGTGCATGTCGAAATACACACAGTGAAGGGTTCCGTAGGCAGGATGAATGATTTAATTATTTATCATTCGGAATATTTGAGAAAACATTTTTTTTTTATATTATAGATTTACCATGTTATTTTAAGAGCTTTTATTTCCGATAGAATTTTCCTGTAATCTAATTACTATCAAAATTTTATCGGACAAACATCGTAATAGCGAAAAAGTATCAGCTGCCCCATACATTTAGGTCGAATAGATATTGAAATTTGGTATGGGGCAGCTGATATTTTATTTGCATAACTAGGTAGGTATAAAAACATATATTTACTTCAATGCTGTACTCGCAGTTAAAAATATTGAAGCGATCGTGTCCTAGATTTATTGAGTCTACATTCATCACCGTTGTTATAAATCCTTTTAATTGGCAATTTTCCATCGATATCCTTAAAAAATTAAATGGATTACAAGAACTCATTCGTTCATTTCTTATTTCTCAAGAAAATGAGAAAGAAAGTAACATAACATCATACTCTTATCACTCAAAGTATACACTAAATATACACCGTGATAGGAGGATAGCTTTTCTTGGTCCAGCTGTTAACTAGTTGAAATCCAATGCCAAAAAAATGCATTTTTTTTTCAAGGAAATCACTTCATGCAGCTGAATTTTACAATCTAGGAAGCGAGAAAAGAAGCATACCAAGTAAACCAGTATTGTACGATAGAAAGTCGTTTAAAGCGTTACGCTGCCGAGATATAAGTCCATGTAATAAGGGAGCTCTCCTTCCTGTTATTCAGAATTCCTTATGAACTCCCGACCTGGTGATCTACCATGACGTCTTAAAGCAGTATTGTTTTACTCTTATTCATGTGTGGGAAAGAGACGGAGCTATACAGGATGTCTAGCGCCATCTCTTTCCCACACTGGAAAAGGATTAAAACAATATTTTTTAAGCCGTCAAGGTAGGCCACCTGAAATCGAACCCAGAACCCAACTCTCAGCAGTTATATTTTCCACCTCTCACCGACGAGGTAGTGGACCTGTGGTCAAGATAAGTCGAGGAATACATTTCCTACTTACTTGTTTTTCTATGTGTAATACATTTACTCTAAAAACTCTTTCAGACTCATTTCTAGAACGAAATGATCTTCTTCACTTACGCGATCTTCCCAAAGTCTTGAACTTGTGCAAACAGAAAAGGGGATGATTTCATTGGGTTCTGATCCTTCGGGTCGTGGATGATATCAGTCTGGTTCCGTATGAGCGCGTAGTCAGCATGTATGATCATTTTGCTGAGGGCCGTCTGTATTTTGAGGACGTTGGAGGCTAATTTAAACTTTACGTCGGGGAAAACACAAAGAGGCAATGCATCTAAATTTATATTCCTCAATATTCTGAAAGAAAAATGTGGGTATTAAGACCTTGGTTTTGTAAGACTACACGTAAGCATCGCTAAACTGTAGACAACATTAGATCTTTCGCTGGATGGTGCGGTTTACATTACTGAAATGAAACGTTCCTTTTCAATCTTGAACGCTACCCTGATTTACAGTCATGACTGAATATTTTACCCCTCGACATCATAGTCGTAAAATACGGAATCAGTAATAACTGTAGTAAATTTATTAAAAAGGAACGGTTCACCTAATGTCATCCGCGCCATCCTATGGCGAAAGGACTATAGCGCCTGCAGTTGTAACAATAAACCATGTACTACTAACATTCGGACTTGATTATCATTGTGTAAGTATCCACTAGCTAGTTTTTCTTCTCGTTTCCTGATATACATATTCATTCCGGGTAAACCAACGGTATCTTTCATAGCCTGGAAAAGAGGTAAAATGTCACTAATGTGCTCATTACTAGAAGACTCTCTGTTGCCCTCGACTTCGTCTGCGCTTATTTTGTATTTCGCCATTTTCGTTACAAAGCTTGGCAAGCTTCGCACTTGGACAATGATGGGTCTAAAAACCTATCATTGTCAAAGAGCCAAGCTACTTACCTGCCAGACATACCTAACTATTTTTTGTGTGGCCTAGGTGTGAAAAGGCAACAGACTGACAGATTTATTTCGCATTTATAGTAAGGAAGTATGGCCAATTAATCTAAACTTAATAATAATCTATATCTATACTAATATTATAAAGAGGAAAGATTTGTATTTTTGTATGTATGGAATAAACATAAAAACTACTGGACCGATTTCAATAATTCTTTTGCCGTTAGAAAGCTACATTATCACTGAGTAACATAGGCTATAAATAAAGCTGAAGAGTTTGTGTGTTTGTTTGCTTGAACGCGCTAATTAAAGGAAACATTAGTCCGATTTGAAAAATTATTTCAGTGTTAGATAGCCAATTTATTGAGGAAGGATTCAGGATACATATCATCACGCTACGACCAAAAGGAGCTGAGCAGCAATGAAAATTGTTGCGAAAACGGAGATAATGTGACGCAAACGAAGTTGCGCGGGACAGCTAGTAATAATATTATAAAGAGGAAATATTTGATTGTTTGTTACGATTTAACTCAAAAAATACTCGATCGATTTTAAAAATTCTTTCATCATTAGAAAGCTACATCTTTACCGAGTAACATGGGATATAATATATCCTAAATTTCGCGGACGAAGTCGCGGGCGAAGTGCTAGTTAATTATTACTAACCATAACTAATGCATTTTCTACAGGTTTCCTTAGAGTCTCCCATTCCTTTTTACATTGTCGAACTGACTCTGTAAAAAAATTGTTTGTGATGATGAAAAAATATTAGCTGAAAATGGGCCCTTCACAAAACCTTCAAGTGAGCACTCTCTACATCAAACTAAGGGCTTGTCCACATCACCACATCACGACGTCGTTAACGTGAAACGGTGCGGTGTCGCGTCGCGTTACGTTGCCGTACCGTGCCTTAGCACTTCACGTCAAATACAATTCGCAATTTTAATTTGAATTTTATTAGATCGAGTTTGGAGTTTCACTAAAATTCACGGGTAACGTAAATTTGCACGCGAGCCGCGACACGGTACCGTTTCACGTCAAAGACGTGGTGACGTGGTGCTGTGACAAGCTCTTAGTAACTATCATCATCATTTCAGCCCAAAAGACGTCCACTGCTGGACATAGGCCTCCGCCAAGTGTCGCCACATTTACATTGGGGGGGGGGGGGTTGCCATAATCGCCACGCTTGGCAGGCGGGTTGGCGATCGTAGTACGGTTGTTACAAAAGCACAGAGAACGCTGCTGCCCATTCTCTGGCAAGTCCCTTAGTCGCCTCTTACGACACCCACGGGAAGATGTGGGATGGTGCTATTCTTTACGTCCGACACCATACAGAGCACAGTTAGTTAGTAACTATACTCAAAAAATATTTCTGGGAAACTGTTTTTTGGGGGTCAAAAATCTCGGTTTACGGTATGACTCAATGTATCGCACTCCAAACATTGTACTGATGGATGCATTGATCTAAAAGGTGTTTAAAATAAAGTTGTAACATTAGACAAACAAGTGTTTTTTTTAAAAGAAAAAGTTCTAACTTTGACCTCAAATATCTCCGTTATTATGAAGCAGGCCCAGAACAAAAAAAAAATGAAGGGGAGGACAAGTCCTTTTCAGCTTCATTAATGGTATTTTTATGCCTATTATACCTGATTTTTTAAGGAACAATTAAACAAAAAAATTATACCACTTTTAAAGTAATCTTGAATTATTTTCTCAAATGGTAAAGGGTCAACTTCAGGTTCACATATACATGTTTGTGGCAAGTTTATGTACAAGCTTGCACATAATAAAAACAAACAAAACATCTCCCACGTTTTCTCTTATGACAATTCGTTTTGTATATCACGAACATTAAAAAAACCATTGCACTTTATTAATAAAGTTACTTAAAATTTTAATCGAAATGGCTGATTTATGACTGAAATAATGTCGTTGCAGATAAAAAAACTTAATGATTTGATCAACAAAGGGTAGCATTGTTGGAACTAGAGAAGATAATATGAAAGACGTACTTATAATAATATATTGTTTATTTTGTCTATGTAGTATTGTGTTCGGCTTAAGTGATGGTCCCGATTATATTCGGATTATCTCTGCGGTAGAAGGTGGGTCGAAACAAATTTAAAAAATATGTATATTTCTCCGACCTGTATCTTTTGTTCTGTTTATGACCGACTTCAAAAAAGAAGGAGGTTCTCTATTCGGTTAATTTTGTATGTTTGTTACTTCATAACTCCGCCAATTATCGACCCATTTTAAAAATCTTTTTAATGTGAAAGGTTTGAAAAAAAAACTTTCACATTTGTCTAATACAGTTAAAAAGAAAGAAAGTTAAAAACAGTGTTTAAGTCATCCACGGAAAAGAAATCGCGTATTTAGGACTAACTTCTACTCGTAGTTACAATGTAAATTTGATTAATGACAAGGTTATTTTGTGTGGTATATTATACTACAACTAAAAAGAGTAAAATAAAAAAATCATCTATTTGCAAAAAAAAAACTACTACCAAAAATACTCTAAAATGTATAAAAGTACTTTACTATGGGAAGTCGGTGTCAAAAAAGTTTATTGAGCCACGTCAACGATTTGAGTTTTGGTGCGCAGTGTAGTGTTTCTTCTTGAGTTTGGACTTTTGTCTTTTTTTTCTACGGTGCACAAACGTGGTAGGTCAAGATAGGGATAATACACAATATGTCCATTAGCTTTTGCCGCAGAGACATAGATAGAGAACCCTTAAAATACTACTCGATGGACTAGTAAGTTACTTGGCCCAAGGGCCAAGAAATCCTTTTCCATTTTTAATAATGTATATTCTCCCCGCCTACGCGTATGCTCCTCTTGGAGCTCTTGGTCGTGTGATTGATCATCGACATATTAACCTTCAGTCCAAACTCAAGGCTTGCATCGTTATGATCTTGTAACATTTGCGCTAGTCCTGTGACTGTGGGCGAGAAAAGGTCAATGTCATCAGCGAAACGTAGATTATTCAACCTTGTTTTACCGAAGACAAGCTCTTTCTCGTCCCATTTGACTGCCAGCGTCTGAAAGACTTCTTCTAGGGTACTGGTGAACAGTTTTGGAGACAGTGGGTTGCCCTGTTTGACTCCCTCGAGAATGTCAAACCCTGGACCTAAACTTTCTAACTTAACCTTCGTATACCCGCGCCAATTTTTATAACGCCTATACTCGCGTATGGTCTCACAGACCGAAATTTCAGGCGTCCATTTCGGGATGTTTTTTTTTAAATAAATAATACGGTGATATTATGTTTTCTTGGGATATACTACTAAGTATCGTAAAAACTATAATTTAACGAATATATACCGACCATTTACTGAGTAATAACCTTTTACTGTAGTCTCTGAAAACTAGTTACATTTTTGTAAGAGGTTGTTAAAATTTTACGAAAGATACATTTTTTTCAGTCTTACCAAGGGGTATCGTATTACCCAGTTACTGGGTTGTGGAGGTCAGATAGGCAGTCGCTTCATGTAAAATACTGGTACTCAGCTGCATCCGGTTAGACTGGAAGCCGACCCCAAGATAGTTTGGGAAAAGGCTAGGCAGATGATGATACATTTTTTTCTTCTTAAACTTAGTTTCTAAGAGATACCTTATGAGATAAACACAAATAATTTAGACAAAAGTTTCATAATACAAATTTCAGTACAAAATCACTAAAGACAAATTCTGTAACACCTGTACTCGCGTCGGTCTCACAGACCGATGTATGCCTAATACGGCCATATGTGCCCCTCGCACAAAGACTCTTTTAGTCTTGAAATTCTTGTAGCAACTAATAATGAAGCTAACAGGAAGAACAATATGCTATCATTGGTTATAAAAGAAAAAATCAAGAAAGAGTGTTTTATCGGTCTCACAGACCAACGCGCGGGTATAGGAAGGTTAATAGCAGCTGTAAGTACTATGGGTGTATACGCAATTGGAACAATGACTTTATAATTTTATTCTTATTTTTTTTTTGCGTTGAATGCGATCGACGGCGAAGATGGCGACAGCAATTACGACATAACTGGTGAAAGCACGGACGAAGGCTACCACAACGAAGACGACCACAGCGAAGACGACGATGGCGACCACAGCGAAGACGACGATGGCGACCACAGCGAAGACGACGATGGTGCCTCAACTGATGATGGGAATCGTCCGTCATCCAACTGCTGGATGTCTGTGAACGCAGAAAAACACTTCGAGATTTTAGATGAAATTGACTGTAATGATTGATCCTATCGCTAGGTTCCACCATGACACTCGGCCAGCTAGTTACATACACACAAAACATCACGCCTGCAATCCCCGACGGGTTCGGTAGAAGTCGTATCAGTACACCCACATTACGCCAGTTATGTTTGGAAGTCCCATGTAACAGGGGCCGAGCTTATTGCCATCAATCCAGACTCCGTGGCTGCTACTGTAAAATTTTTGATAGAAAAACCCAATAACACTTTGGAAGACCGACCTGGGAATCAAATTCCCAATGCTTAGCAATAACGTTTGCGACGACTAGACCTAGCTGGTCTGACAAACTTAGAAGAATATTCAATGGACTATGATCAATGTTCAGTGTCAACGTAGAGTCTTCAAATCTACATTTTTCTAAATACTTTTGTCCGTTTAGGACCTATTGTGAAAACTGAAAGTGTGTCCCTGCCCGATAGACTCCTTCTATCTGAAACTTTTCAAAATATAGTTTTGGCATTCTCTAATCATGCCCTATCACCTAATAATTTTTGGGAAAGGAAAACAAATTTACAATACCCTACGCACTTATACTGTCACGTACATAGGTTTGACATAATTAAGCTATTTAACCACATTCCCGTAACCTCTGCCATCTTCTCTTCGACCTTCTAAACTTTCAGCTCGCTACTCGAATGTTCGGCAGGAGATCCAAAAAGAGTTGATGGAAAATGATTTTGATACATCAATGATTAAGGTGGGTGGACTTTATGGCGAAAGGCGACTGGAACACCGGTGGTCTACTATGACGTCTTAAAACATTATTGTTTTACTCCTTTTCCAGTGTGGGAAAGATGGCGCTAGACATCCTGTATAGCTCCGTCTCTTTCCCACACTGGAATAAGGTATGAGTAACTACGTTCTAATAATAATATCCTTCTAAACTTAAAGTAGCTAACCAGGATATTTACGGATAGGTACGTTGTTTCTTTTTTTGTAATAAAACAAACTGTCTTACTGGAAGCACAGGACCGATCGACGTAGCGTCGTTAGTGAAGGTCTAAGTCTAGTGGACGTATTTTGTTTGGTATGATGATGATATTTACGAGTGTATCACACGATGAGGCTGTTGGAAGAAAGATAGAAAGAAAAATATTTTCAAATACATTTACTCGAAAACTGACTCTTACCGCACTTTTATTAGGTTAAGAATGCAGTGCATTTCACATGCGTGATATTTTTGTTTCATTTATTCCTACTTGTGCTTTATTTCGACAAAGAACTATAAACTAACTCCAACTCCTATTGTGTTCAGTGTTTGTTTTTCTCTGCCATGGGGCGCATGCCTTTTGGGCTTGAATTTATTTTAGGAATATTTACATTGTTTTTTAGATAGAATATCCTTATCATTTCTAAAAATTATTTCCTTCAACAAAGTACTTATTATTTATTCAGGTCCTACACCCAAACATATTTCAATGTTCTAGTTTAATATAGGTACTGTATCAAAATACCTATGAATTTGTGTATATTACGGTGCAAAAACACCCTTAACTTAGTCGAGAGGCCTTGTTCTTCTCGTCATTGCGTTCCGCCATTTCCACTTTTTTTTTTTCAAAAACAACTTTTAAATGTGTAAGTGCTATTAAGTATTATTCAATGCATTCATCTCCACTTAATACATATAATTTAATTTTATATATATCATCATCATTACAGCCCGAAAGACGTCCACTGCTGGACATAGGCCTCCCCCAAGAAGGGGGGGTTTTGCCATAATCGCCACGCTAGGCAGGCGGGTTGGCGATCGCAGTACGGTTGTTACAAAAGCACAGAGAACGCTGCTGCCCATTCTCTGGCAAGTCCCTTAGTCGCCTCTTACGACACCCACGGGAAGATATGGGATGGTGCTATTCTTTGCGTCCGACACCACACAGAACGTGTTTATATATATATATGTAAATATTATAATTTTGGTTGCGTTGCATTGAGCGCTACCGTAAACCGTGAACACACACAAAATAAAGTATTAGTTATAATTATAGTTTCCCAGCAAAGCAAAATTGCGCTGTGTTTTTGCCTTAGTTTGATCTACAGAATGCTTGGGTGACGGCTTTGTGATAGTTCCTCTAACACCACGTAAATTGCTCAATTTCATGTTTCATTTCCCGTTCAGGAGTTCGTACGTGAAAGAGGAGTGGCACTGCGGGAGATGGGCTCACATTATCACAAGAAGTGGATGATACCCTCGGGGATCAACCTCGGCGGCTTCTGCATGCTAAGGATGCCCGAATCAATCCTGTAAGTAGAGTCAAAACTAGAAGATTTTATTCTTCTTCTAGAGCATCTCCAATAGCTGAAGGTTGGTCATCCTCTCCGAATATTTCTCCTAGTCCTTTGCGTAGTGAAACAACTCTGGACCACTCGTGATCGTCTATTTGCAGATGCTTCTTCTTCTCCAGTCAACAACCTGTTTCTCCGCTAGAAGTTTTTGTTTTTTTGACAAATTCTTTACTCTGCTTTAATCAGACAGTAGTACAGTAGTAGAGAAAGTATGTCCCATACATACTTTTTTACAAATTTTGAGAAATTTACAACGGTTAATTTTTTACACGGTTGCACAGAAAACATTGTCTTGTCAGTTTTTTTCTCTGAGATTAATTTATATGTCGCAGAATGATATTTATAACTGTGATATAGTTCTATCCCTACGGATATAAGTACGTCCCGGAAGATGGGATTTATAACTTATCTTACTAGACTAATCAAGTAAAATTAATTTTCGGCATTTTCTTTGCCTGTTCATGTTAATTTGAACTTCAATAGTTTTTTCATTACTTTTTTTTTGTTAATTTCTGAATTATTATCATGAAATATCAAATCTGGAGTTAATTTGAAACATATTGGTAGCTGAGGGAATCTTATAGACGGAATGGATACGAAAGATGATTTTCAAAAAATGGTGTTCACCGAAATCAATATTCTTGTCACCGAAATCAAATAAATAGGTTTATCAAATCATTTATATTTCAAAGACTATTTTTAGGGTTCCGTACCCAAAGGGTTAAACGGGACCCTATTACTGAGACTTGGCTGTCCGTTCGTCCGGTTGTCACCAGGCTGTATCTCATGAACGGTGATAGTTAGCCAGTTGAAATTTCTACAGATTATGTATTTTTGTTGATGCTAGAACAACAAATATTAAAAACAGAATAAAATAAATATTCAAGGGGGGCTCCCATACAAAAAAGTGATTTTCTTGTTCGTTTTTTTAAATAATGGTACGGAACCCTTCGTGCGCGAGTGCGAGTCGCACTTGGCCGGTTTTTTTTTACATATATTAACTGCCTAAGTATTACTATGAAAATAATGGACTATAAGAAATTGCAGGCTAATTTTACATTAAAATATTTTATTTTATCATGACTTATGTTACATTTAGGAGCGTTTACGCCTTACGGCATTTCATACAAACTTTCAAGTTTATTTTCCGAAATTACTGAAGCGATTTTAATTAAACTTCATACGCATAAACAAGATACATAGGTCTAAAAATAACTTAAACCGATTATAAATTATACATAGAAACAGAAATTTTATTGGAAGAAACAATTAAGATACAATTATCACACACACATTTCCAAAATGTTTTCAAGTAACTTTTTAGACCTATGTATCCTGCTCACACGTATGAAGTAACATTAAAATCGGTTCTTAATCTTAATCGGTTCTTAATTAAACCGCCATATCGGCGGGGCTGGTCGGTAATTTTAATGAAGAAGTTTGGATATTGTCTTACAAATTTCTAAAATATATATGGATGTTAAATTTAAGATTTCTAGTTTCATAAAATATGGTCTACAACTCTCATCATTATTAATATTATATGTACCAATATTCAATTTTTTTTTTCTGTAGGATAAATAAATCGTTGATGTCTACACATTGATGTTTATATTTCCCCAAAGTATAATTCCATAAATAAGCCACGTGTATGCGTATGCGTAGTAAGTGGATAGGGCACCTATTAAATCTGTTGTCTTTTTGAGCTCACGTAATGCATAAATAAAACTATGTAGATAGTTTTGCCTTGAATTTTTGGATGTGCGCTTTCCAGGTCATATATTATGTATATCTAAGTCTAGACCTAACAAGGTAAAAGTGTCTACACATTCCAATTTTGCACCGTCAAACGTAAAATTTATATGTAAGGTTTTTTTTCATAGGGCCTACATTGCATAATTTTGGTTTTTGAGAAGTTAATTTCTAAGTTATGATCATTCATCCAATTTTGTATAATTAACTAACCTACCTTATACAACGAGATATCTCAAGAAAGCCTGACATAAGATTTTCCTCGTACATAGGCTAAGTTACCGACCTGCACGAGCATGACCTACATTATTTATCGTCCAAAACGTCATATCGGTAGAACTCGTTATACCAGGAATTTTATTTGATGTGTTCGGTCTTGTGACGTCGTATTAAACACAGGCTGCAGGGAAATTCATGCAGTTATTGAGTTCTTGAAAAATGGAGAGGATTGTTATCAACGGTTTCTATACAAGTTTATTCAATTCAATTCATTTATTTTCAGACACAATAATCCATAATTTTGTTACTAAGCACACACTTGACAATAATGTTAGTAATGGTAGTAAGTTTTTAGGCGAAGTAATAGTTATTGTAGAATTTGGTCCAAAAACAGGAAAAAATTTAAACCTAAAAGTTTGACGGTTATGAAGTTGATTTGCTTGAAATCTGGGATATAAACACTTATGTTGGTAAGTTCTCAAAATAATATCGTCAATTTCTTTGCGCTCAGAGATTTGTGGCCAAAGTTGGATATGTTAGACAATTAAGAGCAGCAGATGGTTGTTGATAGGTCTGGTGCTCTCGACAAGCATCGTATAAGTCCGGCGGCTGCAGTTACCTCTGTCCTCGACAAAACGCCGTTCGTCTGCACGAGCCCTAACATACTTATACATTATACTACTAGCGACCCACCACTGCTTCGCACGGCGCCACCTATCAGGTCCAAAACTTTCAATCTGTAACCAACAAGAAACATTCACAAAATCCCATTGAAATCGGTTGTGTCGGATTGTTTTAGAGACAAGCGTGTACGAAGATAATATTGACACGTGATATGTACAGACAGCGTTAGTATGTGCTAACCCCTCTACAGTCCGGTCGAGTACGCCAGGGGGGTAACTACTTAATGACGCTGTCTGTACCAACAATAAACACCTGCCCAGGTTTTTCCACCGCATGAAACTGCGCAACAACACATACTTCCGCGTGGACTCGCTGCACAACGAACTGGACAAAATGTTGGTGAGGATCCACCTCTCGCTGAACGATCTGCACCTCAAGGGCGCCTACGAACGCACGCTCACTGACGACGACCCCTCCGTCCTTATCTACGCGCCCACTTTCGGAGAAGTTGAGTAAGTATTGCCTTGGTTTTAGTATTAATAATTAAAAGTATACCGAAAGTATTTTGAATAATAAATATTGTATTATATTCTATTCTGTTTAAGGGTGTTACCACACCAATCGATCGATCGTCGATCTCTCGACTCAATTAATAGTGGAATGGAATGGATTAGTCGACGTCGATCGATAGTTTCTACTAGGTAAACCAATCGATTGTCGACTTATCCATTCTACCGCTTCTTCACCATCGATGGCATCGATCGACGATCGATCAATTGGTGTGGTAACACCCCTTATCAATTCTACTCTATTCTATTGTACTCTATTCTGATCTACTCTACTTTTCTCTGTTCTACTCTACTCTTCTTTATTCTGCTCTACTGTACTTGACTATATTCTAATTGAGACGACTATGTCAATCACCTGACTAATCTTTCTGTTTGTTGTCCATTGTGTGACGTCTGTCTCTTCCTATTATTTGGTTTTTATAATCGCAATGCGTTTTATAGTCCCATCGTACCCTAAATACATACTGCTTAGATCTAGGCCCTGAACCTGAACAAACTTTTCGAATCATTATTGTGCCATTTGCTTCATGCCTTTGCTTCTTATTCAACCTGCGAAAGCAATGCGCGGAAAATAATTCATGACAAAAATACTTTTTGTTGGATTATTTTATTTCTTCGAAAGTGTTTAGAAAAACTTAATTTGATACGACGTGGGCATTTTTTACTGCAGGTTTCGGCTGTTTAACACCCTCGACTGCGGCTCGGTTGTGAATTCCGCCTCATTTGTGATTACAAAGTCTCCCCACTTATATCAAAATGTTTTATTTCAAGACAATGTAAAACAGTTATTATTTTATTTCAGATTTCTATTAAAAGATGTGAAATACAAGCTAGAAGGTCGGTACAGGTTGATAGAAAACAGACTCCTGATTGAACTGGTCAGCTCGGAGATTTTCGTCGACGATGTCCTGATGACGGTATTTAAAATTTCTACTAAACGGTGTGGAAGAGACATAGCCAGATACCATGTATTCAATACATCATTCCGAACCACAGAATTTTTCTAAATCTGCCATTCCATACATTTTGGCCGTATAGGTAATGCACTTTTGTAGGAAACAGGTGTTTTTTTTTTCATATATATACCGGGAACAAAACCAGACTTCGTGGCTGCTACTGAAAAATTACTGGTGGAAAAATATCTACAATTTTAACAAAAGGTGCATAATTAAATAAATAAAAAAACTAACTTAAAGAAATGAAACATATCTAACTTACTTGTAATTAATTCTACCTAGCACACTTCATCCATTTTGTTATTTTTTTCACAATTGCGTTCTCTTTTTGCGACTAAATTCAACGGTAACTTTCATTACAGTACATCACCCAAGTTATTGAAAGTGCAGCAGTTCAAGTAGCAAAGGAAAACTTGGGTAACTATCGAGAAGATTTTAAATATTATTAAATATTGTAATGAATGACACACTTATTCAAAATAATTGGGCAATCGACCCTCCTAGATGTTAAATAACAACAAAGTGCCACGAACGCTGCGCGCACTTCACTTTGTGTAACTTATTTCATAACCGATGAAGGAAAACATCGTGAGGAAACCATGTCCACCAAAAAAATGTGACATCTACCAACCCGCACTCTGCCCGCGTGGTGGATTACAGTCCTGCGCCCAGCAGTGGGAACATTATAGACTGATGATGATGATTTGATTGATCACCACTGTTCAATACAGTAAGGGTGCTTACATAAAGAAAGTTTTCGGTACAGACAAATCTCTGCGGGGTGAGACCGATCGGTGCAGGGTTAACTTGCATATAAAATTGTATATATAAGTGAGCACATAAGATAACATAGAAATTAGTACCTGCAGCGATCGATACCGACCCGCCCGTACCGGAAACTTCCTTCTTTATGTAAGCACCCTTAGGGTAAATAGCGAAGAAATAAATTATCTGACGCCCACTTGCCGTCACTGGGTCCACGCAGTGAAGTATGGCCTCTCACAGAGAGGACGCCGAGTGTCCTAGGACTGGGAACATTAACCTGATAATGTTTTGTCACAGACGTAAGACTAAAAAGATTATCCATCTGAAATAACGAGAATTACCGCAATTTATTAAGCCATCGTCCGACAAAAAGTTTGTTTCGCCGGTTCGACCCGTGATGAATTGTTCTTAAGTTTGCACTAAGTTCTAAGCCAACATTCTTTTCACAGGTGCCTTCCTTTCCAGACTGAAGATAGACCTTGACAAATGGATAAAAGATTACTTCAATGACTACATGATCTATGCGCAAATGGATGGAATACCACATATGGAAGAGCTAGCGTATGATAACTACTTTTTTTATAGACTTTTTATTTACTCATTCATGATTTTCATTTGGTTTCAATTAAATTTTCAAGCGTTAATTAATATCGATGCTAATATTCAAAAATATTTTGAGATTTACAGGATGATGCTTTATTTTTTAGAAAATACGATAAAGTAAAAGGAACAGCTCTGGAAGAGTTCGCAGACTATGCTATCGACGCGATAGCAAAGAGAATACGACTTCTGGATGCCGCAAGTGTTCGAGTACCCACGTTTACCTTCAAGTCAGTCCAAGGCCTGGTATGATCACAAATGATCTTCACAAAATAGTGTTACAATCAGAATATGTGTGTGATGTATGATGATGTGTATCTGCAGTGTAATAGGGTTGTAAGTTGCAAAATGATTTACTTTAAAAAGAAGTACGGGTAATACAGGTACCTACATATGTTTGGACTTTAACCAGAATTCGCTAAATTATAACAGCCACATGGGTCGATATTCCAGGTAAGAAGCGGCGATGAGGTCGGATAGGATCGAGTTTGGTCTATGGGTGAGTGGCCTAAGCATGTTAAGCCGTTGGTTCTGGCTGTCATTTGTAGATCTTTGGCAGTCGTTACAAGCAGGAGGATAGATAAGTAGTCGCTCCATAATACTGGTATTCGGCTGCATCCAGTTACATTGGAAGCCGACCACAACATAGTTGGGAAAAGGCTAGGATGGACTAGAATAAAAACAATGAAAAAGTTTCTCCAAAACAGACGGTCTAAAAATGGTTTATGGCATTAAGGAAAGTAAAAAAAGTTTCTCCAAAACTTTTTCTCCAAAAGTTAGAAAAGTTTCTCCAAAACATTTTTTATATTCCTCAATGTCATAAACCATTTTTGGACCGTCTTTAACTTGCAAACAAAGAAACGTAAACTACGGCTGCAGTGACGAAGTTGGTGCATTTGTACCAAAATTTACTATTATTTAACAATCAGCCTTACATCTTGTTTTATAACTTAGGACCCGGGATTTTTCTTAAAGTGTCAATAATTAAACTTAAATCAAGAACAATATAAATTCAACAAAAACCTAAAATTTTACCCCACAACGGGTGCGAGCAAATGCGCTGTTTGGTGCACTCAAATCTCAATGGAAGATAGTCGGGCTGTAGGCTAGTCGGAGAACGTCATAGTAGGCCATCTCTAATAAGTTTATCTATATTAAATTGGCAGCAAGTTAAACTGTACGACGGTGTCCTCAACGGGCTGGACAGCATATACAGAAGATCGGTAGCCACCGGATACAAAGAGAGAGGCATCCGCAAGGTGGACAGCATAGTAGGATTTAGTACCCTGAAGGTTAGTATCCATTCTCATTTAAAAGAGGTACAGACAGGATGTGAAAAAAATGTATTTTAAGCCAGATTGATCTTAGCTGCAAGGAATGAATTCCGAAGGGACTCTTATTTAAGCAACTCTCTGAATGAATGAATAAACAAGATGAGAGAATAGACGCAAAGAACTGTGATAGCCTTCATGCCTTTTAAAGTATAAAAAATCATAATGTAAAGCTTCCATTTTAGACACGTCTTTTTGACCATCCGACGAAAAGAACTCTACGCGTATACGAATATTTCTCTTGTTCAGTGGTCAGTTTTAATTATTAAACAATTTTTACAGGTGGTATACAAGTACGAAGCACTGATACCAACGGGAGTGCCACCCTTGGCTGGCGTGTTTACACTCTTGGCGAACGACTTGACTGCTCACATGGCCCTGGGCATGGTCTCCAATCCTGAAACTGTCGACTTGGACCTGGAATTCCTCGACCAGATGAAGTAAATTCAAGTTACTTTCCATTTTTTTTCTGGTGTACAAACTCCCGCCACTGCCACCTATAGGCAAGGATCCCATCAACAATAAATTGTTTCAAATTTTTCCAGGCCAGAATCTCTGACAGTCGAAGGTTCTGCAAATATAATGATATCTAACTTTAAACACCTGCTGGAACATCAGATCTTGGCTATCATGTCCAATACTCTGGTCAACGGAGTTACAATGCTTAAAGCTCTACCTCGTTGTGGTAAGCAATTTTAACATCTATTCGTTACTGGAATAAACTTGCAAAATAATGTTACAGCTAAATTGGACCAATTTTTAATTAACTATAGAAACAGAAATTTCCAATTATAAAAGACATTTCGAAAATGTTTTTAGTAACTTTTTAGACCTATGTATACTGCTTATGCGTAGAAAGTTTCACTAAAATCTGTTCCGTCATTTCGGAAAATAACGACTTGAAAGTTTGTATAAAATGCCGTATATATATGTATATAAACGCTCTTAAAAAGTGCTGTAACGTAAATACCGTCAGAAACTCAGTTTGTTTAAATTATTGGGCAAGACTATTGCAAATTTGTATGGTTCTAGTTTCTCCCCTTGGTGTGAGTTTATCAAGTTAATTAGCACAATCAGCAATCAACATGCAACGCCGCTAATATTCAATTAATTAAAAATTATTTTGTAGAACCATTCGTACCAGGCCAAATAGATGATAAAGAAGCCGAAAAAAGTTCAAGTAATACAGATTCAGAATATTCAAGTGATAATTCCCCTTCGGAAAATGATTACATATTAAGGGGTAAGGATAAGCCTAAAAGTCCTCCAGCGAGGCGTCCAAAATCACTCATAAGACAATCAAATAGAAGTAAAATCAGAAAAATAAAAAGGCACCAGAAGATATATAAAAAGAAAAATCAAACAGAACTAAAAATATATAAACGAAAGAACAAGAAACTTATGAAGAGGAAGCAAGAAATGAATAAAATATAGACTAGCAATTAAAGGTCAAACAAAAGTGTCTACCTATTGTTTTACTAATTGAATAATTAATGACCAAGCTAATCTAATCAATTCAACTACCACGCTGGTATAATGGTCGAAAGCTAAGCTAGAACTGCTGAGCTTGAAGTCCTGGGTTTGATCACCAGTTTGGGCCAAGTGTTAATGGGTTATTTATTTCAATTGGACTATTACAGGCACTTTAAAAAGTCAAAAACCAAAAAAAAAACCAGTCACAAGCCATATAACTTGTGAAAGCACTGTATAGCAAAGCAATATTGTTACAAAATCTTGGTTACATCCTTCATGTTGAGAATTACAAATATGTGAGAACGATGTAGAAATACGTGCAAATTAAAAGCGCCTTGAGGAAAAGATTAAATCATTAATTCAAAAATAAAGTATAAAGTAATCAATCAACTCAAACATATTAAAGGGAACTAAATGAACCGACACACCCGCCACCACCAACGAGACATTTGAGTGAGCATGACATTCACCCAACCGCCAGGGCAAATTCGCGTCAGTGAAAGATGTATAATGTACTCTGTAAATAGTAGCTTTACAGTACACAAAGAGATTGAATCTGAACAAAGCAAAGATATTTTCACTTCAGTAGCTCAAACATGGAGGTTTTGCTGCCCGAAATCAGTGAGCAAAATGCGATTTTGCTCACCGAGTGAGACAAAGTAACTTTTTAATTATTTTTTTAGAAAGCCGCGAATATCTTATTCAGCCTTGGGCTAATCATACAATTCGAAAAATAATTAAAAAGTTACTTTGTCTCACTCGGTGAGCAAAATCGCATTTTGCTCACCGAGTGAGACAAAGTAACTTTTTAATTATTTTTTTAGAAAGCCGCGAATATCTTATTCAGCCTTGGGCTAATCATACAATTCGAAACATTCACACTCTATCTCTTTCCCGCCATTAGAAAGAGAGAGAGAGAGACACAGATCAGCCCTTTCGAAGTTCCTATTTTGAATTCGACCTCAAAGACAAACACGATCGGAATTTCGTTTTAACTAAAGTTTGCTAAAAGATAATTATGTTTTTTAATGTAATTTAAAGAATTTTTAACTTATTCTTGTATTTAAACGAAAATAAGTATTTACTGCAAATAAAACTAATATTTAACCTTTAAATATTTATTTCTAGTTCAAATAATGTTACGTAGTATATTTTGAATAATAAAATATCATGGGTGCTATTTCTGAACACGCCATAATTTAAATAAGAGCAGGAATAATATTTCGTGGCTGGCGTAAAGAGTTAAATAAGTTAAAAAATATTAAAATAATCGTAAAATATGAGTGAAATTAGCGACGAAAACAGTACCTCTACCTACAATGTTAATTACAATGTTTATTATTTTATCTCCTAAAGTGTTCTCGCTGCTGAAGTGAAAAGTTAAGTGTGTTACACGAGAGCAAAGTTTTATGCATCTCGTGCCTTTGAATCCCTCGCCACACTCAGGATTCAACTTAAGAATCACTCGCTACGCTCGTGATTCAATTGTTGAATCCTTCGCTTGCTCAGGATTCAAAATCAGCACTCGCAGCAAAAAAAGGCTTTGCTCTCTTGTTGCACAAATAACTATTTTACAATCTTCTACAACTTTCACAATAACTTCAAATGGTAATCTGGTTGCCCTTATGGTTGTGGAGCAGGACCAGTATTGAGCCAAGCATTTTTATCATCAATGTAATCCCCCAACTTGTAATATGCTTGCCTACATATTGTGCGTTTTATGCAAGATTTAAATTTCGTGTCATTCAGTTATTGTAGAATGGTGGGAGGTATTTTATTGTAACATTTCAAACAGTACCCCATGAAAGATGAATCTACTTTAGCTAACCTGAAACCAGACTAAACTAGTTGGTCCCTGTTTCTAGTATTATAGTAGTGTCGGTCATCTCTTTTAAGGTACCGTCATGATGTTAATTTCCTTAAACAGTTCTCTTAGATAATCGCGCCTACGTAGATGATACATGGCTCTGAAGGCTCTTTTCTGCAGAATAAATATAGACTCGATGCCTGCAGCTCGGCCCCTTAGTAAAATACCGTATAACATAATACTATGAAAATAGCTAAAATACGCTAGCCCCGCGCGTATCTATTTCAGTAAGATGTCGGTTTTTCCTGACAGCATATGCTGCTGAACTGAACTGTCCTGCAAGAGATGTTAAATGAGGACCCAATTGTAGCCTTGTCAAGAAGTCATCATCATTCATCATTTGCCTAGCCTTTTTCCCAAACTATCTTGGGGTCGGCTTCCAGTCTAACCGGATGCAGCTGAGTACCAGTATTTTACATGAAGCGACTGCCTATCTGACCTCCACAACCCAGTAACTGGGTAATACGATGCCCCTTGGTAAGAAGTGATCCCCAAGAAAACAGTTTCATCGACAAATTCAAGTTTCTCTTGATTCAATACTATGTCACAATCACTACATTTGACATTTGGTAGAGTAAATCTTATGCACTTAGTTTTTTCCCATTTAATACTAAATTATTAGCGGTAAACCAGTTATGGACCTGCATTAGAGCGTTATTTACGTCGTCGAGGTGTGTGGCACGTCTGTTTATCCTAAATATTAAAGAAGTATCGTCAGCAATAAACACCATTTGTGGTTGGTTTTTAAATAAATGCGGAAGGTCATTATTATATACTAAAAAGAGGAAAGGACCCAATATCGAACCTTGTGGTACTCCCATTTTTACTTTTAAACCCATTGAATTTACACCATTTACTTGTACTTGCTGCTGTGTATCATTCAAATACGATTTTACTTAAACTGAGCGCAAGTTTACCTAAACCGTAATGCTCAAGTTTCAAGAGCCAGGTTTCGTGATTTACGCAATCAAATGCCTTCGAGATGTCACAGAAGATTCCTATGGCATCATGTGCCTCTTCCCACGTAGTAAATATGTGTGTTAATAAAGTGATACTGGCGTCAGTCGTACAACGCCCTTTGGTGAAACCATACTGTTTCTCATGTTTTTTTTTAACTTTTCATCGGTCAGTTCTGTAACTGACTTCGGCAACTTATTATAAAAGCGTATACTGTTTATAAGGAATGACTTGCTAGTTTTAGTTAATCTGAATTTGGGTATTACAATTTCGTGTTTACTGCGTGTATTTAAATTATGGAAGTCGCTTCTAATTTTGAAAACTCTTTGGTTTTTGCGGACATATAAAATACATTTTAAAATATAGAGTGAAGGCAGAGTCAGTATATAGATATCTTTAATTTTTTTTGTGAGGGACTCACGAGGACCTGTTTTATAGATGGCGTGGACTGCCCTCTTTTGTAGTATGAAAATTGAAGCAACGTCTGCTGCCGACCCCCACAACAGAATGCCATAGGACATAATACTATGGAAATAAGAGTAGTATACTAACCTAGCTGTGGCTACATAAGTTAACTGCCTTATTTTCCGATTTGCGTAGGCAGCTGAGCTTAACCTTCCCGATAGAGTTCTAATGTGTGCGCCCCACTGCAGTTTTGAATCGATAGTAATCCCCAAGAATACTGTTTCCGCTATAACATCAAGTTTTTTGCCGTCAAGATTTAATTTTAGATCACGTTGTGGTACATTTGGTAAAGAAAACTTAAGACATTTTGTTTTATTCGTATTAAGAAAAAGATTTTTGGCTGCGAACCATTTCGAGAGAATAGTTAAGCTTTCGTTGACATGTAAGACATCCGTATCTTTTCTATCAATTTTAAAAATTAGCCATGGCCATCATATAAGGGAGATCATTAATATAAACAAGAAACAGGAAAGGTCCGAAAATTGAACCTTGGAAGACTCCCTGGTCCACACACAAATTAAAATTAAGACTAAGTACGGTGCATAGTGTCAATAATAGCTTGAAAAACTTTAATAGACATTCCTCATAGGTCTTCGGTTAATATGCTTAAATTGAAACTCAACCGAACAGGCTGAAACGTTCGCTTATTAATAAATTAATAGAAAGCAAGGGTGAGGAGTTTAAGGTTTCAGTAGTTGTTGTTAAGTGGGATGTTAGTAAATAAATCTACAAATTACCGACCAAAAAAAAGGGGTGTTATAAGTTTGACGTATGTATCTGTGTGTGTCTGTGGCATCGTAGGTCCTAAACGGATGAACTGATTTTGATAAAATTGGTTTCGTTTGAAAGGTGTTTCAATTGAGTGTTCTTAGCTATGTTTCGAGAAAATCTGCTATCCGTTTTAAGGTCAGCGCCTGTTTTCTAGTTGAAGAAGGGAAATAAACAACTTCAAAGAGTCTGTTCGATTTGAAATCTTGTCACTTGTCATCATGGGTATTGCCAGGGGGGGGGGGGGTGTACACCTCCCGTCCCCTCTAAAACATCGGGTTTTTTTTTTATTTATAACTTACCGCTTAGCACAAGCACAAACCAAAGCGGACCCCCGACGGTTTTCTCGGTGTTGTGCCTCTTCTTATAATCCTAATTTATTTTTGGTACTTTTAGATGTTTTTTCTGTCGGGGGTTTTTAAATTTTTAATTAGAGCTTAGAAGACCACGTGAAGTCTCTAGTCTGATATTATTATGATATTCGTTTTTTCTATTAGTTTTACTTTTACTTTTCCAAGCCGTTTTTATATTTTATTATCAGCGGACTTAATCTTGTTGCTAATGAATAAGGCTATAGCTACCTTGCAAGTGCATCATATTTATTAAAAGTTTCCGAGTTGATGTAAGGCTTAGGGCCGTACAAGACAACTCAATCAATCGCTCCCTTCATATCCTAATGCCCTTAGTTGCCCAGCTACTGAACATAAACTTATTGTAAATTGATTGAGTTTTCTTTTTTAGGGTTCCGTACCCAAAGGGTCAAATGGGATCCTATTACTGAGACTTCGCTGTCCATCCGTCTGTCCGCTCGTCCGTCTGTCACCAGGCTGTATCTCATGAACCGTGATAGTTAGCCAGTTGCAATTTCTACAGATTGTGTATTTCTGTTTATGCTGAAACAACAAATACTAAAACCAGAATAAAATAAATATTTAAGAGGGCTCCCATACAAAAAAGTGATTTTTGCTCATGTTTATAAATAATGGTATGGACCCCTTCGTGCGCGAGTCCGACTCGCACTTGGCCGGTTTTTAAATAAATAAAATGAAACCTCTGACGGCCTGTAACGGCATAGTCCGTGACTGCTACAAGAGAAGATACCGATTAGTGATTCGAGTAGATTAGTGTTCAACCTTCATGCTATCAAATACCTAAATGTAAAAAAAGGGGCTAAGCAGAATTCTTTGCAATCATTCCATCAAAATACGGAACGGAACCCTAAAAATTAAGTGCAACGTAATCCAAAGACAGATGCTTGAATACCAACCAAAAAGATAGGTACATAAGTTGCGGCGATACTTTGTTTCTATGCTTTAATTCAGTTAATGGTTTGATACAAAAGTGCCATAATTTTTTTTTTCGAAGGGAGCAACAGCAGACTTTTAAATAAATTACTTTAAAAAATTAAAAACACCACCCATTTAAGATGTTAACTCGATTTTGACTGATGGCTAATTCAAAACTCAAGATGTATGACAGGGGCGAAAATCTTCAAACAATTGAACAGGTTTTCTTGCATCATAGCTATTGTAAGAGCACTCTCGGTCACCGACTATTCAAATTGACGGCACGGTAGGCGCAGTGGCTGAGTAATTGGCTGATTGAGCTGGTTCGATTTTCGCACGGAACAAATATTTGTATGGCCTACAGGTAGTAGGTGGCTGTTTGTTTATGCGAGTTTGAATGTTTGTAAACGCCCCCACGGTACAGGAGAAACACCTAGTGCGAAGCAACGTTTAAAAAAAAATAACATGCAATCAAAATCGGCTAATCCTAATCCGTTTGGGAACTACGATATCACAGACAGATACTTCGCCTGGGGTTAAAAGTGTATGAGTGTTATCTAAAATCGAGTGAGATAGGTGTGTGTTTTTGTCAGACCGACACAAAATGTTTAGTCTGACTTAATTACTCTAGAAACGAACTAGTCGATTTGTCTATCGCAAGCACTAATCATTTGACAGTTAACAACACAACAATTTGCTGTCAGCTGTCACTCGCACGTCAGCTGCAATATGGTTCGTTTTCGGTGATAGTGATATTTATTTTATATTTACTAAATTCAAGCGTTCTATGCAGAAGGTAATGTTTGTAGCAAAATGACTGAAGAAAAAATTGTGGACATAGAACAGGAATTAAACGATCTTTTGACGAAAGTCCAACCGAACTTGCAAGATGTTATTAAAAGGGTAAACAACATATTCGTTTGATATTCTTCGAGTCTTTTTTTTAAATAATTTAACTGTGAATTGATTTTCTAATAACATTTTGTAGAGTTTCACGAATGTGGCGCTGCAGCAGACGAAGAATGGTGAACAAATAAAACCGGACAGCCTCGGCGATACTTCATACTTCGCTAAAAACACACAAGTGTAAATATGTTTATTTGTTACGTTATATTAGTAGAACGATTACTGGGAGAAGCCTATGTTGAATAAAAGAACATTATTACAAATTGCTAAGTTTATTTTGACTCAAACAAAAAATCTTTATCACTCTGTGTCTTCATGCATGTTAACTTCAAACTATTCCAGAAACCTCTCCCGTTTAGAACTGATGAAGCCTCCAACTTTCCACATGCAAGCAGTGGAATTAGACTTGAAGTCTATGAGCCTCACTTTACAGTGTTCGCTCGGAGAAGTCAATGTCAAAGGACTGTACAGTGCATTTAATGAAAACCTGTATAATCTCATACCTGTCCTGGCAGAGGGACACGTTTTGTAAGTAAACTACTAATATTTATGATTCATAATTGATTATTAAATTAGAAACAGATAATACAGAGCATGTTCACAATTCTGCATAGAATTTGTTTTAATTATTAACAATACTTGGCTCCGCTCCACATAGGTGCAATGACGATGTGTATAAAAAATTATCGATTTCTGTGCTAGCTACCACACATAATTTTCATTTTATTTTAAGTGAAATATAATTTTGTTGTACACATTAACCTTATAGAATAAATGCGCAAACTAAATATTGCTGAAAACCACATCAAAATATATTTTGTAGTTAGGAAGATCACAACAAATGCAACATAAATATTTTATTTTCGTTCTTACTGATAGGAAGAATTTATGCATTATTATGTACCGGTTGGTCCATATCCATAAATTATTTTCAATAAAAATAACTATTTTATGATATGTGCCAGTGAAGTAGGTAATCAGTTGTTATCATAAAGAAATATATTATGTATTGTTATGAAAACAATTCATATTAATGAGACATTCTATAAAAAAGAAGAGAAAGACTATAAATAGATAGTTTGTTTGTTTCATTACAACAACTTACCCTGTTGCATATCTATTAACAAAATGTGATGATGAATGATGTCACAGTGGTTATCAGGTGGTGTTTTAGCCACCTGCATCCTTCCAGAGTACCCGCCATATTAATTAACTTCCCAAAGAGAGACATTTCCAATTCATTAAAAATCAATGCAGATTTTCATACATACACCAAAGCAGTCTGTATGTATAAAAAGTATTTTGTACAAAATAAGTTTTATTTTTATCGGATAATAATGAGTTTCTTTAGAAAAGTTGTTCAATTTGCAACTTTAGTTAGATTAGGACAGGATACTTAGTTTATTAGCAAAAACTAGTTTTATATAAAAAAGATAATGTTAAATAATTATAATAAAATGCATTAATTTATGGTACAGGTCTGTGCGTAAAGTTTAGTAATGTTGGTAAGTAATGGCATACCAATCAAAGTGATTAACAAAAACGTAATCATTTAATTAATATTTAAAAACTGTGTACTATTCTAGAATATCATTGTCGAACATGATCGCAGATGTCAGAGTGGGCCTGACGCTGGAAGATGATGCATTCTCATTCATCAATCCTGGAATCGAGTTCATACATGATGAAGTACTAGTGAAGGTAATTTTAAATAATATGTTATCTATTATAACAATTGTGCTCTGAACGGTACCTTTGATAGCAGGCTAAGCTACCTATTATGTTATGTAACATGTAGTAGATAGTTGTAGTTCAACAGCATTTAGCCAGTTATGTTTTAAGCCCCACGTAAAACGACAAGTTTATTGCTATCAAACAAGCACAAATTTAGACTCCGTGGCCGCTGCTGACAAAAACCTAATGGAAAACCCAATAATACCGCTCAACCATGATATTGAAATCAGGACCTCATACTCACTACTAGTGCTTGCAATCACTTGACCAACAAGGGTTATTAAAAACGCATTAAGCTAATTATAGGAATTGCCAAACACTTTTGAATTAAATAGTGGTTTTCCTTGCGAAGATTAAATATTGTATTTCCTTCCTTAAATAAAATAGGATTAACGAATTATTGCTCTTTTAGCTATCTTGGCCGTCTCCGCAGAAGAATGGGGGCTATGACTTCGCAACGACTGAGCAACTGGCTAAACATATAGGTAAGTACGCTTAGGAAGAGAGTTCAGCCGGTCTTCAGTTTCCACGAAAAAGTATGATTTGAAACCAAAACTCAAATTAATTACGTTTCCATTACTTTAAAATTGACGAAGACTGAAGATGGAATAGTTTTTATTAGAGGTTAATTCTATAATCCTATCATAATTGGTCTCATCATCTCTGGAACGGAAAAACATTTTGTAACAAATTCTCAAATTAATTTCAACTGCTGTATTGGTTGACTGAATTATCTGTATGCTCATATTAAGGTTAATATGAGCATAATGATTACATGATAAATAAAGCACACTATTGGTTTTCAACGTTCAGTTAAATGCTGAAATTCCAATGGCGTTCTTTTATTTAGATAATGAATGTCTTAGCGGTTGCCTACTGTTAACGAAAACGAGTATTAAGAGCGTTTATACCCTACGACATTTCATACGAACTTTCAAGTCGTTATTTTCCGAAATGACTGAACAGATTTCAATGAAACTTCCTACGCATAAGAAGTATACATAGGTCTAAAAACTTACTAAAAACATTTTCGAAATGTCTTTTAAAAAAAAATTAAATTAAAAATTTAAAAAACCCCCGACACAAAAAACCTCTAAAAAGCCAAAAATAAATTAATCCAAGCGTCGTAGCGTCGGGGGTCCGCTTTGTTCTGTTCTTGTACTAAGCGGTCTTCTTAGCGGTCCCCCGACGCTACGACGCTTGGATTAATTTATTTTTGGCTTTTTAGAGGTTTTTTGTGTCGGGGGTTTTTTAAATTTTTAATTTAATTTTTTTTCATGCTTTTTAAACTTATTTTATTTTTGCCTAGCCTTGACTTTCCTACTCCTGGTTAACGAAACCAAGGAAAGATATAAATTAAACAAAATATAAATTAGGGGGGGGTCCCCCCCCCCCCTCAGCAATGCCCATGGTGACAAGCGACAACATTTCAAATAGACTACCTGTGAAAGTTTTTAAATCCCTACATCAACTAGAAAAGACGTGATGATCTTCAAACGGCTGAGCAGATTTTCATGAAACATAGCTAAGAACACTCTCGATTAAAATACCTTTCAAACGACACCACTTTTATCCATATCGGTTCATCCGTTTAGGAGCTACGATGCCACAGACAGACACACAGATACACAGATACACACGTCAAACTTATAACACCCCTCTTTTTTGGTCGGGGGTTAAAAATGGAGATAATTGGAAATTTCTGTTTCTATAGACAATTAAAAATCGGTCTAATTTAGCTGTAACATTATTTTTCGAAAATGTTTTTTAGTAACTTTTTAAACCTATGTATACTGCTTATGCGTAGGAAGTTTCATTAAAATCTGTTCAGTCACTTCGGAAAATAACGACTTGAAAGTTTGTATGAAATGCCGTAGGGTATAAACGCTCCTAATGTAGTAGGATATTACTTTTATCGAAAGTAAAACCAAGGTCGCATGTTTCAATTTAACGTAACTAGTTAACCTGTTAAAACGCCCGTGTACTATGTTTAGCAGAGTTAACATTCCTGCTTAAGCTGGTACCTACACCGGTATGCAAATTGATAGTTATCGCCTTACACGCTTGATAACTGTTGCAACATAATAAATTAATAGTTTGTCGCTTAGATAAGAAACGAGTTGTGTAAAACATGTTAAAGTTTTTAATATTAATCTTTTTTTGATGTTCAAAACTTATGTTTGTCATCACTCCTTTATCATGTACTAGCAGCCAAGTTCCTCTGCTGCTCGGCTTGTAAGGTTCGTATCGTTTCAGATCCCACTATAAAATTATCGATTATTAAATTATATTGGAAATAAGATTATATGCTATAGTTATGGTAAAATGAAATTGTTAAACTTCGGATAGGCAATTCATTGTATTCTTTGATTTCGATGTTGAAAGAGCCCATAAAGGTCCTTGCTCACTGCAAGAAACGCACATCTGAAGTTGCGGCCTCAAAAGCCCTAGCATAAAACGGGCGACGTAAAAGTTTCGTAAATAAAACAAATAGTAGATTCAAACGATAATTCAATTCAATCAGAAATACATTTTTATTATAATATGTTTTTTTTTTCTCACGTGTACTTACACGTCAAAATTTCCACACGAACGAAGTCGCGGGCAACAGCTACAATGATATAAAGTGATAATTAAAACCAAATAGGAGCGAAATAAGTTTTTAAACTTTGCTTAAATTTAAGTCCGCGCCTTCGTGATATGCCCATAGAGGTGTGGCATTTAGGGGCATTTGCGGATTATGCTAATCTTAAGAGCGGTTTCGCACTACGTCCGATCCGAATCCGATCTGGACCCGTGAAAATATGGGCCGTAGTAGCTGTAGAACTATTTCTACTATTTGGTTCGGATCAGATTCGGATCGGACATAGTGCGAAACCGCGGTCAGTGGGTCGTCCAAGGGGCGGCGCTCTAAGAGTAAAATAGTTTCATTGCATTTAAAAGGTTTCTTCGAATATTTCACTACCATATTCTATACACATCAAAAATCTAAGTGAAATAAATATACATTTCCCTTCAGACGACCTGCCCCTAACGGCCGCAGTATCCCTGCCGCTATACGCGCTTCTTCGGGAGAAGCTACAACGACACCTAGCACTGGTGCTGCGGCAAGCGACCAGCGTGTCCGAGGTCATGTGCTGCAACCCCTCGTTGATGGAGGCTTACAGGTAATTAGTAACATATTAAGGTGCTAATGATGTGCTGTTCCACGAAATGGGTTACCTGATATTGTGGCCTGCATGGCCTGGTGCCTGCACTCTAAAGGAATTATTGACGGACGAAAAGTACACGACTTCCAAAGTCTATAAATACAGATCGTAATTTCTTAAAAACTTGCGGATAATCTCCCAATACCATTTTGCTGTAGCTACAACGGTAAAAGTGGAAGCCAGGGTATCTTGCGTTTAAACTTTCTTAGGTGTTTTGTAAATACATACGTGTTACGATCGCGAATCATATTTTAACCCCTGACCAAAAAGAGGGTGTTATAATTTTGACGTGTGTATCTGTGTGTCTGTCTCATCATAGCTCCTGAATGGATTAACTGCTTTTGATAAATTTGGTTTCTTTTGAAAGGTGTCTTAATCGAGAGTATTCTTAGCTATGTTTGAAGATGAATAATAATATTTTAATCCAAGCGTCGCGTCGTAGCGTAAGAAGACCGCTAAGTAGACCGCTTAGTACAAGCAGATGCGTATCCACGCACAGAAAGTTACAAACAATGCGGTCCCCCGACGCAACGACGCTTGGTTTAAAATATTCTAGTTATATTAAACGTAAAGGCACAATATTTTTTTCTTTTTAAGAGGATTTTTGTCGGAGGGTGTTTAATTTTTTTTGCAAATTGATATAAACGTAGAAAAAAATAATTTCGCAGAGTACCCTGGCGCTTCCCCCTGATGATGCCTGTTCTTTCTGCCCCATCTCAGGCTGTGCGTTGTCTATCACTCATTAAGATTTTTAATAACAACATTTAAACAAAACTGCTCCCTTTTAGCGGTATGATCGACAACCTATCGCAGAACGGCAACAAAGTAGTGGATATGATCCTCATCAACATGCGACGCACCTTGCTGCAGAGCTGTCGAGAGGTGCTGCAGCTGCCGCCGCTGCATGCCACCTTCATGCATAAGGTGAGGATATACTTGACCTGCCCCACCACTGGCCAAAGGCCTCCCCCCATTCCTTTCACTTTTCGCGGTGCTGTGCTTCTTCTCGGCAATTTATGAAGAAGCTATCCAAGGCGTTTCGCCATCTTGTCCTCGGTGAGGAATAGGAAATACTAATTAAATAAAAAATCCAAGTTAACCTCATCCAAGATGGGCAGACAACATTGTCGTTGGAGGAAAGACGTTGAATGAGGCTAGCACACAAACATGGAGATTGGCATATTAAAAAAAGAATTGCCAATACCGCTGGGAATTCAATATTCTTCTGAAGTCTGAGTCGGTTTGGGTGAAGTCAAGCTGTCGATGATACTGTTGGAATCTTTGATTAAGGCATCTAACATTTCCATATGCCATCTTAAATAACACCTTGTCACGTTCCAGGTAGGGTCATTATCGTTTATCGGCAAGTTCGAGACGGACACGGGATGGGTGAAGAACCTAGCGACGATTAACAGGATAAGTGACGTCAGCGTCACCCGACCGCACCCTATGAAGACTAGCTTCTACGTTACTTTGAGGATAAAGGATTTGCAAGTGAGTTGACTGCATTAATAAGTAATTAATTCTGTTTATGAGCATTTAGGCCCGCACACCACCGCGGAGATGCTTAGGAGCTTGGGTATATCGGATGTATTCTGGCTAGACTAAAGTAGAGATGTGTGAACAGGTTACTCATACTACTCACGCCCAGTTTAGCAACTGCGGCTCAACAAATATGAGTCATGCCTCTCCTCTCTGCTCAACCGTTTTTTTTGTCACTAAAGCTAAGCAGAGACGAGAAATGTCAACAAGAAAATTCAACTCGTCTCTGTTTCGGTGGACTCCGAGACTTAGCCTTTTGGAACAGAGTGTAGGATCGTCAAACGTCACGGCATCATATACTCCTCTCCCTTTCATATCATTCCATCGTCTAAATAAACCGGTTATGCAACAACAGATCGGCTACGACGAGTACCGCATCCGTGCGATGGGCGTGTCGTGCGGCGGGCGCGCGACTGCCGCGCTGCAGCGCCACTCGCTGCACCTCGCGCTCTCCGTGGGGCTCTGCCACTGGGAGCCCTTCGCGCAGCTCGACCATCTACGAGTGCAGAACTTGGAGTAAGTCTTATGTTTAAAAGGTTATTGAGAATGTGTCATATATGCATGTCCTTTGCTTTTATTAAACAAATGCGCGACGAAGCTCCCCTTTGTGCATAAGTTGTAATATTGTAGCAATAAATATGTATGTTTGTGTACAATACAGAATAAGAGAATTATATCTTTGGTTAGTTTTCAACCTCTACGAGTGGTCACGACATTAATCTAATCAAAAACTGACAGTGTATACACATGTAACCATATCGTTGTCAAAACGGTGAAGGAAAATATCGTAATGAAACCGGCATGTCCCGGGTCACAGGCCACACTATTACGCCACAGCATAAATCGGTCGAATTGCAAGTCCAGTAAGTTCAGCTATACTGGATAAGTCAAACTCTAGTCTCTACCTAAGATACTACTAGTCGAAATTGTAAATTTAGAATTTCCATCAATGTTCAGGACTTCCTGAATCTCGATTACTTGAAGCAGAAACCGGGTATAGTCGAGTGCAATTGGTTTTTTTTTTTTACTTTTTGTATTATAATTATGTTGAAATAGTTCAACATATAATACAATGATGTGAAATGTACGTACGTCTCATCAGTAACTTAATAAAAAAAAACATGAAAATCCGACCACTATAAACTTCGCTCCACCTTATTGTCTAATTGCGCTTATAGAACTTTAGTTAGGGTGTGTTTAAGGTTCTATATAAATATGAAATGAAATGATCATTTAGTATATATAACACACTGAGTTTAATGAAACGGTTACTATAACTAAACACGGTTTATAAACAAAGACTATAATCAGGTTACTTAATATAAATCGACGCGAGTGACGCGATTAGCGCGGTTATGACCGGCTGTGTGTGGTAGCGTATTTGAACTGCCACGAACTCATAGACTGCATCGTCTTAAGTAGTTGAGTTCGCAAGGGTGTGTGCATGTGTGGGTTCCATACCACTACATGTCCTCCCCCCTTTGATAAAAACAATTTCATAAAAGGTAAAAAAAAAATTATCAAAATAACAATCAGTAAATTGTAAAAAATATTATATAAACTTAGCAAATAATAAAAACTAAACCTTTTTATTATTAGTAAAAGAGTACTTACATATAACTATACTAAACTCTTAAATTTATTATACAAAATTAAACACTATACTAACAAGAGCTATTCAGAATGTGCACAAAAACAAAACTACACATAGGGATGCTTAAATTAAAAACACTTGGTAAAAAAAAAATACATTGGTCAATAAGTTGATACAAAAAGCTTTTAAACACGTGAGTTAACTTAACTTAAACATTTCTACAAGTGGTTACGATAACTTATGACTAAATACATTATAAGTTGACATAATTAGTGTGAGAACGCCACATGTTTGCTTAGCTTTGTTGGTCTATTTTAAAACACTGCACTTCACATTGATGATTTTATTGCTTTGGGACTGGCCACAAAAAATGTTTTAAATGGCAAATCTTACGGTTTTTTTAACAACTCGACCCGATCTTGTTTTGACAAGTGGCTTTGTTTGGTCAAGTGGGGTAGATTGGGCTGCAACCGGAGTTTTTGCTGTTGTTTCGAGCGTAACGAAATCTGCATGTGGTGACTCAAGTGCAGAGCTAGTAATAATATCAGCAGGTTTGGGACGATCGAGAGAAATAGTGACTACTCGAGAACCTACTTGAACGACGTAATGCTTATCGCTTCGTTTGACGATTTTAAATGGGCCTTCGTATGGTAGTCTTAATGAACGCTCAACTTCGTTTTTAATGAAAACATAATCCGACATTTGTTTGTTATGTGTGTATTTTCGAGTTGGCTTTAAATTGCACATAATCCAAAATACCATGTACATAAATCTCTTCTATTCTTGAAAGAGCGTCGGCGGCGTTATTAAGCTTGCCCTTAACGTAATCAATTTAGCAAAACTGAGAAATAAAATCAAATTGACAAAGACGTATTGACAGATCTGGATGCGCGAGAGTGACGGCATCACTTATGTGTTATTTGCACCGATTAAATGCGTTGATGGCTTCTCCGGTCCAAGCGTTTTGTTTTGACTTTTTCTTGGCATTTTACGAAGGAGTTGAGTGGGTCGTTAATTCCCTGGCTCGACTTTCGTAAGCCACGCGTGTAATTGCTTGGACTCGGACTCTTCTATGCCGCAATTAACCTGCTTTTTGTGCACCGATTATGGCTTCGAATTGGTGAAACCATAATAGCGGGCGTGCTGTCCAGAAGTCGGCGATGCGGGACTTTATGG
The DNA here is from genome assembly GCA_949152445.1 of Cerastis rubricosa. Taxonomy (NCBI): domain Eukaryota; kingdom Metazoa; phylum Arthropoda; class Insecta; order Lepidoptera; family Noctuidae; genus Cerastis; species Cerastis rubricosa. The sequence goes on along the minus strand of OX424540.1, from coordinate 7,164,960 downwards.
TGATTGCTACCGTCTCTGGCGGCTGGTGCTGGTCTATGGTATAACACAGACCAGCTTGATGAGGAGCGTAGTCGCTTCCATGTGCGGCGCCAGCCGTGGCGGCCGTTTGTGCAGGATCGATGGTAACGACGGTCAGCGGCAGCAGCAGTGTTAGCGTTGGACATCTCGAATTTGATGAGATAGTTCACAGTAACAACACTAAAAGTCTAAATCTGTATTTAACGCAATTGCACTTGCGGGTAACAGTATAATAGAACTGTATTTTTTCCGTCGGGGTCACCAACATAGAACTTTCGTCGGGGTCACCAATATAGAACTTTAGTTAGGGTGTGTTTAAGGTTCTATATAAATATGAAATGAAATGATCATTTAGTATATATAACACACTGAGTTTAATGAAACGGTTACTATAACTAAACACGGTTTATAAACAAAGACTATAATCAGGTTACTTAATATAAATCGACGCGAGTGACGCGATTAGCGCGGTTATGACCGGCTGTGTGTGGTAGCGTATTTGAACTGCCACGAACTCATAGACTGCATCGTCTTAAGTAGTTGAGTTCGCAAGGGTGTGTGCATGTGTGGGTTCCATACCACTACACGCTCGACTAGTAGTATACATCTGAAGTTTTCAACCGTTACCCTTTTCCCCAGTTGCGCAGACTTACACGTGACCGGGCTGGGCCCACTGAACGGCGCATCGACCCTCGTGACGGCGTGGCTGCGCGGTGCGGCGACCGCGCTGGCCGCGCCTGCGCTCTCCGCACAGATACAACACGAGTTGCAGACCGCGTTGCAGGAGTTGCCGCTCTGGGAGCTCTTGTATTCAAAGCACTGATACAGCAACATGTTGCAGCTACAGATATACCAAGTACTGTTACAGCTCTTGGTACAGAGGTCGTAAAGTGTTGCTATGTTTTACACCTTTGTAAGTGAAGCATGTAACAGGTATTGTTACAGCTACGGCTACGGTGAGCTAAATAACGTGTTGTGTTGTTACTAGGGCATGCAAAAACCTGGTTGTTTTATAAAACCGTTTTTTTTTTCGGATTTCTTGTTTACAAAACCGGTGAAATCGGTTAAGTTTTCAAGCTTTATTAAAAAAAATAGAAAAATGTGTATAAAGAAATAAAAATGCTAAAGTCTAATCAAAATATATATATTTTTACGTTTATCTTACCTATGTTTATAATACTGAGCATTTTTTTTGACTAAGCTACAACTACTAAATAACAATAAAAAAAATGTTTTCTTTATTCACAACATAGAATAAAGCTTCCCCGCAACTTTCACCAGGTCATCGGTCCACCTAGTGGGAGGCCTTCCAACGCATCGTCTTCCGGTTCGCGGTCGCCATTCCAGAACTTTTCGGCCCCAGCAGCCATCCGTTCTGCGAGCAATGTGCCCTGCCCATTGCCACTTAAGTTTGGCAATTCTTCGGGCTACGTCGGTGACCTTGGTTCTCTTGCGGATGTCCTCATTTCTGATTCGATCACGCAAGGAAACTCCGAGCATAGCCCTCTCCATTGCCCTTTGGGTGACTTTAAGCTTTCTGATGAGGCCCATTGTGAGCGACCACGTTTCGGTCCCGTATGTAATCACTGGCAACACACACTGGTCATAGACTTTCGTCTTGAGACACTGCGGTAAGTTGGACGAGAAGATACCACGCAGCTTCCCGAACGCTGCCGAGCCGAGTCGGATTCGACGATTGATCTCTTTCTCGAAGTTAGACCTACCCAACTGGACCGTTTGTCCCAGGTAGACATAATCGTCTACAACTTCGATAGTAGAGTCTCCGATCTTGATAGGAGTGGGTGTTACATGGGCATTCAACATGAACTTGGTTTTGTCCATGTTCATATTAAGACCCACTCTTTCGGAAGCTCTACTAAGGTCATCGAGCATTGTACTGAGGTCCTCCATGGTCTCAACCATGACCACTATATCGTCGGCAAATCGAAGGTGTGAAATGTACTCGCCATTGAGGTTGATGCATGCCCTCTCCAGTCCAGAACCTTGACAAGATCTTTGAGTGCAGCGGTGAACAGTTTCGGAGATATGACGTCTCCTTGTCTCACACCTCGCTGTAGAACGATAGGTTCTGAGGTCTGGTCCTGAAGTCGGATTGACATGGTGGCGTTTTTTTACAAACACTCCAACACCGCGATATATCGATAGTCAATTTGGCACCGTTGGAGAGGCTGCAGTACAGCCCAAGTCTCGATCGAATCGAAGGCTTTCTCGTAGTCCACAAACGCTAAACAGAGAGGCAGGTTCTACTCTTCGGTGTTCTGTATAAGCTGTCGCAGCATATGTATGTGGTCTACGGTGCTAAAGCCTTTTCGGAATCCAACTTTTTCGGGAGGCTTAAAATCGTCAAACATGCGCGCGAGACGATTCGTGATGACTCTTGAAACCAACTTTTAGACATTGCTTAGAAGTGAGATGAGTGAGATAGTTCTTCAACTGGGCATTGTTGGCCTTTTGCCCACCACACTCAATATTTATAGAGTATTATTTTGTTTTCCCACATAAATAAAATTTAACTATTTTTAGATTTTAAAACCGAAGAAACGGTTTTACCGTACTTTTAAAACCGGTTTTCAAATCAGTCGGTTAACCGGGTATCCGGTTTGCATGTCCTAGTTGTTACAGTAGAAAGTACAGAGTGTAAGGGACGTCGATGCGCTTTCATCACGATTTCAGCAGGTAGAAATATTTCTTCGGTTATTAAAAAAAACAACTGTTCTATGTATTTTGACTATGAAGACTCATTAATTAATAAACGATGAAAAATAACTTCTCTAGGTTGTCTAGAATCATGTGCTGGATCCATGATAACAGTTTGCGCGTCGGTGTTGCTTATGCCGCATGAGCGTGCCAAATGTTTGTTATTTCGTATTAACGGATGATATAAAAATGGATGTTGTAGTCAAAATTTGTGAGTGTTACAGGCATTTTTTCCTTTGATCTGAGACTTTGCATTTTATCGTTCTTGTTGAGCGAGAATCATTGATGTAACAGTTAACGGAGTACTATAAAACAAATTAATAGTGTCTTCATTTTATTCAAAATTGGCATTTATTTTGCAAATAGGTGTTTACAAACACTTTTATACGTAGTCGTCGGTAGTCAAACACCCTATTATTTTGTATTAATTTGCTTTATATGATTAACCGACTCTCATAGCTGTATTTATCGACATTGGAAACGCAATGAGAGTAACTGATATATTAACACCATAGTGGCTAATTTGAACATAGGCTTCATGTAAAATACTGGTACTCAGCTGCATTCGGTTAGACTGTAAGCCAACCCCAAGGTAGTTTGGGAAAAGGCTAGGCAGATGATGACACAAATATATTCAGAATTTTATTGTTCCGAGGTTTATTATACAGCATGATTTTTTAGTCACCGTCCAAATTTAGATATTTTAATCTTTGGCGAAAACCATTGAATACGTGTTTTTTCTTTTAGTATCACTCAATACAAAAATATTGAGATATCATGAACACCGCCGCGCCGTGCGTAGGTACACGCTGGGTAACTACGCGGGCTGGCCGCCACCGGCACATTGAATGTTTGCGCGGCAAGTGTAGTGTTTTTAACGTTTAACTTACTGACCATGCAGAGCGGATAAGTTTTTGAGAAAATGTTTTCATATGAAAATATGAAAATTCCACATATCGATTTTTTTTTCAAAAATGGAGTTAGTGAATGATACATAATGCCTAAATTTGGACGGTGACTAAAAAATCTTGCTGTATATGCACTTTACTAACTAGCGGGCCCGTACTATTAACAAAGTTGTAGTGTACAGTGTACAGACCACACTAGTCAAATCGTTTCCATTCCCCTCGAATGCTACAAGTTTAAAACGTTTATGACGCACAATGAATAAAAGTCAGTGCAGTGGAACGATGATTGCCTGCATATACTAAATAGTTTCGTTGACTGTCCGTATTAATATAGACAGATAAACTTATCTTACATAAACTTGTCTAGTACCAAAATATTCCGATTTCCTAATGGTTTTGAGACCTATTGAATAGGCATTGAATATTTATTAGTTCATACGTTCCCGTTGCTGTTTTTTTTTTTTTTGAAAGTCGAGACTTCGTAGATATGGATGTTATAGTTTTAGATGTGAAGTTTGATTAGGCATTATTTTTCCGGAAATCAAGACTTACTGAAAAATTCATAGCAAAATGTTATATGCCGTAAGTCAATTTATTACATACTAGATTTGAGATCCGTCCTTTCCTTCATTATCTGAAAATGATTTACTTAGCACTACCCATTTATTATTTTATATGTAATGAAATAGTGGTAGGACCTTCTTGTTTTACATCACCTTAGAGGATAACCGTTAATTTATCTAAAGTTTTTTTTTATGTGTATTTACAAGCTATTCGCAGCATTTTACGAATTACTAGTATTAAAATAAGTACATGTTTGCTACGACCATTTATTTTTTTGAAGTACACTGTAATTATTTCTATACTCACCACCCACATATAAATTTTGTAAACAAAGAACTTCTACTAAGTTACGTAGCGACAATTCAATCAAAAACAAATATGTAATCGCAAATTCAATCAATTCGAAGTAACATACGTGTAGTACGAAACTAACGAGCAATTCATGTTGGTCGGGTTATATTTTTGCTATATAAAACTCTGTCGTTTTATATTTTGTGGTACTGGAACGCGTTTGACTTACAGGGATGTAAACATTTGGGTTGCCTTTCGAGTCTCGAATGCGTTTCAGTTTGATTGTTTTGATTTCGCGGATTAGGATAGGTTATCATTTGATCATGGAAGGTTGTGAACTCCTCAATGTGTTTACAAAATTTATATGTTCTCGTAACGGGGATGATATGTAATATTATATTTTTTTTATATACGTAATCCTAAAGGACACGATATTACTATATAGTTGGTATTTAATATGTAAATATTTTGATTTTGATAGCAATATCCTGTTGATATTAACTTGATATCAAAACTATTATATTTTATTTGTTTCGACTATTTAAATAGCAATAATAAATTATCTAAATTATAATCATTGTAATTTAAATTATAACTAAAATATTTTACTAAAAAAAGAAGTACATATTTACAGGGTGTAACAGAAAGGGTATATACATACTCAAGGGTATGCTACAGACCATCAAACTGAATTTGTTTTTTCCGCAAACAAACATCGTAATAACGAAAAAATTATCTGCTGCCCAATACAAAATTTCAATACCTATTCGACCCAAATGTATGGGGCAGCTGATATTTTTTTAGCTATGACAATGTTTCTTTGTGGAGAAACATGTTCAGTTTGATGGTCCATAGCACACTGTTATGTATATACCTATTCCGTTACACCTTGTATATATTGTTGTAAAGTGAATGAATATTATGAAGTATGATTTTATAGAGAATGATTTTTTTCAAGAGGGCGTTGAAGGCCTAATCTGAAATTGTAAGGAATAGCGATAAATACTCGAAAAAGCCTCAAGCTCGATTTTGATAAAAACTAAAACTGCATCAATGGATTTTTGTAACACCAGCATTCCCAGCCAGGAATCGAACGTGTTGATTTTCGAAAAAAATAACAGTATTATTACACCATTCGATAATGTCGCTAATAAGGATCAAATTCTGAAAAGTAATGACGCAGTGTTTTTCAAAATCGAGCTTGAGACTCCTTTGAGTATTTGTGGATATTCCTCATAGTTTCAGAATTGGCCATCTACGCGCACGTGAGAAACAAATTCTGTATATTAGACGAAAAGCAATAGTTTATATCGATTTACTAGATGTTGTATATTTTGGTTGTGTTGTGAGTGCCTTTCTACTGAGACTGTTGTAATTTGTATTTTTAATAAACAAATTGTTAATAAAATGTTTGAAATAATCTAACAGATTTTTCGTTCGATCGCCGTTTTAACCTGCTTTAAGCTTTCAAGAAGTTGTTTAAATTAGCAGTTAAACTCAGGTCAAACTTAAGTTTTTCCGGAGTTTGCGTACTTCTCTTAGTCGAAGAGAAACCAATATCACCTTACACGAACATTCGAGACATGCAAAAGCAAACCTTATGTAATGGAGGTAAAATTTTATCCTCTTCTATGAAACTATTCAGTAAGTCCATCTACATACAACTAGAATTGTGATCCGAATTCATAACCTGTATTAATGGGCGTTGCTAAGGGGCCCCTCCCCTTAGCGACGCCCATTAATACCATATATCATAGATTAATATCATAGATCTAAGACCGATACAGAAACGCGGCGGGTACCTTCGCGTTCGCCCACGTTACCACGATTCTATCGCTATTTTGATGCTGACACCCTTTTTTTAAGGAAATCCTCTAATGACCCCCCCCCTCGCTCTGGGCGGAGTGGAATGCTGATGCCCTTCAGTCGCGTTGCAAATGTGCGACACTCTACCCTACCTCCGTTACCAACTCTCCGTTCTCCTGATATAGTCAGAAACAGTCGCACGTTTGCGTCGATACCATAGCGATGTCGATGCGCGTTTCAATTGCGACTAACGCGCGTTATAGGCGAATGAAAAAGCGAGAAAGAGTCTCCTTGGGTGACAGACCTTTCCACACGAACGCAGGAACCTTACCTCTTGGAGGTCATCTTCTCTGCTATCTGGCCAAAAATAATACCATAATAAAACTTTTTATTACTCTTTTCTCTTGACACTGACGCTTTCAAAAATACACTCAGCAGTTTTGTAAGATTTTGGCTCGATTTTGGAGTGGATTATTTTATATTTCTATAGCATTTTTTAAATGAATGATGTTAACGAAGAAACTTTCTAGTTTCTATACTTTTTAGAGGTTTTGAGTGGTACGTTTCTATTGTTTATATTAGATTCCTCGACTTTAGAAATACTGCCTGGTGCCTGTGCCTCGTGGTTTCATCCGCCATTTCTCTTTTTGCTCGGTTCCTGAGGCCGCCAATAAGTCACCTTGCTCAAAAATTGGACTATCAAATACAAAGAGCATTTCTCAAATCCAGTTGGTAGTTCCAAAGATTAGAGCTTTCAATCAAACTCTTCAACTTTATTAAACAACAAGCTGCTGCCCGCAACTTTGTTCGCGTGGAAATTTTGATGTGTTTTTCAGGTATAAATTATTCTATTATTACTTTTAAACCTTCCTCTTGAATCATTTTGTCTATTGGTGAACATCATCAAAATCCGTTGCGTAGTTTAAAACATCTAAGAGCACAGACGGCGGGAAGCGAGTTTGGGTCAGTGGGTCTTCAGGGCGGTTGTTTTATACTATGTACCTACAGATATATTAGTATACTAGCTGCGCCCCGCGGTTTCCCCCGCGCAGACCAGTAGAAAAAGTAGCCTATGTTTTAATCCAGTGTATAAGCTATCTAAAATTTCATCAAAATCCGTAGTTTTTGCGTGAAAGAGAAACAAACATACCTACATTCTTACAAACTTTTCCGGTTACAATATTAGTAGGATTATCCATCAAGTATTAATCTCATCATTTATAGATCTTTGACAGTCGTTACGAGTAGTCAGAAGCTAAAAGTCTGACATCCAGTCTTACCAAGGGGTATCGTATTACCCAGTTACTGGGTTGTGGAGGTCAGATAGACAGTCCCTTCACGTAAAATACTGGTACTCAGCTGCATCCGGTTAGACTGGAAGCCGACCCCAAGATAGTTTGGGAAAAGGCTAGGCAGATGATGATGATGATCCATCAAGTATAACTAGATAAATTGACATTGAACATAAGGTGATGTTTTTCAGTAGGTATGTTCAGGTTGTCAGTCTTAGCGCATTTCTAGGTATAGGTACGGATTTTATGCGTTACGGAAATGAAAATACTAAAGTCAATCTTGTGTGCAGCGTAGGCTTCGGGCAGTCAGGATGGCAACCAACCTCTGACTTGGCTATTTGTGAACTGTGGTATATAGCTCATTCGTTTCCACGACTAATTCAGATCTTTTCTTAACAGATATCATCTAAACAAGAACAATGGGGTTAATACAGTCCGTGTTCTGTTCTATGACATTTTGTGTGGAAAGGTAAATCTTGCATTTATTTTATAAATATTATATATTATGTTCAGTCTAAAGGTTACGGGTAATGCCAGAAAAAGATATGAACCTAGTTCTACCCAGCCTTTTGTATGTAGATAGTAGTAGTACCATGCAAACAAGGTTACACTTAGTAGCCGGCTCTTTCTAGGTGTGGCCGATAGCAGTTGTTTAAACTTATGTGTATTCTTTTTATTAGGGGCTAGGGCACACCGACCAAATGTGTTAGTTTAAGTGAGAACTGTGACTAAAAGCACGTAAGTATTGCGAGCGTAGAGAGCGGTGACACGGCAGCGGCGGTCGAGCGCTGCATCCAAATTGGTTACATTACATCGTGCATCGTTAAGAAAAAGAAAGCTAGACCTTATTTCCTTATTATATTCGGAGTTTAGCCATAAACCATAGGCAATACCTAAGTTAACCCGGGCAACGATAGGTTTACTTCTTCTTCTAGCATTATCCGTAACAGATACTCGTATATCGCTGTACCTATCAAATCGCTCCACTTGTGTCACCAGTTACCTCTGGTGGGCTCTGATTTAGCATTTCATGCTATACTAGCACGAATGTCATCCTACCTACATAGTTCTGAGCATCAATATTTTTCGCCATGTAATATTTGTGGTCAATACCAGAGTTCTAACATGGACCTGCTGCGCTTTCCTGCTGATGCTCCTGATGTTCACCATCGTCATGCTGATGGTGTACGGTATCTCAGTGGGATACCATTACGCACAGAAGGAACTCGCTTCGTTTGCTAGTAAGTACATAATACCTCTCATAATTTTCCTCGAAGGGCTCTTCGAAACCGAGGATGCATAGAGACAGGGCTTGGAACCGGTACCAACCGTAGGCGTATGAGTGGCTAACGTATATTTGTTTGGTGTGCATGCTTAAAACTGAATTTATCTAACCTGTTTAGAAAGGTACTAATAGTACCTACATGTAAGACGTCTGGCGAATGCTACGTTATTTCAAACCCTGCGTACCTATACGTAGGTATTCGTACGACAATATTAATTTTTCATGACAATTCGTATTTAACAATACCGTTCATGTTAGTAGGGCTCTGCTTCATGGGTCTATTTCTTTATTGCCCAACTGTGCCAGCATTTGACCATATTGTTTCCTTACAGTGTCGTCCAGATCGACGACGGAGCCGACGCTGCTGAGAGCCGGGCCCGAGAACAGACCCGTGGTGCGTCTGCTAGCAGTGAACAGGTCGGAGGTTGAACACGCACCGCACCCACTACTTGGTACGTATTATTTTAGAAGGCAACTGCTTATTGAAAGCCTTCAACCTCTGTGTTTAGAATTCTCACCGAGTTGTAACCGAATTGGGGATGCAAGAATGCATTACGCCTCCGTTATCCTCCGTATTTTGGTATGCGACAGAGGACTGACAAAAACTTACTTTATGGAGTTTTTTGATTGAATGAACTAAAAGTACCTAACCTTGTATTTCAGAGGTGTACCAAACCAGAAAGCCAGGAGAACAGATCTTTATTGAGCAATCAGAAACACCTATCGTTCTACTAGAAACTGAAAGGTGAGATAATGTAAGATAGGGTCTGATTTCACCACGAGATTTCTTATGATCATCAAGTTTCATGCAACGGCAGAATTCCACCACATTTAACCCGTACCCTCATCCATTTTGTCGATATTTTCAATCCTATTCACCTAACGATATGTATTGTTATAATTTCGCCAGGCCTCCTAAGGAACCCGAGCTATCACCGCACGAGCGTGATTTGGCGCGCAGACTCATCGGTCGCTTCCGTCGCTCGCGCAACAACACCTCAACAGCCGAGCCCTTCCTGAGGCCCTTGAGGTCACTCAACGTCACACAGGCCAAAGTAATGCCTGTAATATGAATAACATTGGTGTCCTACTGCGACACATATAAATTTACCAAGTGGCTCGTTTTATTTGGGACATTTGGGGAACTTGACTTAAACATCATTAATACCTGCAGGTGTAATCATCAAGGGGTTAGATAGATCATATTTTATCTCCATTTACATAATGAATAACATACTTATAATTTTATATGTATTATGGTGTTTGTAAATTAATAAAGTATTTAATATTAAAATGAATGTATTTTACTCGTATAATTCGCAACAAAAGCACAGATTACTGAATAGTTACTGACAAAAGTCAGGTAGCATGCATTCGCTCATTAGGTATTTGACTGCATTTCTTTCCTAATGGACCGTGGACAGCAAGTGGATGTGCTGTATTTCGATTTCCATTAGGCCTTTGATATTTTTCTTTTCACTACACTTCCTCGAAAACTCGCTTTTACTTTTGTACTGATCGTAGTTATTTATTCTGTGCTATTAGGTAAGTCCAACATGCAATTTGTTTCACACTCTGTGGATTTTTTCATTTATCTCTACTAGTGTTAAAACTAAGTCCAAATTGGTTGAAATCCTATCGTCGGCGATGATCATCATCAACACATTATTATTTGCATCTCGGTCTTGCTAACCCTAACTCCTATGCGAAACCCATAGTCTGCTACCAAATCGTTTTTTTTTTTAATCTCAACAATGAGGCGCTTTTGCATTATAATAATTCATGACAAAAAACTATTCGTTCCATTATTTTATTTCTACTAGTACTGAAAACGTCGTTTGATACACGTGGGCATTAGTTAGGTACTGCTGTTCTCGGCTCGATAACACCCTCGCCTGCTTGCAACTTGGGTGTGGATTTTCGCCTTCGGTGGAATAACTTATATCAAAATGTACCTAATATTTATTAAAATAATTATTAACGACATCTTGTTATGAAGTAACATTGGATTTACATCTAGTCTTCTTCTGATTTCTGACTAGCTATCTCCGGGACCGTCGGCCTTGGCATACATAAGTAAAATGCATACCATACACGATAAGGCGTGAGTCAGGGTTTCATCTTAGATCTCTTGCTCTGTTTGAGTTTGGTTAAACGATCTGCCATCATCTGCCATTAATAATAGAACTCGCCTAATGTCAACTTCACGCCGACCGGATAGTTCTCCATTGTGATTTCGATGCCCTCAGTAATTGGGCCGTCACCAACAAAATGGAATAAAACACCTCTAATTTGAAAAAATATGAATTTTTCCGCATGCGGAGGATGACACATACACTGGACGACTACCCTAGTCGTCCAGTGAGGTGTTGTGAACAATTATTATATAACCAGACAGTAAAATATCTCTGTGTACTGTTTCATAGCAAACGACCTTTCATACATACATTATAATCCTGGTTAAAGCATCTTTCAGACGCTTAGGTTTTGTTTCACTTTACTGAAAAGGTTATACAGGGTGTTTGGTGCATCGTTTGCCAAATCAAATTGGCCGAAAGGAGAGGTCATTTTGCTGTCTCTTCACGCCCTGTTACTCATTCCACACCGGTTTTTTATAAAAACTTTCAAATTTAATTTTGAAACATTCCAAAATTCAGCATTTAAGTTCAAGTAAAAAAATAAAAAGAATTCAAGAATTAGAAACTAAAAAAAAATTATCAAGAAATAACAAATCTTGTTCGAATTGTCCGCCACTGTTGCGAATGCACGCGCGGCATCTTCGTCTTATGATCTCGACTTTAGTTGTGCGTAAACGTATTTCTGCTTTGATAGTCACGAAAGCCGCATCAATGCATTGGACTAAATCATCCCTAGTCTCTACTTCCGTGGCGTAGACGATTTATTTGGCTCGTGCCTAGACATAAAAATCTGAGTTAAGTCTGGGGAACGAGGAGGCCATGGAATAGGTACCTTTACAAGCATGTTTTTTGATATTACCCGCGTATGTTTCCTACTCAGTTTCATACTACAAACAACAAACCGGTGTATGCTGTATTCAAGTAATAAATAAAATCAAAAATTAAACTCTTTCCGATTTATTTAAGACACTTTAGAAGACACTATAGAAGAAGAAGACATGCTGTCCCGACCCCAAATACATTAGGGCAAGGGCAAGAGAATGATGACTTTAGAAAACAGTAAAATTCATTTTGGTTAGCGTTCTAAAATTTAATTCAGGTTGACTGTTAATGACTGTGAGGTTATTGGTGTCTGGGAAGTTGTCGATGTTGTCGGTTTCTGTGAAGTTGTAGATGTTTTCGGTTTTTGTGAAGTTGTAGATGTTGTTGGTGTCTGTAAAGTTGTTGCTGAGTGTGAGGTTATTGCTCGCTGGAGGTGAATCCGCCTCTCGTCGCGCCATGCGGTGCGCAAAGCCGCGCTGCATGGCTTTGTCCACAGAACGCATCACGTTACCCCTCCGTCCTTCGTTCCCTGTACGCAACGCTCCTGCCGCAGCCGCAGCCTTTGCTGTAAAACAGAGTTAATAGCTAAATTCACAGGTTTTAATAATATCTAAAGTAAACTTTTATCCGAGTGTTCCGTAACAAACAGTTAAGTTCCAGAAATCGTCGTGTGACAAACTTATGATTTTGGGTTTCGATTGAGAGGTAGCTCCGATTTACCGCACGATGAGCAAAGAAATCCGATTTATGCCGACAGTCAAGCAGACAAACGTAAGTTAAGGCGTGAAGGCGCCCACCAAAACCGTTATCGGCCGATCTTTACTCGGGCGTCTTCGGCCAAACCCAGCCGATCAAATCAAACATACGTAAACGAAAGGGAGCGCGTACACTACTAAAACCGCTATCGCCTGAAGACGCCCGATGACGGCCGATCAACCGACGAGTCCGAACTTGCTCGCCAGTCTGCCGGCAGCTATAGTGCAAATTGAGTGTACTTATACCTACATAGTTTAATAACTCCGTCTGTTCGCGGTATGAATTTTCTAAAAGATACAATTCTTCGAATTCCTCCATTTGAAAAATACCGCACAATCAACTACAGAAAACCGGCAACGTTCAATGTCGGCAACAGGGTGAGTGAGCACATGGACGTCAGAGTTACTCGTCCGAGTAATTCTGTCCGCCATCGGCCGACAAAATAGGTTTTGGTGTACCCCTACCGTAAGAACGGATGACGGTTACGTTCAAATCTTAATATAGTGTGGTACATTTTTACATACCCATAGCTTCCACGGAGTTTTGTACAAAGCAATAATGATAACCGATTCCGATACCCATTACCATTACTGATATGATAGTAAACAAGACGCAACAAGTCAACATTGCACAAACGGTGCATAGTGAGATTCTGAAAATAAACAAAGGTTTTTAGTACATAAGTCCTTTTGGTGCCTCTAGTTTTTTAAACACTACTTCCACATGAGTTGTACTCGAAGTATTGCAAATTTCGGGGTGACGAATCTAGGATTATACCTACTACTATTCCTACAAATTCGTCACCCTTTGAGACCATTATATAGGTCTCAATTAATAATTTAAAAAGATTACCTCTCATTTACTTAGGTTTATCTTAGGGTAACACGGTACGCAGTGAGGTTAGTTTCCCCTTCTGTAGCCTAGTGAAATGCGCTATGACGTTTTCGTTTATGGACCGAGACCATCTCATGCGCTGCAGTCAACCACCGGCAGCGGGGACCCAGCTCGGGGCCGGTTGACCCCTAAGTCCCAAACTCCTCGGTGGCCGGCCTCTCCCCTGCCGACATTCAGGTGTTGTCGACGTCGCCGGGAGAAATATTTGTCGCAGGAGCTCGACGTTACTGCCACTGCTGGTCACACAGGTGATCCGGGATCCGGCGGCGGCTAGGCAAAGCTGAGGGACGAGTCCGGGGTTTGGAAGGCGGGTACATACTCAATAAGACAATAAGAGTTAAACAGTGCCATAGTACCTTTCCAAAGCGTCTAAGGCGATGGAGACGAATGAACTCACGGAACTACACACTCCTCCCATTTCGTCAAGACAACATCGGTTTACAAGGAATTTGTGGACCTAACTAAACAAATTTTATTAAGAAACACTGTCAACTACATTACAATTTTTCCCCGCTAACCTAAATACCCATTTAGAATAATATATCTCTTTAATGAAGTTTTAGAAATCTCTGCTATGGTTTGGGAAATTGACATGACAGCAGACTGTTTATATTGTAATATTCTTGATCCAATTGACAGGGTAAAGGACAGCAACACGAACACAGAGGATGGTCATTTGTAGGTTCGTGCATAAAGGACTGTAGTCTTCCAGTTCTTATTGCTGCTCGCTCGCTCGCCTATCCGCTCCCCATTAGCCTCAACCGGCAAGTGAGGTTATGGCCCAATATGAGAAGAACTCCATGGAGTCTATAGCCATTTAATCCAAAAAATATGCATGTGGAGTGCCATCGGCGTCTAGCTATTAGGCCCTAATCACCAAAAGCCCGACCCGACCGACTCATTTCGATTCGGATCCTGAGATTCGAATGGCGAAAAAAACCTCACGCTATCTAACAAAATATCGATGAGTTTAGAAATCTAGATTATTAGCATGCACTGCGATCCTTTTCTTCGTTGTGTCAGTGATTCCTTTCTTCGAAAATACAATGCCACCTCGATAGCGTTAGTATTTTTATCGCAGTGCGTAGTCTGAGGGCATGTGTATCCGAACTAAACAATCTCTTTGTCTATGTGTCAAAATTGGTGAAACGTCAGTTCGTTTCATTTGACAATTTGTTTTGCTACTTGTGAAATATGGCAGATGAAAACACTCAACAGAAGAAAGAGGACTCGAAGAAAAGACCAAAACGACACCCAAATAAGAATTATGCTTTGAAGAAGCGTCTACCATTGAAGCCTGTTGATGGTGATAATGTAATATTTATCACAAAAAAGACTAATTTCAAGGTAAAATGCGTAAAAAATTTACTTAGAGGAGCAAGTGTTAGGCTATAGTGTTTTCTACTAATATATATTTCTATTTTTAGGCACAACTAGATAAGTGCTGCGATCTTTTGACCAGAGGTGAAAAGGAAATCATACTACATGGTTTAGGAGCTGCAATACAAAGGTGCTGCAACCTAGCACTCAAACTAGAAATATTGTTTTCTGGCACATGTCAAATTGAAGTAAACACTGGAACTGTCGACTGTGTAGGTGAGTATTCATAAATATCCTTCAATCAAGAAAAAGGAGAAAGTGTGGGCAACAGTCTGTCAGTGTGGGCAGTAATATCCCTGTTTATTTAACTAGAACATAATATTGAGCAATGCCTCTTGTCACTTTTCATAC
This sequence comes from Cerastis rubricosa, assembly GCA_949152445.1. NCBI lineage: Eukaryota > Metazoa > Arthropoda > Insecta > Lepidoptera > Noctuidae > Cerastis > Cerastis rubricosa. The sequence continues at coordinate 7,149,737 of OX424540.1, read as the reverse complement.
ATCAACTGGAGTTATTGATCATGAACTACTAAGCCTGTAAAGATTGTTAACATTATTCCCCAGATGATCTGGAGCCACTGACTGACGAGCTAGACTTTGATTCACAAGTGAGGTGTTCATCTTCTATCCACATAAGGATATTCAGAAGCGCAATGCTTGGGGCCAACCAATAAACATGTTCTTCACACTGAATGAAATTGTGCAGTGGATTGGACTTACAGTGTTTGAAATATGGATAAACCTAATAACTATAACAATATTCTCAGTGTTATTAGCATTAAAAATAGATGGTGTTGTGTCAAGCGCTTGGTGGACAGTCTTTGCACCATTGTTTGTAAGTGACGCTATGAATGCATATTTTTGCTGTATAGTATGTATAAGAATGAATTTAGAAAGTTCATATAAAGCATCCTTGTATAGAGCATCCTGGAGTGCTATATTTTTAGGTCTGACATTTGTGTTTAAATTCTTACTGTGTAGAAAACTACAAGGTGACTCTGCTATAGAATACAGTGAGGTGTTTGCTCCTCTGTTTATACTGCTGCAATTAATAGCTGTAAGGGCTTGTCAGTTACATCAATGATGTTGTACATTTTTATGGTAACAAATAAACTTTAATTCCTATAATTGAAGACATTTATTAGAAAAACAATTAACAAAATTATAATTAGTTAATTGAACAAACTAAACAGACCCCCTCTATTTTTCTTCTCTCCGCCAAAATTAAAACTAAAGTTATTTCCATCAGTTGGAGCACTGGAATCTGGCTTAGGTTCTGATGATAATGCGCTTCCTCCTCCAAAAAAGGATAAGCCGGTCTTTCGAAAACCTATAAAATACTCAATTTACTTGTAAGTTCACACACAGACAATTAAAGACAATTAACACAGACAATTAAAGAAATATCATCATGATAGGAAAAAATTAAATAATAACAACTATGAATACCTGAAAGAAAATTAGGTACTTCTTGGGATTGCACATCAGGGTTTTCACCAGTCATAGGTATATCAGCTTTAGGTGATAGAAGGAGACTTGAATCTGGAACCACGTTATATTTTTGAAAAACTCAATTGTAGAGTATAAATAATAATGATAGCATATTGATAAATTATTTCTAAAACCACAAACCTACCAATGCAATGTGGGAAGTCTGAATCATCATATCCAGTAGTACTCATTGATGCATTCAATGAATCTGGAATTGCCTGTGTCCCATGAACAAATAGTAATCCAGACACTGGTTTCTCGGGCCTTGATTCTTGTTTCTGAAAATGTGATGAATGAAGAATGAAGGCAAAATCTTGTAGCCAAAATTCTGGCAGTAACCAGTTTTCTAAAGATATTCAAATTGTTTTTGTCTTACTATCTTTTTCTCTATGGGAGTAGAAACTACCATTTCATCAACATCCATTGGCTCATTGTCTTTAAGGTTCAACTCTTCTAAATTCTCATGTTCCTTAAGTATTTCTTCAGATTCTGAAACTGTGGGTTCATCTGTCTCCATTCTATTATCAGGAGTTTCATCAGTCTTAACTTCCTGATTTTCAGTTGGGAAAAATTTTGATGTCACAATTTTATCATCATCCTTCTGCAAAACAAGTATTTATTACTGCCTCGTTGGTCTAGTGGTAGCGCGACTACTGAGCACGAAGTCCTGGGTGTGATTACAAGGTCGGGCAAAGTGTTATTGGGTTTTTCTATCAGGTATTTCCTAGTAGCAGCCACGAAGTCCGGATTTGTACCTGGCTAAAGGCACGGGACTAAAAAAAAACGGGTTGCACTCCGGGAGTGGTGGCAGAAGTGAAAACTTTAATATTAACTTTGTGCATTTTTGATATTTTGGAATGGTTATGGAATCATTTTGCACGAATTGCTTTAATTTTTAGTGTAAAAGTACTATCATTGTAGTAAAATACAATATTCATTTATTGTGCTATCATACAAAAACATGTCAATTTATATTACTTTAAAAATTCAACACTTCAGAACTATTGCAAACGTCTTACGAATTTTACCTCTTTGGAGAGACCGAAGGTTTTGTTTGTGCATAAGATTATTATCCAGTTTTGGAAACCCAAACTCAATGACAGGTGTCATAAAGTTCAAATTCCTTCGTAACCTAATGTCAATCCGTCTTACGAATTTTCGAACGAGTTTAACAATTTTTACCCATCACAAAAGTGCACAACGCCGCTAAAGAAGTTTTCACTTCAAAACATAACTGGCGAACTGGGTGTACGCCTCTGCGCAACCCTTCGGGGATTACAGGCGTGATGTTATCTATCATCATCATCAGCCTATAATGTTCCATGTTATCTATGTAAGTTTATAATATCAGTAGTTATAAAAAGATGTGCAGTTTTATCTTTAGCATGCTTCCTCGACTTTACCTTTTGCAAAATAGAGTTCTTGGCATAAACAAATTGAGGTGAAAGATCCAAATTATGCTTTTTGAGTATCATATCCTGTATCTTTGCGTAGCTGTCCTCGCTTACTACACTTGCGTCTAGCTGACTGTTTAAAGTCTGATTAGCTGCTTCATTTTCATCAATATTGTTTTGTTTCTCCACATCGTCTAATATTTCGTTTATTTGTATTGATGAAGGTATATCAAATGATACTCGCTTCTTATGTAAACTATCCTGAGAACTCTGAATAGCGTTAAAGCTGTCATTAACCAAGGAACATAATCATAATATACCATAACCATGACTTCTATATATCCACAAGGTATAGACAGATGAATAGAACTTCCTAGTATCACACTACCAAAGTTAGGAAATACACAAAAAAAAAAACAACATTATCATATCAACTGCAGCTTAAAAACCGGCCAAGTGCGAGTCGGACTCGCGCACGAAGGGTTCCGTACCATTATTTATAAAAACGAGCAAAAAAATCACTTGTTTGTATGGGAGCCCCCTTAAATATTTATTTTATTCTGTTTTTAGTATTTGTTGTTATAGCATCAACAGGGATACATAATCTGTAGAAATTTCAACTTGCTAACTATCACGATTCATGAGATACAGCCTGGTGACAGACGTACGGACGGACGGACAGCGAAGTCTCAGTAATAGGGTCCCTTTGGACCCTTTGGGTACGGAACTCTAAAAAGATACTTTAAATATTGCATGGAGACTCATCTCATCTTTGATCTTACTGCTTACAAATATATGTTTGTAAATCTTTCACGCAAAAACTACTGAACTTATTTTCATTAAACTTAGTTAACTTAAGTACCTGTCATATCAGAATTTATGCGGGCGAAACCGCGGGCTAGTAATATATACAAAAACGTTACCGGCAATGTTATATCCAGAAATTGTGTCGGAGGTATTATAATATCTATATTGGAGCATGCCATATCCACTTCTTCAATGACATCAGAATGTATCGGCGCATCCTATAGTTAAAAAATAGAGCTTATTTAATAGATTTATTTTATAGAGCTTGTTTAATTTTTGGTGTACAATAAAGTTTTATTCTATTCTATTCTATTCTATTCTTATTAACAGAGCAAAGTGAACGAGCCAAAGTCGGAATCAGAATTCAGAACCATAGTAGAAACCGGGTGTACGAAATGGCTTACTTAAAAGTATTAACTACCTTGCGTTTTGGTTTCTCTTTAGCATTTTCAGTTACATTTACGGAAATCTCATTAATTTCCCGAAGTTTGTCTGGATTTACATTTTTCACAATGTTGTATACTTCGTCTTTATTAACTTGTACATCTTCAAGAATGTTTATTAATTTTCTGTTAGAGAAGTTATGTGACTCCTTTTCTTTATAGGAATTAAAATATGGAGAAATTAGATACTCATAAGCTTTTCCGTCTTCATTGTATTGCCCAAGTTTTTTATTCACAAAATTATCTATGGGATCTGTAGTTACTACGATAGAATTTGGTAATTCATCGTTCTTCATTTTTGCCTATTGAGTTTTTAAATACTTAATTAGAATTTTATTTCAAATATATACACAACCGGTTCTGGTATTAATATCTTACCGCTTCTAAATTGACATCTATTAAATCGAGATCAAAATTAGTGAGCTCTAGCTTTGGTATCTGAAAGAAAAGAAAAATAATTCAAAAAGAACAAATGCAAAGGTAAAAATCATAAAACATTATTGGAATCAAAATGTGAAATACCAAAGCATCTTCTTCACTTTTATTTAGATCATCATCAGCTTTGACAGCATCCTTGTTCTTATTTTCAATTTTATCTAAGTTCTGTGGTTCTACCGTTGCTATTATTACTGAAGTATCAATGACGGTATTTTGCTCTTCAATAATTTCTGCAATTTGTCTGGTTAGATCATCAATATTCTGGGATTTCTCTGTTATAGTCTTAATAGTGTTTGGCATTTCATGAACCATGAAATTGGCTAGCTCTATGCAGCGTTTTCTATCTAAATCGATACAAGCTTCACGTCGCGTCTTCATCAATTCGTAAAGCGATATCATTTGCTTATCAAGACCATCGATATCATTATTTTGTGTTTGCACCTTTTCAGTGGCAATAAGTAGCTTTTGTACGAAAGGTATACTTTCATATCTAGCTTTACATACTTGCCATAGATCTTCGTATCTCTTTGTGCCCTCCTCAATGCGTTCTGTAATATCTGTCTTTCGTTCTTTAGCTACTAGCCATTCCTTTTTCATTTCCACATTGGCCGATTTAATGGTGTCTTGAGCTATTAGCATACTGAAATAAACCGAATTATTTGTAGAGAATACACTTCTGGACACATCTATTGGCCCACCTTGAATTTTCAGTTTCGTTTGGTCCTAGCTAAAATTTTATATTAGGTCGAGCAAAAAGTTTTTATGCAGTTTTGAACCTGGCACATTCACAATTTCATTCAATAGTCTTTTTTTGAATTTCGAACACAGAATTTAAAGAAACAAAAGACAATTTGGAGCCTGTTTGTTGATATCAAACAATCTAATAATAAGAAAACTTGGGTTTTATTGGTTTACTTGGATTTAATTCTTGAAAAAGTGATTGATATCTTTGGTTTTGCTACAAACATTACTTATTCTTAACATTAAGGTGAGGTTCTATCAATAATCTATGGATACTTCACCTGAAGTCGCCGCCCAAGCTGTGGCACTTATTCAGGCCGGACACAGCCAAAGAAACGTGAGTGCTCAACTTAATTTAAGTCGATCTGCGGTCCGAAATGTTTATCGGAGGTACCTAGAGACTGGCGGCTTTGTTCGTCGCCAAGGAAGGCCACGATCTCGGGTCACAACTGAAAGGCAGGATCGATTCATCGTGACGACCAGCTTGAGAAATCGTCACCTTACCTCCATTGAGATACAAAACCAACTTCGCGACTTCCACGGAGTATCTGTGAGCGCTCGAACTGTTCGGAGAAGGTTAAATGAACGCGATATGGTACCACACAAGCCAGCTAATGGGCCCAAACTAACGCGAGCCCACCGAACAGCGTGCCTTCATTTCGCACGCAGTCATTTAAATTGGACACAGCAAGATTGGAGCCGTGTACTCTTTTCTGATGAGTCTAAAATTGTGTTACATGGCAATGATGGAAGGAAGAAGGTCTACCGACGTAAGGGAGAGCGTTTCGCACAATGCTGCTTTGAAGAGAGGGTTGCTTATGGCGGTGGCTCATGGACTGTCTGGGGCGGTATATCCGCGAGCGGCAAAACTCAACTTGAGGTTGTTACAGGACCACGGCTGCCAACATTAAATGCTGAAAGGTACATTCGTGAGTGCTTAGAACCTCACGTGATACCATACGCGGACTATGTGGGCCCATATTTCCTTTTTATGCATGATAATGCAAGAGCCCATGCGGCCGGCATCGTCAGGGAATATCTTCGGGATGTGAACATCACAGTTATGGACTGGCCAGCCAGAAGCCCAGACATGAACCCCATTGAGCACATGTGGGACGAGCTAAAAAGACGTGTTAGGGCTCGTCAGCCAGTTGCCCAGACGATGCAGGAGTTGAAAACTGCAATAGAAGAGGAATGGGAGATGATCCCTCAAAATTTCATAGAGCGGTTGATAAACTCTATGCCTAATCGTATGAGAGCTGTGGTAGATGCCCATGGAGGCAACACGCGTTATTAAATTAAACCTTTATTTGATAAAAACATGTTTTTTATTCAAAAATCAATTGCCTTTAACAAGGCGCATATCCGACTTGTTAGGCGTAGCTCCATGTCGTATGGTATTCTGAATTCAAATTTAAAACAATACGATCGAAAAAGATGGTAAAATGTATCAGGTTTAAAACTGCATCAACAGTTTTTGTTCAATCTAGCAATCATATTTCGGTAGGGGCCATCGAAACCTAAACTCTAAGGTGGGCCAATAGATGTGTCCAGAAGTGTATAATCTTAAAACACAATGACGACCCGGTTGGCGCAGTGGTGGAGCCATTGACTGCTGCGTTTCGTGTCGCGGGTTCGATCCCCGCACGGAATAAATATTTGTATGGCCTACAGATAATTGTTCCGTTCCGGGTCTGGCTGTTTGTGTATGTGAGTTAAAATGTTTGTAAACGCACCCACGATACAGGAGAAATTCTTAGTGAGGGGCGAAGTTTAAAAACAAAAACGGACAAGTGCGAGAGGGACTCACCGAGGGTTCCTTACAAAAAAAAAACAATGCATTTGGTACCCTACTAATACAGTCGAAAGATTCCCAGCACAAAAGATCGCACCTTCGGTAGTTCAACATTCTTAATTTCTTACTGTAAGTGGTCGCCTTGCGTATGTAGGCTCGTCACGACCTATACCCAGTCGACGCGTCGGAGCCTCCGAGGAGCAAAGTTGATCCGGATACGTGCTTACATAGATTTGACGCCCGGTTGTAGACGGGCGAATGAGTTATTTATGGGGATTACGCAGTAGATAAGCACTAAAGGTAATTAAGTAATTAAATACTTACATTCTCGTGATATTTTTCGAATGGAATGTCCGGATTGAATAATTCAAAAAGTTATATAAAGGTATTGGAGCAGTCTTGAATATGAAGTAATTTATTTTGATAAGGATTAATCTTTTGATGATTTTGATTATCTTGGTAAAGATACAAATGCAGAGCCTTTTCTAGCGACGGCAATACAATTCATTTTTAAAATAAAAAAAAAACCTTAATTAAGCATGACTATAATAGTTAGAAATATGCTGTCGCGACAATTTTATTGATATTAACTTTTTGTAAATAATTATGTGTTCTGCAAAGTCGTAGTACATTATTTTATTCTATCACCAATAGTTTTCGCAGCGCACGCGATGTAAAGAATATTTTAGGTTATATTTTTACACCTTGGGTTACACTATTGGAGTTTTAGTACGGATTCCTAATTTTTTTGAAAATATTATATAGCCTATGTCACCCGGGGATAGTGCAGCTTCCTAATAGTGAAAGTTTTTTTCAAATCGGTTCAGTAGTTTCGGAGCCTATTCAATGCAAACAAACAAATATGTACTAGTTTAGTTTATATTTATTGACTGTACCTTTATTCTCGCTACTACTACAAATTTTCCTTACGCACCCTAATTTATATCTAACTAGCTGCTGCAAAGATGGTTAGACGCGATCAAGAAGGTTGCTTTAGGTAGCTTGTGACGAGCGGTTCACACTGTAGGAGACCGTATGGCTTGCTTGGAGACGTAACTTATGTGTTTGCGATCCTCAGCAGTGAGGGTAAGACGAAAAAGAAGCTGCTGTCCGCAATTTCGTTCACGTAGAACTTTTGATTTATTTTTCAGGAATCAATTATAAACAGAAACATTCCTCTTGAATCATTCTGCCTATTGATGAAAACCGCATCAATATCCGTTGCGTAGTTTAAAAGATTAAGCGTACAGACGGCAGGAAGTGACTCTGTTTTATACTATGTTATAAAAAAATTGAGGTAAATGTTAAAAAGAAACTAAATTCCTAGGCACCTGGAGCAGTTACGTTACCTACGAGACACTAGAGACCATCACAAATCGCCAGTGGACCTATTGGCGTACCAAGACTTTTAGACCAAGAGAAGACTTGATACAGTACCTACACGTACATCATTGTTTATAGCCTTTACATAAGATTATTTATTTCTATCTTTATACAATTACTTTCATACTAACCTGTTTATTTCTTGCTCAGCCTGTTTAATCTCAGATTCAAGTCTCAGATTTGAGCTACTAATGAATCCACAGGTTTCTTTATGACGCTCAGCTTGCTTCTTCAGTTTGTCAAGTAAAAAGGCTTGAGCTAAAACCAGCGTTGTGTTATTTTTTCAGAGAATAACTATGGTGGTAAGTTACAGCAAAGGCTGATTCAAAAGGCTCACAGAAAGACAAACTACGATAAGTAAACTTAAATCTATCAGCCAAACCTAGTAATGAGACCGTTGATATACCTAACAGGTAGGTCTGGTGCCCACAACCCACAATAGTTTAGAGTAGCGCACCAAAACGTTGTCTGATTCAGTGCGCTTGTGGATCGCCCATCGCTTACGGCTTTACAGATCGAATCGCATTCCGTGTGCAATGACTGGAGCCCTAATTTTTTAAAGCTTAAGATACACATGAAGGTTGATCTGTAAATGTGTGAGGTACTTACTGGATTTTTGAGATCCAAAAATTAGATAAGTAATGCAACTACTGCCTTTTGTCTTACCTTTAATGCATTGGCTCGAAAGAATGACCTTTATTTGAGATTCATCAACTTCGCTAGAGATTTTCTCCAAAGCTTGGACATCATTAACTTCCTCCATGGTTTAATAATAAGTTAAACACTCAAATAAATTGTGTGAAAACTAAAAACTACTACTTTCGTAAGTTTGGTTTGCACTTTTGTAGATAGAGAAAAACGTGTCACGGGAATGGGAAAAATGGCGGGAAATTTTTTTTTTCTATGCACATGTCATCTTGACTTATCATTTACACTGCCTCGTCGTGTTTCGTATGTCGTACGCACGGCGACCAATCAAGCTACAAAAACCAGTTTTTGCGGATCTGTCACGAGGCCATATTATAGGTACCTACTGGAAATGTATAGCTTGATGTGTCGCCGTATGTACATAAAAATTTGTTTCCCCATAACGTTATTGCTGTTCACTATTGGTTTGAACTAGAAGTAGAATAATAAAAATGATAATACGAATGTTTGGTACGTTCCAAATAAAACAGAAAAATAATACCTAAAATTTATTTAACAAAATAGTGTCATACAGTTATTTAAAATAACAGACATAAATGATAATTTGCAATACAACCTAGCATCCTAATTAAACCAGGTACTTTTCAAAAATTTATCCCACTAATAAAAAAAAATATAAAAGTAAAAGGACAAACAATGACGAATGTAGCACGAAGGAATGTTGGCTATCGCTGGTGTGGCTAGTGCACACATGCATCGCCCGTGCGCAAAACTAGCCGATTACACTGACCCACTTTGAATACTCATCGCAACATTACACATGGAGACTAATTTCTAGATTCATTTACAACCTCCGGCATCGTAATTACGAACTGGCACCATATTACACATTTCCACATGCAGAACACATCCACAAACAAATGTCGTCTCGTTTACCGCATCCGATCGATATGTTCGTGCTCTACTAACTCTGCCAGCTACTTTATAATACTGTTAGGCTAAATATCATTGCTTTTGTCCAAAGATGTGCGGCACATGTACGTGACATTTGCAAGGACACTGTTCAGATGTTACATTTTAACTAAGTATATCTACATTATAAAACACAAGTCACACATCCAATTAACTTTAAATGATTTAAATAACTCATCTCAAACTTTGAATCGACACTTAACGGACTATTTAAATTCTAAACACCAATTTTATTTCTACTATGGAAACCATTTTCTGGTTTATCTATATGTATTAGTATATTACTTTGGCTTCAATGACTGGGCTGAATAATTCATACCTGTACCTGAACCAGCACGGAATACAACACCAAATCTAATGTGAGCTTTAAATAGAAAATACAATGTACACAGTGTAGAGACAGATACGCACTTTCATGTAAGATTACTGTTACAACATAGAAACACGCTCATCGCCAGTGGCAGGGAATGTCCGATGTCAAATTGAAGGTAATCTAATCACATTGATGAAGCACTCATACAGAAATCAATCATTAAGCTAGGAGAACAACTCAAAGCACGTCAATCTGGAATAACTTAACAGTAATACTTATAAATACATGTTTTAAGAATACCTACTGGGTCCCACATCAAATTATAATAGTTTTAAACATTAAATTAACATAGTTTGTACCGCCAACATTCACTAAGTGCGATATCACTATGCAATTACATAAAAAGAAATCGTTACTTAAATCGCGCTGTGGCAGCCACGAAACGTACAAATGGAAAATACCCTGCGTACCTACCTATATCCTTTTTATGTAAATACACAGCGACCTGTTAGTAATTTGTCTACTTTTAAAGTTACATCAGTCGAACGGTAAATTTTTGAGGAAAATAGTCTTTACATTCAAATATAATATACATTTCAACAACATCGAAGCTCACCGGCGGCGAACTAAACGTACTTCCGGAAGATTTCCACTGCGGAGCCGCGCGAGGGCGCCGCTCCGACGTCACAGCGTCCGACGCGATCACAGCTCTCTCAGAATTTCGTCCGAAAGGAGGTTTTTTTAACGTTTTTTCTAGGGAGAGGCCCCGCGGCCCTGCCGGCGCCTCATTAACTGTAGGGCTGCGGCGGCAGGATCTCCGTCAGCAGGCGCTTGAGGCTGTCGATGCCCGTGAGGAAGCCGCAGTCGGGCCCGTGGTGCGGCGTCTTGGTGGCCAGCGGAGACTCCGAGTCGGCGTCGGCGAAGGCCGTGTGCGCGAAGTCGATCATGCGGATGTCGACGCGCTCGGCCGGGCCCGCGCTCGGCGCCGCCCACGTGCGCGCGCGCTTGCCTCGCGCCTCGGCCGCCGCCGCCTCGTGCTCGGGCTCGCCGCGCCACGACTCGCTGCTGTTGGACGAGTACGCCATCCAGCTGTCGGCCGAGTCGGGGCTGGGCGGCAGGCGGCGCGGCGAGTGGCCGGCCACCTCGCCGTCCTCGTACCCGCCCATGGTCTCCTCGGAGTGCGGCTGGAAGGGCTCGCGCCGCCCGCGCTCGCCCTCGTTGGAGATCTCGTCGTGCAGGGTGGACATGTCGAAGTGCCCGTGCGCCGGCGCCAGCTCTGCCGAGCTGCTGGACGCGTCGGCGTCGTACTCGCTGGTCACGCCGCTCGCCTCCTCGGCCGGCGCACTGTCCACGTCGCCCTCGTACACTATCAGCAATGAGCTGCGATCGCAAACATATAACAGTTATTTTTGAGAGTTAAATTCCAACGTAAACCGCAGGAAGACACGTCATACAGACGTGTAGAGACTCGAAATTGTGAGAAATCGTGCGTGAGTACTAACCAGGAGTAGAACCTGTAGCTGGTCTGCTTGGCGATGGCGCGGCGCAGAGAGTCGAGGTCGCGCAGCACGCTGCGCACGACGCGCGCGCGCAGGCCGGCGCCGGCCGCGAAGAAGTCGCGCAGCGCGTCGCGCAGCCCGCTCTCCGTGAGCGCGCGGCCCCAGTACTTGTCGCGCTTTACGCACGCGCCTGTCTCTGGGATGTACACCTGCACACCAATATCTTGATAAGTACACGAACGCGAAAACTAGACTGGATGTAAAAAGACTGATCACCGAGCCGACAGTAATTACAATCATATTGTTCCCGTCGATGAGATTATTATTTGGTACTACCTGCACCATACCTGGACAGCTACTAGTGCATGCAGATATTAAAGGTTGAAGTATTTTCTAGGTGATATTGCATCGCGGCTCGGTGATTGATCTTTTTTTACACCCGTTGAAGTAAATGAATGAAATGATCGTCAGCCGTGCGATGAGTATGAGTCCTTGCAGCTGACGTTGACGATGGAGAGATGAGCGGGCACGTGATCCGCACCTGCATGCCGCACAGGCGCACGCCGAGCGTGGCGGAGGTGGAGGCGGCGCACTTGGCGATCTGCTTGCTGCGCTTCTCGGCGGACGCGTCGTCGCCGTGCTGGCGCGTGCCCATCTTCAGGTCCAGCACGCACGGCCGCCGGTACGAAGACGTTATGTTCTCCATCATCAGGAAATCTGCATCGTCAATATCTAACGGTTAGTATAGTACATTATTCACACTTTTGATCTACAAGGATACATTGCAGATACAGATGTACACTGCAACTTACACTGCTTGTTTACGTTGTCGATGTGCGCAATGCTCTTCAGCACTTCATTCGCGTTGCCATTTCGGTGAACCTTGAATCTGTAATTAGAAAAGTAAAGTTATATTACTCCGCCACGGGGAACAAGAGAACTACGATCGACAGATATAGTACAGGAGCTAATGAAACACAGACTTATTGTTATCTGTTATATTGTTACATTTCAATCAAATTATAGATATCATTACCACGACTCCACGGCAAGTCATCGGAGGCTCGCAGAGTGAATGGTCGTGCATCGCTCACGCGTTAGTGGGATAGTCATGTAAGTATGCGATCGAATGAATTAATGGCGACGTCGGCGGCGGGCCGGCGTACGTCAAAGCTTCTGAAATATGATAAAGGACACATGACAAGTGTCGAGACTGTCGGTCGCCGCGGGTTGCGCGGATACGCACTTGAACACGTCGTCGCGCTTGCGCTTGCCGCCCAGCGACGCCTTGCGCCCGTTCTCGTCGCGGAAACATGGCGAGTACCGCTTGTCCAATTTGGGTCCTCCAGAGTTAGATGCCTGCATCACGCCTGAAACAAACAGCCTCGCCATCAATACTAGTGTCCGCTAGCACACACGCACACACCACAACTAGTATAAACATTGATCTTAACAAACATTATCAGTTTGCTTACAATAGAATATTGACAAAACAAGGGACGTTTACTAAAAATCAAAGGATCACTGTCATAATTATAATAAATGGATGAAGTTTGTGCAGCGATAGGAGATTGGAAAACTCAGAACATGCCCAGTCGGGTTCCGACCCGGAGCTGGCCAGTGTGGCACTGGTTCGTCATTGGGACATAAAATGAGTTACTTTATCCACTATCTACGTTCGTAAATTCAATATTAACTTACTATAGTGCAAGTTGGCAGCGATATTTGATGAGGAAGTGATATTAAAGTTACTTTGTTTTTAAACAGGGTTTGTATATCTTTTGTATCGTGTAACGTGTAACTGATAGGTAACCGTGTGTGTGATCAAACAATTGATATTGTTGTAAGTAGACAATGCATGTAGGTGTGTATGCGTGTATGTATAAGTATGATGTGGGTGTAGTTTTTAAGTAAAGGTTTACAAACCCAAAATGTAAAATTACCGCTAGGGCGCTATTAGGGGCGGTTGTGTGGTGCGCCGCCGGCGTCGCTCCGCCCGCCGCAGCGCCGCAGCCCTTGCGACAACAAGGAAACTAATATTGTGTTCCTGACCCCAGGCCCGCTCCCGCTCCCGCTTCCGCTCGCGCTCGCACTCAAACCCGCCGCGCGCCCGCCATTGACCTCGACTACACCGGCGACCGGCCCTACCTAACCCAATGGCGTTCGCTTACATACTTTGAACTTTTGCTTGTTGTCACCAGGTATACTCACGTCTAATAATGCAACTAACGAATACAACACCAAACCACACAGAGCATTCCATTACGTGAAATGTAATTAATGCTCAATATTCCGTATTACGTACTAAGGTCAATCATCAAGGTTGGCCCGAAGTTTCTCTTTTTAGCAAAAATATATTTAAATAAAAATAAAAACACAAACAACTACACTTGGGAGCAAATAAATCGACCACTTAATTTTTACACGTATAATGGTTAATATATTGGGTAATATGGGACGTATCAATTCGAACTATATATCGCCTAAAAGTTTATTAAATAACCTTTACAATGAGGGTAAATTATTGAATAAGAACCATAACGAATGATAAATTATTGACTCTGAAAGAAAAATGGTGTTTTGATAGATAAGTTTTATTAAATAAACTGTTAGGCGATCAAATGAATATAGTTCGAATTGGTACTTTCCATATTACCAAAACTATTATTTATTTTACGTGAAAAAAAAGGAAATGCCTCGATTTATTTGCTCCCAAGTGTATTACGGTTTTACAGTCTCTTCACAGCTACATGGGAATTGGGATTCGAATAGAAAAAAGCAGTATCAGTAACATAAGTAAAAGTTCAAATGTATTTGATGCACAATGTGAGCAATATGGTGTTTAAAACGAGCTAAGGTGACTTAGTTACGTTTCAACAATGTTTGTCAAAATACAACACAGTTATATTGCCATATCGTGCACCGACGGTAAAGTTTATAATAGTCACTCGGGTAACAGATGTCAACTGTGTTATTGTTATTAAAATATTCATAGCCTGATGCTGGCTTCGAATACTAGGTACTTTGTCGAATTTTTTGGACACTTTACAATCTACTAATTATCCACAATATCACGAAAATAAGCACAAGTTTCAGAGAGGTATTTTGAAAACGGTAACAAAATCATCACTTTTTTCTTTATAGAATTATAATGCTACTTACCTAAGAGCCTGCTTTGTAGGTTGTATATTTAATTTTGTATTAAGGACACATTAGCAATATCAATATCAATAATAGCTATATGCCATAAATAGTATACTGTGGATATTCAAATTGTATAATTTTGCGGTCGGCGGGTTTGCTATATTCAACTTACATACATCTCTCGCATACTCATAACTCACTTTGAAGATGATGGTTACGAACATCAAGCAATAAGGAAAGTCACAATCTGTTGTCTAAACTCAGACTTCACAGCTTTATGAATCGAATTACGATTACATTAGATTATCATAAGTACCGAATGACGCAAGAGATAAAAAATAATTATTTTATAGAGAAATCGATCAAAAACATCGACAAACACGTCGTGTGACATTTTGAAACGATCGATGAAACAACCGCTAATTCGATACCACCCATGTTTCGTAAACACGACAGTCACAAGGCTGTGGAAAACAGATAACGGTTATATTTAATCATTTTATAATATCAATAAAATCAAAAACTTCCTTGGTGCTTTAAATGCAAACACATTAAACAACACAATTTGATATGGAAACAACAAAAACGGATTATATCATTATAATTAAAGAAAATAATGAAAGATGCAATGAATGAACATGATGCATTCAGCGAATCGTAAAAGCGTACTGGGCGGCCATATTGAATCGTGTTTCAGGCGGCAAAGGAGTTTGATGCTCACCTCTATATCTGGGTACGAAGTTCTGGATGTCTTCAGGAATGTTCTGGTAGAAATGCAACTCGCGAATATTGAGGGGCTTGATGACTGTACTGTCGTTCAGCACCAGCAGTCTGGTGTGACCCCCCACCTGCACACAAACATTTCAATTAATAATTCAATTACTTAGTGAAAATTGCTTATCCCTACCTACTCACACTGACTCACAAACACAGCGCACAGTGTTCTTACTGGTCTTATAAAATCGATACATGATTCAAGAGCATCGTCAGATTTATGAGCTTAGTATCTTTCATTGTCATGACCGTGGCATACACAAAAATTATTTCAAATATACCCTGAAAACCGTTTTTTCTCTACCTTGAAATATCAACAGTGTTCTATAATGTTTATTTAATAACGATTGATTACAATACTTTAAAACTTTACAAAGTATGTAACTGTTTCATTTATTACTGCTCGTCACGCTTCTCTGTCAGCTACACATTGACAAACTTGTATAGGTACATTGTGTGAGTCATTTGATCGATGAACGTATTTTCGTACCTACATGTCACCAGAGTTGAATGTGTCTTTATCTGATAACGTTTCAATTTGGGTATTGTTTTTATGTCAAAACAAATTCACAATACTGCGCATTAAAAAGTTGGTCGCAAAATGGTATCGCGTTGTTCACACGTAGGTAGTAATTCAGCTGAACACACGCGAGGCTGCAGTCTGTACAGTATGCATTCGATCGAATTACTTGCGAGAAATAGTGTAAAAAGTATGGCGGGTGATGCCATTGACCCGCCGCGCTGGGCTCAGCACCCGGGCGCGGAGTAACGACCCACCCGCCCGGCTCGCCCCGTAGCATACTACCTTTATAATTCGTGTGCATACGTGATACCTGTCTAGACGATTATAAAGCAGACCACAGATAAATTTGCGGTCATGGGGTCGTTGCATCATGCTTATTCTTATTTGCATGTAAGCAACAAGGTAAAAAAGGCTAAGACCGCCTAACCAGTCGCAGGTTTAGAACGCAGATAGGTACGTTGTATGGAAACTGTAGACATGACCGTCCAAATACATGCAACTTAAAAATGTATGCAAAACTAATGTATGCACACCATACATTCAAAGACAATGGTAGAGCAGCGACTGCTCGACAGGCTGCCTGTCGCCAAAGACACGTGAGTAATGAATACTCCTTGTTAATACCGTTCCGCTACGTTCCGAACAGTGCACGCTGCACTTCATACCACAATAACACTACTGATATATCACCTCTTTGTTCCAGAAATTACTGCACCTTCGTATTCTAAAGCATACCGGAGACATGCTTCTTAAAAAGAATTAGTTGCCATACAAAAGTTCTGCTGCGTTTCCAATACCGTTATCGTCGAAATATTTGTTTACAATACCTTTTTGGGGATTATGGACCGGGCTCAACGACGGTAAAGTTGTTATTTAACTATTGATATCACTCCACTACTAAAGCTATAGTAACCCTAATAGACTTGGTAACAAAGTTCAGTTCAGGTTTGGCAACAATAAGTACTTTATTAATGTTGAGAATAGTCTCCTTCACATCTCTCGATACGTATACAATTATTTGAAAGTGCTAAAGCTCTTATTTATAAGTTAAAGGCTAAATATTATAACCGCACTTGAACTGTGCTTGCGAGAAGTTAAATATAACTGAACTTAAATGGAGTTTGTGTGGCTCAGACTTTACCTAAGTTAAACAAAGTTGGTGTCAATAGTGGAGTAAGTTTAGATAATACTGTTTAGTTAATTTTTTAGGCGTGTAGTCCCATCTGTTTCTAGCGTTATCATAGGTGATGATGCTACAAATAAACTAGTACACTAAAACAGTTCCACATCATTAGTAAGAGTTCTCTGGAAAGGATATTTCGTAATAACACTAATAACAGACTTCAGCTTTTATCACAAGAGCATCATCAATCATATCCTAAGCCTTTGACATTTCACATTTTAGTAGTGCATCGTTTTGAAATAGAATAACTTCCTTAGTGAGACAGATTGATCCTTCTTTGATTTTATAACCCTTTCAATACTTTTTGTTTGACTGTCGTAGCGTACCGAGTTGCAATGAATGTCAAAAATTAGAGAGAAAAGTTAAAGGAAAGAATATTAACAAAATCAAGCTGGTATTGGACAAAAGAATTGTAGAATAGACATCGCATGATCGAACTTGTCAGCATCCCATTTTAAGTGCTACGAAAGCGCTACGCGGCTACGACGTAGCAGACGTGTACAGAGATTCTTTTTAGTGCAGAATTGTTAATTCCTTATTTTGTTACCTATTAAGTATCCGGATTTCCGTAAAACAATATATTAAACATTAAAAACTTCCTTTAAAGACCTCGTGCATGTATAGAATCTTAAAATAGTACCTGATGATACTTGCTACGCAACTTGCTACTCTACTTTTTACTATAATATTTTAGCTTTTGTCCGCAGCTTCGCTCGCGTTAATTTAGAATTTGACAATTACCGGCGCGGACACGTGGCGCCGTCTATTATCATAAGCATGTTATTGTTGTTTTCCTCGGGAACAGTACTTTACTTTCTCTGTACACCTGACAATGTTTCAAATTTTTTTTGCAAAATTTCAGGATGATCGGTTCAATGGTTTAGGCGTGAAAAGGTAACAAACAAACAAACTCAGTTTCGCATTTATAATATTAGCTAAGAAGTTAGGATGTCATAACAGTACCTGATTATGTAGGGGCAGCACGTCCACTTCATGTCCTTCGTCAGGCGAGAGCGGCGAATGTACGACGCTGACCGGCGCCGGCTGGCCGCGCTTGCGGTCCGCGCCGCGCCGCTCCGGCTCCCCCATGCCCCAGCCGAGAGAGTACACCATCACTTCGGCCGAGCCACCGCCGCCGCTGTCCACCTGACCAACAAGAAAAAAAAGTTTTGAAAATCGGTCCACATTTGGCGGAGATTTCGATGAAAATACATTAAAAAATATATAAACAGTTGAATTGAGAACTTCCTTCTTTGGAAGTCAGTTAAAAACGAAACACTTCATTTACTAACAAGTACTTGCAAATAGTAAAAGAGCAAGAGAGTCAAAAGCAGGTAGCTTTAAGCTCTGCTAATGCAAGTTTATTAGGCTAACTAACAATAAGTTGAGATTGGGCCATCTACTACGTATTTGGGTAAAAGCAAGGATGTTGGTAGATAACAGGAATGAGTATTTCCCAAAGACACTACGTGACAGTTACGGGATCTAGACGGGAAAAGAACGTATCTTGTGTTTGATATAATCTATTGCGGCAAATACACGCACCTGTGGATATTGATAAGTGACATTGATAAATGCGTCCTAACATGAAGTTATGTGGGGTATTCCCCTTTCAGTGGAAAACCCTGACCACAAAACACAGAAAAGTAGGTAAATCACACGACTGGCGAAGACTGACCTTATATTTATTAATAGTTACGTAATTAATCAAATAATTCGAATCTAAGCGTGCGTGATGTCATATCTACCAGCGATCGATCACCCACAATAACTTAGCAGTTGTTAAACACAATTAGTAGATTACTTAGATAGTTATGCCATTCAAGTGTCGCCACCACTCAATGTTTTATACGCTGATATCTTGGAATGTACAATGTTCGTTATTTTTATTACTCACATGTTACATACATGGGGCAATACCGAACAAAAGAGTTGCTCCGTCTTATAAATATTGCGACACTTTTATATAACCGTGCATTTAAAATAAAACATGTTTCCTTTTATGGCTAAAAAACGTAGCCATAGAAATAAAGTCTAGTTCGATCGAATCGACTTGATGTACTGTAATGATTGATGAGTATGCAACTGTAATGATTTCCTAATTAATTACGTAACATGAAACATTTACATAAAATTTAACAAAAAATTGCGACACGTTGTTCTTGTAACATCCATATTAGAATAGACTTCACCCAATATTATGATAATCTAAAAACTTAATATGTTAGTTATTCTGCTACGGTTAAAATGAAAGATACTCAAATAATGTTTACGTAACATCAAACAATGCTGCCTATCTACATATCCTATGGTGCAGTGACAATAATAGCACCTTATTAGAAAATTAGAGCACACTTAAAACTTTTATCATCTTAATAATTTATGTAAATTGTTTAAGTATCTTAAAAATCTTGGTATAAGAGCTTAAATACTTCACATGAGGAGTTCGTGACGATTGAAGACATCTTAATTAAACTGACCTCAATATTTCGTAGCTACTAGCTAGAAACCCTCACCGATGCTACGCTCAAATCGAGCTAACTTCGAGAGCGATGGATATAAATGTAAGATCAATAAGAATTCATAGTTATTATTTATAAAATCAAGTGTATTAATAGACGAGAGTTCATCTCGAGTTCAACGATTGTTTCATTCATTGACAGTCTGACACCTTTGTCAGACTCAAGATCAAACAGCGCAGTTTGCAGCAGAGATGCAAGTGACCACGACTAGTTAACTAGTCGGCAACCGCCCGGGCGGCCCGCAACCCGACAGCTTATTATCTTTTATTTTATCCTCTCACTCAATGCTGGCACGTTTTGTATGTAAAGGGCACGACAAAGCAATCCAGAGTTTCTACAATGTGCGCAAGGCGCTTGACCTCCAGATGCCTGAGTTATAAATGCGTTTGTTACGTCTGCTGCCTCTTTAATTTTGTTAAACAAAAATACGAGCTACATAACATCTGGTCTTGAGCACGCGTGTTTTTTGTGGTTCATGTTCAATGTAAACATTGACGTGTCTACCATATTCTTTGTTAATTTTATCGATCAGTGTTTATTGTGACGCACCAGTAGCGTGACTTCTCTCGATACTACATGTCACGTCGTCGAGATTGCGTAGCGCGACAGAAGCTTGCCAGCGCGGCCGCCCGCGGCGTCACCAAATTAGAAGCGAAACCGCGGCGCATCTGTTCTCGGTTATATTTGTGTGACGCGCACGCCCCGCCTCTCCGAAAGACCGAGGTTCGTCGACGAACCACCTACCATTAGACAACACGTCACATCTCTAGGAAATACTGAAATAGAGTACCCAAAAACTACACGTCACCAAATCATATGGTTACAAACAACAACGATAGTTTGCCAGAATCTGAACCGAAATAATCTAACATAGAGTGTTTCTTATGTAATAATAGATAGCTGTATCTCTACAGTTCAAAATAGGTACAGATCTGGGTACGAGACTTGAATTATTTGCCCACGCCTACATTATAATCGACGAGACCTTCAAACTCTTGATAAGAGGAATATTGTATGCGTATGCGCTGTATCGGATCCTTTTACGTGTCAACGCTACGCATGCTCAAAGCTCGCTAGAATTTTAAATGTGACGAGAAGCGAATGTTTGTAAACGCACGACAATAAGGTCATGTATGCTGAGAACCGGATGGGACCGGTTTGAAGAAGACGAGGAGCCGTTGTTTCGACATAGACAGATAGATAGTTAAATTTACACGAGTAGTAGACCACAAACAACCGAAGCAACTGTTATTGTAACTATTACGGGTTATTACGTAACGCTTATGGGAATAGAACGATATGCGGAGACGTGTCGATGTCCGTCCGATCTAATCACACGGCCTGTTAACTCACAGGCAGGTTATATTCTTCTACCGGTAACCGATCATGAAAAACCGATGACAATGCTGTAGTGAAAAATGTAATCACATTTACCAAAGAACTTTATTAAGGAACAAGGAAGAAGTGAGCAATCAATTCACAAAGTTTTTATGTGCATTAGGTCCTCAAGGTAGATAGTTCAGTTATCGAATGAAGCAGAACCAATTCCCTTCAAGAACAATGACAATATTTGAACTATCTACATAATAAGAACTTAGAAGAACAAATTCAAAATATGTATAAGACACCAATACTCAGGTGTACAAATTATTTTTACCAATATAGGTGGAATCGAACGATACAGTCATCATTGATAACAGCGACTCTCCAAGATTGAGCGTATTGTTTAATGCGCCTTTTGTTTATCAAAATGTTAAGTATTTTGGGTACTTATGCACAAGTACGTGATACAACGACCATGACGTGAGCAAACGCTGCAAGAATTCAAGAATTCTGGGCATCCACCCGTATATTTCTGTATATATCATTGATATCTCCTTGCGGGTTGACAACATTATTTCCAGAGGCCCCAATTTATTCGAGTTTAATACAAACATTGTATTCTTACCGATTCAAATGACTGAAGTTTACTTGGTTATGAATGACACTGTTAATCACAATGTCATGATACTTTTGTAACAGCGGTAGAGTTGTTTTATGAAAATGTAAATCAATATTAAGAACCTGCGTTTAGCTCGATAGATGAATACATCTATTTAATTGTGCAATAATGACAGCAAGGAACCGGGATAACCTAGAAAGTGAGAGGCCGCCATGTACTTGCACTGGTAAATTTAGGTCACTAGGTTATGCCAGCATGCGGCAACAACTAGTTTTTTTCGATTCAACATTTATAAACTCAATAAACTTAAAAACCATGCTCAATATTAAGTCTGAAGTAAAGAATTTGAAGAAAGTGTTATTAGCTTATAAATTACAACAGAATTTGCAATAAAATTGCCAAGAAGAAAGCTAATATTAAAAGAAAGGACATTGAACTTGATAAGTTGAATATTGAAGATCTAAAAAACGATGGTAATACATTTAAATGAGATCATGAGATAATGGAATGCGACAAAGTGCTGCACTACAAACATTTGCCAACAGTTATTCTAGATTGTTTTGTACCTGTCGCTATCCGACGCAAATGATCATCAATAAAGAGAACATTAAACTCACGGTCTGCAAGTCTACGTGAAACTAAAGAAATTATTCATGTGCAGGAAGACACGCGGTTCGGATTCCCAGAACTTCGATCAATGCAACCATTCGCGACCGTCCATAGGCGACCGATATTTATATCCGTTCGCTGATATTAATAGCGTTACCGGAATGAAGTATTATTGATTTTGTCAGTCTCGAGTGCTCCCACAGGCTGTCCACATTTAGCCTCATTGATATTCTGCGCATAACAAATATTGCTTTTAATAAAACTGCCATTTTGATAAAAAAATATGTTTGCTTGGGATTCTGAGGTACGCTTCTCTGAGTTCATCGGAAAGTTTGTGAGTACTATTCGTCTTTCAACACATCTTTCACAAATATCGCCAAAATGTCTACGATATCATAAACAAGACAGATCTTGGTCTTGCTGATTTCTATTGTACTGTTTTTTGTTTCTACAATAGAGCTGTAAAACGATGATAAAGAAGGCTCGTCTATCACCGTCATACTTGGCGAGGATCGGGATGATGTTGGTTAGAATGAAAACACGCCGATCGAGCCAAACGACTGACTCATCATTTTCATTCACGGAAATTTGTCGCAATAGTAAGTAGTTAGTAGCTACTAGCCACCTTATTAATGAAATCAATGTGAACTGCGGACTCGACCTCGGCACATATCGATAATTTACGCTCACTTGCGCAATAAATTAGCGTATTACATAAAAAGCGCGAAAGAAATAGACGCTTTTCTCTCTTTGCCACTAAAAATCAATTCACGTGTGCGCCTACGCGAGTACAAGTGTATCATGTGCCTTGAGCTTGACCTGACTACCGCGACAAAAAACTGTATGTACCACTAACAAACAAACGATTACATAATGATCTGCAGGTGGTTTACATCTGTAATAGCTATGTGCTTGATTGTTAACGTTGAATGGTTTTACACTCCCACACACAATCAGCTGTCACAATTAATACAATAAGTAAGATGTGGAGCTGATTGTTCGTAAATTGGTGGACGTGAGTGGTTAAGTGCGATTACATCGAGTCGTCACGTGGTGGCCCACGCGCCTTGTGCAGTGAGCCACGCCAACTGCAGCCAGCGTGCCAGCTTTAATTACTTCAACGATATGCTGCTACAGCGAGATTGATTGAAGCTCCGGACATTCTAAGATAGTAGTATCTCCTCTACATAACAACACAATGCATAAAGCGGGACGGGTTGATAATGTTTGTTATTCTAAACATGACACAGTTTCCGCTTCACAGCTAGGAAGTCCAATTTGATCATTAAGTTTATGACCAAATTGCAATAAAAAATATCATACTTAGTACCAGCAGGAAAGAATAATGCAATATTCAGTGTCAGTGCAGTAGACTTTGTTACGAAATCGGAGCGGAACAAAGCAGCAGGCTGTTGTTTCGATGGAAAATTCCACAGAGCTTTCTAGAGCCCCTCGGAGCACGCAGCCTTACGACACACGACGGAGCCGAGTGCTGCGCCGGCGCAGGTCGAGCTCGCATCGACACTTTCACTGTATGCAATCAACGCAAACCTAGCACTACATACAGCAACACAAGACCTTACACTTTAGACGAGGCTTGCTCTATTGAAAAAGGATAACATTATGAAAGGTGTTTCAGCAACAAAGGATTTAGGTCCCTCAATAAATCACAGTCCATCGTCGATGAAGCATAGCGCATTCTATGCAATCGACCTGACATTATTCGATACAATGACAAACTGTGAGAAAATTTTAATATTCATCGAGTGTTCAACTGGTTTTACAAGTTTGGCAGACATATTTCTAACTGACAAATTAACCTTGTACGAAAATTCAATGACAGTTAATGAAAAAAAATAACTAATGAGTCTTCAACACCAGACGTAGGTACATAGCTCCATCTCATGTGTATATTTAGATGGTTATATGCATGAAACTGAAGAAGCATTTTCAGGCAACTATAACAATGGTTCACAATAAACGTACACACACACACACTGAGATGAGCAAACAATTTTTCACGTAAACGTTGGCCTTGTACAGCCTTTATGGTACAGATAACTTATTATGTTGATTACATAATTTTGTAGTCAACTTTTTCTTACAGTATTTTGCATCATTACTCGAGTTCATGGTCAGTTCTTCACATGACTAATGAACTTTGAAAAATGATCGAGTCACAAGATACTTAATTGTAGCTATGAATAATTCTAAGGCACTATTTTAAACAACAACTGCAATTGCCAAGCCACTACTTCGAACCTCATGGGTTTTAAATAAGGGCTAGTAGAAACTAAACAGCTGATAGTCTCAATATGCAACAACTCGTGACAAATGACTAACTCTCAGATGTCATAAAACTGATAGTGTCCGAGCACTATGTGAAACCACCGGGGGGAGTTAGTGCAGGAATACCCCAATATGTTCCGTCTGCTGATGCTACTATGTACTACCAATTCCAAATTCAAACCACATAGAATATTAGTGGACCTAGTGAAGATGCTAACAGATGATAGGAGTCCGAATATGTCATGCATGGCGCTGACATATCATGGCACTAGTTCAAACCAAAATATGAAGGTTGGTCAAAACCAAGCGAATTATATTTATCCAAAATGTGTTAACTGCTAATGCAGCTACTGCTAATTCTACCAACTGCAAACCACATGGGATAATAATGGAGCTAGTGAAAAAGCTAATAGATGATAGATACCCAATACGTCTTAACACTGCTAATGTAAAGAGAATACTTCAAGTTCAAACCACAGGCGACGAAATAGGGACAAAACAAAAGATAAAGAAAGTACTACTTTTCACGGTGAGATGCAGGATATGTATATGATGCGAAAGCGTACTCCATACTACGCTAGGTATAAATAGACCTAGTTTAAACTTCAGATGATACAGTGTCACTAAATGAATAAAATTTGGCAACCCATCACCTAACAGATGTTAGTACAACAACACTTCTCAATCAAGTCTTCCGACTTGTACGTCATCATTAATATCAGGTTAAACATTCTGTTTTTGTTTGTTTCATGATAGAGCAGCGGTGGCCCAGTGGTGGCAGCCCCGACTTACGAGCAGTAAGTCGTAGGCTCGAACCCAGGTAGGCGCATTACTTTGTGTAATTTATTTCATCACCGCTGCTCTCAAAACGGTGAAGAAAAACATCGTGAGGAAACCGGCATGTCTTAGAACAAAAAAATCGAGGACATGTGACATCTATCAACCCGCACTGGGACCGCTTGGTGGATTAAAGCCCACTTCATCTCATTGAGAGGAGGCCAGTGTCCCAGAAGTGGGAACATTATAGGCTGATGATGATGATGATGATGATGGAACTGCTCCAATCGATTAAACCCAGGTGGTAAAAGTAAATCATAGCTTTCAAAATGTCCACCAAATAAATAGAGACTTTCTTTACTTTACTATGCTTGTTTGTCCAGATACTCCAGACAGCAAAGTTTTGTTTAAACGTACTTTTTATTTAAAAACACAATATTTATAAGAATATTGTGAAAATTCCTAAAAAACACGTTTACCAGAACACGTTATTCTAATACAAACCAAAATAGCAAACATTTACTGAAGTAAAGTTGAATAAATACATTATGGACATATGGATTAGCTTGATTTTACATAGTTAGTAGTCATATAATGGCAACCAAACACAAAATAAACGAGCGGAAACATCTAAATCAAGTGCAGATTTAAATCAATACAATACACACGTCCGGTTCCTATGCTGTTGCGAAGCGTCTATTTATTCATCAAACGTTCATTGATTTCTGCAGTTAGATTTCGGAGTATAACAAACATTTTGGTCGACACCAGTCGAAATTGTATTAGCGAGTTGATTTATTGATTTGTTGTACAATCGTAATGATATTTAAAAGTCGATTTTAGCCATGAAACAAATTGATTGGTTTTCTAGCACACCGTCACCATTCGAGATAAGTGGCGCTCTAGAGCGTGTAGTGGGACAGTGACGTCGGCCGTGGTGGTGGCGCGAGTGGCGACGCGGTACGGTGTCGTCACGCGGAACCACAGTGCATCCACTTGTTCTTCGGCTTGCACTACCAATAAAACCAAGCATTAGACACCCAGCGATCCATCACCAGATCCATTCGATCCAGTTTCAATTCTTATTACTTATTCAGCATACATCAATTTTAAATCAGGCCGATAGAAATACTACAAAAAAAGAAAGCCAAAACACAATCGACAAATTAAATGACGGATTAAGTGGCGTGTATGTCGTCATTAACTCACTTGACTATAAACTTCCTTGAGCCCGCTCGTGGTGAAATCCCTATTTGGAACACGTTCACGATGAAATTGTCCGACTCTATCACAAGCACAACCACTACAACTGACACAGAATATTACTCAACACACAGGAACCGAACTACGTAGAGAGCCAACCGATGTAACACAGTTTACAAATGATTCTCTACTCTTTCGTGTTCACCAAAGAATACATGGGCAATTTAAAACAGGTTTTCTTTGTTGAAGCGTAGACTTGCACAAAAAAATTAACGCAAAAATAAACGTAGCGCTGCGTAGCGCGAACACTTGTTTCTCTTGGCGTTGCGCACTAGTGACTGAGAGACGATAGCGGGCGAAGCGCGAACCACGAATCAATGTTGCGCAGCAGGGCGCTGTGTGCCGTATCTGTGAACTGAGGTCGCACACATCGACGCACGGGATACCCGACCTAGCCGGAACAGCAGGGGACGGCATTGTCTCGCCAAGGGAGCCGTCTGGAGGTACCTGTCCGACCACTACTGGGCCGTGTAAACGAACCCCATATGACCTCTGTAATTTTACAATATAGTGATTAGGACGGAAAAGCTACTGTTTGTTCCGGTGCACGATGGCATGCATTGACAAACGCAGCCAGCATAGTGCTGCAGACACTTAGGTGATTATTATTCATCAAACAACGCATATGGATTTACAATAAGCTATTGTTATATAACAAGGTTGGTATTTTAAAACTTCTAATTTGTCAATTCATCAAACAAAACAAATTCAGTTATTTTCCATGTGGTACTACTATACAACTAAGAATATTATAGATTTTTTTAAACAAGATATGTTCGGAACTTATAACAGAAAAATCGACTAGACGGGAGCGTTGAAACCAATATATGATTACGAACATCCGAGAGCTAGCACAATCCATATCATATGGGAATGAACCCGTGAGAACTAAGCAAAGCAGCGTGTGAGTTAAAATTGCTTACAAACCATAAAAACAATTCCTAGAAAATGTAGCCATCATATCGTGTAAGCATCATCTTTATGCTGCAGACGCTCCACAAATGTTATCTGTTCATAACACCGGTTACTGTTACAACATAACAAAAACAAACGAACGTATGCTGATCAGATTATACACAGTCCAAAGTTGTAGTTTTCCAACACATAATGCAATACTTGAAACTAGTATATTCAACAATAGCAGTTTATGGCTAGTGAGGAAACTTGGGTTTACCAAATAAACATTTAACGATGCTAAAGTAGAGCCTAATCCACAGAACATTATTATAAATGAAGATACAAAACTTGCCATTGAGCACCCACATGAAACTGCCAAAATTTGCAATCTGGCGCCAGTTACTGACGCAATAAAATAATAATAACCACGTCTCGGAGGATAGCATGTGTAAAAGCGCAGTAAAGTAAAAATAACAGAGTTAGATTTTGTGGAAATCGTTGCCCAGGAAAAATCGTGGCGATTTCATGGTCAAACCAAAACTCGATATTGTATATTTGCACCTGATTCGACGCCAGTCCAGGTTTAGATTCCGGTATGCTCGTGCCATTTAAACACCAGATGTTTGATCTAAACGCAACTACGCATTAGAACTCGCATACGCATCGAGTCCAGAACTACTTTTAACAAGATATTTTTATCATTTCATTAACGCAAACCAACAGGAAGCTTTCATTCGCAAAGACGTATGAAAAATCAATAACGTGCGGCGTGCCTCGGCGATAAAGAGGAAGATTATTTCTTTGGTCCGTAGGTTTTCAGTCAGAGCAGTAATGGGACATTGATGTCGTCTTATATCAGTCTGCCCAGACGGTATTCGAAAAGTAAAAGGATCACTTCTCAGCATCAGTTAAGAAAGAACTTGAAACAATACGAATTTATCGTCTTCTTCATTCTTATGAGGTGCCAGTAACAATAACATTTAACGTATAAATTGGGATGATTTTCTGACTTTCGTACGTCATTTACACCTGTTTCACTTGATTTGTTTTGCTTTACGAATAAATGAAGCGACAAACGTTTAGCATTTGCTAACAATAACCAACTTATAATGTCTAACCGAAATCGTGGTTTTGTTAAACTGTTTATCTGTGAAACGTGTTTCTAATTAAAATCTTGGATGAATAAAGTTTTGCAGTTCTTTATGCACATGGCGGTGGCGAACGTTGTTCCAGCGATTAATTTACCGACATAATCAATGTCATGTCCAAGATGAGAAAACAATCAAATCCATAATTGTGTTTCTATTCACATATGCATTGTGAAATTTGGGGAGCCGCTCATACGAAGACAAAGCGCTTGACTTTATCCCTTTCAATGGCACAAACACAATGATAAAACGCTTTCTCTAGAGAAAAAGGTCAAGTTACAATAATTAGCCCAGCGCTATCTGTCAACGAGCCAACCCCTGGCTTTATGATATGCCTTTGTGTTAGCCCGCTTGGAAATGTCACTCCACTCGGCTTCAAAACAATGCCACGGATTACGAATTCTAAACTGCGCTAAACGAATTAAAGCCAAAGTAGAAGCAGATTCCGATGTTACCATATTAACATTTTCCCACTGTTTATTTATTTATGTACACACTTAATGCACAGAAGAAGAAAGGAACAGAAAATAGGTACAAAGGTGATGCTTATTTCAAACACTACTACACTAGTACTGTTGTTGTCAAACATTTCATGCACTTCGTTTTTTTTTATTCGAGTTATAAATCCCAACTATGATCCTAATCAAAAAATCAGCTAGGTTCATTCATTCAAATCTACAATCACTAAAAACTGTTTCACAGTCTGTGTATTCCGATTCCTGCAGAAAATCACCACAAAAAAATACATACAAGTTTTTATTGCATCAGCAGAGATTAAAATAATATCATCCATTATTTTTTTAATCCAATATATTGTTTCGACAAGTTCGTTTTGAACATCAATAAAATTCGCACCGAAATTTTAGGTCGTAAAGCGTTGGTCCTTACCTCGTCAAACCGTGCAGAATTAGCAGTCGCAAAACTTATGTCCGAGCCGTGGGCTCCCGCGCCCGGGTAGGACGTCCGCCTCGCACCTGACACCAACATCGTATGGTTCACAAGTGCTTCACGGTACCTCTCTCGAGCACAGATTACCGTGGGCACATTACTTAACAGATAAGATAACAACTGTGTGTACTTTTGTGACATATTGCAAATGTAACTTGCGAAACTTTGCCGATCGTCTTATTGTATCCATTGATTGATGATCCTAGCACGACTTTGTGATATTATAGGTTTATTGAAGATATCATTTTGTTAGCTGTTCAAATTCAAGCTTCCAGACTAAAAGCTTATCAATGAATTGCACAATGGTAAAACAACGGCTACTAGAGAAACAGTCGGAGAGCTGGGAGTTCGGTTGGGTCACCACTAAATATGGAGAAAGTAAACAAGATCCAGCCTTAAGAGTTGGCGTAAGAAGTAAATAATAATATAAAGGCGATAATAAACATATGTTAGGCACAACCAATTTAAATTCTGTTAAACGTAAAATTATGCAAACATTATGTAACAATTTTGAAATCGGATTAAAACTTAGTTTACTAACAACCAATGTTTGTACGAACACGATACGTAGTTAAAATTTTATGTGCAACTTAACCAATATTAGAGAAACAGTAAATCCTTCACCTGGTATTAACACATACTATAGAAGCTTATATTTCACAATACAACCTATTAGCTCAGCTAAGATTATAAGTATTATCTTTACCATAATAACAATGATAACGGCCGGTTCAACTCGGATTAAGTGGTTAAAATTTCCACTACAAATCATGGGCTAAGATAACAATACCAATAACGGTTTTCCTTTGTCGTCGGATTTGATGCAAGTGCTATTGCTAAATTAGCATATCAGTAAAAAATGAATTTATTTAAATATACCAAATGTCTTATTGACCTTCACCTTATCGGCAAAACACCAAATATAGATGGCGTGCAAACTATACAAAGCGGCACCCTTATCAACATGACATCATGAATGACCGACCAGCGAATTAATAAATTGTACCCAAATTCTAACAACAAAACATTATGAACATTGTTGTTTTTCGATAATTTTTGCGGCATTATTTATTTATGTAACATTTGAAGAATTAAATATTATATTATTATTATAGCTAGCCTGTATTGTCTCACTGCTGGGCAAAGGCCTCCCTCCATTCTTTCCAACGGTCACGATTCTGTGCTGCTTCTTTCCAATTATAAAGGAAGGAAGACATCCAGTTCGTCCCGCCATCTCCTTCGTGGTCTGCCGCGACCCCGTGTCATTTGAAGAATGTACGACCGATTATACGTTATACTGTTCATGGCCAAATAGGAGACCTAATACAGATTAGAACAATATTTATTATTTTCATATTTTATCAATGCATTCTGTTAATCGTTATAATCGTCCATTAACTTTTGATAAACGATTTTCAATGGCAAGTAACACGTTTCGATTTTCGACAGGACGTAGATTATTTTGATATCGTTTTATTTAACGTACGCATCTGGTGAACAACGTTTCAGAGGCCGCTTGCAGTCTGTTTCTCAAGACTACTGACAAAAATTCAACCACGGGTGAATTCCCCCAAACATTTTGGCAATTTTCCAAAGCCCACCCCGCAGTGCTAATTAAAGTATGTCCACACGATACAAACGATTCATTCTTACCTCAAACAGTGGTTAGACCAAATTAAACTTTCTCAGAAATGTCACTTCAATTCGCGCTGGGAAGACAAAAAGACCTCCGAAGCTACACTCAATCCTAAATTATTTTCATTGTAGCAATTCTTCATTGTTGCGACTTTATTGTATTCGTTACGAAAATTTCTGATTCATTCGTCAAGAGTTTCCAAGAAAATTATGCGTCACTATCTTCCTCAAGTTTATTTTCACTAGACTAAAGAGGATACAGACAAGAAAACAATGGATGGTCGAATGGTCATGAATGATATGAAAGAGAACGAAGTAAATGAGGCCGTGACGTTTGAGCGGGGAGAATGGAAGAAGAAAACGTGTTGCGCCGAACCCAATTAGAATGGCACAAGAGCATCAAGAGCATATGATGATGATGAATGCATGGTCATGGAAACCCTTGGACTTGATCATCTCTACCGTATTATTTTTTAATATGAACCTAGAACCCAACCCTGTTTAGAATTCAGAATGATACGACTACGTTCTGCTCATGCCAATGGGGAATAGGGCACGACTCTACAAACATTTTTATAGAGAGCTTAAGAAACTATGACATATAAAGAAAACTAAGAATGTACAAAATAGAAACGTCAGAAACTGGATGTCAAACAAAACAAAAACCGAGCATCATACATGTATTGATTTTAAAGTGGTTCGCTTGCATAAGTTGCATAGCAACACGGTTTCAAACGACAATTTACAAATACACATACACTTCTCATCAGAAATCCTATTTTCAACCTCCTGTTTATGACCAATTTCGTTTTGTGCTATTGATTTCAAGTCTTCAAATAGAACTGGATAAACCAACCGAAGCTACGATTTTGAAAGAATATCTGAAGGTCTTGTTGATGCAGCTCGGAAGTAAATAAACTGTTACGATTGAAATATTAATTTATATCTTAAACTAAACAGATTCATCAGGAATCATCGAAAATAACGATGAAGTTTCTCGAAAATAATTTGTCAATCAATTTAGATTGATAAACAAACAGCTGAGTACAAATACAAATCTGGAATTCCCGGATATGGCGTGATATTATTATAATCTCGTGACAGGCTTAAAGATGACCGATCGATTGTTGATGTAATTCCATCTCTAGTCCAGTCCATTTATTCCTTGTTGGACTAACACAATAACTTTTCCCTGCAATTTTTTCTCGGCACGCTAGATGTATGATTTAATCGCAGACGAGACTATCCATAAATCGGATCTACGAAATGTCATCTATATAACACCATGTTTATTGGTAGAGGCGGTACCGGGCACCTCGCCACACACTTGTATTACTACGGACTGAAACCACGAATAGCAATAGCATTTGACTACGAAATAGCATGTAAATTGCGTATAATTAAAAAGCATAGCAACTGTTTTCCTTATTCCTTCGGTACAAAATCGAATAAATAGCTTTCACTTATTCTTCCATGTTAGATTCTAATATTCATTTTATACATAACTTCACTGTGATTGTGCCTTCCCGTGTCTATTTATAGGTACAAATATAAAAATAAGCTGTCTAACGTCCTCTAAACTAATATTATAAAGAGGAAATATTTAATTGTTTGTTTGTTACGATTGAACTCAAAAACTACGACTACTACTACTCGACCATTAGAAAGCTACATCTTTGCCGAGTAACATTATGGATTATGGCTATATTATATCACAATTTTTGTGGACCAAGTCGCGGGTGAAGTGCTAGTCAATGATAAGTAAACAAACAATATTTTGTCGTTTCTTTCGACTGCATTTGGTATGTCATCTACATATAGATAGAACAACGTCAATTTTGCTGATGTCTTATCAAATGATCCGTTTACGAAGAGACTTCCTTATAGAGTTCTAACAGGTTCCTCGGAAAAATAAACGATAAACGACTGCGTGTTGTTCGGTTACAATCAAATATTTAAAGTATACGGTCGTAGCACGTGTCGATCCGAAGGTCAAATGACTAAGGTCAAGTGTTAAGCATTGTACATGGTCGCTTGAAATGTGATAGTATCCGTAGGGCGGTACTTTCTTAATCCTATTTAACAGTACTGTAACATAGTTTGTTGTCCACATTTCCCATTACCAAAATACTTTATTAGTCCTTTAAGTAAGGTGATCCTATAAAAATGTTGGCACACCCTATTACGACACATTGAATAAATTTTGGGTCTCCAAAAATAGTCCTTACACAAATAAACTTTCAGTTTTAATTGCTTTTTATTCCAAGTCATACGGAGACTTTAGTACAGACACGTGAGGTCACAAAGTAAGGTTAAGGTTAAATCAACCATCATTTATCCTCAAGTTTACCGACTTCCGCAACGATGAAAAGTATCGGGTTATTGCAATGTAGGTTAGACATGCGCACATCCGTCCATTTTTCGACCATCGGCCGCTTTACCTGGGACTTGAATAATATTGAGGGAGCTGAAACTAGCGGCACGATGATGAAGTGAATATGTTTAATATGTAAATGGTCTTGTCCCGCTATTACAGGCTAAGTTTAGACGAGCATCGCCTGTGGAGCTGTGGAGGCAAGGCAGGCGAGCGTCGAATACACTCTGAATATTTTATAAAAGACAATGACGCAGGTGCATGTGGATGTGAACTAGCTTTCAGGCAGAGGCACATATACCGTTCTGTAATGTCCTTAAAAATTTAAGAGCAAATAACAACATAGCACAAGTGGAATAATATGCAGCCGAGTTGTGGACTTTTTGAAGATCTTTTTCAGATCTTATTTTAAGGAATTAATACTTGGAATATTTAATTCAATAAGTCTTGTATTATGTGGTTTAAGATTAAGCCATTACTCGAGTATTCTCAGAAACAACATAGTTTATTTATTTAAATGTACAATAGTGATACATAGGACGTAATGCCACAAGGCATTCTCTAACAGTTCGCCTTTAGGATAAACAGGACAACATTTTGATAGGGTACAAATATCTAAAAATAACTACTTGTTTTCGAAATTGTATATTTATAGAGCTTCAACATATTTGCTTTTTAAAAATGATTTTTATTTTGCCCAGAGGTACTCCGATATAAATTGTAAAAACTCGATTTTGTAACAGAGGCACAGAGACAATTTATAAGGGATTTAAAGCGAAGCAGGCAACGCCCACCTAACGCCTACGCTTCGACCGTGATACCCACGCAATATACACCCCTTAGTATGCCTCCCACACTCTGTTCTCTATCCAATATTAAAGGGCAAAGGGTAAATGCATCAGTTTTTGTTTGTGGCAATGGAAGCTCTTTTTATTTTGGGACAAGCCCGCCACACTATTCCTAAACCACTCCAAACCCCTGAAATCCTGAATCAACAGTCGCCACCACCAGAAAATCGCCGAGACAATGAAGTTCGAAGAAGTCCCAGAGAAACAACTTAACTGTCTTGGATCCCGCAACGCAACTAATCAGAAAAGAATATCGGAGGAAAAACATAATTTCTCTTCCCTCTATTTCATCAGGAGACAGAACGAAACAAGGTCAATAGGCACAAAGGGACGTTTACAACAGGGAAAAACCCAGTTTCCTAAGAGCTGGAACCTTTCAGCAACATTTCAGTAAGACTTAAGAAAGATCCACAAAACCTTCACATCGTCTCAAGGTTGGTCCGGGATTGCCGCAGTGCGATTCCCGTCTCCCGATAAATCAACCTGAAGGTCAGCACCGCGCCGAGACATCCCGAGGACGCCTCATTCCCTTATGAGAAGGAAGAAATTCCAGGAATAATATTATATTATTATGTGAGAGAATTCTCCACAACTTTATGGTTCATATGACGCGACGTTACGACTATGTTTTCGGATTCCTCGCAATATGAAGTTAGTTGTAATGTTATCAATATCTGATGTATTATGTATATATGCAGGCCCCTAAAGGCCTGACTTGTTCTTCATAAAAACTGGTCCTCTCGACACCAAAACACAACAAAGTATTTTTTTTATACATTTGGTCTATTCATTAATATAGTACTAATTTATAGAGTAGTAGTAGTAGAGTATTTTAAATAATGGTCTGAGTTTATACTCTGCGGAAATACGCAAAGGTATAAATCTGGTCACTTAAGGGGCTGCGCTAACGTAGACCCTTTTTGCTATCGACACGGCACATTATCACAGGAATCCGTAGTTGGGGTGTCCTTGTAGCGTCTTGGCAAGGAGTGGCTGATTTCATACTGATTATATAGAAATCAAATATTCATTGGTAGTTTGTATCCGACACAAGGCACAAAAGTGTCCACGTTTGCGCAGCGCCTTAGACTTTAAACGAATAGTTATGTTAGAATTACAGTGGACAGGTTTTGTTCTAGAAGTGACTGGTTCTAAGTGAACGCAATTTGGGATTTCACAATAAAGAACACAGTTCAATATTAAGACATTAACATCCTGTTATTGCTGTTTCGACTGCTGCTAATGACGCACAGTCTACGCGATGGTTTTCTTTTGACAGTTCAGTAATTATATTAATTCAACCACTCAATTAGAAATTTCCTTTAAAATCCTTTGGATTCTGGGAAATGTTGAAATACGCAAGATATATTTGGGTGCTAGTAAATTACGTCACGTCACCAATACATGAGGTGGACTTATCAAATGCGAATAGCATAATTAGGAAAATAATTAATTCGCGTAATCTAAACTTCTAAACGCCAACCCGCCTGCCAAGCGTGGCGATTATGGCAAAACCCCCCATGTTATGTCAATGTGGCGAAACTTGGGGGAGGCCAATGTCCAGCAGTGGACGCCTTTCGGCTGAAATTATGATGAATGATGAAACTTCTAAACTAATATTATAAAGAGGAAAGATTTGATTGTTTGTTTGCATTGAATAGGCTCCGAAACTACTAGTCCGATTATCAAAAAATCTTTCAGTATTATATAGCCCATTTATCGAGGAAGGCTATAGGCTATATATCATCACGCTTCGACCAATAGGAGTGGAGCAGCAATGAAAAAAGTTTGTTAAAATGGGGAAAATGTGACGCAAACGAAGTTGCGCCGGATTGCTAGTTCAGACAATAAATTCCTATTACGCATTTCAACTTACTCAACTTACTAACCCGCAAATGCTAACAACCAATTTAAAATTATCTGTATCGGTACTTTATCAAAGTATTTCTTGAGAATATCATGGTGATTCATTGACAAAAAATAATTATAGATTTGTACTTACGTATTATCTAATGAGTCATTGCCTTACCGGAACTACAGTATGTTCCTAGAAATATTTCGATGCAAATTTAACACTTTACCAAGCGTGTTTTAAATAATTTTGAGCATCTGAAGAGTCACACATTTATATTAGTCACATCGCACAGTTTATTTGTTTTTGACCACGGTTTCTTACACGTGCCAATATACTATTAGGAAAGTCACGTTTTCTGTCGAATCTCGTATAAAAAAGCGATCATTCTGTTAATTTCGGCCAATACATGAATTAATCTTGACAAAATATCAAACACATACATTCAGTGCACGTTTCCGGGCTGAAGACGTGACGTGATACGAAGTTATTGGCTGTAATTTATCAAGCAAATGAATTTTCGATATTTCAAATTGGTGGATTCCATCACTTATCTTACTTTTCGTAAGATTAGTGCCAAGATTTCCATTTATATTGATGACATAATTTTAAACGGTGAGTTTTCTCACAACAATTGCTGTTATTTATAGATATGTGATAATCTTTCGTTAAAGATTAGATTGTAGTACGATAAAACTTTATCTTTGATAGCTTTATAAATATCAAGAGTTATTGTGTCGACATAGTGCTTTATGCATAACAATATACGTAGTAGTAGGAAGTAGTCTGAGCCAAACAAAACAAAATGTTTATTTTTACGCACAAGTCTCTGCTGGGGACTTGACTGTCAATCCTTATATCACTGCTAGCTGATATGAAATCCCACATTTTTTGCTAACCTAAGACATTCCACCAAAAGTACTTTCATCTAAATTGTTAGACATTACTGTAAGATTTACTTACTAACAAACATCTATACTTTGGTATTTACATTAATTAGTGAGAGAGCCGTATATATAAACAGGGGAGAATACGCAGAAAACATTTTAACCATAATTAAGCTGCTAACTAAGGTTATAACCTAGACGTTATCGTTGTTAGCATTACCGAGGAAAATGTTTAAAATTACTCTATGTATAGAACAAGTTTTTTTTATGTTCAGCGATTCACAGAAGCAATTAAACTAATTGGTACCGAATTTCGCCGTAGTTCGTACATAAATAAAATGTTTAGGTAAAGTTATCCACCTTAACCTCAGACGTGATTGGAATGGCCTGTCCACCCAATGTCAAGTGTATTGGAGGGTCGGAGTACTGCCAGGCCTTGGCCTCGCAGTGCGTAGGGGGTAGGCGTCACGCAGGCGGTGACGTCACGTCACCCTCGTACCTACCGAGCTCCCTCGCCCCACAGACGACGCGTCGCCCGATAAACACAAAGCCGCCCTTTCGTTCACTGTTACACCAGTTTCATTCAGACCGATTCACATATTTGCTCCCTAACATAACAGAAAGCAACCAGTACTACAGCTCTATAAAAATTACATTATCAACATGAAACACGAGGCTCGTATAGCAAATGGTGACGCTTTCTAGAAGGTGCGATTCGTCATGCAAATAAAGATAAAAAGAGCTCTTGTGTTAACTATCAAAACATAGCAATCCGTTTACTAAAAATATTAGTTATGTCTTTAGCATACTGATAGTTTATGAGGGGGCCTAAAATCGCGCAAACCTTTTTGTTTTTTTGTGAATGGAATGCTTTTCATCAGACTCGTATGTTAGTACGACGCATGTGGTAATATTCAGCTATTTCAGTCAGCCTGAAGATTGGCGTATTGCGAAAATTTGCGTATCTTCATTTAACCGCGCTCGCCGCTACGCATCAGAACGTAAATATTTGGTATCTCGACCGTATTTTGCATGTGCCTATTTCCGTAATAACAATAAATCGCACGTAATCGTGTTTGCTTGGGTAAATTCGTGAAAGTGCCTAACAGACCACCCACATTTTTTTCCTTATTTAATAGCCCAGTGGAAAAATTTACCTGAGAACTTTTCCGATGGTGCCATAGATACCTACAGCGTAGAATTTTATTAAATATTGATAACATTTATTGTTATCGTAATCATAATGTGAATCAGAACGTCTTGCAGGTACTTATGTTTGTACCTAATATTGGCATTTTCAGTTTTTTTCATTTTCGTTTACTCATTATAGTATATCATTCATCACCGCAAATATTTTTCGTGATTAGGCGTTGACCAAAATATGCATATAATTTTAGAGACATTTTTAAATAAACAAGCTTGTTTTCCCTTCCGCTTCTGTCACTGCGTGAAACATGAAAACATTATTAATTCCCATATCATGTTCACGGTTTATTAAATATTTTTGAAATATTAATTCTTTATTGATCTTGTGAATTCTTGTTAGGTAATAAAAATCCATAACAATGTCAGATTTCATGTATCAGGCCATCAGGTCTGTTAGAGTTATACATAATTATATTAAATCTGATAATACTTTGGGCAACGTATCGTTTTGATAATGCCACAATATTTGATATTGAGATTTGTATTATAACTTTGTATGATTAAGAAACCGTGCGACACTCGAATGATAGCGGATTCTGTATGATAGATAGCCAAGGTGCCAGAAATGTTATTGTCTAGTTGTTCTTCAATACATGTCTTAGGTGTGTTCGGAAATGGTGTCGATCTATCTTACATGACTGAAGTGCTTGAACTATATTCTGCTCGCATGCCGTCGAACTTTGACTTTCTTTTGGCATGTGTCGATACTTTGCTGATGTCGAGCGATACTTGGCCTTTTTCCAAGAAAAGTAATAAATAGCGATCGTTGGCCGGCGCCAATTCTCTATTATAATAGTAACGTATCGATGTAAATACTTAAATAGAGCATTATAACGTAAATTAATAAGCTGTCACCGTAAACAAAAATATTTGAGATTATAATATGATGGTCGGAATTCCTAAGACATGACGCACCGGATGGTAGACGACAAAATAGTTCACCTTGAAAGCTGAACGTCAATAGACATAGTTGAGGGTGTATCCTAGCCTTAGTCTTTAAACGAAAATAGTTTGTAGAAGTCGTAGTTTTGTTGGAGTTAATGAATGCACGTGTTCGGTGAGTACTACAGCCGGAGTAAGTGGATAACGAGGACGGTGACAATACTTATATGGCTATTACCAACAAGTTAGGGCTGTTTACACGTAGAGATGCCAAAGCTTTAATGGTATCGGTGCTACTACATAAATTATACTTAGGAGAGCAGAACCCTGAGGAGTTGTACCCTTCAATTGTAGCAACCAAATTAAAAACTGCTGTCAAAAAATAGAGCTGACAACCGCTTTAGAGCCTACAAAATAAACTTGAAAATAAAATCGTGTGCGTAAACCGATAATTTCCATTAATATCGTAGTCACGGTGTACAAATTAGAGTGTTAAACTCTACAACAACATATTCAAAAGCGGATAAATGTGTATAATTAGATTATATTTAATTTACCTAACTGTTATGTGGTTATCCGCAATACCTGATAAAATCAGGATGAGTAGGCAGATATTGTGCTAATTTTGACCCTAATACACAACAATAAAAGTACTAATATTAAATGTAGGCTAAGCAAGTTAGAGCCAATTTAAATCGGTGCCCTGACGTCAGGACCTCAGGTGATTTGAGTGCTAACAGAATCACGAAAACAATCTCAGCTTCATTTTCAACTATAAGTAGTAAATGTAAAATGAGGAAAATCATACATAAAAATTAGGTCTCGAAAATCATGCAAATTCACAAGTAGCCAGTCTAATGACTAAAGTTTCAAACACAAATTATGACATACATGTTTTAAATAAATTGGCGTCTCTATGGCCGAAGAACAATTAAACAAATGCTTGTTCTAATCTTAGCGACACATGTCAACAGTAAGTAATAGTCATTAAAGTCCCCATACTTGTCACAATTAGAGTTGTCATCATTAAAACAATAGAGTACAAGCCAAGCACATGTAACATTAATCATGCAGTTATTAAGTTTACAGTGCACTTCGTATCAGAAGTGAGTACAGCGAACGCTGTGATGGTTTAATTTGGAATGATGATAACTAAGTAGGTACCTTAGTATTCAATGTTCCTAGAATGTACAGAGTGATTGGAGATTTAATCGCTTCTTTGGATGGGATTATGTTAGTGCTTGTTTGCACCAAATACTACCCGTACTAACTTCGTAATTTTTATTATCGACGGAAAGGACTAGATAAACAAAAATCTTAAAAAAGTGCTAAACCCGTTTCAAATCCATACAAACATTAGTTTGATTTCATTTATTTGTGTTTATAATTTTTAATACGTTATCACAATCGTACTGATAACAATATCATGAAGCGACAATGTAAACACATGTCAGGTGTATTTTGTAAGGAACAAGTTCGACACTAATCGGCGAATCTTTCCGAAGACGTTTTGCCCATTAACATAAACAAAACAAAATGCAGGTATACTAATAACAATACAAACTCGTACTGAAATAACCTTGAAACACATTGCTTCAAGTCAACTCATTATTTACAATTTGAAATAGCTGAAAATACAATATTTTATCTGCACTAAAGTTTTCCATCTGATGCTAAAATCGATAAAGCTAATTAAGACGCGTCTCCAGGAGATTATTATTAACGTTACAAGACATGATGGAGTCTAGCCAACTGGGGCGGCTCTCACAGGCCCCGTCTAACATCTATCTATCGATACTATCTACATACAGCCAGACAGATACTAAGCTCCGACAAAGCGATCGATGTTACACGATAACTTTGAAGAGAATCTGCCGCGCAGACATATTTTTAACGTCACGATTTTAAAATAATGTAGTGTTATCATTATCAAGCCTAGTTCCACATGCGATTGAGCAATGAAAAACGTATTATGTGTTGTTTATGTAAGCGTTATGCAAAGAATAGAACAAAAAAGTTGTCATGATCAGCAGCATCGGCGATTAGTGTGCGCTTAGCAACAGCGTACAGCGTTCGCAAGGGAACGGATAACGGATTGTAATGTGATTCGCCTTCGCATACTACCAGTGAATCGCGCGAGCACTACGTAACGAATTACCTAGACAGTAAGCGTGTAATTATGGAAAATTACTTCGAGACGTGGTACAAACAACCGGCTAAGAATAAAACACGTGTAGAAGTGTAGGTAATCGAACAGCAGATTACCAACGATATCAAACACTTCAAATAACCACCTGTGTTCGTTGCAATGGAAAGTATATAAAATTACAGAAATCTTGAGAAAACGTTAATAAAGGAGCGTGTTTTTCTAATTGAAACATTATTAAATGCAGTACTTACCACGAAAGCTAATTTTACTTTACTGTGTTCATTATTTTATGATCAATCAAGAGTAACTATTCGTTTATTACTCAGCTGTATCGTCTTACAACGCTTCTACGAACTGCTGCCACAGATTATATCTACTTCCACTTCATGGAGTCAGGTAGTCGAGCATCCATATCACGCCATGAGGCACAATCAGTCATATGACAAAATTAGGGAACCGTCCAATGTGACCGACGAGTGATTTAGTGAACAAAGACACTGACGACAATAGCCTGGAAAGAGATTACATCAAATTGGGTGCAGAAGTCGTTAAGCTTAATCATGAAAACCGGC
Organism: Cerastis rubricosa; assembly: GCA_949152445.1. NCBI lineage: Eukaryota > Metazoa > Arthropoda > Insecta > Lepidoptera > Noctuidae > Cerastis > Cerastis rubricosa. The sequence goes on along the minus strand of OX424540.1, from coordinate 7,107,890 downwards.
TACAAGCATCACGAGGCAATAGCAGAGCATTACAGAGGAAGACCTCAGTAAATATCTCTGGCTGCTACATAATACGAGCCCGAAACACCTGACCGTTTCTGGTTTGGACGACAAATTCAATCAACGAATAGTTCTATGTTCAACGGTTGGATAGTTCCGACATGATTCAAACAATGGCACAGCCCGTCACGGCATTGACCACAGCGAAGTACTCGCGCCAGCCAGTCTAGTGACAACGTGAATAAACTATGAAGGGGAAAAATGTTATTTACTCCTGCATCTGTGACTCGGAACAGCTGTTACTGCATTATGCTAATACGGTAACGGCAGCCTGTGGGAAATAGAGCAAAGTTCGACACGCATTTAAAACGCGTTTTTATTTTTTTAACAGTGTGTTTTACAAACGATCACTAAGACGATTGGGATTTCAAAACATTTACTTAGAAGTGCATCTTGCCTGCACACAGATTATGAAATCGGCCGAGTCCTTACGTCATAGTTAACCTATAGTGGATTGTGAATGATTACATGCGGCTAGATCACACCACTAGCGCGGCGGCCGAGCCATGAATACATCAAATACAAGAGTCGCATGATGACTATTTAAATGTTAAGGTAGGTACAGACAGCGTCATTAAGTAGTAACCCCCTGGCGTACTCGGCCGGACTGTAGAGGGGTTACATATATGACGCTGTTACATATACACATACTGACGCTGTATGTACCTTGTTCTAGTGGTTAAATGATCGAAGAACCAACAATTAACCATAAAAGGCTACTTATTCCAAACCGCAAAGACAAACAAGTACCTGAATAAGAAGTCTATTAAAAAAGTTTCCATCTGCGGTTAGCACAAGGACGATACAATGACCCAAAAACTTAAATACTAAGAAGATCAAGTTCAAAGTGACCTTGTTGAAATGGTGTGGTTTATTTATTGAATTATTAATTACTTATTACCGAACACAAATAAAGTATCTATGGAATCAAAGAGCAACAAAACATTCTATTAACTATTTTCAATTACTTGAAATTTGATATTCGGGATTCTTTAGCGAAAGCACCTTAATATTACTTTTCCACGATTATTGAATAAACATACATGAATAGCGGTATCGTATGACAAGTCCCTTTCAAATTCAGAGCCTTGAACAGCTTGCCACGTAATGCTACGGCAGTTTGACAGGGGCCTTGAAGCGAAACCTTATTAACTCAAACACTCCCTATTGATTTAACGGACAGCATAGCTTTGCTTTAGTGCAAAATATTTTATAATCATTATGGAAGACTTCGCGACTACGATGTTTACATATTATGTACACCATGCGACTACGCCATAGATACTACGCAGCTACGCTGTAGGGGGCACGCGACTACGCCGTAGGTACTTAGCAGCTACGACGTAGAGCCGAAGGGACCACACGACTACGACGTCTCGTAGTGACCCCGCGATTACGCCTTGGATATTAGGCGGCTACGCCGTAGTCAAAAAGTACGTCTGTAGTACTCTAATTTTGTAACTCGTAATTTTGGAACAACTTAAAAGTTCATAAATTCATTCGGGTTCGTCATGATATCCAACTTCTTATAGAAGAAACAACAAAGAACAAAGAAACCTACTAATTTCCTAATACTAACACAAGCACGGAACAACGTAGTAACAATAAGTGCGCAGTGTTTGTTTACATAGGAACACAAACGCGATAAATAATGAATCATTACCCGCTGGGCAGTATTACCACACAATACCAATAGGCACGAGTAAATAATGCGCCAACCAGGTGAAAACATGCGTAGCAGCCCATTTGTGTGCATGACCTGCTTTTTAAAGGTAAAACTTGAAAATATTTGTTCATTCTTTACCATAATCTTACGACAGTATCAGATGAAGCTAATAAATAATAAACATAAATAATGCGTAAATGGTCATACATAATAAATATGTTAGGGCATAATTATATTCGAACATGAGCGGTATGTCTTTGTGAAAATAAGAACCTTTTGTAGCTTCAGGCTCTTTGTTTGGAACACAAAAGACAATAATATTCGTAGTAAGAAAAACGTTTTACGTCAATAGAATTAAATACGTCAGATAACATTAGTTATTGTAGATTTTTTACAAGATTTTATCTTGTTTTATTTACCATTTTAACCATAATATCTTGTATGTTTTTATAAGACAGATTGATTTTACAAAACCATATAATCATTATCGTCATCATCATCTGCCTAGACTTTTCGCAACTATTCTAGGATCGGATTCCAGTCTAACCGAATATAGCTAAATACCAGTAAGTATTTTACATAGAACGACTGCCTATCTGAACTCCTCTCCCAGTTACTGGGTAATACGATACTGTTACTGTGTAGTACATCAATGACCATTTAAATATTACGTTAGCTGGATTTATTATTTTCCTGCAAAAAGCGAAAATCAACGTATTTTCCCTAAATGTTGCGTTCTTTATCGTGTGCTTAGGTAAGTCTAACCTGACCCTCTATTCACAAACGCTCGGATTCGATTTCGTTTCGATATGTCGTATGTCTATTTTGTTTTGGCATTACGAAAGCGAGCGAGATAGACATACGACTTTCTGAATCGAAATTGTATCCGAGCGTTTGTGGATCCGGGGGCAAGAGTCAGAGTTTTTTTGTCGCCCATGGGCCTTTGGCTTTTCTGAAAAAGGTTGCTGAGGTCAGCATTTCGATCAGCAAACCCTTGTTCAATTAAGGGTAGGCCGTGTCATCGTTGGTATAGTCTGTTTCATGTTGCAAACAAGCCTTTTTTTACGACAATAAACGTTTGTATTGCTGGTCTATCTGATATTGCAACTGAAACGTGTACACTACTAATTATGTACATGACTTTGATTAATACATTATTAATCAGATGTAGGTACATGTTCTAATTAATAAACGTGCAGTGCAATGCAACAGAATCGAAGGTATATATATGGGTATGCTTAAATGCTGATAAAAGATATCGCTGGTATTTCCAAATGATTAGTATTTACGTCATGCCTTTCATCATTCTCTTACCCTTATCCCAATTCATTTGGGGTCGGCGCAGCATGTCTTCTTCTTCCATACTTCTCTATTACTTGTCATCTCATGGGATACCTCCTTTCTTGCCATATCATTCTTCACACAGTCCATCCATCGTTTCTTTGGTCTTCTTCTACCCTTATACCCATCCACATTCATACTCAAAACTTTCCTCACGACCTTTTCCTTCGATTTTTTTTCACGCATTTTTTCAGTCACCGGCGCCACTTTCAGACTTCCTATAATGTACTCATTCTATCCATTCGCGTAACACCACACATCCCCTTAGCATTCTCATCTCAGCCACATGCAAATGCCTTTCATTCATCCCTTTTGTGGCCCAACATTCTGATCCATACAAGACAGCAAGTCTAACCATCGTTTTATATCTCTCCCTTAAGTTTAAGGGGAATGCGGGAGTCGCAGATAGTTCCCGTGACCTGCCGCCATTTCATCCATCCAATGTTTATTCTGTGCTTAACACTACGTCATGCCTTTATTTTCACATAATAGCGACAATGGCAAGGACACATCCTGCATAATTATTTAAAGTCAAAGGGAAGTACGTGATCAATGCACACAATACAAAATATAAAACAAACTATTAACAGAAATACAGAGACCATTCCTTATTTATTATGCTTGTTACATTAGGGCAATAGCCTCACAGAAATAAACGGTGTCCAAAGCCTAAAGTACAGGAGCTTTACAGTTCTGTTGAAATTACTCTTACCCAACAGTGTTCAAGCAAAACTTGATAACATTTTGTTATGAATACGAACCTCTACAAATTCTAAAACTTCGACTTACTACGACCTACCTTACATTTCCAGCGTAAAGTAAATTTATAAAACCACATGTTTCATATAAATTCAGAGCATTTCCACGGATTTGTTTTATTTACATTAATAAAAAAGGAAAATCTTTTTAATAAAGTGTGTTAACACATATTTATCACACGATACAGCTTACATCAAGACTGTTATTTAAATGAATGTGACAGTGAAATGTATGTATTTTCTGTTTTGGCCCGATAACACATCGAACTAGAGTAAATTCAGTCATATAGGCCGTCACATAAGAACTTTTGTAACTCGGTCAAGAATGTTTCAAGAATGAAAACAACGAATCGTTTCTAAAATAACTTAAAACCAATAATAGCAAAGTCATTGACCGAATCACCTAAACATCTCTAAATAGTGTAGCTGTTATCTTGAATCAACGTTCGATAAGTTTAGCTAACAATCATTAAAGTGGAACGTAACAATATGAGACAAGACTTGTTTGTACTGATATTATTGTGGTTTGGATGACGTCTTTCATTGATTTCAATTAAACTTGTTATTTTTTCGCAAGTATTACACCAAAAACTAAAACTGGATCTCTTACAATGAAGTCTTCGTGGATTCGTGGACAATTTTGGTGTAAACCAGAAAATGACTGCGAAGATTACGTGACCAAAGGGGTTATCGGCCCCACACTGTACATTAAAATAATGAAGATTCAATTAAAATATTGCGATAATCTGAACTTGCTTGAACACGTATTTATACTACTAGTAGATATCACCACTATTTTCCGTGTAGCAAGGAAAATGTTGAGGTTTTCCTTACCTATCCTGCATAAACGTGCAAATAAAAGATTTATGATAAATCAGGCACCCGTTACAATAATTTCTGTATATTTTCATTTTGTCATACGACAAGAGAATTCAATTACAGAGCGCATGACCACCGCCATTAAGTCAGACGGGTCGAACACAGGGTTAATAACCTTCAAACTAATTGCAAACACCTAATATCGCCTCATGTGAGATGCTTGTATTTCTCGCTATTGTCGTGTTGCAATTAAAGAGTAAATTACATAGTTAATTCCAAGATAATTGTCGGTACTCAAAGCGATTGTCAGTCAAGACTCAATGAAGATAAACGACGGTTGCAATCAGATGATGCAAGAGTCATCTGTGCAAATACATTTTCTTTCTAGTTTCATCACACTTAATGCCACATACTACATAAATGGTTATAAATCTTTGTGCATTCTGTGAGTTGGGTATGAATTTATGATAGCTCGCCCTAGAAGCCCTCTCCAAAGCATTGTTTATGGTTCGCGTCGATCGATTTAGTCCCGCCGCTCGGTCAAGTCTTGAGAAAGCACATTTTATTGGCTTCAATAAAAAGAAGTAAAGTTATATCTGCATTCAGATCTTCAAACAAAAACTGTTAATTAATTACTGAGTTATCTAAATTCCCATATCATTTTAATATTACTTATCTCAAATCTTTAAAATCTGTTTTCCTTATTATCAGCTTGGCAGATTACGATATCTTTTTGGGCCATAATCGTTGTTAGTCGTGAACAAAAAAACGATCAATCAACTACATGTTTATATTATGATGTCTTTGAGTAGAGACGTAAAAACAAATACGAGTATGATTTTAGATCCTTATTTGGATCGCCAAAACAAACAGAAAAGGCGATCTTAGGATCTTCATATGAACAAACAATTCGATTTATGAGAATGCTAGAAAGCTCAAATCCCACCAAAAACATTTTATGTAAAATGTTGCCAAGACGACCACATAAGGTTTGCCCTGTGAAAAAGATATCAGATCTCATGTAGAGCCAAGCTTCTGAATCTACACGGCCTAACTCTACCGACCCTAACTTCACAAATTCTTCATATCAGTAAAAATTTATGGCTTGGCTGTCTCGTTACTTCAGAAACTAAATATTCGCATCACCTCCACGACGGTAGCAAAACGGCGAAGCCATACATTTTTACTGATATGTAGAATTTGTGAAGTTAGGGTCGGTAGAGTTAGGCCGTGTAGATTCAGAAGCTTGGCTCTACATGTGATCTGATATCTTTATCACAGGGCAAACCTTATGTGGTCGTCTTGGCAACATTTTACATGAAATGTTTTTGGTGGGATTTCAGTTCTTTTTGTAAGTTAATCTGGGGGCACGCTAGTGTTTTTTTGTATACTAAACTTTGTTTACATACCAAATTTCGGCTTTCTAGCACTTCAGGAAGTACCCTAAGGCTATGAAGTCTCATACAAACTTCCACCCCACCATTTTAGGGGATGGGGGGCGAAAGTTATAAGTTTATGATTTTTTTTATTGGTTGTATACTAAACTTAGATTACATACCAAATTTCAGCTTTCTAGCACTTCAGGAAGTAGCCAAACTTTTTGATGATCATAAGTGTGTCAGTGACGAAATAATAAAATCCAAAGTATTAAAGCTATTCAATTGAGACTTTGTATGTTTAATTAGTCTATTATTGACATCATATCCTGAGAATATGAACTATCTGGTACATCGGAAACCAACTCTATGTGGGTTAAAAAAAACGACGAAACACTTCGAGAAAAGGTAGGTAGTGCCCTTGCGCTTCGCTTGGCTCGTCTTGGCGGGGGCACTACCGTGCCCCCAGATGAGAGTCGTTAGTGTTAAACGTAGGTAGAACAACCTACGCAGTTTCAAAAATATAGCTCAATGTTGGAAGGAAAATGCTCCAGAAATTACAACAGTTAATCAGAAATATGGGGGTTGACAAAAGAGATAAATTGATTGTTCCCAGTAAATGAATCATCATAATCATATGAACTGGCCTTAAAGAGGAAAGTGTCCCAGGAATGCAGCTGCTTTGGCTGCGAGCCACGAATGTGGGACCGCGGGAAATATGATTCTACAGGCTTGCACATTGTCTTTCAATAAGGACTGGGCGGTATTAATTGTTTACTTGTCAACTGATTAATATAAACGGTTTAGGCGCAGAATGCCTAATTCTCAAAATGGCAACTGAGTCGCAAAAGGACTAGTTCTCAAAATGGCCAATTCTCTAAAAGCCTAATTCTCAGAATGGCCAATTCTCTAAAAGCCTAATTCTCAGAATGGCCAATTCTCTAAAAGCCTAATTCTCTGAACGGCTAATTCTCTAAATGGCTAATTATCAAAATGTCATATTATCTATAAATGGTAGTAATATTATAAATGAAAGATTTTTTAATATATGTATTTCTTTAATCAGTGAGTTGAAATTGTAAGATTTTAAAATGCATAAGAAAAAAAAATTGCAAAAAAAAACTGACTTCAAAAAATCCTAAAAGCACTAAAAAGTTAAAAATAAAACTTAAACCTACCTATATTAATAAACCTAACCTAACCTACGCTTAACCTATAAAAAATTAAAATTTTTTTTGGAGTCGGTGCCAAGCCAAGCAATACAATTTGAATTAATTAATGAATTAATATTAAGAAGCTGTAAGATTTATGTTTTGATTTTTTTTTTCTGGCCTAGTCTGTATATAGACATATAGGTATCGTATATTGCAAAAAAAAAAAAATTGTTCATTTTTGTGACATATTTTTCATCTAACAATATAAAATATGGGTAGGCCTAGTTAAGATGCTTCTCGTATGAGAAAACGGCGTCGAACTGAAACCGAGAATGAAAAAGGAAAACGATTGAAATAAATTAGGCAAAGATATGCTCAATGCATTTCGAATGAGAACCCTGACCAGCGCAAAAACAGACTGACAAAGCAGAGGACGTTTTACGTAGGTTGAATAAGGAAAGTCAAGAAGTTAGTGGTACACCTGGAAAGTGCATACCGTTACCCATATTTTATATTGTTAGATGAAAAATATGTCACAAAAATGAACAATTTTTTTTTTTGCAATATACGATACCTACATGTCTATATACAGACTAGGCCAGAAAAAAAAAACAAAACATAAATCTTACAGCTTCTAAATATTAATTCATTAATTAATTCAAATTGAGTTGCTTGGCTTGGCACCGACTCCAAAAAAATTTTTAATTTTATTATAGGTTAATCGTAGGTTAGGTTAGGTTTATTAATATAGGTAGGTTTAAGTTTTATTTTTAACTTTTTAGTGCTTTTAGGATTTTTTGAAGTCAGTTTTTTTTTGCAATTTTTTTTTCTTATGCATTTTAAAATCTTACAATTTCAACTCACTGATTAAAGAAATACATATATTAAAAAATCTTTCATTTATAAGATTACTACCATTTATAGATAATATGCCATTTTGATAATTAGCCATTTAGAGAATTAGCCGTTCAGAGAATTAGGCTTTTAGAGAATTGGCCATTCTGAGAATTAGGCTTTTAGAGAAATGGCCATTCTGAGAATTAGGCTTTTAGAGAATTGGCCATTTTGAGAACTAGTCCTTTTGCGACTCAGTTGCCATTTTGAGAATTAGGCATTCTGCGCCTAAACCATATAAACACGTTGCGATCGAATTAAAACATAATAGTTCACGTGACAAAACACAGTAGACATACATAGGTATAGAATCTATCTCGATGTACGACGATAACTGTTCCCAATGACCAAATTGCAAGAAATAAAAAAGCATTGACCTTTAAATTGGCACTAACTAGTGGTGTGCACTTGACCCATGTGAAAAAAGCTGTCCTGGTCTAAATGCGACTCGTATGACCTCTCCTCAAACAATTCGAACTCGCTCAACTTCAACAAATCATCCACTTGAGACCACTGTACAAAGAATAGTTAAGAAACTACTATAAACTAGATACACGACTGAGATAAAGCAGAAAACACTGGGATGACCCATCGACCGCCATGTGTCAGAGTACTTTGCAATAAAATATGTTACGTGGACCTTTGACAATCTCCATTACTACAAGAGAAAGTTCAATCATGCGATAACATGATGATACATTTACTAACTGCTTGAAAGTAGTTGTCTTATGTTCTATTACGTCACTGTTTATCAAGACGCAATATTGACCATAACTATACAACATGATAAACTAATGCGTTACTTAATTGGGAATCGAGCAGACTTTACTCACATGTCTCCCGCCCATCAGAGATAAGAGATAACTGCTTCCCACGCATAATTTAACTCCAATTATGTGTAATATAAACGTTTACTCAATTTCGTTCGTAGAAATACTTAATAAATAACTACCATAAGGGCGCTGAAAGTTGTTGCGATATGACGAGGGTTACCTGCTACCTACAATCTACTTAACAACTGAACTAACCCGCATATTAATTTCCAACTAAGGCCATTTGTAGGAGTGATAACTTCCTAGTGATAATGGACTATAATCACCATGCCCTGCACGAAGAACAGTAATCACAGAGCTACACATCACCAATTAAGCAGTCAGAGCACGTCGATCACGACTCGACACCGTATGTCTATTCAAACATGGACATTTTTAAGGCGAGGAGACAGAAAAGTAAAGAAAAGCTATTTGCGTGCTAAATACGGAAGTATTGCACTAATCATATCAGCTATAAGTACATGGGAAGTCTTACGAATGCAGTACACCAGTGCCATGGCACACGGTACTACGACACAAGCCGTGACGTCAGCGTCGGCATTTGAATGAAACGCATGGACAAATGGGGGCTTGTTGTTTAATAAGATCTTGTTTATTATCGCATTGACGAAACAAAATCAACATATTGAGTAATGGTTCAAAGTGTTTAGAAATCTAAATAGACTGGACGTAAATGAATGACAAAAATAGCCATTCAAAACAACCGTCTATTTACCACCTGATGAATCAGAAATCAGTCAATTTTTATAAGAAACTGGGGTAAGCAATAAAGTTTAAATATGTAGATCTGCAATATTTTAATCAGGTGAAGATTTTGTTAAAGAATGTCATATGGAATAATATTAAAATCGTAATTGGCACCAATGCCAAAACATTACATAAAAGCGAAACTTATGAGCTGGAAAAATCCAGAGACAAAGTGAAATGAACCTACACAAAAATACTAGCGCTAAGGATTGCAAATGGAAGTCAGAGATAGGTAACAAATAGAAGTTATCTTTACAGTTATTTATCATAATACGAGTATGTATAGTTTAATGTCTGCTTGGCAAGGGGACAGACACATTTTTTCAAAGAAAATAAATTAAAACTCGTAATTTCCGTTTGTCCGTTGGCAATGCATATTATAATTAAATCTCTACCGTGACAGCTCAATGAGTAATTTTAGATAGGTACCGCTTTTATTTTTGATGGAAAAAGTTTTATGAAAATATGAGCAAATTTATATTTAACAAAGGTTTCAGAGATTCATTGAACATGCCACCTGTCATGCCTTTGTCTCGCAGTGACTGACATGTTGAAAATGAAATTTAATAACCATGATTCCTGGGAACTTTAAAGGGCAGTAGTATCTTGTTACATTACAAATATTATTTGCAATTTATCTCGAGATTACTTTTTAAAAAAGACTTGACATTTAAATGTGTTTTCATGTGCAAATGGCTTTTGAGGATAAACCACCACAAAAAGGTATTATAGTATGGAATCTGTAATGTTTACTCAATTACCAGTCAGTATACAAAAATAAATCCGCGTCCTCCTTAAAATTGTTAATTTTATCTTTTAAAATTCAATGAAGAATACACATGGCAACAACTATAATGGAAATGTACAAGTCAATAAAATTCCTTAAGAACGAGAATACCTATAACACTTATAAAATTGGCATGAACCTCAGATGTATTAACAGGAAGCATATTTGAGCAATGTGTTTTGTATCTAGAGGAAATGGAATGTTGCTCATGCTCTCTTGAACCATCTAGACATAGGCATTTACTGTGTATTATTATTATCTGCAAAAGCGAGTATCCCTATCTTTATATGTGTAAAAAGACCCTTAATTAAGGCAAAAGGCACTTGTTCCCTCTGTCTTTGTAATTTTGTCTCTCTCTGTAATTGTTTTTGGTATGTAATGTAACACAAACTGCTAACCATGATTTTTTGCATTTAATTACATTTGCCTGGTAGACAACAATGCAGAGATAATGTTTTACATTAATTGTTCTTCTATTAAAAAAGCGCAATAAATAGCATAATAAGAAAACAATAACATTTGTATTTTAATTGGTATCTTAGCAAAGATAGGTTAAGTGGCCACTAAAGCATTTTGACATTGAAGAAGAAGTCTTTGTTTTGGGTTTGAAGAAGTATAGTGGTACGTAAGATAGAATCTTTTCAGAGTGTAAGCTGTTAAAACTATGTTTACAGATAACTTCAGAAAGGATTGTTGTTTTGGATTACATCTACCAAAGAATCAAAAGTACAGAAGTATCTCGGAGAACTAGGATGGATCAAAGAATTTCCCACCCCTACGCAAAATATGTTTTTTGGATGTGGACACCAGCCTGTTTTACAACACAATACAAGTGCAGATGTATGTATATTATCAAAACTGGCACCTAAAACAGTTACAGATGTTACTATCAATCATTGAGATTTAGCCCAACTAAATCTGTACAATGTAGTCATAACATATCAAGCCTGCATATTTTATCTTTATGATTAATCACAATGTGCATTATCAGACATTGTCTTAAGTAGCGGTCAAAGGCATTCAGTGCAGAAACTGAGATAGGGTAAATAGTCCTACTCAATCATTGCAATCAGTAACCTATCCATTTTATTGTAATCCTAAATGTCACTGGTATTTATAAAATGCAATCTAAGCATTGATCAAAGCTACCATGACGATAGTTTAAAAAATCATATCACGTTGATAAAAGTTTAAAGATCACCTGAAGAGCGCCTTCACTTAAAATTCTATTTCATTGGAATAACATTGAGAAATTTATATGATGTCACTCCTCTTTTGTTAGTATTGAATCATATTTATTCATTTCAATTATGATATCAGTTTTGTGTAATAGTTTTACAGAAACAGATTTTTTTGAAGAAGTTCGGTGGATATAGATGAAAATAGGTTATGGACTTATGGTGTTTTATCTAACACAACATTGTTTACAAAATAATACATAGAAATAGAGCAATAAATGAATAACATTTATGTATCCTTATTTTATGAACTAAAATAACCAAACTACAAAACTACCCAAATACAGAATTTACATTGGCCCAATGAACTTACCCATTATTACGCAGATTATGTTATTACATACCTTTGAAGCACTATTTGAAGGAAACTCAACGGTGCAAATGCAGACTTCTCCAATTTTGGCAGCACACTTACTGATTAACATAAATTATGAATATTTGTGCATGTAAAAAACAATGTAACAATGTAGTATAGAACAACTGAATGTTTTTGTTCCAATTAATCTTTCAATTATGAAAATAACGAAACTGAAGCATACCAGGAACCTAAAATCATAAATGAACGTATCTAAACTATTAAAATTAAATTTTAATTTAATTGCACGAAATATGGCAGAATTCAGAAAAAAGACTGCTGTCAACTGTCAATTTTGTATTGCACAGATAACATGAAACTAGTGAGAACCTTAATTTTTTAGTCGAGTGATACGATGTTTGATCGTGGAAGACGTGAAAGTAGTATGTCAGGATCGTAGGAAATGGCGTTCTTTAGTTTCTGGATAACCTTAGGGGAAAAATGTCGAATCATGTATTATGTATGCAGCAAAGTCTAGCTGTGCAATCTCATTTTAGTAACAAACATCATCAAAACTGCAATGTGGTAAATTAGAGGTAATTTTTTTCAGAGTCTGAAGTTAGAAAAATTGGATAAAATACAGAAATTGCAAATTTGATCTTCGGCAGTATCGCATAAATCGTGAAAGGGTATAAAGCGTTTTATCAGCTTAATTTTTATATGGCAATATCGATCAACGGCGACTCTTTAGTGTTCGTAGTTTCCTGGTTGTATTCATTGCATCTTAGCAGAGGTAAATGATATCAGCCTCTTAGGTCATCCTTGATAACACCCCTGTAAAGTACTAACTAACTGTAAGGTACACACCACAATATGGTACAGTCTCCACTTCTGCTAAGATTTGCTGTTGACAGCGCTATTATTCGTAAAAGCCAATGTATCCTCAATGCGTTGAATTAATTCCAAAATACAGATTTAGTTCTTGCATACGAGACCTTGTAAGTTGTATCACAGATTATAAAATATTTAAATGTAAGTGAATTCAGGCGGTTATGAAATATTTTTTGAACGCCACATTTACATAGAAGTACCATACTAAAAGTGCATTGTTACCTACTTTCCAGATTCGAACTCACAACTATGAATGAGGTTGTGGGACCTTTAAAACTGTCTCTTCCAACGGGACATTACCATCACGTAATAATAATATGTGTAAGGGCCCGTTTGTTAAAACTCTTTGAAAATGTGCTTAGAATTTAGGGAACATTCCCAAAGAACTGTGAAAGTGGGTATCAGAATTTGTGATGCGAAAGTTCGTATGTTAGTCCGTCCTTTTGGCTGAAACGGCTTGACTTGACGGATTTGGATGAAACTTTCGAAAAGATAGCGTATGTAACAGAATAGGATACGTACAGGCTATTTACTAATATTATATAAAAATCACGAGTCACTATGATCGAACAAACTAATATTCGAAGTCTGAAACCACCCAGGAATAAGCTCATTCCTCTGGGAGATTGAAAGGTACTGTAGGATAGTTTTTGACCCGAGAAGTGGCACTGTTGACACACGTGGGAATCAGGGGCGGCTCACTAGGAAATCGTGTGTAAAAAAGAATTTACGTGGGCGAATCCGCAGGCAGAAGCTAGTTTAAAAATAAACCTATATAATCTACCAACAATTTATGAACTGTATTTTTATTAAATTTCGAACAATTTTTGAAGGAATGTCATCAATAGTCTTCATTGAAATAACGTTATTTGTAAATGTAAAATATTGACCTTTAAACATACATATTTGTGGTTTTATTAGCATTTCAAGAGCAGATTTTAAGAAATGCCTACATTGCCTAAAAATCCCCCAGACCCTAATGGTCCTTGTGTATGCAATAACCCAGCTGGCTGCCACGTAAATATTAAAATAATTGTATTGTAGATTGTATGCTACTCGTTTTTAAATGCAAAATGCATTGTATGATTGTATTATGTCATTGTCTCCTCGTCACTTTTTTTGTAACTTACTAAATATAAAGAAGAATGAATCCAGTTAGTAAGCAGTGCTACAAACGTAACTACAAATAGCCACTACTTACTAGAAACTATCTACCAAGTAAGTTAACGGAAAGTTAGTCGTAAGTGGTGAAATATCTATATAATATAAATAATAATAAGACGTAATACTTATGGGTCATAAATTATAATTGGCCTTTTTAAATGTTTATCCTACAAAGAACCTGCCGCATATGAACGCTACAAAACAGTATTCTCATTACAAGTCCTTTCTGACCCGTGGAACACCAAAGTGGTTCACCTGGGTGACCCACGGTAAACTTTCTGTACCCTTTTTTTTCGGATTGGAAATCTTCAAATGACTTCTCCCGCTCTGGGCGGAGCGGAAGGGAGTGTCAGACTTGACTGACTAAAACCCATCCATGTTCCTTCTTAGGAATACCAATATTCGAATACTTTCCGACAGCGCCTCAGTTCTCCAATCCCTAAACAGTAATCAGATCACGTCGAGACTAATACTAGAATGCCATAATGCCCTAGAACGAATCACGGTACTAAACCACAACACGGTAACACTACAATGGATCAGAGGACACACTGGATCCCTTGGGAACGATGCGGCGTATGAACTTGCCAGAAGAGGATCCAGCACAAAACCCTACGGACCCGAACCCTTTGTGCCCATTCCTTTCAAGCAGCTAAATAACTGGTTAAAGGATCACACTCGAACATAAGCGGGAAAATGGTGGACCTCGACACCAGGGTGTAGGCAGTCCAAGGAAGCTATGCTGTCTCTTGACGCAAAGCTAACCAGGCGCCTTCTGCGTCTGGACAGGGATGGCCTGGGTCGAGTGGCGGGGAACATCACTGGACACTGTTCACTGAATAAACACTTCCACACTCTAGGAATCACTGACAGTCCCCTATGCAGGACATGCATGGATGCGGAGGAAACGGTGGCGCATGTGCTGCTTGAGTGCACCGGTGTCACCAAGATTCGCGAGACGACCCTGGGAACACCAAGATCCCTTGCGGAGTCCCTGAGAAGACCGGGAAGTGTGATCTGCTTCTGGAGGGAGGTGGGCTTGTTGGAGTAACGGCCACTATGGCTCACGCACAATGGTCCACTTAAGGGACTAAGTGCGGAAACCAAAAACCCCATGAAGAAGAAGAAGAAGTGGCTAGCCAGGCCGCAATTTGGAAAAATGGGGAGGGAGCACTACCTAAGTAGTGAGCAGACTAGTCTACTCTTGTATTCTCCAGACTTATTATAAATATTCGTTAACATGTTTTTTTTGCATTTTTGATTGTGTAAAATATTCAAAGAAAAATGTAGTGATAAGAAAATTATTTTCGAATTGCTGGCAACACTTATCACGTCTTTTGTGCAAGGCTAGTGCATGTTACGGATATTTGGGGCTATCAAACCAAATCGGGTCCAGGATAATTCCATTAGGGATTACCTAGGAAGTGTACTTGTATTCGTTACAATTCTTTGAATCATAACATGCTTATGGAATTGACCGATGAACAAGAACTAAGTGATAGCGGAATGGAATCTTTGAGTGCTAGCAAAGATGATACCCCAGAGCGGAGACCCGACGAATTTTTCATAACCCCCTCAGTATGTACGGATAGTTGATAATGAAAATTAGAACAAGTGTGACTTTATAATGATAATAATTTGTTTAAACAGCTAGGATCATCACCCAGCGCGGGGACACCTCTCGGTGGTGGTGGAGGGGGATTTTCTGGACCACTGAAAGAATATGATGATGTGAGTTTTGTCACGATAAAAGTTTCTTTCACTATATTATAGTGCCAATTGATGTCATGTGTGTATAATACCATTTGTTTTAGGAACCTGATGAAACCTTAACAGAGAGGTTATGGGGGCTGACGGAGATGTTCCCTGAGTTTGTTCGAACCAGCACTTACACTTTTACAACCAACACATTGTAAGTTAGCATAACATCATTAATTTTTACTTGGTAGACAACAACTGTGATGCAACAATAAGAAATTTAATTTTTTAAATTGTCATTGATTAACAAGTCAGTTCATTATTCTTATTAAATTCCAGTTTGAAATTACTGCTCACATGTTGGTTCTTTAAGTGTTTGTTATCAAGACATCATGGCAAATAGACCATGGATGACTAGTCTTTGAGACATACACCTTATTTGTTATTGGTTGTGTTTTTAAATGTTTGCATTGATTTGTTCAGATCTGGAGTTAAATCACTCTATGGACTATCTCGCTCAGTGATGTGGGTGGTGGCTAGTTCATCGGTCATCCTGTTTGCTCCAGTCATATTTGAAGTAGAGAGAGCTCAAATGGCTGAAATGGAAAAGTCACAACAGAAACAGGTAAATATTATTAAAATAATCCCTGATAAAAGCTGGTTTCTGGCTCCTCTTGATATATTTTTACTATTGATTGTTTTCTGTTCTAGGTCTTGCTAGGCACTAACACAGCCCTGGCAGGCCCTATGCCACCGAACATGCCACCCATGCCCCGATAAATTGGAGATCAGACATGAACAGCACTTCATTGTAACCTGTTTGACATCTTTATTATATAAAGGAAATATTCAAATATCACCCTGAATGCTTTAATGTTAGTGTATTAGTTAAAAAATAAATAGGTACCTACTTTAAACATGATTTGAAGATTTTGTATTGGGGATAGTAACACAGATTAACTGAACTGTACATAAGTCCTTACAATGCCCAATTGCAGATAATCTATTAAAAATGTGTGCAAAATAATCAAATTACTGTTTAAAAATACTATTATAATTGTATTAAAAATAAGTTGCATTTTCTCCTGACCTGTCTATTATGTTTTTCTGTTCCTGAAGGTTTCAGATATGTTAGTGGGGTCTAATTTTATAATTATTGGTTAGTGAGATAACCACTTGATTTGTGAAAAACATTTTATAGGTGATGCTTTGTTATTAGAATAAATGTATTGTTGAAAATGCATTTTTTAATCATCTGAATGTTAATAGACAAAAGTGTGACAAAAAGTAATACAGTGTATAATTAATTTATACAAAAGCTGTTATCATTTTACTAAAATGTGAAGAAGAATTAGTAATACCTACCTAATGGTAAGTGTCATGCTTCATTTGTGAAGTAAGGGGTAGAAAGAAGAGAGAAGATGATACTAGGTTGTAGTCACGAAAAATGCGCCAGTACTGATATATCTGATAGGAATGGTGTGGTAGTGACCAACCAGTCAATGTCCAAAAAGCCTCGCCTGGCTCTTCACAATCATGTGCTGGACACTTATGTATGGAAGTGAATGGCATGGGTCAATCTCAAAATACCAGATTTCTCAATATACCAGTTGGCATGAAAGGAGAATTAATGCTGCGGAAATGCATTCCTTGCGAAGCATGTGTGGTATAACTCTGTGTTATGTGTCTATGTGTGAGTCTGTGTATCATGTTGTGAGTGACATAAATTTATAAGAGTCATCATCATCATTTCCCTGTATTCTGATGACGTTCTGATGTCCCCGTCACGGGGACATCAGAACGTCATATGATTCCTTACCGTTGTCCCCGTTATGTACATATGGGCAACGGGGACAACGGACAGTAAAGTTAAGATTTCACGTAAAGTTTTCAACTTTTAAATTATTTTTATTTTTTAAACGTAGTTTATTTAATTTAGCGCGGCAAGCCTAAAACTAAAATGAAAGTTTTGTAATTTTTTTTATTTAGTTTACACAATTATCATGGTACCTACCCATAAGGTAATTAAAAAATTGTTTGTGCAACCACAAATGTAATGATTCAAATTATTTATAGCACACAAAATAACAGTAGACTGACAGTAGACACAATCTTAAGTAATCTTAACCTTAACGATATATTTGGAGTTCTCGTAGAGGATCCAAACGGTATATTATAATACTAAAATTTGAATTATATCTTTGTTTGAACGCCATTGTCACATATACGTGACAAACAAGCGCGTACCCTGTACGCCAACGACACAAATATGTGACAAAAAATGTGGTGCACTAAAACAAATATGATTTATCTGTTTACCAAATGTCTTTATTATTAGATGAGTTATTATTATACTTATAACATATGTACATTATTTACAAACTGCAAATAGATATAAAATAAAATATGTACAAGTATCAAAATTACAGGGCGTCAAAAAATTCGTCGACATCGGCCGCATTGCCACGTTGGATGGCAATGCTAATTCTTTGACCAAAAAAGAGGCCAGGCTACGACCAACCGCTTGGCGATATCCCGAAACTAAAGGTGGGCCTCGGGCCCCATGGCCCTAGTGTTTCAACCCTAAACGGCTCAAATACATTATTACCAATTAAATTATTGTATTTGCGCCGTTTAAGGTTTTCAGCACCTGCAGCAGCCGCCCCAGCGCAGCTCACCGTGCTAGGATGATGGGATGGCGCAAGGGTGTCGACGCAAGTCGCATCGAGACGAGAGAGCACGACGAATGAGATCATTAACTATAACATAAAGTAAATGATTTAAATAATTACTTTTGTGTGTGTTTATTTATTTATCTTAAAATGTGCTCTTCTTAAATAATTTAGTAACAGTTTTGAAATCCCTTTTTTTATTTGTTAGTATTTGCGGTGAATTTGTGGCTTGGCGTGGAGGGCACGCGCGTGCGTTTATGCTCTGGCGTTCAAACGATTAAATAAGTAATTGAAATGTCGCGTCGCCTTCAACAATTTAAGTTATGGCAGCCTGTTGCCCCAGAATCGATGCTCGTCTTCTATACAAGTTTTATTATTCATATGCAGACTGGGCGAGTACTGTATATCTGAAGCGTCTATACATATGCAGGTGCATTGCCAAGGGTCATCTAAAAGTTCTCTGAAATCCATACCACGAGTTCAACAGCCTATAGACCCGACAGAATTCGAAAAGGCACACCCACCTTTTCGAATTTTGTACATAGAGGGATAGGATGAATACAATTATAATAAATTTCTTCATAAAGTTGTTGATATAAGTTTCTTGTGGAATTCTCGTTTCGTGTATACAGGAAAGTTGTTGATACATCAAACTGACTCAATTTCATGTCTTCACTAGCTGCTACACTGAGTATAGCTCGAACTGTTGCAATCCTGGCTACAGGGCTCTAGGTCTGGTCATAGTCCTGTCCCTTCTGGCGACATCCCTTTGCCACCAGACGAGCCTTAACCTTGTCTACTGTCCCATCAGTTTACCTTATATACAGAGCAAAGCTTTGTGATATTTGGGCAATTTCTCAAGAACCCATGTTCCGTTTTCTTCCAGCGATTTTATCTCTTTGTTCATAGCTTTGCGCCACAAATCTTTATCAGAGAAGAAACTGCATCCTTATATGTCAATGGTTCTGGGTGACTGTCAACACTGGTATCGACATGAGTCACATACATTTTATTTTGAAAACGCTCACATAATAATAATTGTTGAATTTTACCAGGCGTTTGAGGAGTGATCAATCTCTGAGTTGCATGGCAGTTCTTGCCAACTCCTCTATGACCTCACTCTCATTATCCTCATTCTCCCCCCTCTGCTTCCTCATTGTCCACTGTTCTGTATTTCTTTGACATGAGCTCCCAGCTTGACTTGAAATGAAAAATATTCTTCCGGCAATGTTTTCAAATCAGAAGTACCTCGGCAATTTTCTTTCTTCGTTCATCTTTAACTTTATGCCATAAATTCTTCACTTTTGATATATGAGCCCCCATATCAGTGCCAGAATCCAACTTGTATTGGAAAAACTCCATGAAGACACTATACAGGGTGTAACGGAAAGGGTATATACATACTTAAGAGTGTGCTACAGACCATCAAATTGAACATGTTTCTCCATCGGACAAACATCGTAATAGCGAAAAAAAAATCTGCTCCCCATCCAAAATTTCAATACCTATTCAACCCAAATGTATGGGAAGGCGATATTTTTTTCGCTATTACGATATTTGTCCGATGGAGAAACATGTTCAGTTTGATGGTCTGTAGCACATCCTTAAGTATATATATATTCCCTTTCCGTTACCGCGTATACCGCGCCGCAGATAGAACTGTAACCTTTCCAAAGTTCAGGCTTAAACCCAACATCAACAGCTTGTAGCAGTTGCAGCAATCCTGTCTAGTCTTCAGCCTAATAACGGCCGTTTAACTGGTCGTCATTTACACCATCATACAGTCTATGAAGTTCATCTCAGACTTCTTCAGGATTCGTGAACCTGAGCACCTTGTCAAGAGCTACAATAATTTTCCGTAGGTACTTATATTGTTTTTTATCAACAACAGAGCAGTACTTTCCAACTTCAGGTAGGGACTCTCGGCTCTCCTAAGGTTTTGTTAAACCATGACCAGTGCCACCACTCACCGCAGGCTTCTCAGACTTTCGTGTCTTGCCTTGTACAATATCCATGAGACCGTCCATGTCTCGCACTCTCGCATAGCGCCGACATGCGGTAGTTCCATGATACCCAGTTGTTACCATCAAACTTTGATATTTGAATTTTACTAAGCTCCATGTCGTGTGATCTGGGCCCATAACCAATTGAAACGAGAGTTTTCTTTTCTACTGGTCAACTTGTATCGTTTGAGTTAGACAAAAAGTAACACTTAGTTAAAACAATTCAATTAAGACCTCTTTCCAAAAATAAATTAATTTCTTTCAATAATAATGTTCTTACCAACCTTAATAATGCTAGTTTTGATTCAAAAGACCCCAATATAAACTACGGTACATTATTTTCCACAGTTTGCCATGAATTCAATAAAACGTGTCCTATAAAAAAAGTTAAACTCAATTCAAAATCTAAATTTAGCGAATGGGCCACTACGGGAATAAGAAAAAGCAGAGATATTTTATATAATTTATATCACGAAAAATCTCTGACTTCAGATCAAGTCTTTCACACTTATGTAAGAAACTATTCGAAAATATTCAAAAGTGTCTGCGCTCAAGCAAAATCTCAAATAATAAGTAATAAAATTGGTAATTCTAATAATAAAATAAAAACGGTGTGGCAGGTAATTAACAGAGAAACCGGTAAGACTCAACAACAAGATAAGAGTGAATTGTCTTTAAACATAGATAACAAAACAATTTCTGACAATTTAGAAGTCGCTGAGACACTAGATAATTTCTTTACTAACATTCCGTTAGAGGTTACGAAATCTCTCCCCTCTTCGGTTGAATTAGCTGAGGGCCTTCTTAAAGAGAACTTCACAAAAGTCATACCAAACTTCAAATTTAAACCAGTATGTATTGACACAATCAAAAACGTATTCAAAAGTCTCAATATCAAAAATACTGAAGACTTATGGGGGATTTCGGTCAAGGTTCTTGAAAACATTATTGACTCAATTGCGCCTGTCCTAACAGGCATATTCAATCAATGTTTGGACAGCGGCAAGTTTCCTGACTTGATGAACCATAGTTAATTGGTACCAATTTTCAAATCGGGTTGTAAGAGTGATCCTTCTAATTATAGACCGATATCTGTGCTTCCAGCACTGAGTAAAATCTATGAAAAAATCATGCTGGACCAGATGTTGTCTCACTTTAACTCTAATGGGATACTGCATAGTCAGCAGTTTGGTTTCACGAAGGGTAGGTCGACAACGGACGCGGGAGTAAAACTCATCAGTCACATTCTGGAATCCTGGGAGAAGTCCCAGGACGCTATTGGCATTTTTTGTGATCTCTCAAAAGCGTTCGACTGCGTCGACCACAACACGCTGATCTGTAAATTACATCACTACGGAATTCGTGGACAAGCTGCTGATCTTGTTCTTTCCTATTTATCAAACAGGCAGCAAAAAGTAAATGTAAATGGGGCGACATCCTCTGGGTCTATAGTCAGGATGGGTGTGCCCCAAGGTTCAATTCTTGGTCCTTTCCTATTTCTTGTTTATATTAATGATCTCCCATATATGATGGCCAAATTATCGGATATAATTCTGTTTGCTGACGACACTTAGCTAATTTTTAAAATTCATAGGAAAGATAAGGATGTCATACATGTCAACGAAAGTCTAACTGTTCTCTCGAAATGGTTCGCAGCTAACAATCTTTTACTGAATACGAACAAAACTAAATGTCTGAAGTTCTCTTTACCAAATGTAACTCAACGTGACCTTAATTTAAATCTTGACGGCAAAAAACTTGATGTTATCGCGGAAACTGTATTCTTAGGAATTACTATCGATTCAAAACTGCAGTGGGGCGCGCACATTGGAACTCTTTCGGGGAGGTTAAGCTCAGCCGCCTATGCAGTTAGGAAAATAAGGCAGTTGACTGATGTAGCCACAGCTAGGTTAGTATACTACGCGTATTTCCACAGTATTATGTCTTATGGAATTCTGCTGTGGGGATCGGCAGCAGACGTTGATTAAATTTTTATATTGCAAAAGAGGGCAGTTCGCGCGATCTATAAAATGGGTCCTCGCGAGTCCCTTAGAGAAAAATTTAAAGAGATCGATATACTGACTCTGCCTTCACTTTATATCTTAGAATGTATTTTATACGTCCGCAAAAACCGAGGGCTTTTCAAAATTAGAAGCGACTTCCATAATATAAACACACGCAGTAAACACGAAATTGTAATACCCAAATTTAGATTAACAAAAACTAGCAAGTCATTTCTTATAAACAGTATACGCTTTTATAATAAGTTGCCAAAGTCAGTTATTGAACTGACCGATGGAAAGTTTAAAAATTGCATCAAACGTGTCCTTATTAAAAAAGCATATTACAAAATTAAGGACTATGTTGAAGATAAAGAAGTTTGGCTGTAGTTCCCTCTGCTCATGCGGCTTCCCTGGTAGCTCAAAAAACGACACAAATATGTGGATGTCTCTAACTATTCCGAATTTTATTTATTCTATTCATTTTTTTCAGATGTTTTACAATAGTTTTCAAATCATTGCACCGTTTTTTCATTGTGCAGAATAGTTACAGTACTGATGACTACATTTGTGTCAATTGTTTATTTAATTGTTCTTAGTTTTATTTTTACTTTTGTATAGATTCTTTTTCATTCATATTTTTTTTGTGAATGTGTGGACATTGTAGGCTTTGTATTTTTTTTTTTTTTTTTTCAGTTTCATCTTCTTCTACCTTTTGTAGTAAGCGATGACTTATTGTCGGGCCTACGCTGGCTCTCATACTTAAGTACTAGCGCTGTAACATCCAAATATTGTAGAACCAAATGATTTTAAAAGAGTAACCATGGAGTTTCTTGCCGGTTCTTCTCCATAGGAAACGACCAACCCGAACCGTGCCTCTTCTGTTGACGTTTTATAAGTGCCCATGTAGGCCTATGTAAAATAAAATATTTTGATTTTGATTTTGATTGATTTTGGTTATTGGAATGACACAAAAAGTGGCACAGGAATTTAGTAATTATAATTCATAAAACAAGTTCCAGAACTGAGTACGGTATATAATATTGTACACGTAAACGTATACAACTTCCAAATAATACTTTTTCTACGGATATTTTTCCATTCTAATTTCCAGCAGTCAAAAAGACAACTAAACTTGTTATTAATTATTTTATTTAGCTATCACACAGCAAACCTTTTGCTTTATCCGTAAAATGTGGCCCCGACAATTGGGACTGTATTCTACTCATTGAACTCCCGTCACGCTCTAGTATATAAATGTTAAGATATTGAGTTAAAACTTGAAACCGAGCATTGCTTGTCATTGTGATGATTTGAAACAGATTTTTTTATAGTACGACTGAGTTCAGGGCTTTTTTTCTGTGAAACCAGACTCCATGTTCATAAATTCGTCATACTCTAAAAATACCTTATCTGTGCAAAATAATTCAACTCAAATGTCACTTCATCTGACAACTTTTTTACTGAGATCCAATGTATTTTCATAAATAAATCGTTGTAAACATGGCAAATACAGGCTTATTGCCGTTTGTTCGCGGTGTAGACTTTACTTGTAACGATTTCAGCGTAAGTATTGTGTGAAGTTATCGATACATCGCCCTGTCTAATAAGGATGATATCATATCCCTAACCTTTGCTTTCCTATTTGGGTCTAAATATTTTTCTTACTTTTAGGATGATAAATTCCCCGATGCTATTCGGTACATGACTGGCCTGCAATGGCTAAGACTCGACAAAACTAATCTGACTGATATTCCTGAAGAATTGGGCAAGTTAATGAAATTGGTAAGTAGGCCTTCTACATTGCAATAACTAGTTGAAAACTTTTTGTATGAGTGCTAATGATCGAATGAACAAAGCAACAATGAGCTAACAGTATTGAAATTTTAAATCTATAAAAAACTAAACTAATAATAACCAACCAAGTCCATTCCCTTGTGAATTAAAAAATCCAATTTTTTACTAGCACAAAGCAATATATTTTTTTAATAAAAGTTCCAAATCCTGATTTTAAAGGAAGCTTTAGTCAGTTACCTTAAATACCACAATGTGATAATTTTTGAAAAGAATTGAAAAGTTGCAACAATCTCATGTTTTTTATATAATGTTTTAATAACATAATTATTAAATGATTTCTTATTGAAATCACAGGAAAATCTATCATTGAAGAAAAATGGTCTAGAAAAGTTGTTTGGTGAGTTAACGGAGCTGAAATGTTTGCGGTCACTGAATGTAAGGCACAACAAAGTGAAGAGCTCCGGGATCCCAGCTGAGCTGTTTAGGCTAGAGGAACTGACCACACTGGACCTTTCACATAACAGACTGAAAGAAGTTCCTGAAGGACTGGAGAAAGCCAAATCTTTGCTAGTCTTAAATCTCAGTCATAATAAGTAAGTTTTTATTGATGAATTTCAGTCGAGAAACCTAATTTATAATTTAATCCTAATCCTAACTAATATTATAAATGCAAAGGTAAGTTTGTTTGTTACCTCTTCATGGTTTAACCACTGAAACGATCATCCTGAAATTTAGCATATAAGTGTTCACAGAAAACAGTTGTGTGCAGAAATGGACATAGGGTACCTTTCATCCCAATAAAAAGTAATGTTCCCTGAGGGAAATAACAATAAAGCTTATAGATGTTGCCACATGTCCTAGAAGGTTATTGTCAAATTCTAAATCTATGCCAGTGAAGTCACTGGCAAAGGCTAGTAAATTATAAAATTATAAACTTAAAAATTACAATAAAAATTCATGAAATCCTGTCAGCAAATAGACCATTAGGAATGTGTTCATCATCATCATCATTCATCATTTCAGCCCAAAAGACGTCCACTGCTGGACATAGGCCTCCCCCAAGTCACATTGACATTTTGGGGGGTTTTGCCATAATCGCCACGCTTGGCAGGCGGGTTGGCGATCGCAGTACGGTTGTTACAAAAAGCACAGAGAATGCTGCTGCCCATTCTCTTGCAAGTTCCTTAGTCGTCTCTTACGACGCCCACGGGAAAATATGGGATGGTGCTATTCTTTACGTCCGACACCATACAGAGCAGGGATGTGTTAGTCTTATGTAAAACATATTATTTTAAATTAAATACAAAACCAATGAAATGATAAAGAATTTGTGTCAACCAAGCTGGTTTTAAATGTAAATTAAGTTAATATCTTTAAAACTGTACATTCTAACTGTTTTTTCAGAATTGAGAGCATCCCACCAACATTGTTTGTGCAACTGACGGATCTTTTGTTTTTGGACCTGTCTAATAATGTACTGGAGACTTTGCCTCCTCAGACGAGGAGGTTGGCGAACCTGCAGACCCTTATACTGAATGATAATCCTCTTGGAGTATTTCAATTGAGGTGAGGTAACTTTTGCATAAAGTCCAAGGTTGGATAATGCATGAATGTGAACTTCATGCAGGAAATAAAAAATATCTTTATACTGGCTCATACTATATCTGTCTCAGATAGAGGATTCGATCCCGGTCGATTTTTCTAATCCCGGGATTACGGGATTACCTACAGTTAATCTCGTGATCCCGGGATAGTCCCGGGATTGGTAATGGAAAGTGGTAATAAAAAGACAGTAACATATGTCAAAATCAATTTTTTATTCAACTTTTAGTTAACAGTTAACTTCAAAAAATCAACTTCTTTAGACTTATCTAAAGAAGTTGATTTTTTGAAGTTAACTGTTAGTTAGTTTAGATAAACCATAAAAAAATAATATATGCTAAAGATATCATTGTTTATAGGTACTTATATTTTTAAATTATTGACCAGAAATTTTTTAAATTACTTATTTAAACCACGAAAATAAAATCTAAGAAATAACAACGCATACAACGTCTCGTCTGCAAGCATATTTCTCAATTTGTTGCACAAATAAAAATAGGCTATATATAGGATATAAGCTGAATAATCGCGTTCAGGCTCGATGGAAGTTGGAGGAATAGTCAATAATTCGAATCTGAATCTGCAAAAAAATAGGCTATATATAGGATATAAGCTGAATAATCGCGTTCAGGCTCGATGGAAGTTGGAGGAATAGTCAATAATTCGGATCTGAATCTGAATCTGCAAAAAAATTTATAAGGCTTCTCCAAATGATAAACTCGAGTGGAATTAGCCTGAAAAAGAGTCATATCTTGTTTAATGTTTTTAGAAAAATCAGGTTCTTTATATGTTTCTGGATTTAATGTTTTCATGCTGTTTTCTATTTGAACGTTGCGTGGGTTTATGTTCGGCGTTCAAAAGGTTAAAAAATGTATCAATCCCGAAAATCCCGGGATTCACTAAATTCAATCCCGAAAGTTTTGGGACTAACATATGACCGGTATTCCGGAATCGAATCCTCTAGTCTCAGACCAGAGTAGGAAAATTATCAACTTGTTGGCAGAAATAATAATAAATAAGTACTTAAAAAAACAAGGTATAACATTAAATACAGTTTTTCTTCAATCAAAATTAAGTAAAAAATTATAGAAATGCAGATGCTTAAGTATATTCCTCAATTTTCAGACAATTACCCTCCCTTCAGAGTTTGGAAGTGCTTCACATGCGCAACACACAGAGAACCCTAGCCAATCTGCCTGCATCACTGGACACCCTGTCAAACCTGTCTGATGTGGACTTGTCTAAGAATGCCTTGACCAAAGTACCTGATGCCCTGTATTCACTGCTCAGCCTCAAGAGGCTAAATCTTAGTGATAATGAAATCACTGAGGTATCATCAGGTAAGATTCTACATTAACATCATATTTACATGCATCCATACTAATATTATAAATGCGAAAGTCACTCTGTTTGTTAGTTTGTATGTTTGTTTGTTACCTTTTCACGAGTAAACGGCTGAAAGATAGATTTCAACCTGGGGAAGGACATAGGCTACATATTACCACGCTACGACCAATAGGAGCGGAGCAGCAATGAAAAATGTTGCGAAAACGGGGAAAATGTGACGCAGACGAAGTTGCGCGGGACAGGTAGTATAGTTCATAAATTTGCATGATGATGATGATGTTGATATGTCTGTTACTGCATAGTATCTGGGACATAAAAATAAGGATGTCCTTTTCATTTATTTATTTTATTTAATGATAATATTCCTCCAAATAAATTGAGTTTAAGGCAGGCAAAGAGAGCATTTTTTCTAGAAGATAATAGGTAGTTTGAATAGTTATAAAAAAAACACCTACTTGTATAATTTAAATCAAATTACCAGAATTGTTTCATAGCTATTATTGGTACACACGTAGTGAAACTTCTTTTGTACACATTCTAATGTGCTATCATTATTTGTTGTTGTCTTTGTGATAAGATACTCCTGCTTAGATAAATAACCTACTAAATCTGTTATTATAAAATATCTTCTCAATACTTCTTAACACTAAATCTAAACTTAATAATGTAATAATGCTGAAGATTTTGTTTGTAATCTACTCTGCTCAACTATCAGTCAGATTTAAAAATATTACATTTTATATTCCAATCTTGAGGAAGGTTATAAGCTATTTAACATCACGCTACGACACTTAGGAGCCGAGCGGCTGGTGAAACCGTGTGGTATAGCTAGTTTTGAACAAGATACAAGCAAGGTCAAAAAACTCCTCAGCCTAAAAAAAAATACTAAAAAAAGTCTGATGAGCAGGAGCATAAAACCTCTTTATGAATAAAGATTGATCAGCATAGAATTTCCACTGGTATACATAATTTTATGATGCAGATTGAAATCAATGCACATTTATAAAGCCATAATGTTTTCACTTGTGCATTTGCATGTCCATTAGTAATTACTATCAAGTCATGCTTTCTATTTTACTATGCGTATCACTCAATTACACATGAAAAAGTATATGGTGCAACTATAATTAATAACTATAGTTAATGATCGGGTTACTCAATTCGAGTTTTATTAGCTCTATTAAATTATTTTCATTTTTATTGCTGCCAGAAAACGTTGCTATGTTCCACTATTACTTATTGGCATTACAGCCACTTAAACCATGACCATGGTTCGGTTCCAACGGAATGTTTATTGGTGGTAGAAGTATTAACCAGTAAGGGGTCGCAATTTAATAACGTGAGGTTCGAAAAGGGGGGAGGGTGTCATAAAAAAATTACGATGGGGGAGGGGGTGTGACATTATTTTGTCTAAAAAACCCGAGCAAGCTGGAGAATAGATAGGCAGTTTTCCATGTGAAACACTGGTATGAAATTCCTGTATGTATAAGCGTTCAATTTGGATAGATAAACTTGATTTTATTCTTTTAGTGCATAATAAAAGCACGTTATTTTCAACTTAAGAAATGTTTAGGTTGTTATTGACCTTTAATAAAGTAAAATTCATCAGCTCGTCATTCTTTTTACCCGACTGCGGCCAAGCCCAAAGGTGTTTGACCTGTACGTATGTCCGTTTCTATTTTCCCTCGTGACTCCTAAACGGATGAACGGTAAATATATAAATTATATGTTAAATATCGATAAATTATATGTCGTTATGTTCGTCTTAGTGTCGCAAGTGTCACTGGCAACATGAAAAAAAAAACATAGAAAACTGGGGCATTTCGGGTGTCATATCGTGAAGTTAGATTTTTTTTTTGCTTGGTATAGTGTTGAAGTGAAGGGTATTAAAGAGTCATTACATAAATATAAACAACTTCTATGTTTAAAAGTAATTCGAAGTGACAAATTATTTCTTGTTCCCTGGCGTATAATATTATTCGATGACTTTACAGGTCAGATAGTAATTAATAACATAAGCTGGGAGTACCTCCACGTGGTGAAGGCGGTAACAATTTTATTGGCTAAAATTCCATTTATATGAACTATACTAGCTGTCCCGCGCAACTTCGTCTGCGTCACATTTTCCCCGTTTTTGCAACATTTTTCAATGCTGCTCCGCTCCTATTGATCGTAGCGTGATGATATATAGCCTATGTCCTTCCCCAGGTTAAAATCTATCTTCTTGCCAAATTTCATTAAGATCCGATCAGCCGTTTAGTCGTGAAAAGGTAACAAACAAAGATACAAACAAACAGAGTGACTTTCGCATTTATAATATTTGTATGGATCCAGCAACCAAAACTGGCGGGACCCGTTACATTTTTATATTTTCAAGCTCTAATGGGTCCCGCCTGCTTCCAACATTTTTTTTCCGCATTCGTGTTATTTGTTATTTTTAATTACTTTTTTTTATACATCACGAACTAACAAGATATAAGATTAACATGCTTAAAAGCGGTTGGTGCCCAAGTCCATCCTGTATTTAATGTATTAGAACTCATAAAACAAAGCATGGCTTAATCCACCTACCAGCGCATTTTTGCCGCAAAGCTAAACGTATGGGGCCTCTGCTCATACTGAGAACGCACGGGCATCACCACACCTGTTCATTGCGTGATGTCGATTTCAGACTCAGATTTTTTAGACCAACCTCAGATACTTTTCCTACGCCATATTATCAGCAATATGTATTTAAATCAACTAAGTAGTAAACTGGAGAAAAAAATCAGGTCAACAAAAACCATTGCATGCTCTTGCTGTTTCAAAACGGTCCATATAAAAGCTTGACCAAACAAAGTGAAACACGTGCTCCAGACACTTGATACGGTGTAAATGTGACCATTGACGTTCCGGTCGTGCTCACGGCCGCCCATCCGTGGCCCAGGCCGACCTTACACCGCATGTAAGCGATCCTTTACAGTCAACTAGTGACCTGCAACGTGTTTGTGTCTGGCACTCTTATCCAGAACTGGCGGCATGACATCGTGAAATGTTGTTTCTTTGGTTCGAGATCCCGAATAGACATGTAGTTATATTTTCACTAGTGCCCAAAAAAATATCTTACATTTTTCGAAACTAGTATATTTCTGTTTTTAAGGGGAAGCACCATCATCTTCCTTCCCCTGTCACATGTTACTTGGGGATCGCGCAACACGTTTTGTTCTTGCATTCATTTTAAGGGGAAGCGCTAGTAGATAAATTACTTAACTCATTTGAAAACTCTTTAACGTGACGTAATTGAAATTCCGCTTAAACACGCGTTTCCAGCTATGGACAACTGGCAGAAACTCGAGAGCTTGAACTTATCCCGGAACAATCTGACTGTGCTACCAGCTTCTATGTGCAAGCTTCAGAACCTGAGGAGGCTTCACGTGGATGACAATAAGCTGGACTTCGAAGGCATACCCTCGGGGGTCGGGAAACTAGGCAGCCTGGAGGTGTTCTCAGCTGCTAACAATGTACTGGAGATGATTCCTGAAGGACTTTGCAGGTAGGCACACTGGTTGCAAAGTATAACTTTTTTATGTTTGTATGTATGTATGGTTAATACATATATAAATAATGATGAACCACTGAACACTCAAATGACACTTAACCTCAAGACGTTTTCAAGCTTTCTGCTCCACAACACCGCTAAAGTGTCAGAGATAATTATCATGAAAATTTACAGTGTTATATGAGAATGCCAACGTAAAGTTGCCAGCCTATCGGTTTTTTATCGGATACATTTAGGAGAGTGTGCTTTGGAATTACACAATGTGATTCCCCCATCCTCATTCTAACATCGGACGAGTAGAGATACGGCGAAGCGTCACCGTTATATGGTAGAAGTTCCACGGACCCGAACAAAGCGCTATGCTTCCACATTTATTGTGCGAAACGACTGTCTATCAATGCCGGTTTCTCTGTTCCCTGAATGTTTATAATCTGGATCTTTTCAATGCTCGAGTAAATCGGTTTCTTCTAGGCAAGCGTGCTCCACGCATAGGCTGCATTATAGCTTCACATCAGGCAAGCCGCGGCCAATAGCAAGCCTAATTAGTATTAAAAAAAAAGTAAGGTTTTCTGTGTGCAGGAAAAGCCGTAATTATTTTTACATATCAATTATGCCATTAAATAATTATCAGAAGAACGAACAAGAATGTTTCAATGACAAAATGTAGGTCAACTCCAACAATAATTTGGGGCATTCCCAAAATAAAGAGGTCAAGAACATGCCTCATTATTCACTGTCTTTCACCACATTTATTTAGTCATTGAATAATGGACGACATTGAAAAATCACGTCGATCTTCTGACATTATGTTAACATTAATGTAGGAATATAGTGAAAATGTAAAACTGTATCCTCTTTTCATTAATCATCAGTCGCATCTGCCAAATTTAGTGTCAGATTCCACTGTCATCACTGTTATCCATTGAAGCGGCGCTTATGAATTCTGCTTCCTAAAATACTATTGTCTTTACCTTATTGAGCAATGTAAAGTACAGAGCGAACAGGCCGCGTTAGAAACACCACCATGCGCTCCATAACTGAGGTTGCAGATGTTTGGGGAAAAAATAGCCAAGCTAAAGTAGGAGTGGTCTGACTACGTAGCACGAATGTACCCTGAGAGTTGGGCACGGATCGTCACTCACCGGCGGAGGAAGACCGCGGCGAAGGTGGTGTGACGATCTGCCCCCGTATTCACAAACGCTCAGTTTCGATTTCGATTCGATAAGTCGTATGTCTATCTTGTTTTGGCATTACGAAAGCGAGCGAGATAGACATACGACTTTCCGAATCGAAATCGAAACCGCGCGTTTGTGAATAAGGGGGCTGGTCTTGTTTGCGAGGTGAACATGAGATCGCATACGATAGAGAGGTTTGGAAGGAGAAAGGGGAGACCTTTGCCTTACCAAAAAAATTAAAAAATTTACAGAGTTTTTTTTGCAATGTAGTCCCTATTTGACCTAGTGGTCAATTATCACCTGATGGTAAACAATGATATTGTAACGGATGGTCGCGCGTAGAATAATTTGTCAAAATGATTTAAAACACAACTTTACAGTCTTCCGCAATCCCATATCACAAAACATACTTTCACACTGCAAAACATTGCGTTTCTGACAACGTTCGCTCGTGTACTCGTCTATCATTTAATGCTAAGTTATGCGACACAAATATGTTAACAGATGATCTATTAACATGGAAGCACACATTAATTCTTCTACAGCCGTGTTTTAATCATAAATCGTCTTGTTACACCCGCATGTTAGATTATAAATTGAGATATTTCGTCCGCTCAATGGCTGTCATGCTACATAAAAAAAAATAAGATGTTTTTCTGGCTTGAATAGTTTATTGCCGTAGTCTTTTATGTGTTATGTTTGTAAGAAAATGTCATGTGATTCATAGAAAATAATATTCTGGCAGCTAGGATGGTTCATGAATTATTTTTGTATGATACGTGATACATATTTATATTATCAAACGAATTAATGTATGCTTTATCTGTATTTCGCAATATATTTGTTGGATACATGAATTTGAATTAGTATGCAAAAACTTTAAAATGATTAGCAGCCTAGATAAATGCGTGGTGCGTGATTTAAGATCCCTGTGTCCAGTAGTAGATGTATATTTGCTGATGTTTTTTTCTACTAGATGGAACATCGACACACAAACACTTACCAAATATTCAGTACATCATTCCGAACTTCACATAGAAATGTGCTGTTTCTTACAAAAGCGCAATACCTACGCGGTCAAAATGTAAAAAACAGCTCACTTTTTTGAATTAGTGTTGAAAAAGGCGATCACCCAGCCTCCATACATGTTTGGGCTAATTTCAAAAGCCGGCCAACAAAAATAAACTTATTATTTGAATAGAGCATAAGTAACATAATACACATTTTTTTTGTAAATTACATCCAAGTCGTAAATCAATTCACCGAGAAGTTACTCAACCACAAAATATCTATGATCACCAAATTTTGTTGATGTTCTAAACAAATTAACCATGTTTTTTTTTCATGTATCCAGATGTGGCTCCCTCAAGAAGTTAAACCTAAGCTGCAACAAGCTCATCACTTTACCCGATGCCATTCACCTGCTGAGTGACTTGGAGAGCCTGCAACTACACGGTAATCCTGACCTGGTGATGCCTCCGAAGCCGGTGGAGCGAGCGAGAGGCGCTGGCCTGCAGTACTATAATATCGACTTTTCGCTGCAAGCTCAACTGCAACTGGCTGGCGCTGCGACCAGTGAGCCGACTACGCCTAACAGTGAGTATTAACGTCTTCGTACATTATTTCGTCATTTATTTATAAGAATAAGTACGCCAACAGCACAGTCACTTGTCAAATAAACTTTCATCTAAAATTGGCATTTTAGTAACCATACAAATAACAGGTATGCACGACATTTAACTAATGAATATTAGAGACAAGAAAAAATAAAAGGGTGTGTCCAGTAGACCTAAATCCAGAACAATACAAAAACAAAACCATTAGAGCTACATAGACGTACACTGTTCGCACTGTTGATATAGGGAACGTCTGTATGAAGCGAAACTCATAGAAAAAACATCGATGGGGTAATCTGTCAAGTTAGACCTTTCATTATAAAGCCTCGCCATACGTGTGGGGGGCTATTAAAGGTGGTATTTAAAGTGGATGTAGACAATTGGAAAATGCGATGGTGTCGCTTGCTATGCTGGCAAGCCCTAAAGTTAAAATAGTCAACTCATTGCGCATCTATGGAACCATATACGATTTTGTATAAAATAAGAAAGTCAGAATGGATCCGTCTTTCTTATAAGCTAATCATCTTAAAGTGCCCTAACCTATCATTGTAATCCAGTATAGCTTTTCGGATCCCATTCTTCATACATAGATACCTAACAAAACGGGCTTGGACAGCAGAGTGGATTCGGCATCGACTCTGTTTAATTTGTGAAGACCTTTAAAAAACTAAAAAGTCCATCTACGTAAAGGCAATTTTTAAAGAAGTACGCTTGAGGTGTGAAATAAAGCCAAATTTGACATACTTTGTGCTTTTGTTGTACTTTAAATCACTTAATGGAAGAATAAAAAGTATTGCGCCGACCCCAAATAACATGAGACAAGGTCAGGAAGATGAGCATAACTTATTGTCTCCACTAAACACTATCGACCAGGTTGATGGCACGGGTAGTTTACATTGAGCCTTGTTCAGTGTCTTAATGGGCACAATGTACACACAGCTCCATTAAGTACTTACCCCCCGGCCTTCTCGGCCTGAGTGTTGAGGGGTTCGCACATACTGACGCTGTCTGTACCAGACCAAAAAAAATAACTACTTCAGAATGAAAAAAATACCCAGTTATTTTGCAGGAGTAGATGAAGCAGGCTTTTCATTAATTGGATTTAGTTCACTAGAACGAAAGAGTGAGGCTGAAGCCTAAAATGAATAAAACTTCGGGAAGAGGCTATTTTGACATGTTATACAAGAACGTAGTTGTTGTAGTTTTGTAATTATCAGCATATTTTTCAAATGTAAATGTAGCAACATCACAATAAACTTTTAATAATATCTACGCAGGTGTAAAATCAGACCCAATCGCGCGTAAAATGCGCTTACGCCGCGGCCGCGCGGAGCCCGAACAGCGGGACTCTGCGGTCATCCTCCGAGGTATGCAGGAGCAGGTCAACACACAGCACAACGACCAACGGCTTGAACAAAGGAACTCGGAGCTCAAGTGAGTTGATATTTACGGACCTTGGGATTTAAGGACCTTGTACTCTTGTGACATTGTATTCTCGAACGATATTCTTCCTAACCAGCACGCGTAGTATGACCGACGTAGAAACGGGCTATGTCGACGGAAGAATCAACAAACTGACACATTGTCATTGTCTATCTGTCATTATGTCTATTATTCTGTAGACAGAACTCGTTTCTACAGTGGTCATGCTACGCCTGCTGCATCGTACTCGTGCCCTTATCCCATTTTATTTAGTTCTAGCTTCTGCCCGCGACTTGGTCCGTTTAAAAGTTTCTTGTTTTAACATAACACACATAGGACAGGGGTGGCTCAGTGGTGGCAGCCCCGACTTACGAGCAGTAAGTCGTAGGTTCGAACCCAGGCAGGCACATTACTTTGTGTATTTCATTACCGCTGCTCTCAAAATGGTGAAGGAAAATATCGCGAGGAAGCCGGCATGTCCTAGAACTAAAAATTAGAAGACATGTGACATCTACCAAAGTACCAACCCGCACTGGGACCGCGTGGTGGATTAAAGCCCACTCCCTTTCATTGAGATGAGGCCTGTTTCTCAGCAGTGGGCAAGCTGAGCTGAGCTCGGCAATAGTGTAGCTTATCTTATATCAGTAAAATATTTTTTGAAACGGGATAAGTAGTATCAGAGTAGAGAATATGAATTGGAAAACACAGGTTGACACAGTGTGTACAAAGCTAAGGGCAGTGTTGAGTAAGTTTTATATCCTGAAGGCGCCGTTGAGTAGGAAAAAGCTGCGTGTCATTTATTTTGCTCTCGCCGAGTCACTGCTGACCTTTGGACTAAATACGTATGGGCGTATATTTAAAACCTATCTGAACACTATTAAATCGCTGCAAATTCGCTTTATGAAATACCTTATTAACCCACAAACAAAACCTACATCTATATATATAAAAATGAAACCCGTTTTCCTTGGTCACGGCATCACGCGTGAATGGCTGGACCGAGTTCACTAATTCTTTTTTTGTTGTATTTGTTATTATTAGGAGAAGGTTCTTACGGAAAAAAATATTAAGAAAATCTCTCAGAAATATTGAAAAATATACATTTAATTTTGCATATTTAAAAAAACGCGCGTAACGAATGTCAATGTCATTCACAGCCATAGACTATATTAAAAGAGCATTGTTTGTTCAGAAACGTAGTTACTTAATTAAATTCGAGCATCATTTGTTCGGAAACGTGGTTACTTAGTTAAATCTACTATATTAAAATAAGTCGGGTTTTCCTTCGTGACACTATAACTCCAGAATGCACGAACCGATTTTCACGGTTTTGCATTCGTTGGAAAGGTCTCGGGCTCCGTGAGGTTTATAGCATAGAAAATTCAGGAAAGGTAGGGTAGGGTAGGTAGGTAGGTAGGGTAGGGTAGGTAGGTAGGTAGGGTAGGTAGGTAGGGTAGGTAGGGTAGGGTAGGTAGGTAGGGTATGTAGGGTAGGTAGGTTATGGTAGGTACGTAGGCAGGGTAGGGTAGGGTAGGTAGGTAGGGTAGGGTAGGTAGGTAGGTAGGGTAGGGTAGGTAGGTAGGGTATGTAGGGTAGGTAGGTAGGTTATGGTAGGTACGTAGGCAGGGTAGGGTAGGGTAGGGTAGGTAGGTAGGGTAGGGTAGGTAGGTAGGGTATGTAGGGTAGGTTATGGTAGGTACGTAGGCAGGGTAGGGTAGGGTAGGTAGGTAGGGTAGGGTAGGGTAGGTAGGTAGGGTAGGGTAGGTAGGTAGGGTAGGGTAGGTAGGTAGGTAGGGTAGGGTAGGTAGGTAGGGTATGGTGGGTAGGTAGGTAGGGTAGAGTAGGGTAGGGTATGGTAGGTAGGTAGATATGGTAGATAAAAAGTGCATTGCAACGCATGCCGGGGACAGCTAGTGTAAAGATAATTATGAAAACTTTTTATTATATGTAAGGTACTGCCTGTACATGAGAAGGTCAAGTACCTGCTGGTTCAAGAACAGTTCTACAGCGAACAATTTAAAATAAATGAGCAAAATAGGTACAATACTAGAAGCGTTAGGGAGCGTAAACTCGTGCTACCACAAGTAAAAAATTACTATGGAAAAAGAACCAACAAGTATTTAACCCCTACACTTTTCAATGATCTCGATTGGCTAAGAAAGGTGAACAATAAATTAAGTAAACGCACACTAAAAAATAAATAAAAAATTGTTTTCCTTAATGAAGTTGTCGCAATATGTGAAAATACCTAACTTGTTGTTGTCTAATAAAGTTTGACCAATCTCATGTTAACGAGTTTTAAGCATTGGAATGTTGTACTCATAAGTTATATTGAGCTAGTGTTTATAAGTCAGAAGTAGTGTGCACGCACCTGAGGTGCGTCGGCTAAATGTTTGTAGTGTAAATGATTGTACTGTAAAATGATTGTGACGGCGCGGCCCGCCGACCGGCGCGTGTGTCGGCGGCGGCTCGCGCTGCCACAATACTTGCTGGTTTTTTTTTTTTGTGAATGGTGTCTCGCATTTCAACCTAGGAGGTTGTCGTCTGCTTAACCGGACTATCCCGTGGGTGCCTTAAGAGTAAGACCTCCAGCCAGGGCATAAACACTTACAAACTAAGCGACTACACGCTAAGGGCACCCCCTGTGGGGTACGAGCCTCGGCTTAGGGCGTCGCTGGGAGGACTGCATGGGGGCAGGCTGGATCTGAGTGATATCATTATTTAGGGGCTGATTTAAAACTACTGGCACAGCATCGCGGGCTGGCTCGAGCGAGGGTCGGGGAGGAAATACTTGCTGGCTGTTTAGAAGCTAATTTATATTGCTTTCCTTTTAATTTTACGAACCAAATTCATAAAAACAAGACGAGCGCTTATCCCACCGACAAACTGTCACGCAGTTTGGTGGGATTATGAATGTTTATAAACTGTTTGGTCCAGAATAAACGTTTTTTATTTTTTTATTTTATTTAAATTCGTTACGTTATAGTTGAACGCTCCCTTGTAACTGATGGACTCTACTGAAATCGTCAATCTCGTTAGATTGCCGTCGACAATAAAAGGTAGTTCAGTTAAATACTGTCTGTTATCTGTTATTGTTATTGTGTTTATCTTACGTCAAGAGTTTGGATTGATTGTTCTCTAGTGAATCCAAAACAATAAACAATGTGTATTATATCTTAGGCCGAAGCGTTGGGACGAGAGTCTTGAGAAGCCCCCACTAGACTATTCGGAGTTTTTCGACGAGGACACTGGGCAGACGCCTGGACTCACCGTGTGGGAGATCGAGAACTTTATACCTGCTCCTGTTGACGAGGTAACGTGACGTTTTAGTTCGAAGTGAAATATTTAATTAGTATACAACAATAGCCCATAGCGTAACAAACTTAAGGACTGACGTAATTGGGCATAGAGAGAGTAAATAATAAAACAACATAAAGAACAGCGTTATAAATATTGGGCTTCCATTTTTTAATGATTGATTGAGTTTGTTTTGTTTTAATTGTTGTTGGTTTTTGTGCGTTAAAGTGAGTTTGAGTTTTTTGCAAATTAATTAAATACATATTAACTTACTAAGGGGTATCGTATTACCCAGTTACTGGGTTGTGGAGATCAGATAGGCAGTCGCTTCATAAAATACTGGTACTCAGCTGCATCCGGTTAGGCTGGAAGCCGACCCCAAGATAGTTTTGGAAAAGGCTAGGCACATGATGACGTATTAACTTCTCTTGCATCGAAACAATAATGAATGAATACCGAGGTGCGGAGTGAGATTGTCTGTTTGCATAAGAAACAGTTTAATTATTGGAACGTTTTGTGATGCAGGTGGCACACGGCAAGTTCTTCGAAGGCGACTGCTACATAGTGTTGAAGACGGCCATTGAGGAGCAGGGCCAGCTGTCCTGGGATATACACTTCTGGATTGGCTCGAAAGCGACCGTAAGTAGACAACGTGGTCGGCATCGATGGTCCTGCGCCTGATCCCTCTCTGGTCCCATCGTACTAAAAGAGAAGGAAATAAGAGTGCGCCCGTGTCTGCTAACACACTCTTGCTTGTGTGGTATATCTCGCGCTGATGGTTAATCTGTGCTCAGATTCGCCACCGTTACCAAGAAGGGTCGGGTGAAGTGTTATAATATGAGAACCTGGGTTTGATTTCCGGGTGGAACAAATTGTTATGGGGTTTCCTCATCAGGTTTTTTTTACTACCGGGTACTACGAGTACTACTCACGGGTCAGGTCGATAGCAATAGGCCCGCCTCCTGTACATGGGACTTAAAAGTAACTGGCGAAATGTGATTGTTCTATAAGATACCCCTCTGTTTACCCCTTCGGAGTACAGGCGTGATGTTATGTTGTCAGCTGGACAAGGCCGCGTGCGCCGCCATGCACGCCGTGAACCTGCGCAACCTGCTGGGCGCGCGCCGCACACAGCGGCACGAGCAGGCGGACGAGACGCCCGACTTCCTGGCGCTGTTCCCCATCCCGCCCGTCTACATCCAGGGCAGCCACACGCCCTCCGGCTTCTTCACTGTCGATGACCCGGTTAGTACGCGGTGTGAAAGAGACGGAGCTGTACAGTCACGGCACTCACGGCCAGCGATATGTAAACACCTAGCAACTTTTAATAAAGATTCTCTCGTTCTGTTATGATTATTTGTAACTCATATTATATATATTTTATTAATTTTTATTGGCTTGTTCTACCTTTTGTAGTAAGCAACGACTTATTGTCGGGCCTACGTTGCCTCCCACAGTTATGTACTAACGCTGTAACACTCAAATATTGTAAAACCAAATGATTTTAAAAGAGTAACCATGGAGTTTCTTGCCGGTTCTTCTCCATAGCATCTTTTCTCGACGTTTTATAAGTGCCCATATACGCCTATGTAAAATAAAATATTTTGATTTTTATGAAATAGATCCTATCTCAAAGTCATTATTTTTCGCAAAAAAACGCTTTTAAATGTAGCAACATGTATACATATTCGTGCTCGTGACTGTACTACCTTCAGTTGTTAAAAAGTGGATGCGATAAGTGGTCTTCGAAATTCAAAGGTTCTTATGTTTTTTGCAATTCGCAGGTATCAGGTTGTTTGTTGATGATTTGAGATTGTAAAAAAATGTGTATTTACTGAATTATAGTCATTAAAATCATTAATAAGACTCCTTAAGTACTTATCACCTTAAAGATTGACTATTTCACACACATTTAAGGCTTTACCTTATAATTCTGCAAAAACATATTTTTGTTATAGTCGTTAATCAATCAATTGACCTTATGATCTGCAAATTTCAAAAAAAAAACTTAGAAAAATCGACTGGCTAACTTATCGCTTACCCTTGTTTTTTTCTCTGATTCGTACCCATGTTCCATTTTAGTTACGGGTTTTCCAAAAAGTCTCGATACTCCCTACGTGTTCAGGCTAAAAATGGCCTGATCATCTATTTGTATACACTATGCTTCGATGGTCTAGTTGTCGTAAATGCCGCAGCTGTGTATGGTATCATACTCAGCTGCTGCGTTTACGACAACACGGTTGGTTACGGTTGGTACGGTTCAATTCCTAGGTCGGGCAAAGTTTCATTGGGATTTCCGCCAGGAATTTCTCAGTAGCAATTACAGAGTCTGGATTTGTGTCCGGCGATAAGCTAGCCGACATTTAATTGGACTTAAATATAACTGGCCAACAAGTACAATGGCCCTATAAAGAGGCTAAGTGCGGAAACAGTCCCGCTAACCTAACCTACCTAACTGGCCAGCAACCAATCTAATTAAAGCCTAAGGGCTGATTGCAGATAGAT
Source organism: Cerastis rubricosa (assembly GCA_949152445.1). Taxonomy (NCBI): domain Eukaryota; kingdom Metazoa; phylum Arthropoda; class Insecta; order Lepidoptera; family Noctuidae; genus Cerastis; species Cerastis rubricosa. Next base: position 7,067,195 of record OX424540.1, on the reverse strand, counting down.
AAAAAATAGTAGATTGTTGCATCGAGCGCAAAGTGAGTCATTAATGCACGAGTGTTATGTTGGTGCCCGAGCGCATGCGAGGGCACTAAATTATCACGAGTGCATTAATTACTCACTTTATCGAGGTGCATAATCTGCTTTTCTTTCAACTACCCTGACAAAATATACCTACTCAAAATAAAAACTCAAGTTAATGAAACAAAGTTTAATTCATCTTCCCTTCAAACATACAATTATTAAAAGTGCAGTTATTAAAGGTTATTAACAACTTCATTTGCAGCTGTTTTATATTTTCTGGAGTTGAATTCATATCGCTATCGCTGTCAATTTCCATGATTATTTACCTTTTTATTTGGTAAATAAGAAGTATCAAAGTTTTACAATGGCACAAAATGCGCGCCATTTGTTTTTTTTTTCATCATGTCAGTTTCATTCAGCCGAGTTTTACTTTCAGCCAGTAATCTTTTTGATCTAATCCGTATGCATTAGATCAAAAATATAATTAATTGCATTGGTGTAATGTCTCCTATTAAGTTAATAAAATGTATATTTTATTAACTTAATAGGAGACATTACACCTCTGTGGTAAATTTAATTCTAAATTTAAAATTTAAAACAGTGCAGTAATGAAAAACAGTGCAATAATGAGATTTCATATAACTTTTCTGCACTGTTTTGGTTCTAAGCAAAAAAGACATCCTTTGTGATCGGTTTTGTAGTGATTAATGATAATATTACTGCGTAGTTGAAAGAAAAAATATATAACTGGCCACATGTGAGTGCACACCTTTGCCTAATCAGAGCAGTCCGCCAGCCCTCCAACCAGCCAGACCTCTGCCGGACCAGTTATTTTTTTCTTATTTTTAATTTTCTCTTATGTTTACCTCTTTTATATAATTTTGTTTCTGTTAATTTTAACCAATTTTTGTTTTGTGCGAGACTAATATTTTTTTTTTCTTCTTTTCGAATCCTTCGGATTAGTCATGACGTTATGTTATATTGTTGTAGCACTATGTGACCCGTCTGTACCGCGTGCACGGTGCCGGCAACAGCATCCACCTGGAGCCCGTCGCGGTGCAGGCGGAGTCGCTCGACCCTCGCTACGTCTTCGTGCTGGATACCGGCCTGCTCATCTATTTATGGTGAGATTACAAAAGAAACAATAGATTATTTCACACACATACAAATACAACGTGTAACGTTAAATGCGCAAAATCTGAAAATAGTTTGATCAGAATAACGAACAGAATCAATTGAACCACTTTTTAAAACAGGTCACATTTTTCAAAAAATCTTCATTAAAATTGTTGCCCTGTCTATTTGTTCATAGGTCAAGCCATAAACTGCGCAAACCCCGTAAAATAGGTAAACAAACACAAATGTTTGTCGGCCTATTTAAATTTTCTCATACGCGGGAAAAAAAGAAAGAAAGAAACGATCAGAATTGCCAGTAAAACTAAAACAGCACAAATAAAAATAAATACGTAAATACCTTTACGTATTTTTAAATGTTTTTTTTTTCTCTCTGAATTAGGTCAGTTGAATTAAAAATCATTTGGGGTCTCTGAGGTTTTGCGCATTTAACGTTACACGTTGTATACTGCAACGTTCAATAATAAAACATAACCCTTCCTTCAGTCGGCTAAAAATATACAAAGAAATCAAAGAAACATAAATAACTTCAACTATAAGTTGCACATAGAACTTTTACGTTTTAAGGTGTAATTTTGAAATTAAAATTGAAACTGTAATAATATCCGTCATTAAGACTGTCTAAACTTGTTTTTAAGACTTACAAAAGCGCACGGAGCGAGTGTCCGCTCCGGACGTCCTGTTAAATAAATAACATAAATATTCCTTAGTTAACAGACAACAATTGCTCCAATGAAGATGTAAAATTAGCGCTGCTACTGCTGCACTAGCGTATCTATATAGAACCTAGCGTATCTATTTCAATATAGATACGCTAGTGTGCATCTGCGTGAATTTTACAAACCCACCAAAATCAAGATCTTCAAGGTTAGAGTGCATCGGATTTTTTAGGCAAGCGTATTCCACTCTAGAGGCTCACTCTTATACACAGGTACGGCAAAAAAGCAAAGAACACACTAAAGTCCAAGGCCCGTTTGTTCGCGGAGAAGATAAACAAAGAAGAGCGTAAGAACAAGGCGGAGCTGATCGCTGAGCCACCTGGCAAGGAACCCAACAGCTTCTGGGAGACGCTGGGCTATCAGGGAGATATGCCGTATGTGCCACAAGTAAGTGGATGCAGTGGTTTTTAGGGTTCCGTACCCAAAGGGTCAAACGGGACCATATTACTGAGACTTCGCAGTCCGTCCGTCTGTCCGTCCGTCCGTCCGTCCGTCCGTCCGTCCGTCCGTCCGTCTGTCACCAGGCTGTATCTCATGAACCGTGATAGTTAGCCACTTGAAATTTTTACAGATTATGTATTTCTGTTGACGCTATAACAACAAATAATAAAAACAAAAAAAATATTTAAGGGGGTTTCCCATACAAAAAGTTTTTTTTTTTTTCGTTTTTATAAATAATGGTACGGAATCCTTCGTGCTCGAGTCTGACTCGCACTTGGCCGGTTTTTTTTTTGTATTATGGTAATTCATGTGTAACTAGGTTATGATATGGCAAGAAAGGAGGTGTCTGATGAGATGACGAATAATAGAAAAGTATGGAAAAAGAAGGCATGCTGCGCCGACCCCAAATGAATTGGCATAAGGGCAAGAGAATCATGATGATGTGTAAGACTTGGCACCTTGGCACCCCGTTTATAACGGCAACTGGAGGGACCGCCATAATACATAGATATCGTTCAAACGATTAGTTTACTGTAGGGTATGGAGTATATTTTTCTCAGGACGCGGTCAGATTGTTACTCTCCTCTGTATCCCCATAGTATGAGCGCATAACATTTTCATTAATGTTTTGCATTCTTTGCATGCGCTCAATGACACAGGGTCACAGTTCCTCTAGGAGCTGGAGCTCTGTCAAGGGCCGGTGGACCTCGAGGTCCTAAACCGTCCGGCGCCCTGTCGCCGAGCAGGTGGTGGCCCCGTCGCTGGAGCTCGAGGCAGCTGTGTCGGCCGGGGTCGGCGCGGTGCCGGCGGGGTTGAGCGGTGGTGGGTGAGGCCCGAGGTGGTGGGCGTGCGCGTCGATAGTCAACAACCCTCTTCACCCGTCGTGCAAGTGTCATAAGGCTGAATGGCTGGTGAAATAAGGGTGTACTATTAGGAACATCTCCGCCTAACGCTATTGCTCTGGCTAGGACCGATTTTATATTACGATAAGCAACTTTTTTCTGTGTTGTAGGAACACGTAGCAGATGAGTTCTCGTGGAGCAGCGCGCGCCTGTACCGCGTGGAGCTCGGCATGGGCTACCTGGAGCTGCCGCAGCCGGACGTCACGCCCCTAGCGCGCGCCGTGCTGGCCACGCGCAACGTGTACATACTGGACGCGCACGTCGATGTGTTCGTGTGGTACGTACACTGTACAGGCTCAATAGAATTAAAATAGCCACGGACGTCGAAGGAATCGGCCGGCTAAGGCCCTTCACTTCACCTGTCGGTGTACAGAGTTGAAACCGGAAAAAACCAACACTATCCTTGCATATTTACATCTCCTTGATGAGCACCACAGCACCACGTAACTATTGATCGTTTGAATTTTAAGGCAACACCTAATCTAGATTAATATTCGCTTCTAATACTGCATCATACCAATAAATTATGAATACCTCGAACTGACTCACTGTTGTTCTTAATAGGTTCGGCAAGAAATCCTCTCGTCTAGTCCGTGCAGCTGCTGTCAAATTGGCACAGGAACTGTTCAACATGGTGGCGAGACCTGCACACGCTCTAGTCACCAGGCTACAGGAGGGGACTGAGACACAGGTACGCATATCACTGAAAAAAACACGCAATTAAAGGTGACATTTTATTAGTTAGCGCCGATATCTGAACTCGATTAAAAAAATTTTTTTTTTTGGGTCAACGACCGCAATTCTGTGAATTTTAATGAAATGTAAGATAACCAAGATCATTGTCTGAGAAAAGTAAACATTTTGGCAGAAGTTTAAGAATACAGGGTGAAAGCGACACCGACGCACGAACGCTTACATGCAATCAGTACATCATTCCGAACCTTAGATTTTTTTGAGTATTTTTTTTTAATCAGATCTTTCACACATCTTTACGTTTAGGTAGTGCTCTTGTAGGAAACAGTTGATTTAAAAGAAAACTGACTGCTGCTGTGAAAACGTGGTAAGCGTTTGTGCGTCGGTTTCCCTTGCACCCTGTATATTGAGGTTGTCTTTGGAACAAGCATTTGACAAAACGTTAACCCAGCATAGAGTACACAGACGCTAACGGACGGTACGGAATAGTCGTAAGTCCCAGTACCAAGAAGAGAAAATATCTATCTTGACGAACAACAAGAGTATATTTTATAAAGTGAAACATATCTTATAAATAATTAGTGATCTTTTTTCTATCACTAGGTATTCAAGACATATTTCCTGGGCTGGGAGGAAGTGATAGCGGTGGACTTCACGCGCACGGCCGAGTCGGTCGCGAGAACCGGCGCTGACCTCGCCAGTTGGGCCAAGCAACAGGAGACCAAGTATGTACTTTGCGATAGATTTTACTTAGTTTTGTTTTTGAAATAAACAAAGCTCCAGTTTGGCGTGTACGATCCTGCCATCATCGGTCTTCAGTTTCGTGAGCTGGCTTTTCCCAATAGCCAAAAACTGTGGAACCTTTATTCCGTTCAATTGCGTCTTTAATACGCTCGGTATTAAAGCGGCGGAGGTCACTTTTCAAGGATTCAGAGATCCGTCTATTGAGCTGCCGGTATTTCCACGCCTCGACTGAAGACTGCAGGATCATCTCACGGCGTTCCTTCATGAGCTTTGTTTTTTTTTTCGAATGGGTAATCATCAAATAACCCCTTCCGCTCTGGGCGGAGCGGAAGTCCTTCATGGGCTTGAGAGTATGATCAGAGAGTTTCTTTCTTTCTCTCTTAGACCCTGTCGTATGGATAGTTTCCACGAATCCATCATTGAATTCGTCCACTGAGCTTCTTAGGCAATCGAAACGATTCTGGAGTCCAAGCTGAAAGCTCTCGGGGTTTTGGATCTGGATCTGTGCTGGTCGGAGCGTAGACTTCATCAGTCTAGCTCTTTCAAGCTTAATATTGATGTTCAATGTGCCTCTTACCATGCGTTGATGGCTCCCAGTTTTCACTGAATTGATCACAGAGACATCATTGAACATTTGCTTCTTGGTTGACATGATGAAGTCAATCTCATTTTTAGTTGCACCATCGGGACTCTGCCAGCACGCGTATCATGACCGCCGTAGAAACGAGCTATGTCGAAGGAAGAATAGACAAACTGACATATTGTCATTGTCTATCTGTCATTATGTCGATTCTTCCGTCGACAAAACTCGTTTCTACAGTGGTCATGCTACGCGTTCAGGTCCACTTCCTGTGCTCACGCTTTTTGAAGAAGGAGTTCATCATATAGAGGCCCTCCTTCTCCATTAAAATAGCCAGTTGGTGTCCCCGGATAAGCAGGATACATATGTCTAAAAGTTACCAAAAAACATTTTCGAAATGTCTTTATAAAAAAGATAATTGGAAATTTCTGTTTTTAATGATAATTTATATTCGGTCTATTTTAGCTGTAACAATATTTTTCGAAAATCTTTTTAGTATGAAATGTCGTGAGGTGTAAACGCTCTTGCAAAACCCTTCCTTTTGTCGCTCTCTTACATCTATGTATACACGTAAGCATATCTAAACCCATTTGACTTGCCCAGGGCGGACCTCTCAGCTCTCTTCACACCGCGGCAGCCAGCAATGGGCGCTGCGGAAGCCAAGACCCTGGCAGACGAGTGGAACGAGGACCTGGAGGCGATGGAAGCATTCGTGCTGGAGGGCAGACACTTCGTGCGCCTGCCGGACAACGAGCTCGGCGTGTTCCACAGCTGCGACTGCTATGTGTTCCTGTGCAGATATGTGCTGCCGGCTGAGGTAAGAAAATAAAGGGCCTAGGCTACACCATCTTTACCCGCTTTTTACTTACTGTTTTAATCTATTTGTTTAGTTATAAGTTTTCCATACTTAATAAATAGTTATACAGTTAGAGGTACATGCCGGAAGTGACATCTATTGATGTCACTTCCGGCAGTGACAGAATGTGCCATTAAACCAAGCCACTTTTCGATGGTGATGACACTGTTCAACAACTAGGTAGCTATTAACACTTTTCAGATAGGGGGAAGTGCCAAGGTACCCCACGAAATTCTAATTTTCTTAAGTTTTTTGCTACACGTATGTATTATCCTATTGAACGACTATTTCATGAAAAAGACATTCGGGAATCATTTTCTGTTCAACATTCAGCCTGACAGTGACTGGCCTGCAAATTACAAAATAACCGACCAAGTGCGAGTCGGACTCGCGCACGAAGGGTTCCGTACCATTAAAATCACTTAAAATATCACTGTTTTGTGTGGGCCACCTTAAATATTTATTTTATTCTGTTTTTAGTATTTGATGTTATAGCGGCAACAGAAATACATAATCTGTAGAAATTGCTACTGGCTAACTATCACGGTTCATGAGATACAGCCTAGTGACAGACGGACGGACGGACGGACGGACAGCGAAGTCGCAGTAATAAGGTCCCGTTTGACCCTTTTGGTACGGAACCCTAAAAACAGAGGCCAGCTTGGCACTACCAGCTTAATTCATTTGTTTGACGCCTATATTTTACTGTAAAATACTACGTGTGTCACGATCAAAGTGGTAAATAAAACCAGACCAAATAACTGTCTGAAAGCATGTATCTCCTCAACAGCCCGAAGACGAAACCGACGCTACAAACCCTTGCGAGCCCGAAGACACAGACTCCGAAGCGGCGACCTGGGTGGTGTACTTCTGGCAAGGCCGGCGCGCGCCCAACATGGGCTGGTTAACTTTCACGTTTGGACTGGAGCGCAAGTTCAAACAGCTGTGCAAGCGCCTCGACGTCGTACGCACTCACCAGCAGCAGGAGAGCCTCAAGTTCATGGCGCACTTCCACAGGCGGTTCATCATCAGAGACGGCAAGAGAAACCAGAAACTGGTAAGTTATTGTTAACAAAAACGAGTAAATATTATCTAAGAATGAGAGCAAGGATAAATATTACATAACAGGACTATAAATTGTATATTTATCAATGTTTTATTGTAGGAATCATAAGACCAGTTGTAACATTAAATGTGCAGTTTTAATGCACTCGTACGCTCCATTGCAGAACTACTTAACATCATGCCTGAACTCCCCAAGTTTGGGGTAACGTTTAGTCGGTTTAAGGAGGTGTGCCTAATATGACACCTTCTCACATATTTGGCCAGTTGTTTAAGTCTAATAATAGGGAGCGCACCTATCGCCATCAAATCCAAAGCTTGGAGGCGTAGATACGAAGGTTGGATTTGTGCTGTTCCTGATGGAAAAATTCAATAACTTTTGCCAACCCGGGACTCAAACCTAGTACCTCATTCTCAGCAGTAGTGCTTGCGACCACTAAAGATGCAGCACTATAACTAACAATTTTGCTTTAAATAATTTTGCTTCCTAAATGTTTGTCAGGAGGGTCTTCCACCAGTGGAACTGTTCGAACTACGCAGCAACGGCTCTGCGCTATGCACGCGACTCGTACAAGTGAAAGCTGACGCCACACAATTAAATAGTGCCTTCTGGTAAGTAAAACTACGTTTTTTTTTCCTTACTTTCGTACACAACACAGCTCATGTCGATGTCGTGGTAAAGCGATTTACTATACAGCAACGTGCTAGGTGAACTCAGAGCAGATTATGTAGCAAGATATTTGAAAACATCAAATCATTTAGACCTATAATAAAATGACGAAATTGCCTTCAATAAACAATCATGATATACTTTCAACTAATAGAGGAGAACTAACCTAACCTAGGCTTATAAGACGATAAAGGTCCAGCAGTCAAAGGTTGATGGTAGAAAATGCCTATGGCATTAAGTCCGCTAGTTTACTATGTTTTTAGGGTTCCGTACCTCGAAAGGAAAAAACAGAACCCTTATAGGATCACGTTGTTGTCCGTCTGTCTGTCTGTCAAGACCCTTTTTCTCAGGAACGCGTGGAGGTATCAAGATGGAATTACATCAAATACTCAGGTCTACGGTCCCTTGGAGCTGTGAAAAAATCAAACTACTAAGCCAACGCAATCAAAAGATACAGCCGTTTATGCCGCAAATTTTCAACACTCGCAAGGGAATCAAAACGGACAGGGTACTTCCCGTGAACTCAGAATCTTGAAATTTGGTACGAAGCAACGTCTTATAGCACAGATAAAGGAAAAAATGCGAAAACAGTAAATTTTTAGTTACAACATATAATAAAAATATTTTTAATATTTTTTGTACGGAACCCTCGGTGCGCGAGTCCGACTCGTACTTGGTTGGTTTTTTTTTAATTACCAAGGACAAATTTCTATATGGAGTTCAGAATGATGTACTGAGTTTTCGCGTCGGTGTCCATGCCACCCTGTCATCATCATCATCTTCCTGCCCTTTTTCTTCCATTCCCTGTACCCTGTATTGTCAAGTGTACGGCAACATCTCTCAAGCTCCTTCATTGTTACAGCTATATCCTGAACGTGCCTCTCGAAGGCGCCAACGACACTTCATCAGCGATAGTATACGCGTGGATCGGGAACAAGAGCGATGCCGACTCCGCGAGACTCATCGAGCAAATCGCAGAAGAAAAGTTCAACAACCCCTGGGTCAGCTTACAGGTAATTAGAATATTATAGTTTTTTTTTATTTATTTATTTAATAATTTATTTCGCTCTCAAAGTAGGTGCCACAAAAACTGTTTGATTTGATGGTTGGACAGCAGCACTTTAACATCAGATGATATTATGGTGCATGAGTCATCAGCTGTTATATATGGCTGAGGATATCTAAACAAGAATGTGGATTAAGTTGTACACACGACGAAACATCAAGCTTTACATATCCAGTATAATATGGCCTCGCTTTGTGTAGATTTCTAATACAATGAGAGACTCCAATGGATAATCTACCAACTCTCAAACTAAGTCAAGCTTGTATTTTGGAAGTTGGTATTGTGATTCTACTGGCGACCCACCACTGCTTCGCACGCCGCCACCTATCGGGTCCAAAACTATGCTACCTCCCAAGCTGGTACCAACCATACAAATTTACAAAATTTCTTTGCAATAGGGTAGGTGGTTTTGGAAATTAGCGTGTACGAAAGTGATTTTTATATATTACATTCTATTTGCTATCTTGAGACCGTCTTTAGATTGAACGTAGACGTTGACGGCACGTTGTCGCTACATAGATGTGCGTTCCCGACCGTTTATCGAAACAAAAACCAGTTACCTGATGAAAGAGATAAAAGATTTCATAGAGAAGAGACAGAGAAATAAAGATTTCAACATGTTTTATGTTAATGTTTGGCCAATGGGCACAATAAGAGACACACTTGCATCAACAACACGTGACTGTGTTTGTTTGTACCGAAAATACGACAGGTTTCCACAGCGTGTTCGCTCGACGAACGACTACTCCGGAAAGCGTCTGATGAGAAGGCACTAGGCAAATTTTAATAATGCAAATTCAAGTAGATAACACAGTGGTTGCAGTTCTCCTTTCATGCCCATCATGCAGAACCACCTGCACCTTGCAGGACTTCAACGAAGTTAACAATAGGGTTGCGCAGATGGTTACATACTAGTATTTTGTGTTCAATCGACACGCAGAGAAGAAGAACAGAATTTGTGAACAACTAAAATAACATGTCCATTCAACAACAGGTTCTCACCGAAGGCAGTGAGCCCGACAACTTCTTCTGGGTAGGTATCGGCGGCCGCAAGCCGTATGACACGGATGCCGACTATTTGAACTACACCCGGCTGTTCCGATGCTCCAACGAAAAGGGATACTTCATCGTCTCCGAGAAATGTACCGACTTCTGTCAGGTAACTCATTCTATAGGAATTTTAGTTTCTTTCCAAATGTCTTGGCTTTGAATCAAGCAGCTGTCTTGCAGCAAGAAAACAGAAAAGGCAACTAATCGTATTACCAGTATCACGTGATGGCATGTTTAATAATTACGCGTGACTCCGGTAACTCTAAAAAACGGTGCAATATCCAACGTTTTCGTAACAGGCATTTCGCTAGCAAGTGTAATTTGTTTTTTTTTTTTTCTATGATTAAATAATAATTTCATGTAACTCACAAAAATATTTTATATTTTGTCTAGGACGATCTGGCGGATGACGACATTATGATCTTGGATAATGGCGACCAAGTATTCTTATGGCTCGGTGCCAAGTGCTCTGAAGTGGAGATAAAACTGGCATACAAATCAGCACAGGTAACAAAATATTACAAATTTCATTATTTATCAAACTTTAAGATTCAGTGGGCCAGCTATGTTGGGTGTAGAACCAATGACTGTTAGGGTAGAAGTGTTCTTGAATGGAGACCGCAAATCGACTAGCGTCACGCTCAAGATCGGCGAAGCAACGTTCTTCGAATGGTGGCTGGTAACATCTGGATTTGCCGAGAATCGAGTTGAATAGCGTATGGAGAGTCCTGTCTGTGACAGTGTTGTAAAAGTGACAATGTCGCCTCTTTGCTTCAACAACGTGATAAGTCACTCGCCTCTTTGCGTGCATAACGTAATATAATTGATAAGTGACTTTCCACGTTGTTGATGCAAGGAGGCGATGTAATGGCTATAGAATTAAAATAATCTTTGTTTCACCATGGCCTAGGTATACATCCAACATATGAAGTCAATGCAGCCCGACAATCCCCGCAAACTCTTCCTGACGCTGAAGAACAAAGAGTCAAGACGGTTCACCAAGTGCTTCCATGGCTGGGGAGAGCACAAGAGGCCCCCAGAGTAAACACCACGTAGATCTACATTTCCAACGACTAGTAACCATTAGATGCCTGTACCTAGTTTTCTATGAGTGAGCTTTAGTTACGTAAGTAAAATTGAGGCACCGTTTTGTAATAAAAAGACATGAGAAACGTTCCCTCCATCACATTGAAACCGCAATTGGTCCGTGCTATTTTGGTTATGTTTATTTGTCATTAGAATCATTTCGTAACATCGAAACAGTATTGAATAGTTTGTAAGTCTGTATAATTATATTGATGCCACTACTAAGGTGTTTTGATAAAACTTTAGTTTTTGAACAGATTTTACAGACAGTAATTTTATTGAATAATTGAAGAATTTTAGTATCTACATTATGTGCTTCCAGATAAATACATAGTAGGGAGTATAATTTTGATAAAAATTCTACCACTGCTCAAATCCAAGTTACTGTTTTTCTGGCAAGTTGAAGTTCATCCTCAGTCTGTTTTCTTTTGTATGAATTAATATGGAGCAATGACTACTTTTGTCTCTCTCTTCCCAACAATGCCCCAACTTATGTCTCTCTCTTCATTAGTAATTGTTGCACTGTTAGAATATGTTGCGGTTTATCAAAAATGAAAGACTGAATCATGCCATTATCTCATTTATTTGAACTTTCATCTGTAAAATATTAAGCACAAGTGTGATGAGATTACACAAAATGATTATTGCTACATTTGTGAGAGTAACTTTTGACTAGATAAGCAGAGATTGCCTTTTGTGTGTTACTCCAGTGACAAATGAAACATGCATTTTATTCACAATGCATTTATTATGACATGATTTATTTTGAAGTAGCTTGATTGATTTAGCTGTATATAGTATGCTGTTTAATATCTTACAATCATATGATAATACAATGTATTTATGTAAATAAGAGATTTTTATAATAAAATAAAATCGATAAATTAAAACAAAATTCCTAAGTATTGTGTACAATGCTATTTTGATGTTGAGCACAAAATTTTAATGTTTTTGTAACTATCCTTATAATAAATTATAACAACAAATGTGAGTCTTATTATTTAAATTTATTATATTAAACCCGCATGAAGTAACATTATCTGAAACATAAAATATGGTTCTTGTATAATCATAACAGGAAAGAATATTTAAATTAGTTAGTCCAATAATACTTAGGATTAGGTAATAACAGTAGTTCCCTCTATTTGTAAATAGATTTGTTAGTTTTCACATAAACTCGCTCCTCTCGCTTGAACGTCCATACATATACTATATTTGTATGAGTGGATGTTCAATGACAGAAAACTTGTTAATGTTGATATCTAGATGATTATTTACTCTTGTAGTATGCAGAAAAGGTTGTACCTGAAATGTCTATTTAGTCGTCATCGTCGTCGTCATCTGAGGGAACAAACAGTTCGTTCTCCTCCAGGAAATTGGCTATGTTTTTACTAATAGCTGCTCCTATGAGCAGGCCTGGCACTACGGCCAATACTATACCCAGGAGACCGCCCGGACTCTTCTCTGGCTCGGGGAGTATAGCACCAGTCGGGGTAGTCGTAGCGGACCTCCTTTGAATGGCGTTCTTATGTCTTGTCAAATTTCTAGATTGCGCCATCAATCGGGATAGCCGAAAAATAGCCATTTTGTTCACAATTAAGTGCGTTGAGTGTTTTTTTACTCGATTATTTTTAGCCAGCTGCAATAGCTAGTTCTTAGAGTTTCTGACACTGACAGTGACATAATTTGTCAATAACAACACCATAGAGGAAAGTAATAAATCGGGTAAGCAATACAGTGATCCCAGATTATATAACATGGGAGTGCTGTTTCAGGCTGGCTACTTTTTTTGTTTTTAACTTTTTATTATAAGGCTGGCTTGCACTGGCGAAACATTTCCTTGTATAAAACATGTTGAAATCGCTGTTTCTCTCTCTTCTCAGTTGAAATCTTTATCACAGACAACATGTCCCGATTTCGCTTACTTATGTCCATATTACGCACAAGGCGAATGCAGAGTTACTGTTTCCAAAGAGTAGAAATACTAATAAATAATAGCAGTAGCAGCAGCTTAGACAGTACTTGCTAATTTACTTGGCAGTTGGCAGTAGCTTAGTACTTACATAGTAGTATGCTTTATTATCTGTTTAGTAAAACCGTTATGTTTCATTTTTGGTGTACAACAATAATAAAGTTTTATTCTGTTCTATACCTATACCAAACGGATACTGTTTCATTAATTTTAAAACTACGTTTATATTGGCAACAAATTGTGGCAAAAGTAACTTCCACTGTGGAAGTGATAAAATGATAACTGTCAAGGATAAAATGTGGAAGTTCCACATTTTATTATACAAGATGTAAAGGTAAGTGTAGAAGGTTGAAAGTTTTCTTGAGTTCTCCAAAACGTTCATCCGATCAATTTTGAGTGAGTTGAACTGAGATGGTAGTTTACTGACTGATGGGTTTCAGAAGAACATGCGATGCCCTTATATCACAATTTATTTTGTCCTAAAACCTTTTGCAGTCAAGATTAGGCCATCATTGATTGTGTTGACTTTTTGAACCAAAATCGAACACGTTTTAATATGTTGCCAGAGTAAAAATATATACAAAATGTGTATCAGGTTTAGAACCTACCACAAAATGTAAACAGAATTTACGATTTTTATATTTTTTTAATTCAATATTCAAAGTAGAAACAACAAGAAACCAATAATGCAAGAGCTAATTTATTTTATTTATGAAGTGGCGAAATGTTATGCTAATTAAGTCTAGCAACTCAGCATATTGCAAAATGTCAACTTGATGTAAAACGAAATGAACAAAATTTTAATATAATTTATTTATATTTAACGAAAACTGTTTTTCTTAGGAGAAAATGAATGTAACGTTAATCAGTTTAGAAGCTTTAATTTGTAAGTACTTTTGTATGATATTACCATTGTTCTAAGGGGTTTTCCTACATAATGAGAATGTATTTGTTGTTCGTTTGCTTAGTAAAAGCTACACATGAATCTCTGCCATGTCCGGATGCTGCGGCATTGGAGGCGTTTTGTGCCGTGATGCGGGACAATGCGGAGGGCCCGCAGCTGGCGGCGCAGGCCCTGGCAGCCCGCATACACACTCCGAACGCTCGCGAAGCATTACTGGCTCTCTCAATGCTAGATCGTTGCATGCGACGTTGTGATGCCGGTTTCCATGCCGAAGTCGGCAAATTCCGCTTCCTCAATGAAATGATTAAGTTAGTTTCGCCAAAGTATTTTGCTGATCGAACTTCCCCTGAAGTGCGGACTAGGGTAAGAACACTTTTTCGGAAAACTTTATTTCTCAAATATTTTGTTGAAATTCTACGAACCTATGCTATCTAACTATTTCTGATCATTGTAGAAATACACTAATATCGAAGGGAGGTTATACGCCTAACTGCTTCTACAATAATTCATGATAATACCCAGAACACATACTTTTAGATAAGTTTAAATACCAAAACACACTGAGAGAATAATAAATAATTTGTATCTTTAAACTGTTGGCATTTTGAGTCTAAGTTAACTTTTATTATCCTCATTCACATGTTCAATAAAAAATGTATAAACCAAGTACTTTTTCCTCATATTGTAGGTACTACAACTGCTTCATGCTTGGTCAATTGAATATCCAAAGGAATCCAAATTTAAGGTAGCATATGACATGCTTAAGAACCAGGGTGTAGTGAAAGAGACCCCACCTCCTTTACCTCCAGAAGATGCAGTGCCTCCTCGGAACAGGTCCAAGGCGGCCATATTTGAAGATGAGGAGAAATCCAAGTTATTACAAAAGTTACTGCAGAGCAAAAAGCCTGAGGATCTGCAACATGCAAACAGGCTTATAAAGTCTATGGTCAGAGAAGTAGGTATATTAGTATGTAACATTTATGCTTTCCTTAAACAAAGCAGCTGATGTTGTTGGATTTGCCTATTCTTCTATTCATATTACAACTGCAACTAGAACTACCATATCCACAGATTATTGTACACAGTAGATTGAGTATTAACAACCTGTAAATGATGAGCACTTCGGCCACAACTTCATCTACGTAAATTGTGATATAAAATAGCCTATATTACTTGATAAAGATGTAACTTTGTAATGGAAGATTTTTTTCAATTGGTTAAGTAGATTTTGAGATGAATCCTAACAAACAATCAAATCTTTCCTCTTTATAATATTAGTTTAGGAAAGGAAACTAACCATATAAATTACAATGCTTAAAAACTAATAAATTAAATAACTAGAATAAAGTATAAAAGGGTGTAAAAAACTCCTCCTCAATGCTGTCTGCTGGTAATGTACCTAAAAGACTGGTAGCATTGCCACGTTGTTTGGCAATACTTAGCCTCTGGCCAACCAAAGTAAAAGCCAGCCCTTGGGTTACGGGAAGCGTTAACTAGGCGTCTCCGCAACCGCAGCGGGGGCGCCAACACAGCACGATGAGCTTGGAAGATAGATGGCGCAAGAGTATCGACGCAAGTTGCGTCCCACACTAAAGGCTTACCCATCTTCCAAGGAAACAAAGACATACCGTCTGGTCTTTTGCCATCGTCGCGTGCCAAGCCAATGGGGTCTATGACAGCTGGAACACCGACATGAAAAGAGCTCATCGGATAATGTTGTTTATGTTCGCTTGCCGCGCATTAGGTACGGCCCGCATTTCGACTGCATGACAGGCCGTGGTGTCCGAGGCTGTGGACAGCTTCACCACAGTGACTCTGATGAGAAGTATATGAATTATAATTTTGCTTTCATAAGTAAAAACAGCAAATTAATAGTATGCAGGAAATTAATATACATAGTTTAAAATTGCTTTCATATTTCAGTAGTACAGGTAATATAACAATTTAATATTTAAATAATAAGATTGTACCAAATTTCGTCTACTCTATAAGTATTGCCATTCTATTTGTTCTGAACATCATAACAATATATAAAGTTAAAATAATTTCTGTGTTCCTTATGACATGACCTCTTGTTGTATGCTTAATTGGGTCAATTGTACTAATCAAGCTAACCATATGAAAGCGGGATATGGTTGCCATGTTGATATTTGTATGCAACGAAATTATACTCTAGCTGAAATCGGTCCATTTCTAGCCGAAAATTCTAGGACAGACGTCTGCCATCCTGCAAAGAGCTCTTGATGATTATGGCATTCATTGCCCACTCTTTGTCGCACAGAGGCCGGTCTCCATGTCTGGAGAAATAGTAGACACCCTTTAAGTAACTAGCTTTATCCTTTGAAATTTCGATTCATGACTTTGGAATCTGAATAAGGACAACTGTCCAATCGTGTTGTCATTAATTTTTAGTTCAGGCCCCTAACTAATCTTATGTCCGTATGTGATGAAGTACGAGTACGGGAGTAGGAAATGACCGTAACTTCGGCCGAAACTACGGATTTCGTGGTTAAAGAGCCTCCGAGCAATGGACACATTGTAGGCTGATTATGGGACAAATCTTAAATAAACCTCATCTACTCTCAGGAGGAGCGCCGCAATGAAGAAAGTAGTCGTCGCGCCCAAGAAGTGGGCAACGCGTTAGACAGCGCAGAACTCTTAAGAGAACTACTCGCCAACGCTGAAGACGCGTCCCCAGAGGAAGAACAGCTCATCCACGAGCTCCACATGTCCTGTGGAACCCTGAGACTGGCGCTCCAGCGACTGGCGGCCTCGGAGACGCAGCCCGACAGTCTCAGTGAGTGGACCGGTTTGTTATACCCAATCATTATCATTGTGATGTGTGTAGTGTTTGTTTGTATCTTTCATTTTGCATTGTTACTTTATTCGTAGTATAAATATTTTTTGCTTTCTTTTTAAACCTAAATATTTTCAGTACACGCTTCACTTTGTACTCACACCACGAACATCTAACAAAGAAATGTATTCAATTCCTAATTTATCTCAGACATTAGCTATTACAAGAGAGAGTTTTAAACTATACACGTATTTTGACAACTGAAAGAAACTTGCTGGTGACCGTGAGTCACACATAACAAATAGTATGTGCTGCTACGGTTACAGGATGCAGACGAGACCTTCTATATAATATACAGCAATATTCTACTAGCTCCTAGTATTACAGTTACGCACGTGTGCGTTCGCTTCCGTAACCGTCCCATGCACAGACTGCGGGCTCCCTGTTGGGTCCATAGATGCATATCGACACTCGTAAAAGCCATAAGGAAACATAAACTGGTGTCGAATTTTCAATCTAATCAACTGGTCAGGTAGTATTATAAATTTTATCGGTTTAGAGATTCGACTGCCTATTACCATCGACATGGTGTGAGGGATATTTACTTTATAAACATCATTATCACCTTCCAGCCCTAGACCCATATTACTTGGGGTCGGAGCAACACGTATTTTTCTTCCATTCTAGTAAGCCGTCACACAACTTTTTTCTTTTGGACATCGATTTTTAGGTCGTGGCTAAATAATAACAGCCGCACTGGTCGATCTTTAAGATGGGTGACCACCCATTACATACCGAGTTTCCTCCGTGCTTCGGAAAGCACCCTAAGCCGTTGGTCCCGGCTGTCATTTGTAGATCTTGATAGTCGTCACAGGTAGTCAGTGGCCCAAAAGTCTGACAACCAGTCTTACTAAGGGGTATCGTATTACCTGGTACTAACTGGGTTGTGGAGGTTAGATAGGCAATCGTTCCATTTAAAATACTGGTATTCAGCTGCATCCGGTTAGAATGAAAGCCGACCCCAACATATTAGGCTAGGCAGATGATGATGGACATTGACTTAAAGATGTCATCATCATTCTCTTGCCCTTATCCCAAATTATTTGGGGTCGGCGTAGCATGTCTTCTTCTTCCATACTTCTCTATTACTTGTCATCTCATGAGATACCTCCTTTCTTGCCATATCATCCTTCACACAGTCCATTCATCGTTTCTTTGGTCTTCCTCTACCCTTATACCCATCCACATTCATACTCAAAACTTTCCTCACGACATTTTCCTCATTGACTTTAAGATGTGTGACGAAAAATTTGATTCTTCTTCTCTTATTGCGTGGTCCAGAACCATTTGCTGAATTTATGGCAACAGTTTGCGCGTAGATATTCCTCACATCCTGTATTCTTGTCCTGTCGAGAACTTTGAAAATTATGTTTGCCATCGGCTCGCTATATTCAAAACCGTTACGTACCTGGTTTGTACCAAAAATCAATGAGCCGAGTGGTTTCTACACTAATCCAGTTGAACATAGATAATAATGCATGTCATTGTATGCTGTACTGATAAGCTTCGCCTGAGTAGTTGCTGTTATCTCGAAGCTCTGTTGTTTGAGAGATTATCTGTTCCTTGATACTGTGCTAGACTACTGGCTACTGAATGCGCTGTGATTTTTTTGTTGCTAGTTTAAAAACAAACAAAAGAAAATTACCTGAAATACTTGACCGTAAATGTGATTAAGCTGACGTTGTTAACTTTTTTATCGTGTAGGAATAGCTAAATTACAATAGTTCATGACATATCACCACACCTGTAATTCCCGAAGGGTTAAACAGAGGTACCCTATACAGGGTGTAACGGAAAGGGTATATCTTACATAGTTAAGGGACCATCAAACTGAACATTTTTGTCCATCGGACAAACATCGTAATAGCGAAAAAAATATCAGCTGCCTATACATTTGGGTCGAATAGGCATTGAAATTTTGTATGGGGCAGCAGATAATTTTTTCGCTATTACGATGTTAGTCCAATGGAGAAACATGATGGTCTGTAGCACACCCTTAAGTATGTATATACCCTTTCCGTTACACCCTGTATAGTACGACCTATATTTCGCCACATAGTTCATATCGTGCGCCGTGCTTATAAGACTAGCTAGTCAGCAAGATTTGTAGCTGGGCTGACGACCTAAGGTGCAGTTATAATGCACTCCTAGTTACGACTTGTAGCTGAAGCTTATATATGAGTGAACAGTTTCATCGCTCTTTTAGGATTTTTACACAACTCTTACTTACCACTTTTTTTTATTTCGATTCAGTGAGGTCAGATAGACAGTCGCTTTCTAATAGTAAGTATACCAGATTTTTATTCAGTGGTTGTACCTCAGACAGCAACTTTGACAGTGTAGGCACATCAGAAGGGTTTGGGTGAGCACGCGGTCACATCGGTGTATCTACTGTATTTTGTAGAACAGACACGCGGCGAAGGGTACGACTATATAGCGTACCTTCGGTTTAGGTTATTTCTGAATTAGATTTAGGGATCGAAGAATTGGCTTAAGTTGATCAAGTATAACCACATTTATCGCATTTAGTTCAACACGGTCTCCAGTCGCATCAACCAAACCAAGGCGAATGACGTCGTTTTAATTTTATTGCATGAAAGCTGCTTCTGACCTTCTCAAGATGATTCCGCGTCGATTAGTATGGCCACTCCCTAATATTACAGACAAAAGAACGAGTCATTCACCGCGAATGCCAACTATAATGCCAAAAATGCACCCAAGATCATAATTATTACTTCTTTTGAATCTTATCATTTTGTTTGCCCATTCCAGATGACATTCTACACGCCAGCGAAGTCCTAGACGAGGTCTTCGACAAATATGACGCATATTCTAAGTTTACAAAGGAGAAGAAGAAGAAAAGTAATGCCAAAGGAGCAAGTACTGAGGAACAAGCGTCCAATAGTGAAAGTTTACTGGACTTCGCAGGCAATGTCGGGAAGGGGGATAGTACTGCCATCAACAGTGGTGTTACAAAGAATACGGTCATCGACGAACTTGGGGACATATTCTCTAGTGGAAGCGATCCAAATATTGTTGAGCCGTTGAAACCTGTTAGTCTGATGCCTAGTGGTAAGAAATTTCTTATGTATGATGTTCCTTTCCTGGACAAGGCAAGGGCAAAATTATGTGAAACAGTTTTACTCACCAAACACATGTTTCTTATTTTCAGAAGATGTAGATCTTTTAGGAGATAAACCAAATAAAGCAGAAGGTTGGAATGAATTGGATTCCCTCGGCGAACAGCTCATTAAGCAATCTCTACCCGACCATGTGAAACGTCTCGAAAGTTTCAATGGGTAATTAGAACTTAACAACAAACATACTTACATGTGATAAGATTAGTAAGAAAAAGTAACAAACGTTTTTATTTCAGTAAAACAACAAAGAAAATACCAATGAACGCGTTAGCGTCACCCAAGCACGAGCTCCCTCCACCGACGAACGGCGCCGTATTCGACCTAGACTTCTTTACCAAAAAGACAGAGGAACTACCCATACCGATACCGGAGTCATCCAAGCTTACTAGCAAGTCTTCCCCACCAGACGACCTCATCGTAGACATCACAGATGGACCTAGCACTTCAAACGCACACCTAAGCACCATGGCTGACTCCCCCATAGACAACATATTGGACTTTAGTATATCTTTAGACGACGCCAAATCTAAGAACACATCCCCAACAAAAAGTGTTGAATCTAGTTCTGCCGAAGAAAAGAGAGAGAAGACTAAAAGTGAAGTAAAACCGTTGACGGATATAGATGTGTCCCTGTCTAACGTAACGCCGGGCAATGTACCTCCCATGACGATATTTGAAGAGGAGAATGGTCTAACAGTTGTGTTACACTTTTGTAAAGACAAACCGAGGCCTGATGTCAACGTGATCGTTATATCGACGACAAACAAAAATAAGAAACCTATTCTAGATTTTAGGTTTCAGGGTGTGGTTCCTAAGGTGTGTTTACTCATAATAATTTTTTGTGCACGCATCTTCTGGCTGTCCCAAGGCAATATTTATTGTTAGCCATGTGTCCTATGGCTGGGCAAAAGCCCTCCTTTCGAGTGTAGGTAGACATTCTCCAAGAAAAGAGTTGATTTCGTCCCGACATATATTCCTGTTTGGGATCCACCCTATAGTTACTATTACCGATAGTTTATCAAATTTATCATGTCCATTTAAACTTGCCCTTGGCAGCCGTAATCTACGTCAGCAATTTGAGGTTTTAGTTAACAAAAATCATTACTTACCCAAATTCTCTTTTAATTTCCAGTGTTGCAAAGTCCGTCTCCTAACGCCATCGGGTACGACTCTACCGCAGTACAACCCGTTCTTACCACCGCCCGCCATCACACAGGTCATGTTGATCGGCCGGCCGACACCCGCGCCGCCCGTCGACCTGCGCTTCGTCATCTCCTACACCTGCGATGACGACGCGTGTTCAGAGATAGGGGACGTCAAGGAACTGCCACTGAACCATGTATAGTGCTTATAGGAACTTGATAATCAATTAAAATTGTACAGTTACTGGGTGTAAATGTGGCACTTCCGAGTTTTGGAAAGTGTTTGGCTTTGTAGAGCATTCGTGTCTCTCTGTGACGATTTCTAACTGAACGCGATCAATATATCTAAACCGCGTTTAAGAACTGTCAGTGTCATAATTGTCTAGTGTCACGGTCTAGTTAGATGTTTTAATTGCGTTCATTTTGATCGGCGCAATTCGCCTCAAGCTAATTGCCCCGGGTACTGTACTCGATTATTGGTCGCTGAATGCTTACTTATTGTTTACCGTGTTATCAACGCTTACGTGACGGTGAAATATAAATTCGATTCTCAACAGCATCAGTAAATACTAGCGAAAGAATACTTTAGGGACTGAGTGAGATTTATAATATTTTATTATTATTGTATAATTGATCGTATAATTGTTTCTAGTCGAGAATTTACTACTGAATTATATCGGAAAAAAGGCATTTATTTAACATTCCAATATATTTACTTTTGTGACTGTGTATTAAATTAGGTCTCATGCATTTTTTTTAAAGTTGGAATAATACAAGAAGGTGAAAACGTAGGATAATTGTACTTTGTACGATGTGTACACAGTATTATATTAGTATATTGTTATAAATGAGCGGTTGGTGACGTACTTACTGTGTATCTTATTTTGCAATTATATGTACAATTATTAGGATAATGTTTGTGTTCATGCACCCCATATACCGTGCAATATAGCCTCGGAATAAATATGATTTATTTTATTTTTAAAAGAATTATGTATAAAGTTTATTTACCTGCCCCATTAGCTTAGAAATAATAAAACTAAGCTTCAATGTGTATCATAGACTAATTATTTTTCGTGATCGGCACTAATATCGTATTTATTAAAAAAAATAACTGCATTTATAAAATGTGTTTTATTTGTGTATAAAATAGTTCATGACAGTATATAACAACTCATTTACATAGTAAATGCATCGAACACATAAGAGGTATGTTGTAGTAACCAGAAGCTGTAGTTTTTTTACATCCTACACTTTCAACAGCTGTTGGCTTCCTGTCTACTAAATGCACATGTTGGTATTTTACAAAGAATTTTCGTTACGAACCACTATTATTTTCAGTATATACCCAGTCAGTCAAATTGCATTTATAACAGCATTATGCTAAGATTTATTCAAGCATCCTCGCTGAGTATGGCAGATCTGTAGAAAATTATATGAAAACTACAAAATATGTAACTTAACCTAAACGTTATATTTTAAACTGTTCATTCTATACTCGCATTTGATATACGAGAGAGCTTTTACGATGAACAGATCAACACGCGCGAATATTTACAAATATACAAAAGTTTACAGTAGGTAACTTATTATCAACTAAATAACTTCATAAAAAAAGGAATATGGAATTGACAGACGTCCTTCTATTGATCTCTTTGGAAAGCAGTCAATGGCACTAACACACTTCAAGCACTGCAATTAAATTATGCAATCATCTCCATTTAATGCACATAATGTGACCTTTTTATATAAAAGCAGTGAAATGACGACAAAAAAAGAAGAATGTACAATATTCTTAACATTACTATTCATAGTTAGTCTAAACGGCTTGATCCCTGAAGGCGAGCGCGGTGATCGCCTTCTGATGTCCGCAGTATTCTCTTTCTAGTGTTCCCTTTTCTACATCCCATAGACGAGCGTAGCTGTCCGAAGAACCTTGAAACAAAAAAAACAACAGCATCTATATGTATGTATTATGGAAAATTGTCGCCTAGCCGACAATATTTTTACCAATGCAAAGATTTTTAGGATCGCATCAAGCCACCACCACTTCGGTCGATATTTGGAAACTTCCGAGGTAAGTTGCGTGCAGTTGGAGAAGCCTATGTTCAGCAGTGGCCTGTTGTAATATGATAAAGATTATCAAAATCTTTCGATTTGTGTAATAACTATAAGTATCAAGCCATGTTTTGGCTCCTGCTTTTACGGCTATGTAAACAAATAAAATAAAGATGACCTACCAGTGAAGAGGTATCGCGAGTCGATGCTAAAGGCAGCATCCCACACCCAGCGTTGTGTGTCATTGCGAAGCTCGCGTAGCAACGACCAGTCGCTCGTGCGCCATACCTTCGCCGAACAGTCGCCGGATGTCGTCACCAACATGCTGGAGAATAAAGATGATAATAACGAAAAATGAGTAAAATATTGGGTTACAGTTGCCAGAACATTTGCGACAACATTGCCGAACCCAAATAAAGCATGCCAAAGATGTACTCACGTAGAATCAAGACTGAACTTGCACCTAAGTGCATACTTAGTATGTGCAACAATGTGTTTGAGCGGCACGGGGTGCGGAGCAGCGCCGCCTAGCGACCACACGTAGCAATTGCCCTTGTTGTTCACCGCCGCCATCATCTTGCCTTCCGGGTCGATGGCTATGTCCTGGATCGATGCTTCAGCTTCAGGTATCTGTGTAAATTGAGAAACAAAGGATGTAGCAAGATCGCAATATACTAAGAATGCCGCAATGTGAAAATGGTGACTCAACATTATCATACCCATTCAGTATTGCTGCATTATTTTAAACTTGGGTATTTAATATGGTGGGTGTTGTTTTGAAAACCAACACTTTAAACTAACTAACATTATTTACCATCTAAAGGTTTTCAAAGTCTTCTTCTAAACTTTAACTTACCAACTGTTCATTCTGATCGGTCCTGAGGTCCCACATGTGTATGATGCCACTCTGATCCCCAACCATGATCTGTGTCTGGTCAGGATGAAGCATAACCGCGTTAACTGGCGCCTGCACTTGGAATATCTTCGTGCAACGGAATTGTGGCGCCGCCCTGCGCATTGGGTATTTATTTCACATTTTATTTTAACGAAGGCAACATAACTGTTTTGGCGTTTGTACTATAACATTAGTGGTTTAAAACAGGCTGGGACCAATAATGCTTCCCTTAGGAATACCAAAATGTTATAAAACTTATTATGAAGATAACACATGAACCAGTTTACTAATGAACTAACTATGCTGAGCTGTTAAAATAAGTTAAGATTGGAAATACTGTTGAAAACTTTTAATAAATATTAGAGAAATAGGATAAAAAAGAGAGTCAATTGCTTTAGTCAATCCGAGAAGATCACAAGAATTTCTAAAATCATATAGTTTGCAGGGATATTGTAATTAATATGAGATACCTTTTTACCTTGGGTCCCATATCCTAGCTGTCAAGTCTTCGCCCCCAGTGTACATCCACAGGTCATTTTTCTAAAATCATATTAACTATTAACTAATTGCCTCATATAAGTATGTGTATACAATCCTTGGCTTTAGAATAGGCATAAATCCAATTATTTTTTATACTTTTACACTCACTTGAAAGCCAACTCTGGAGACATTCTTTGTGATGCCCTCAAAATTGACAACTGGGTCAGGGTTGGCACTGGCCAAGTCATACATGCGGATGTGTTG
Organism: Cerastis rubricosa; assembly: GCA_949152445.1. Taxonomy (NCBI): domain Eukaryota; kingdom Metazoa; phylum Arthropoda; class Insecta; order Lepidoptera; family Noctuidae; genus Cerastis; species Cerastis rubricosa. The sequence goes on along the minus strand of OX424540.1, from coordinate 7,042,462 downwards.
GTACCCGCAGGCTGCCACCATCTGTCCTGTTGGGGATATCTCCAGCCCATTTACTTGCTGGAAACACAATTTCAGAAATGAGTAAATACTTAACTTATTATAAGATTATTGAGACAACTTATTATATTTTTATTTTATTTTATTAGGAAAACTTACAGCTAGGCAGACACAATAGTTTTGTTAATAAGGCCAATTACAAGTTTTCACAAATACAATCGTTAAATAAAACAAAAAGAATTAAACTAAAAGACAGTGGTAAGGATTACTACAAAAACATTAAAGAAAAAAGAACACATATTGACACAATAAATGGTTATGGGTTGTCGAAGAAGTGGTTGCAAAGACTCTTCTTCAATTGTAATAAACATGTTGATCTCAACCTCCTGGCAAGCATCATTCAAATCATCATCAAAGATATATATACCAAGGATTGGTTTAAAATTGTATCAAAATCTGCATACAACATTTCTTAAATAATCCATTGATATGAAATGCACTTTCTAAAACTTGTTTTGGATTACAAATAAATTGTCAAGTGGGTATTAGTCTGGTTACATTTTGTGCTAAGTAGTTAAGTTTATGAAGTGGTAAATTTTAACCATACTTTTTATTTATTGGTTTAAAACTAAATGTTTATTTGACAAAATAAACTATGTTATCAAGCTATAATGGACTAAAGTAAATGTAGTTTGGTGAATCTTGTACTCAATGCATGATACTGACATTTTGTCCCTGCCCGTGTTAGGCTTTGCTCTATAAAGTTAAAAAGAAAAATATGTAGTTAAGTAAATAGTTTAGAAAACATACGGAATCAGGGTGCTGCATAGTGCGCAGACAGACGCCGCTGTGTGCCTGCCACAGTTTGATTGTGTGGTCGTAGCCACCTGTCACCAGCGCCACCGCCGACCCGGCGCCGCCACTGCCATCCCCTGACATATCTACACTAATCACACACTTGGTTAACAAATAAAACTATGTGACTCTGTTGGTTAGTACCTTAACCTCAACTACCTTTTCAGTAAATTCCCACAAAAGTAACAAGCTTGATGTATATATTCCTGAATTCAATGAGAAAATTATAATTTCTTGTTCCAATATACGAAGTATTAATTCGCAGATTTCGCTAGTATTTGTTGTTTATTTATTTGAGAATGATGATTGCACCACAACATACTTTGACAGCTCAATCTGACAGCGGCAGAAGCAGATGAGATTACTTGACAAATGACATTAGACACGTTACACACTTATCTACCTAACCTTTTCCCAATTATGATGGGGTGGGCTTCCAGTGTCACTGGATGCAACTGAATACCAGTATATTAAATGGAGCGACTGTCTATCTGCCCTCCACTACCCAGATAGTGCTGGGTATTTGGGTAATACGATACCCCTTGGCAAGACAGACTGATTTTCGGACCACTGACTACCTGTCACAAATGTTAAAGATCTCTAGTGCATAGGAATGCACGGACGAAACTCGGTATAATGTTATGGTTGGGCACCCATCTACGGACCAACCTAGGCAAGCACAGCTTAACCCAAATTCCAATTCGAATGGCTATAACAAACTAGCCACGAGCTTCTTCATTATGCTGGCAATACTTAATTTTGCCACTTTGTGTTTGTGAGACAAAACTGCATGGAAACTTTTACAAATAGTTACAACAAATAATCCCATTAAAAAATCATTAAAGATTGAGTTAGACTGAATCCATGAAATTTTAGGATCAAGTTTTAACAAAAAATACATAACACTAATAACCTTTGTAGCGTGGCGTGGTATCGACTGATGCTATGAAATTATGACGCAGGTTGACATCAATTAACTAGAGCATGGCTATGATTGGCTCGCTTGGTTGAAACACTTTTATTTTCGCATCAGCTTGTAATCACTAATCACCTATTTATTGATTAGGTAGTTATAAGTACATACCTAAAACCCTCAGATAATAGATTTTAACGTAGTTGGCAATTATGTAATTCCGCATTCACTCAGGAACTGTTGGAAAAGATCAAAGCGTCCTCGATTATCGATTCATTTTCATAAAATGGTGTCGCACACCGATAACGATAGAAACGCCTTTATGTACCCATAAGGTAAACAAAATACGGACTAGGTGTTGTTTTGCAAACAAAACATCTATGCATTTGAAAACTGGAGGCCCTAGTATGCCAGCGTAGGTATAGACATTGTCACGTCAACGTGGCACATCCTATTTTCAATCATCCTTTGCCACGAGGTATCACGTGCATCGGTTTTATTGATACCTATATACAGAAGGGCACTTTTTCGACATTGGTCAACCTCAAGGCTATAGGATTTAGGTGTATCGGAATATTACGAAATAGATAGGATTAGGATTGGTGGGTTTGTGAAGTAACAACCTAGAAGAGGAAAAGAATGAAAAGACAAATTGAAAAATAGAATATTTTATATGAAATTACTTTATTGAACATGTAAAATCCGTATTGACATGAGGAATGCTAATTCTCATTTACAAAATAACACAAATGTAAAATTTGAGAGACAAATCACATCGAAAACCTACCTATGAACTAACTAAAAATACAACATACACATCAATTTCCTAAGTGGGATCTTAGCTTAGAGTTTGGTACCATTATCAGCATTGAAATTTACAATGAGAAGAGGTAGGTTTGATTAACAATAAGCCGCCACAAACGTTCATGAAATAGTCTCTAATTTTACATGTTGGTATAGTCTGACCAAAACTTCTATGTCCAAAATTAATGCACACAACTTATCAATACACAGTAAATTAAAAATATGGTATATTCAAATCAAAGCACAGCTTCAACATAAATATGTTATGTTATATAGCAAATCAGGTAATATTGCAGACATACTAGTTTTGATGAAACCAGTTGAGGTACACATCTTAAAGTGAGCATCCAGTAGTCACAGCGAACTTAACGAGGGAGGGCTAACTGTACAATTCCCTGGTGTATACATGCTAACACTTAAACATTATTTTTTTTTGAGGCTTAGAAACCTAGACCCTAGCCAGCGGCAGAACTTTCCAAACTCTGCAATGCTCTTACATACATCTATCATTACCATTACTATTAATACTACAAAACATAAGTAGTAGATAAACAACACATTGAACATTAACAAATTTCATGTGCAGACCAAAATTATTGTTATAGTGCATCAGAAACAAGAGCCAAAAATTTATAAATTCAACTCGGTAAAAAATTATTAAAAAATTGTGAAATGTCATACAGACTTTGGAAAGTCAGTCCCATTTTACTTTGTAATAAATTAAGTCCAAGTAAATTATTCAATATGAACAGTAATGTCGTATGTGTTGGGAGATCATTCGCTTTCCTCCTCCTCTTCCTCTCCGTCCTCATCTTCAGACTCTTCCTTCTTTTTCTTAGATTTCTGTAATAAAATTCCAAGTTAGCATTTGTCATAACAAATAGTTAGTGTGGCTTGAGAAAGCTGACGCGATACTTACAGCTGGAGCAGCCTTCTTGCCCTTCTTCCCTCGCTTCTGTGCCTTCTTGCCGCCGCCGCCACCCTCTCCACCGCCACCGTTCGCGTTGTATGACTCCAGATCTTTCGCATACTGCTCCTTGGCTTTGGCAGCTTTTTCTTCCCACTCCTGAACAGAAAGAAAAGGATATTAGCTCAAGTACATAACGGACAAAGACAATGCGTTAGGATGACGAGTTATTACGTACAGTCTTGTCCTTCATCGACTTCCATATCTCTCCTCCCTTTTTAGCGATGTCTGTAACCTTCATGCCGGGATTCTCCGACTTGATAGATTCTCTCGCGCTGTTCAGCCACAGCATGTAAGCTGACATAGGACGCTTAGGCTTGTCCGTCATTTTTACTTTTTTCCTGCAAGCAAACAAAGAAAACTGGTTAAATATTGAGAAAAATCATGGCAACAGGTTATGCGGGCCATGCCTTGAAGAATTTGATAGGTAACTAGCCTTCACACTGCATATATGGCACAGTAGGGCGGCGTTTTGGCGGGAAACACGCTTACGCGTCTTTTAGATGAAAAAATAAACTTCCCGGTATTGATTAATCGAAAATATAGCTTGATACGATTAAAATTGTTATTAAAAGTCATAAAACAATGCAATTACTAACAAAAATAGTTATCTCCCCATATAACGAGTTCACTGTCCTAGGCTTGGGTCGAAAGAGCCATTTTGTTTTCACGGATTGTGTTGAAAATACGCAATAACTAAAGATGACCTGATTACCAAATAATCCGATGACTATTTACCTCAAACTTATGGAAGAACTGTTCCTGTCCCTTAATAGTAAAGATCCGAGAAATTAATTATTGAAATAAGGCGTCCTTCCCATACCCACGCGTACTAAGGAAAGTACTGCGATGCCTATAGCCATGTTTGAATGCGAATTCCAACGTGGAATGAAATTTAATTCAATGAATCCGTCCGTAAGAAACACGAATACACATATTAAAACACTTTACTTTGATTGGAAAAATAATTGTACTCACCTGATGGCAAAAATTTTGAAATTATTTTTGAACTGGTGCACAACCAAACTATAGACGTAGAGAACCAGAAGAAAATGTATGGAGCTCGAAGCAAATGTTCCCAGAGCAAGCTAGCTTGGGTTGGGGTCGACTCGCGTCGGTACAAAAGCGACATCTATCTCGAACGTGATTGGCCAGTAGAAACGGTTCTACCAACAGCACGGCGAATACAATGCATCGTGTACTACGTATATCCGTGACGTATCGATTGCTTACTTCATATGAATTTAAGCCTTATCGCAAATACATAGGCTTGCTTTTCTATTTAACCTATCGGTCTAGAACATTTGCTTCAGAAATTTATTTTGTCGTATTTCACTGAAATTACGCTTAGAAATGTTTAGATTTTTGCATTTTAAGATCAGAAAACTTACATTAAATATTTATCACCACTACTTTATATATACTTACATAAGAAGTATATCAAGAAATGACCCAGTACACTCAACACAAGATTCCTATCGAAATGAACTCGCGCCCTATTTTAAATGCCGCCAACGTTCATTTCGAAAACGTAAAAAGCGCGGTAAACGTTAGCGGGAAAGGGACGCCAATAAAACATAGCGCTTTGAATGGCAGCACGTTTGTTTACGATTTGATATTTCGTGGGAACTCGAGAAATAGTTTTTATTTTCAAAGAAATAAGGGTGTTGTGTCCTTAGTTCTTAAGGTCATACACCTAAAATACATTCTTGAACTAGATAGTGTATTTGAAATTGAATGACGCGCTGGATACAAGCTGTCATGCTGCAGGATTATTTTTAAGCTCACTATACCGGTAAATAATATACAGAGGTGCATAATTAATTACACACCTTGAGAAAAAATAACTCGATACTTCTACCCAAATAAATGAGTAAGTACCTAACCAGGTACCTACAAGTTACCTTACGAAGTAAAATTAATGATTGATATAGCTTACACAGCTTACGATATCGTAGGTTTGTGCGGCACTAGAATTAGGGAACAGCACCCTACAGTGCCTAATAAGTAGGTAGGTAGGAAACTAATAACTATTTCCTACCTGCCTACTCTCATCATAGATCTGCTATCCTTTTACTATGTTGGGGTCGGCTTCCAGTCTAACCGGATGCAGCTGAATACCAGTATTTTACACAGAGCGACAGCCTATCTTACCTCCAGAACCCAGTTAGTACTGGACCTAAGTACTACTTAATACGATACCTTGTTATGACTGGTTGTCGTCAGACTTTCGGGCCACCGACAACCTGTTAGAACTGTCAAAGATCTTGTTGACTGTGTTTTCCGAGGCACGGAGGACAGTCGGTATTTAATGGTAAGTAATGGATAGTCACCCATCCACAGTCTCCACGGACCAACCTAGGCAAGCGCGGCTTAATCTAAAGATCGACCCGAACGGCTGTTATGACTTAGCCACGAACTCCTCCTACCTACTATCAAAGTGTGCTAATTAATAACACGTGCGAAAGTTATATATAGGTACTGCAGGTGGACTAGAGGCTTATCAACAACTAACTACCAAATCTACATAATTATGTCAATATTCCAGTCGTACCTTCATGTAGGTACCTAAATCCTAAAGGAGGAGCTTGTGGCTAAATAATAAAAATAGTGCGTGGAGTCCCTCCGCGCGGAAGAAGTGAAAGTTAACGCAACAGTGCTTTCATACCCCCTCCATAGTAGCGTTAAACGGTTAACGCAACCTTGCTGGAAGTCGTATAAGAAGTTTCACTTCAATAACAGCCGCACCGGTCGATCTTTAAGATTAAGCTGTGCTCGCCGAGGTTGGTCCGTGGATGGGTGACCATATAATTACATACAGAGTTTCCTCCGTGCCTCGGAAAGCACGTTAAGCCGTTGGTCATTTATGGCTGTCATTAATAGATCTTTGACAGTCGTTACGAGTAGTCAGAAGCCAAAAGTCTGACATCCAGTCTTACCAAGGGGTATCGTATTACCCGTTACTGGGTTGTAGAGGCCAGATAGGCAGTCGCTTCATGTAAAATACTGGTACTCAGCTGTATTCAGTTAGACTGAAAGAAGATTCTTCAGACTGAAGATTGTTTGGGACAAGGCTATATAGGCAGATGATGACCTTAATGTACCTAAATAAGTTTGGTTTGATGGTTCCAGTGGTTGGTTCAGAGTATGAGAGAACGAATCCCTAGGTCCTTAGTAATTTCGTAAGTTTTAAGTGTTAATCTACAAACTATTTTGGTACGAACAGGTACCATAAATTAGTTTATTAGTTATTGCTCATAACTGTAAGTACGTCTGTCAGGTAAGTTAGTTAGCTAGTTCATTTTAGAAGGAAGGAAGTTATTATGTAACTTGTTTACAGCATTTTATGCTGACGATTTTAATTACGATTGCAATTTACCTTTTTGGTTGACTTTTGTTGTACTTACAGAAAAAAAATATAAGTCTGAATTTACTTTAATTAGATAGGTAGCTTAGGTATCTAGGTCGCTTTGGTTCAACAGGTTACCCACCTGAGTAGGTACTTATCTAAATTATAGGTCCCTTCACCTACTTCATTAATTTACTCTGTCGCCAGCCATTATGCTGATCAAAAGCGTATCTTAGCAGGCAACAATGACCTAACGAACAGAGTAACCTGAGTCAGGCAATCAATTTATCTGATATGAATACTAAGAAGGGTGGTGCTAGTATTGTTTGCCAGCACTCTCGGGTTTTAAAATAGGCAAGCCACTATATAGTGAACCGGAACAAATCCTAGCAGAAATACATGCTGTTCTCATAGATGGTTAGATTATCTCTTTGCCCGAGTACCTAATTAAAATGATATAAACCAGCAAGCTATCAAGCAAGTTTAGAAGTGGGAGTGTATCTTGCGTTGCTTCTTATTATTATTTGATGCTGAGAGTTAATTTATTTATGTAGGTTTTGGTATTGATTTTAAGAATATTCTAACATTAAACTGTAATCTTCCAATTTATTAAAGATAGTTTTAATATTAGAAAAAATTCATACACTTCATCTCACACAACTTCGGAATTGACAGGCTGGTCATCAAAGATGGGGATCATAAACAAGAAGTTATTCTGGTCTATGATTACGGTTTTAGCTCTCTCTCCTTCTCTGCACCAAGTATCGGTAATGTAAAAAAGGCTTTACCTGCTACTTGAATGCCAAGGAAGATAATTCTATAAAGTCGGGAGCCACAATAGGTTTATTTAGTCCCAATCTAAAAAGTACGACCATGCCTTACTTCCTCCAAGGATTCAAAGAGTCCATTCCGTCTTCGCTGCAAAGCCTTACCACTCGGATTTCAATTAAACAACCTAGAAAAAGAACTAGAACACTCTTACTCTTTTTAAAACAAGTTTCTATGAAAAACTCTGTGTAGGTAACATTAGAGTGATCTAATATGCGTAATCGGCAAGAGCACACTTCAAGATAAAAATTGGTATGGGTTGAGCATTAGATGACCGTCGTGTTGTGTGGTGTAAGTAACTAAGTTGGTAATATAGATAGATGTTCTACGAATGATGAGAAATAATATTTTGCTCTTGCTAGCCCTTGTTCGGTAACCGGTTGCCACGAAAAATTGTCGATAATAGGAATAAGCAAAAACACAATTCCAGAACCATTTTATTCTACAAATTCCCAGTCTATTTTATTCAACTTTTTTGCCAATAAATACTGCTGGACGGAGGTCTCCGCCAAAAAAGGATGGAGTTTACATAGCCACCAGTTCACCACCTTGGGCTTGCCGGGTTGATTGACCGCCGAGTTGCCGCAGAGCCAGACTTGTTGACCGGGTGACGCTACTACTGCTGTCACCGACTCACCGGCATGACTATGGTGTTTGCTTAGTGGGTACATTTATCTACTTACTTACTTAAAACGCCACATGGGTATTTAGGTTTATTAGCCTCCAGAAAACTGTCCTGCCATTACAGTTCTACTCGTTTTAGCTGAATGAGTTAGGAAATGGATAGTAGAAGTTTCGTGTGTATGGACACGAGGTTTAATAAAGGATTTCTGAAATTAACCTAAACGATTATCATGAACCTACCTAGATTAAACGACAAATTCCAAAACATATAATACTTAGTTATAAACTTATAAAACGCCGGCTTGCGCCTTTCGACGCTATTGAATCAGCTAAATATAATAATGGAAGAGCGGAAATAAAGTGTGGCCTCTCTGTTACTCGCGGTTTAATATTCGATACGGATCAGGTTTTACTGGTTTTAGTGACGACACGCGACGCTTCGAGTTGTTTACGCGCTCTGCCGACTGCCATGCGCTGTCCATTATTATATCAATGCATCTTTTACCTTTAGTAGACTATATTACCTATTCAATTTGTTATAAATTTCCCATGCTCGATACCATTTAGATAGGGGATCGGGCTAATAAATGTGTTACCGTGCGATGAAGAATTCAATAAGTAAAACCAACCCTATTAATAGACCCATGACATGAGAACTTTTTTTAGGTCCATTATGCTTGCTTGCCATGCATCGTTCTCACGTAGAGACGACCGTTACAAGGTCCTTTTTATTAATGCCAATTTTTTCTTTGTAGTCTCGAGGCTTGTCATGTATTTTGTTCATACTAGTAATTGTAGGTCTAGATAACATTACTAAAATTGATAATACACATTGCTATCACATATCAGAATCTTAACAAACAAAAATATCGCCAGTGTACGATTAAAGTTTTGGTCGATTGTGTTCCAAGCGTAGATTCTAGTCTAGATTTTAAAGATTGTTCACCATGAACATTAGAAACATGCCGTTGAATTGTGAATACACAATGGTTGTCATGGCCTCATTTTAGGCTATTGATTTTCGTTTTACTGTTACAAGTAAAAGCAAGTAGCTCTACATTTAGCATAAGTACAAAGATAATACACATTTATCCAAAAGCCATTAAAATAGAATATTCAATATGATTCCATTACTTAGAATATTTTACGCGGTAATGCAAGAATGCATTATAAAGGCGGCAGCACGTGTTGATATCAAGTTATCATTGTGCTGACCGATTAAACGGGCGTCAACGAAAAGTATGGTTGACCTAAACGACTTGATAAGTTTCTTATTTCAACCTGATAAGCACTTTTGAACGTAGTCGATGCAATTTTGTTTCGTTTGAATAAACTCGGTTTGAGTTTTACATGATAAAACAATAAGCCTGGAATCGTTTTGGTTCACGTTGTTTATAGGCATTACTTACATGATTTAATTTTAGCATTTTCCTTATTGGTTTAAGTGGAAATAGAACCGCAATTTAATTACAATCAAATTAAAATAGATGTGATGTATGAATGATACATACTAATTGTACAAAGCTTATTGTAATCGCGCCGGGTGCTTTAATTTTATGTTCGTTTTTTAATACAAGTTTTTTTTTACTACTCTCAAATGCAAATATGCTCTTAAATTATTATTTGCCGAATAGACTCATTATTTATTACATCTTTTTACCCTAACCAACCGCAAAGCGCGCCTTGGCCCTTCTTGGGAAGAACCCGTGCAACACAATAGCATAGGTCCCTTATAAAAAAAAGGGCGGCAACAAGCGCGACGGTTCCTCGTTTCGCCGAGTACCCCATGCTTTGGTTGCTCTATAGAAAGGCGCATTTTTGTTACTTTTTATATGGCTTGGCGCGTCGCTTAGGGGAACCGAGCTCACTGTTACCGAAGTCCCTTTCTTATTGAACTAACGGTCGCAGTTTTGTTTAGAATGTACTGAGAATTTGGGTATCGTTTTTATTACATCTTTAAATCTTTTTAGTTTTTATTGTTTTGCTTATCAACGATTATGCACTAAGCTTTCTCGAGTATGAGAAAAAGGTACACCTGACAATTAGAGCGGAGTACGAGCCGCAAAAACAAAATATTAGAAAACCAGGGTTTTAGCTTTGGTTTGAAGACATGCTTGTCGGCAAATATTTTTGTAAGTATTCTCTGTACGTAGAAAAAAAACAAGGACGCCTCATTCTCTTTTGAAATCTTTAGAAAACAATACTGAATAAAAGAAACGCCAAATAAAAATAAGTCTTATAATAAAATACAATACACTAACACTACAACTAAACTGGGGCTTGGGGCTTCCAACATTCACATAGATAATACAAACTTTAACTTTAAGACAATTACAACTGATCTTAAACGATATTATTATTTACATTAAGTTATCCATCAAGGATTTTTAACACATCAGTACATCACACTTTAACTGAATGGGAATATAATACAAAATATATCACAACTATTATGATCCCTTTATTTTGAGGAAACTTGGATAAAAATGGCGGGAAGAAATTACATGCACGTTGCGAAAACGTAGCTTACAAATTACAGATTCAATAGAACACAAACGTTTCTTTTTTTTATTTTTTCACATGTTTTGGGTAAGATTAGGTTCTTACTGTGCCAATGACATGTGCGCAAGATATACTTTTTGCGTAACATTCAATGATTCTACACAAATAACTAAAAATAATGATTGAGAAAGAAAAATGATGTTTATATCAGTTCTTGGGTTACGACCCTGGTTTCTGAAAGCGTAGTACTATTAATCAAATTTCATGTCCATTGATTTGATTGCCTGTTTTCAGACGACCTATAAAAAAGGAGGTTATCAATTCGACCTGCATGTATGTAATATGGTCAGAAATGCATATTTTTTGTATATGTTAGTCTATACCAGCTTCTAAACATGTGTGCCAAATTTCATAAGTGTTTGTATGTTTGTCCACGCATATCTAAAAAAATATAAGTAAATCGAATTGCAAATATTTTTTAGTTGGCTTAGGTACCTATACTTAAACTTAGGGAACAGTGCAAGTTTCATCAAAATCATTACAGTATTTTGGTTTTTAAATCAAAATAGGTGGAAAAAAATGTCATCCAAAAATACGAAATTGTTTTTTACGACTAACTACTTGTTATAATTTAAAATTGATTCATGACAGGTATGGTATACTACAGCTAAAAAGGGTAAAATAAAAAACTTTTTGCAAAAAGAAACCGTCTTCCAAAAAACATTAACATAACTTTACAATAACTTTACTTTCGGAAGTTGGTGGCAAAAAAGTCAATGAAACAAATAAAGTCACCAACATCCGAAACTAAAGTTATTTTAATGTTTTTTTTGGAAGACAGTTTCTTTTTATAAAAAGTTTTTTTTTTTTTATTCTGGATCTTCATTAACTAGCGTGAGACTTGCTTGACTGACTGACCAGGCTTTCAGTAACCAGGTGGAGTTATAAAACAGGGGCTTATTGTGTAAGTACGTTGTGATTTCAGTCACTTCCGCTTCCGCTCTCGTCGCCAGATCCACCTGAAGACGCTTCAGCTTCCGATGAGTCACTCTTTGCTTTCTCCTTCTTTGACTCCTTGGTCTAAAAATAAAAACTGTGTGTTGGTAATTTGTATATGCGAATGTTTTGGAGTGGCAAAGGTGCCCCGAGTAGGTTGTCGTCAATCCTACCAAAGCATAATTAGCATTTAATTTTCCCACTGCTGGGACACTGCCCTCTCTATGGCAATGAGCTGTAATTATTCACAAGGGCTCCAGAGGGATGCAGCTGATTTTCTGACGATGATTTTCTTCACCGAGAGAGAGAGAGAGAGAGATACAGAAATCCTACCAAAACCTATCTACATTCTAGAGGATATACTGGAAGTTATTCAGTGTAAAGTCAATGACCAAAAAAACTGTATACATAACAGTAGTATAACATCTTTTTCTTCGAATGTGTTTGTACTTCCAATAGCATTTTTCACTCATGTTTCGCCAGATACCATAACATTACGTACAGACGTAAGACACGAGCCTACAACTGGACTAAAGATGTCCACTGCGGGACATAGGCCTCCCCTAAAGTGAGGGGGGGGGTGGCATAATCGCCACGCTTGGCAGGCGGGTTGGCGATCGGAGTACGGTTGTTACAAAAGCACAGAGAACGCTGCTGCCCATTCTCTGGCAAGCCCTTAGTCGCCTCTTACGACACCCACGGGAAGATATGGGATGGTGCTATTCTTAGCGTCCGACACCATACAGAGCATGCAAACTATATCTACCATTAAAAGAGAAGGTAAGAAAAACATCTACTTTAAACTGTTCTTTTCAAGATGCATTTTGTAAATCACTTAAAAAATAACTACAATCTTTTATTTATCAAGACAAAATGACGCGGTTACGTATGCGGCTGCGGTTGATAAGAATCTACACTTACTATTAGGATCAGTTGCGCGTGACCGCGGCAACGTGTGTGGTGTGAATGAATAGTAAATACTGGCCGAGTATTACACAACCTTTATAACACTGAGCGTTTACACCTTACGACATTTCATACAAACTTTCATTTCAAGTCCTTAATTTCCACATACAGGATACAGAGGTTAGGATTTTAGAAATGTCTTTTACAAAATGATAGTTGGAAATTTCTGTGTTTCTATAGATAATTTATAATCGTTCTAATTTACCTGTATAACTATTTTTCAAAAATGTATTTTAGTAATTTTTTAGACTTATGTTTCCTGGTTATGTGTATAAAGTTTCATGAAAATCGGTTCAGTCATCTCGGAAAATAAGGACTTGAAAGTTTGCATGAAATGCTGTAGGGCATAAACGCTCTTAATTTAATTTTAAAATCCCTCCACACCTCTGTCCTAGCCCTTCTGAGATTACACGTCTTATGTTTTGTATAAGTTCAATATTATAATTGAAACGATATACCCTAGTATTATAAAGAAATAATGTTTGTAAGCTTTGAATTAGGAGTAAATGTTCGAAATTAGTCAATTGTTTTAAAGTCATTCTCTACCAGAACGTTTCACTATCGCCAAGTGTCTCATGTAAATGTTAATAATCTACACTTCTACACTAATATTATAAAGAGGTATTATTCGAAACTACTCATCAGATTTCAAAAAATCTTGCACTATGGTATGCTGGCTACACTTAATTACCGAGAGCCTACGATAATTATGTCTATTTGACGTGGAAGAAGTCGCCGACAGAAGCTAGAGGTAGATATTATTATAGTAGTTAAATTCTACGTGAACGAAATCGCAGGCAGAAGCCACAAATATTACAAGAACGCAACAAAATGGCAAAATATTAAATCCTATTTAGTTTGTGACCTTCTCTGACGTCTCGTCTGACGAAATAATTTCAGTACAGTAGTGATATTAGCGCGTTGTATAGAATGTGCTAATGACTCATCAATGATCAAAGTGACTTGTATGAAGCATCTGACTAGCATTATAATTGGAATTATGAGAATTACATCATCTTCACGAGCTATCGGGATCGAGACTAATTTTACATCGAGTGGACACATAGTTTCAAATTGAGTGTAAAATCATCTATATCTATACAAATAAATAAAATGGAAGTGTCTGTTTGTAACATTAAAATAACAGCTTTTTACTACATGCATGTAAATACTGTACATATACCAAAATATTTTTTTTTACAATTTTTGTCTGTCTGTTTCATCATTCTCTTGCCCTTATCCCAGTTCATTTGGGGTCGGCGCAGTACGTCTTCTTCTTCCATACCTCTCTATTACTTGTCATCTCATGAGATACCTCCTTTCTTGCCATATCATTTTTCACACAGTCCATCCATCGTGTCTTTGGTCTTCCTCTACCCTTATACCCATCCACATTCATACTCAAAACTTTCCTCACGACATTTTCCTCGTTCCTCCGCATCACATGCCCATACATTTTGTCTGTCTGTTTGTTCCGGCTAATCTCTGGAACGGCTAGACCGACTTTTGACGGGTCGGACGGACGGACTTTCACTGGCAGATAGCTGATGTAAAAAGGAGTAACTTAGGCTACTATCTATTTTTTAAAAATTCTAAAATTATTATTAAAAAAGCTAAACAATGTTTTTGTTAAATTCCACGCGGACGAAGTCGCGGGCACAGCTAGTGGAAAATATGACGCTTGAAATCCGAGGGGTTAGACAGAGACGCTTTAGTACATTTCCCCATTTATTTAAGTCCTAAGTAATGCGACTGACATAAAGGCTACTGAGAAATTCCTGGTATTGGATTCCTGGAATTAATTTCAGCTGCGTGTTTAGTCTGGACCTATGCAGCTATTTGCCCAGTCGTGTGCGCACACACATTTGGACATATAGCTACGTATATTGCTGCTGAAGACTTAAATTCACATCTTTATCAAATTGGTTTCAATCTGTTTGTTCGGTTGCAAGCGCAACTGCCAATCATGAGGTTCCGGGCGGGCAGTGTTATCGTTAGTTGGTTTTTCCCAGTACCAGTCCGGGCCAGGGTTTGTGCCCGATTGCTGGCAATTGGCTATAAGATGGCCCGGTGTACATCTCCCGCCTACATTTCACTAGTACGGCGGAGGACATCGCGGAGTACGTGCATCAGAAACTCAAGTACGAGGCGAGAGTGCAGCTGCAAGAATCGCGTCGCAACTTCAACATTAAGGCGTTCGTGGTGCGAATACCAACGTGCTATCTGCATCTTGCCTTGGAAGAGGACTTTTGGCCGCAGGGAGTGGTGTTCCGACGCTTCCACGGGCAAGGGCCACATGAACGCGCAGTGTCATAGTGCACTGAGGTGCTACTAACATAGTTTTTAAGTTTCTATTTACTAACACGAATTGTGTTTTTACGATATATATGTTAGTCTTAAGGTATTTATCTATGGGCCAAAGTTGCCTGACAATAAATGAATGTTATGTTTATGTTATAACTAGTGGTCGGATATTCGGATTCATATTTACCTAAAGTACGTTTTTTCCTGGCAAAAGGTACAAAAGTATGGAAGCGGCTATTTAAATGCCAATTTTTGTCGCAGGATTGCGAAATTTCATAATTATTTAGTAAGTATAAAATGCAGTACTCAAAAATATTCGTGACGACGGTAACGAATATTTTAAATTTATTTAAAACCTGGCAAGTTTGTTGAAAATAACAAGGAAAAAATACAACAACTATATGAATTCGTATTTTTGTGCTGAAATGTCGAATGCTAAAACAAAATGGTAAAATATCTTTAATCGATTTTCAACCTTATCGTTAAAGAATATTATAATTTATTTCTAAATCTTAATTGATTACTATACATAAAACAATTAAAACTAGATAATTAAAACTAAAATAACAACTAATTATAAAAGGGCGTCAAAAAACTCCTCCTCAATGCTAAATAGGTCTGGGCATAATTCATTTGGAGCTAAACAAAAAAGTAACTAGACTAGTTTTTTTTTTTAAATAAGCTCCTTTTCCCATACTGACGCGCGCTCCATACTAGTCAACACTCAAACTTTAGGTAAATATGCATCCGAATATCCGATCTCTAGTTATAACTGATTTCATTCATCATTTCGGCCCAAAAGACGTCCACAGCTATTCTGCTAAGACCCGGCACCTTTGGGTATGCAGACGACAGCACTGTTGCTGAGAGATACCTGTCTAACGCACGGGCTACCGGGCCTCAGATCCGGTCTCTCCGTGAGGCCCTGGTGGAGCGTTTGAACCTGTCCTTGCAGGCAGTCTCCGAATGGGGCGAGGCCAATCTGGTCAGTTTTAATGCTGCTAAAACCCAGGCGTGTCTTTTTTCCGCGAAAAATAGCCAATTTCACCCGGCTCCAACTTTCCGAGATGTAACCGTGCCAATAGCAGACCATCTTGAGCTTCTGGGCGTTACTTTGACATCAACCCTCAATTTTGGCTCATATATTGAGGCAAAAGCACAACAGGCTGCCAAAAAGTTGGGGGTCCTTGCAAAGGTGAGAAGGTACTTCACGCCAGAACAGCTGCTCAACTTGTATCAAGCGCAGGTTCGATCATGCATGGAGTACTGTTCTCATCTCTGGGACGGATCTGCCAAATACCAGCTTGATGCACTTGAGTCGATTGAAAAGCGTGCCAAGAGGCTCATGGTCAAGTCTAAGCTCCAGAGCCTTGAACATCGTCGCCGAGTTGCCAGCTTATCGGTTTTTTATCGGTTACATTTCGGGGAGTGTGCGATGGAATTGCATGATCTGATTCCGCCTAGCCCGTTTCATCATCGGACTACCAGACGTACGGCGATGCGCCATCGGTACTTGGTGGACATCCCACACATACGCACTAAGCGTTTTGGGAATACTTTTATAATGCGTACCGCTAAGGAGTGGAATTCCCTGCCGGAGTCTGTGTTTCCCGATAGCTACAATCTGGAGGTCTTTAAGTCAAGAGTGAATAGGTTTCTTCTAGGCAAGCGTGCTTCACCGTCGACCACATCATCGCTTACCATCAGGTGAGATAGTGGTCAAGCGCAGGCCTATTGATAATAATAAAAAAAAAAAAAAAAAAAAAAAAGCTGGACAAAGGCCTCCCCCAAGTGTCGCCACAGCAACATTTTGGGGGGTTTTGCCATAATCGCCACGCTTGGCAGGCGGGTTGGCGATCGCAGTACGGTTGTTACAAAAGCACAAAGAACGCTGCTGCCCATTCTCTGGCAACTCCCTTAATCGCCTCTTACGATACCCACGGGAAGATATGGGATGGTGCTATTCTTTACGTCCGACACCATTCAGAGCCATCCGACACCATGCAGAGCACTAACTGATTTAATCTGGGTGAATTATAAGTACACTGTCTTTTACCTAATCCTTTAGGGAAAAAGGCATGTTATTTTGTTTCCTTAAACTAGCCCGACAATTTATTATATCAGGGTTCAGTTAAAGATCACCTAAAGTACTCCATAGTTAATGTTACATTCTGGCTTATGTCATCATCTGCCTAGCCTTTTCCCAAACTATCTTGGGGTCGGCTTCCAGTCTAACCGGATCCAGCTGAGTACCAGTATTTTACATGAAGCAACTGCCTATCTGACCTCCACAACCCAGTACCTAGGTAATACGATACCCTTTGGTAAGACTGGATGTCAGATTTTTGGCTTCTGACTACTCGTAACGACTGTGAAAGATCTAAAAATGACAGCCGGGACCATAGGCTTAACGTTTTTTCCGAGGCACTGAGGAAACTCGGTATGCAATTATGGTCACCCATCCACGGACCAACCTCGGCAAGCACGGCTTAACCTGAAAGATCGACCCGTGCGGCTGTTATTATTTAGCCATGGGCTCCTCTTCCACTTTCTGGCATAGACTTTAATACCCGTCTACATGATCAGTAAGTGACTGAAATTAATAGTAAAAGAGTTGAAATATTAATTCTAGGTCTTGAATCGAGTGTTGCAAATACCATAGTGTGGTATTTAGGTATTAATTGAAATGTAGTCACGTGTGAAACTTACATCTTTAGTATCCTTCTTCTTCTTCTTATCCTTCTCCTTATCAGAATCAGAAGAGCTGTCATCATCTTCAATATACTCCTTGCTGGTGAACTTGCCCCCACTGCCAGCGCCCGCAGTACTGACAGTCTTCGCTTTCTTGCTGGCAGGCGGCGCTTTCGTCTTCTTCTCTGCAGCCTTACGTTCCTTCTCCGCTTGTTTCTTCTTCTGTTTGAACTCGTCTTGAGCACCACTGTCTTTGTATTTCTTCATGGCAATGTTGTATTCTTCCTTTGATTTGCTGGCTTTCTCTTCCCATTCCTGTGTACAAAAGGATTTAGTAAGTGCACTTATGGGCAAGACTTTAGTTGTTTTAAGGACAAGCTGTACAATTAATGTGCCGTTCTATCAGTCTCTATAGTCCTGAGCATGAGTATAATATTGGTAGTCACACTGAAATAATAAAAACTTTTTAAACGCTTGCTGTGATTGGCTTAGATATAAGTGTATCTTGTTTTTGTAGATATATGCCTTGTGGCATATGTACAGTCGGCATCAGAAGTCGGTTTACACTTATTAATATTACACCAAGTTTTGTGCTGATCAGTATGATCTGATGTAATATTGTTTTGCGAATTTGTGTAACCATTGATGAAAATATTGTTATGTCAATTGTTACTGAAGTCTATTAATATGGATCGTTCTTAAATTAAGACGTCTTCTAATTTTAGATTATGTATAACGACTTTCGTTGCTGACCGTACCACTATTGTACATGAAGTATAAATTAATAAATAGGAAATAAAATATAAGTTCATCATAATTTTGATAGTCAGCTCTGCTATTAACCTTTCTGATTGGTTAACTTTTCCACAACGGCATGAATACTATAGACATGGAACATAGCAAAAACTACATTGAATATTTTTTAAAATACAATATAAATCTTAGAAATAACGTAAGTTTGAAAAGTTTGATGCTTGTACTAAGATAAAATTGTATCACAGGCGGCATGAGTTCTGAAAATATTGATTACAGATTTCTTAACAATGTTTAACATTAGAAGTTTTAAAATAGAATAGAATATACTTGATAGTACACCAAAATTGAAACATAACGGCTTTACAATACTGCAAATTTTATGGTTACAATGGCGTTCTTTTCGCTGATAGCGATTTCTTCCAGGAAACCTTTGGATGGAGATCCATCACCATCATCATCAGCCTATAATGTTTCCACGGCTGGGACACAGGCCTCATCTCAATGAGAGGGAGTAGGCTGTAATCCACCACGCGGGCCCAGTGCGGGTTGGTAGATGTCACATGTCTTCGAATTTTTAGTTCTAGGACCTGCCGGTTTCCTCACGGTGTTTTCCTTCACCGTTTTGAGAGCAGCGGTGATAAAATAAATTACACAAAGTAATACGCCTGCCTGGGTTCGAACCTACGACTTACTGCTCGTAAGTCGGGGCAGCCACCACTTGACCACCGCTGCACTCGGTTGGACATTACAGACATAAAATTAAAAGGGGGGAGTAGTCAGTGGTGTACTGCTAATACTACCCTGAAGTAAAATAGTTCTACTTACAGATTTATCCTTGAGATCCCTCCACAGTTCTCCTCCCTTCTTGGCGACCTCGGTGACCTTGACGCCAGGGTTATCCTCGAGGATACTCTTGCGGTTCTCATTGAGCCACAACATGAAGGCGGTCGCCGGTCGCTTGGGCGCGTTCACATCCTTCTCGCGTTTCTTGGACTTCTCCTTGCGCTTGCGAGGAGCTTCCGACTGTAATGTTTTAAATAACCAAATGAAAATTATTTTATTGTATGTGAAAACCAGGTAACCCAACTTAAAGCAAGTGGTGGCCGGTAATGACCATCTGCAATAACAGTAGCATTGCAGATGCGTAGTCATCACAAATACAAAGGTGGAAAAAGTCTCAAGTGTCTGTTATTAAATCGGCTCCCATAACCTTCAAAGTGGAACACAGCAGACAAAGGTTGTGATGGACATTTTTCAGAAAATCTTATTGAGAATGAGGTCTAATAACTACTAACTATAAGAAATGTATGAAACATGATTCTAGTAGGAGCTAAGATAATGTCCTTCGCCAATATGTGTACCAATTCCAGTTGGACCCAACCTTGTCTTTTTTCAATAATCTTGTTGGATTCAACTATACTTTAGTTTTGTAAATTTCACACTGTATTAACCAATAGGTAAAAGGCACTGACTGCAGGTAACCCCGTGCAGTCAGTGCCTTTTACCTATTGCCTGACTATCTTTTTTATATTAAACTACAGCTAGTTTAATATAAAAAAGATAGTCAGGCAACTTCATCTGCGTCACATTTTCCCCGTTTTTGCGATATTTTTCATTGCTGCTGTAGGAGCACAGCATGTGAAAACAGCGTCATCTATTGAATACTTACTCAATCCAGTGAACAGATACCGTCATTTGTTAGAATCGTTTGGAGCTAACAGACAAGTGAGACTTAATTTGCAATAAAATAATATTGCGACTATAAACTGAGATGTAAGCTATCCTATCTTTCAAGTTTGATCAAACTGCACACGGTGTGCAAATTTGATTAAAATCGGTTAAGTAGTTTAGGAGTCCATCCCCGACAAACAACGTGACACGTAATTTACATAAATATAATAAATAATAAGATAAGCTAAGAAGCTTGCGTTTAGCCACAGCTCGTCTGATATGAAGCGTCGATGCGGCCTAGCATGGAACACGCGCGCTTAGAAGAAACTGATTCACTCGAACTATGAAGAGATCCAGATTATGATCAGGCAACAGAGATGCCACAGCGAATTACAATTATCTTACAATAAGTCAGGTGAAGTTATGCAGGGCACTGACTGTATACAAAACAATATCTATACATTGGTACAGTCGGCATCAGAAGTCGGTTAACACTTATCAATATTACACCAAGTTTTGCTCGTGTAATCTGATGTAATATACTTAGAGAATTTTTGCAACCATTGATGAAAATATTGTGATTTTTTTTACTCAAGTCTATTAATATGGATCATTCTAAAACTAAACGTCTTATAATTTTGGTTATGTATAGCGACTTTCATTGCTGAACGCACGTGTATTCTTGTCAAAGGCATAATTCTTTGTTCTTAAATGGGTATTAAAAGCAGTACAATAAGTACTTACAATAGTAATAGCCTTCTTGGGTTTCTTCTCTTTCTTTTTCTCCTTCTTGCCGTCGTCATCCGAAGCGGCGTCATCATCAGATCCCTCTGACGACGATGGGTTGGTGTCGTATCTAAATAATTGCAATAAAAGTCAATTATGAAGTTTATTCGTTATGTAGAGAGAATCGGTAATATCGCGGAAATAGTGACGTAATGGTAATAATTGAGGAATGAAATAATGTCAAAAATTAGAAAAAGGTAGAAAAAAAAGGAAATTATATTTAACAAACAAAAGGAGTTCTTTGCTCTACTAACGTCTTGCAAAACGATTAAAAAATAATGGTTTTTGACTGGTCTTGTTGGTATGCGCACTGCTGGGAAAATCTCACTTGCTCTGATATTTTTCACCTAGTACAAACTAAATTTGTCGCTATTCGAGGACAGCCATTTCTATTTTATACCTCTCCAGTTCTACCATTTGCCTTTATGTTGGACTTGAAGACCTTTACCAAGGTCGTGTGCCACGGTCTTTGCTACCCCCTATGATTACTCCTATACAGGGTGGATGGCACACCGAAGCGAAAACGGTTTTTAAGTACATCATTTTTAAAGCCCCAACATAGAATTTTTTCACTGGTCATTAAAAAAAGACTGTTGCCTACTTGTCAATATGCAGAACAGCAGGTTTTTTTTTGTGGGGAATTCAGAATGACGTACTGATTATGTGTTAACTGTTTTCGCGTAGCTAACTCTTCAATCCTGTTTAAGGCTGGTAAACTAACTATAAACAAATAAAAATGATTACTAACTCCTCAGCGACGTCGCTCTCCTTCGCCTTGTCCGGGTTGAAGTCCTCGTCGGTGCTCTCGTCGCTGTCCGAGTCTCCAGAGTCCCGCTCCTTGGCCTCGGCCTTTACCCGTTCGAGGTACGCGTCCGGTTCCTTCTCTGTGTCCGAGTCGCCGAAGTCGTCATCGTAGAGGGCCTTGTCCTGGAGAGGAAGGAATATATTAATATGTCACTTTTACCTACTTGTCTTGATACTGGCTTGTTATTCTCATTTCACTTTTCATCTACACACAAATAAATAAAATTGAAGTGTCTGTTTGTAATATTAAAATAACCGCTTTTTTAAAAAAAAAAAAAACGTGCCACACATTAGGAATTTGTCCTGTATCGTGGGTGCGTTTACAAACATTTAAACAGACATACACAAACAGCCAGACCCGGAACAACTATCTGTAGGCCATACAAATATTTGTTCCGTGCGGGGATCGAACCCGCGACACGTAGCGCAGCAGTTGATCGCTCAGCCACTGCGCCAACCGTGCCGTCAAAATCTATCATATACGATATCAATGAACATACGGTACATGTACCAAAATAACATTTTTTACAATTTTTGTCTATCTGTCTGTTTGTTCCGGCTAATCTTTGGAACGGCTGGACCGACCGTACTTATATTTTATAAAAATTCAAAAATTATTATAAAAAAACCAAATATTTTTTTTGTTAAATTCCGCGCGATCGAAGTCGCGGGCACAGCTAGTTGTATACTATAAAGCTGCATACAATCATCGAAACGTATGTGCTATATAATTTCTCCAGGCTTTGTGGCTCGGGTGTTCAAGGTGGGCTATCGACACCCAGTGTGAATGGCCCTGACCAAACCATATCCGATGTGTTGGAGTGTCCAAACTTATGAGGACCTAACTGGGACGCCCATGATGCCGCAATTGACGTGGCCAGCCGGGCCCAAGTAATTTAACGTATATTAATAATACAATTACATTTTTTTTTACCATCAACTCGAAAAGATGCGGAAGATGATACTTACATTCTTGCCAGTGTTCTTGACGTGTAGTTTCTTGGAGGTGATGTAGTCGAAGAGCTTGTCGTATTCACCCTTTTCAATACTGCTGAACGTGTGTACACTACCTTGCTTCAACTCGATCTCGAAATCGAAGGATCTGAAGACATTAATAAAATAATTGGTATGATTCATATATCATAGCCTAGAATTTTCCCGCTACCGGTTTTTCCCTGTGAAATTGAGAGCGCCGTTATCTACCATGCGGGCCCATTGCATATCAGGTAGTTATTTATTATTTTACATTCCTATTATTCTAATAAGATACCGAATCAAACATAACAACCTGATTAGAGTAAAATAATTGAACAAGAAGCAGCTTGCATTTCGTTCTCATTTGGAATCAAATAGAAAATTATGAAAATCTCATTCCATCTCTCAAGAAATCAGCGCACATTCCATGGCTTCTTGAGAGACTCGCACAATGGAAAATAAGTAAGGAGCTAAGCAGTGGTGGCCTAAGCTTACGTAACCCTCCGCCGCTTATCTGATTATAACCTCGCACAGGATTGATGGAAAGCAGCAGACGAAGACATTGACGTCGACTTTGTACTGCCTTACTGGTGATTGCTACAATATGGAGTTCCATTGCAAGGATTAGGAAAAAAAAACGTGTTGCGCCGACCCCAAATAAATGGGACAATGGCAGGAAGACGATGGAGTGTTGTGTGTGTACATAGAACCATCTCTTAAATATTCTGTCTTGTATATTCTGTATGGTGTCAACGGCGGATCCAGGGGGGGGGGGTCATGGGGGTCATGACCCCCCCCTGAGCTGGTTCCAGGACTTAGGTGGACCACGAATTGAACATAATGATTTTATTTATATATTTTGCCACCATACACATTTTAAGTAACTACATACCATGAATATTTAATTAATTTAACCGGACTGGCAATTCTCCACGTTCATAAAAACGTACCCATTGACGTAAATGACGTAATAACGCGTTTCGGGAGAAGACGTGAAAGAAAAAATTCTTTTGTTATTTAAATACAGGGTGTTTGGTGCATCGTGTGCCAAATTGAAATGATCGACTGGGGGGGGGGGGGGGGTCATCTGCTATCCTTTCAGACCCCCTAACAATACTCATGCCCTGTGGATATTTTTTCATTGACTTTTTATTGTTTTATTAAAAAAATACGAATGAATGTAAAATTTGGGTATTTTTTTAAATAAAACAATAAAAAGTCGATGAAAAAAATCCACAGGGCATGAGAATTGTTTAGGGGTCTGAAAGGATAGCAGATGACCCCCCAGTCGACGATTTCAATTTTTCACACGGTGCACCAAACATCATGTATATGTATTTTGTCTGTTTTTATTTTGTTTGTTGGAAACCCTTGTCGTACCACTTCTTCACTTTTGCGGAGTTTTGCGTCATACCCCTCGACATACCTCTAGCTGTTATGACAAATCATCCACCACGGTTATGGAATATAAATAGGCTGTCTAATTCCGTGCGTGATAGTGCTTCTCTGGATGTCTTCAAGAGAAGATGGCAATAATATGTACGTGGATATGTACAAGTTATTATGTGTTAAGTTTTTCAAGTGTACAATAAAGAATAAATATTTATAAGTACAGTACTTACGTACATTAATAAAATACCTACTTTTTACTTGTATCTATTGTAATCAAAAATAATTTTTAATTTCTTGACTTAACCACGACTATGTGACCCCCTCCTGGCGCCAAAGCTGGATCCGCCCTTGTATGGTGTCGGACGTAAAGACGACTAAGGGACTTGCCAGAGAACGGACTGCAGCGTTCTCTGTGCTTTTGTAACAACCGTACTGCGATCGCCAACCCGCCTGCCAAGCGTGGCGATTATGGCAAAACCCCCCATGTTATGTCAATGTGTGGCGAAACTTGGGGGAGGCCTATGTCCAGCAGTAGACGTCTTTCGGCGGAAATAATGATGATGATGATGATGTTCAAGCTCATACTCACTTGGTAGACGAAGCGCCTCCTCTCGCGAAGTTGACAGAAGCGATCTCTTCGAAGCGAATGTGCACAGGTGGTTTGTGGACGTATATGAATCCTTTCTCCAGAGGATACAGGTAACCAGCGGCTGCCTTGTACGAACATGCGATCGCTGGCGTTTTGTGATGTCTGTAATACAATAAAGAGGTATTTTAAGTGAGGGACTGTACTTTCATACAAGCCTAAAAGCTTGGCTCATCCTTATAACCTACTACTCCTCATGATATTAGGATCTCTGAACAGTCTGCTCGCCTTACGGGTTTGCCGTATTGTTGGCCAAAGCAGGCAACTCCTATAAGTTCTTGTTTTGTCTAGTCTCCTAGCGACTCGCCCCTGCTTTTAAGACAATAATCGCAATCATTAATAAACATCATAATACAGAAATCTCGATGTTTTGACAATTTCAAAAATCCTGACGAAGCAGAGGCGGATAGTTGATTTTTGACAAATATTGGAATTTATTTATTATTTTATGGTAAATGAGTTACCCTAAGAAGTCTCCAGGACCCGTCACACGTCTATTGATGATGACCTTCATTATTTTGGCGAGCACTTCATAAGTTGGGCCCGACAATTCCTTGTTAATCTTGCCTTCATATTTTTCTTTTAGTTCTTCTCTGAAACACATAATTAATTTAGAATAAGTTCCAATTCGTAAACAAAAACCATAATCCAGTACTTCAGCGTAAGGATGAGTAAGAATTTTTCTACTTACTCCGTAAAAGGTAACTCCAGACTAGTTTCTTCTTCAATACCAAACAGCAGTACCAAGTAATGGTATCTAGTCTGACCCTGCTTGATGGGCGGGTCGAGAGACACCACGAAGAACATCTGTCTGGTGTCTTTGTGAGGCAATAGGAAGAGACGCAGGACCGTCGACATGGGGATCTTGTAGTCGAAGGTCTTACCGTGGAGCTGGAAGAATGTCTGGAACACTTTGATGTCGTAGCGACCACTGCGGAAGAAAAGATACCATTCATTTTTTTTTTGTTCGTTCAGTATTACGCCCAGCTGACTGGGTAGGGTTTTCGCCAATTATTTATCTCTCTTAGTGCGAGACGAAAATGCCACTCTTAGGAATGCAATAATTCCAGCGTGACAAAATTGCGCAGGTATTTCGTAGCAGGTCTCAAATCTCCGAGTCGTACGGCGTACCACCGTATTCTCGTAAGACTTTCAACGCGATAAGTTTCGTTGTATAATATCGCGGTCCATTTGTAGTCTTTTCTTTTGAGACGATACCGACAACGGCACAAAGTTGGAGGACAGATAATTTCATACTAATAACGTTATATGTATATTAATACGTTATTTCAAATAATTTATTTTACTTGAGCCCAAGTCATTATAGTTACATATAAAGACGACTCAGGAGGCGGGTTGTGCGCACACGAACGAATTATTGTTCGAACCACATGCTGGGTGTTATCACTGAAAGTGTTAATTATGAAATAGTTACACATTGCCACTAATTTCGTTGCTGATAAATTGTATGAGATTCCCTGCACACCATCATCCTGTAGCTGTCGGAATCTTTTTGTGCAAAACTATGCTTTATCTCATCAATATCCAACATACCGAGGTGTAAGACACTGTAGCTCCCTAAAGATGGCGATGGCGTCACCGGATACGGATATGACGCTGGCCTTGTTCATGACTTGCTGGTGGAAGGCTTCCACCGCGTCCATATCGCCGCCCACCTCGCTTGACGGGATGTGGAAGCGCATCTCCATTAGTGATACAGGCGTGTCGTCATTCTGGAGACAGTAAAATATTATTGAGATTTAGAACAAGTCAGTGTTGCAGGAGCGACTGGTAGGCCAACATGTGTTGCGTCAACCCTAAGTAATTTGAAACATGGGCAGGAAGATGATCAGAACAAATGTTTGGTAGGATGCCCCCAGGCTAGGTGGAGCAAAGACCTTCGCCAGGTAGTTACTGGATGAGAGCTAATGCTGACAATCGAGATGAACTGAGAGTGATTGAAGAGACCTATGGCCAGCAGTGCAATGCTGTAGGCTGAACATGAAGTGTTAGGTAAAAATACCTTAAATCACTCTGCTTAGTCGATTTTTATGGTGATCTGGCGATCTTTGCTTGCCTAGCCAAACTAATATATGCAAAATTCATTCCTCTTTTTCATACACAGAGAGTGTAGTTTCCAGCGGAATTAGCAATAACTTATTTTGTTTAAACACTTAAAAATATATAAGACATTAAAAAAATCTCAACCAGTTCAGTTTCCAGTATTCTTTGCTTGCATACTATGCAGTATTAGACACCCCTTGCCCTTTGCGCGTTTTGTGATTTCAGTATTATAATAGGTTATACATAGATGCATGAAATTGAATAGCTGATTTAAGATAGGCAAAACCCATTTTTGTGTGAAGTGATTTGGGCTGACAATTTTTTAACCTGGAACTTGATTGCCAATACATTTACTGCTGTGTCATTTATAAATAAAGGTTGTTTTTTATACTTAAAAGCATTACAGGTATACATAAATATAACTTAATCATTCAATAAGGCATTGTTACATAATATTATGTAAATGCTTTTGAAGCATCAGAAACAAATCAAAAACAAGAATTTTCATTAAAAACATGGTGATAATAATGAATTAAGTTTTTTTGTACCAGCCTGTCAAGAGTCCCACTGCTGCACAAGCCTCCCCAAACCTCTCTAAACAAGATCAGATTGTAACATTAATGTCATTAAATTAATGTAAATATTGTCATAGTACTCCATAACAAAGTACTTTTCTATTAAGTTTGCCATAATAATTTTCCTGTACAGTCATATTTACCTGATGGAACTCAAGCGTGACTTCATTCTTGCCAGTGTTACATTGAGATACATAGTGAAGCGGGATCTCAAATGCTGTGTGAGTCCCAACATTGAAGCTCAGTACTTCTCCATTGAACTTAGCTGTACCCCAGTTCCAGCCTTTTAGAGAGAGCTCCTTCTCTAACATGTCTTTGTGGTAGTTTGTTTTGAAGAACTTCGCCACTTTTTCTTGTTCCTGAAAGCAATAGTTTAGGGGACTATTTAGTATAATAAGTTATGATACTTAATTGACTTAAAACCAGTTATGTAAATGTTTGGACTTGTCTGCAGAATATCTTTTGGTGGTTAATTGATTTGTAGCTGATAAAATTGGTATCCCTACACATTGGTACACAAAATGTTTGCTAAAATTAAGCTTGTTTATTTGTGAATTAATTGGACACTACACAATGGATTGGGAATCTTTGCGTGTGACAATAGATATACAACTGTATATAGGATTTTTAATGGAACTTACACCTTCCTTGAAGCCACCATATCTGTGTAGCGTACCGTTCTTGAGGAACACTCTCAGGCCCCACGATCCGATGAACTTCTGGAAGTTGACCAGTTCAATCTCATTCGCTGGAATTTGCTCCACCTTGCCGGTTTTACTGTTTTTAAACACTATGTTCTGATCTGTCATCTTTAATCTCCCAGGAACCTGAAAATTTCCATTAATTCATATTAAATTACAGTTACTTTGCAAAGTTAAACAAAAAACAAATTATTCGACAAAACTTACCATTGCGCCCTTGATCTCGGCTTGCACATCATTGTACTCGAGAAACTCCATTTTCAAGTCTTCAGTATATTATTGCAAAAATGCTAAAGTCTTATTAACTGCTTCAAAATGTGGTCACTATTGTCCTCCACGCGCTAAATGTTGTATGAAAAAACCAGCGGCATGAACGATCAACGAAACAACAAAATTGACATTAGAAATGACAGAAAGAATCAGGGTTACCAAGATCTGCACTGTTTACACACATGTTGAGGCCATAGAGCATTTGGCATTGCATAGAGCAGTGTTTCTCAAAGTGGGGTACGCGAACCCGTAGGGGTTCGCCATTCAACGGCAGGGGGTTCGCGACAAGATTTACGTAATAGTGGCTTGATGACTGACTGAAAATAAGGGCTGAAATTGTTCTTCATCTTTGTCAGCTCTCTGACAAACTGAAAAGGTATTTTCCTGATATTGATAATGCTAAAGATGGCTGGAATCGTAACGCATTTGCGATCACGAACGACAGCATAAATTCTAGTTTGTGTATTAAGCAACAGGAGTCATTATTAGAAATGTCCGTAAATGAAATTCTTCAAGCTGATTTAAATAGGATGTCTTTGATAGATTTTTGGGCACCTAGACAGGAAGAGTATCCTGAACTCTCACGCAAAGCGGTGAATTTCCTTTTTCATCCTTTGCTACAACGTACTTAAGTGAGAGTGGGTTTTCACACCATGACGTCTTAGCAGACCACACACGTATTACTCTTAATCCAGTGTAAGAAAGAGACAGAGCTATACAAGATGTCTAGCGCCATCTCTTTCCCACACTGGAAAAGGAGTAAAACAATAATGTTTTAGAAATCGACTTGATCCCGAGTCAAAAATAAGGTTAAAATTATCCAAAATTACTTCTAAAATTGAATCCATTAGCGACAAGAAAAAAGCACAACCCATCACAATAATATTAAAAACATATTTCTTTTGGACCTTTATTTGTTACCTTTTATTGAAATACTAGCAGCCCGCCCCGGCTTCGCACGGAAATTTAACAAAAATTTAAAAATAAATAATACACAAGCATTTCTTGACATTGATTCCCCTCCCGTACGGCACGTACCCCAGTGAAGCCAACATCGCATAAGGTGCTGCCTAGCTCGCTAGCTACGCAGGGTGAGTGGTGACTACGCAACATTTTCTAATACTTACATTTTTAAACTCGTGATATCTTTCGAATGGAATATCCGAATTTAATCTTTCAAAAAGTTATATTAAGGTATTAAAGCATTCTTGAATATGAAGTAATTTATTTTGACAAGGATTAATACCAAGATACAAATAAAGAGCCTTTTCTAGCGGCGGCACTTCAATTAATTTTTTAAAATAAAAGAACAGTTATTGTGGCATAACTATAATAGTTACACATATGCTGTCGCGACACTTTTTGTAAATAATGATGTGTTCTGTAAAGTCGTAGTACATTATTTTATTCTATCATCAATAGTTTTCGCAGCGCACTCTATGTAAAGAATATTTTAGGTAATTTTTTACACCTTGGCTTACATTATTGGAGTTTTTTTTTGAAAATATAATTTAGCTTATGTCACCTGGGGATAGTGTAGGTTCCCAACATTGAAAGAATTTTTCAAATCGGTTCAGTAGTTTAGGAGCCTTTTCAATGAAAACAAACAAACAAAAAATCAAATCTTTCCTCTTTACAATATTATTATTAATTATTTATTCATTTTAAAACATATAATTTACATTTTTAAATATTTTTGCAAAATTATATAAAAAACATTTAAAAATATAAAAAATAGGAGCCCACCGTTATTGGGAACAGGGTCCGAGCTACCGGTGGTCAGGGCTCTTGAGAGAGGAACCTCCTAACAATACGCGCCGTGTCCAGAAGTACTGCTTTCTGAATCAAGCCCTTGATCCAGCTGCCAAGCGAAAGCCTACTAAGATGTTGGTCGAGGCTTTTGGCAATTAAGCCATTGGCCGACACGACTATCGGCACAATGACTGCTGTATTCACATCCCACATGTCGACAACCTCGCGAGCCAGATCTAGATATTTGAATTGCTTATCTTTCTCTGCTTTCACGAGGTTCTCGTCATGTGGGATCGTCATATCAACAATCATTGCGCGACGCTCCAATCGATCTATCACCACAATGTCAGGCTTATTGGCAACAATAGTCCTGTCAGTGACGATAGGTCGATCCCAATACAACGTGATATTACCATTATCGAGAACTGGGTCGGGCGCATACTTATAGTATGGCACTTCTGATTCCACAAGGTTGTATTTCAAAGCAAGTTGCTGGTGGATAATCCTGGCAACGAGGTTGTGTCTATGCAAGTACTCTCCGTTAGCCAAACGAGAACACCCAGAAATAATGTGTCGGATCGATTCTCCCGGACGGTGGCATGCCCGACACACGTCAACCGTCCCGTCCTTCATAATATGTTTCCGGTAGTTGTTCGTCAACATAACTTCGTCCATAATCGCACAGACAAAACCTTCAGTTTCCCCAAAGAGGTTGCTGAATCGTAGCCAGGACACGGACGCTAGAAAATCTACATCGGGGCCATGAAGAGCCCGGTAGAAGCGCCCGTGAAGCTCCTTGCCCTGCCATACCTCCTTGCGATCATTAGTGTCTAATACTACAGGCTTGCGCCAGTTCTCGTTAGCCAAGAAGAGCGGGGTAAGGCCCTTGTCTACTGAGACCACATCTCGGTGCATCCCCACGTCGGCTTCTAGGAAGTATTCCCTGAGACTGCATACCTCACGGTTGTGCAGGGTCTTAGCATTTAAGAAGCCACGACCCCCACACTTCCGCGGGATATACAGTCTCATCACCGACGACCGTGGGTGATGCATCCGATTTGCGGTCAGCAGTACGCGGACCCTCCTATCCAGGGCATCAAGTTCCGTCTGCGTCCATTTGAGTATGCCGAAAGAATACATCAAAACCGGCATGACCCAACCGTTGAAGGCTCGCACCTTGTTTCCACCTGACAAATGACTGCTTAGCACCTTATTCAGGCGGCCAAAGAAACGTTCCTTCAACGATTGTTTCATGTCAGCAGTATTGATGCCTAATGCTTCCGAATATACAAATACTTGTAGGTTTCTGTTGAAGAGAGGGATCTAAGGTGTACGGAATCCGAGAGATGAGTTCCCACAGATTCCGTAATCTCCCCTCGCTTCACATGCATGACTGCACATTAGTCCACACCAAATTCCATCCTGATGGCGCTACTGAAAGTTTCAGTTACCTTCAGTAGCTTCATCAGTTGCAAATTGGTGGGGGCAAAGATTTTCAGATCATCCATGTAAAGAAGGTGAGATATGACCTGACCACCTCTCCTCAACCGATAGCCTAGTCTTGAACCTGCCAGTAGAGTGCTAAGAGGGTTCAAGGCTAGACAAAACCACAATGGACTCAAACTATCGCCCTGAAATATACCACGCTTGATCCTTATCGATTCGCTGTTCCCCTGCATCTGTCGACATCCTGGATAGCGAAGGACCGTCCTCCATTGCCCCATACACGACTCAAGGAAGGCGCGTAGAGTTGCATCAATCTTGTACAACTCCAGCACCCTCATGAGCCATGTATGCGGAACCGAGTCGTAGGCCTTCTTATAATCTATCCAACATGTACACAGATGCCTTGGGACCTGCGAACCTGTTGGCTAATGGCCATATCAATGAGGAGCAGCTCCTTAGTACCACGGGACCCGTTCCTACATCCATTCTGAGAGGGAGACATGATGGAATTACTCTCAATATGTTGGTTGATTTTAGCTCTCAAAATGGATGTAAGAACTTTATAGACCGTTGGTAAGCAAGTGATAGGTCTATAATTTTTGGGCTCCGCAGTACTACCTGATTTATGGAGCTGGTGGGTAATGCCTGTCGTCAGGAACTGGGGCAGCGACCCTGACTCTAAGGCTGATTGAAACTGGGACGCCAAGCGAGCGTGCGATCTTTGGAACCATTTGATCCAGAAGTTGTGCAGTCCATCCGGCCCTGGAGATTTCCAGTTTGGTAACGGACGGACTGCACGAGCTACGTCTTGGGGGCTGATGATAATTGCCCCCATTTCTGGTATTGGATCACACGCTTGTTCAACCTCCCGGGTCCAACCGCCCTCAGTGTGACTGACAGGCACCGACCAGATGCTGCGCCAGAACGAACACATGGCGTCATCATCCGGCAGACGCGTGTCAGTCACCCCTTGGTCTGGTCGTTCCCAAGCCCTATATACCCATAAATAATCACGAAAACTAATGTCAGTTCCCGAGAACGCCCGCCTCACAAAGCGCATCACTCTAGGGCGAGTATTGCCCTCCCTGAAGCAGATTAACTTGCCGATGAGTACTCTAGCCTCACCGATACGCCGCTCAATCCTGCACTGCCAAGCTGGAATAGCTAATTTTGGTCGTGTAGCTCGGTCACTGTCAGGAAATTTGACGTGAGCTACACGACATGCCGCTACGGCTGCGCAGTACAATATTGAGTGGGTATCAGCAAGGTCTTCGCTGTTGTCAAAGCAGTTTGACAGCTGCGAATCTAGAGTACACACCAGCGCCTTGTTTTTCTTGTGCATAGGCAAACGAGGTAAACGTGGTCTAAGTTCAGGCGGTGTGGAGCGATACTCTCGGAACGCATCCTCCAAAGCGCTCCTCAATTGTTCGTTGCACTGGGTACTCACGGTTATAACTTCGTCAACATCCTCTTCACCACCGCGATCGGATCGCGGCGAAGCACTGGATACATTCTGCATCTGCGCCGCGATCATTGGCGAAGCAGGCGTAACTGGGTTACTCCGTGAGTCGAGGCGTAGTCGATCAAGTACAGTGTCATCCAACATATGGTTACGCTGGATGACCCGCACCTGATCCGATAGTCGCTGAGCCGACACGCTGATAGCTGGTTCAAGCACCTGAAACAGAGAGAGCATCCGACCACGGTACGCAGTCAAGTTGCTTCCCCCCTCAGTAGCCCCATAATATGCGCGCATGACGTCCTCATTAATGGACTGAGTCCATCGCATGCGCGACACATTTCCACCGGCAGCGGGGACCCTGTTCGGGGCCTGTTGGCCTCGAGGTCCCAGGCCCGCTGGTGGCCGTCCTCTTCCTCGTCGTCGTGGTGGTGATGGCGTCGACGGCGGGGAGAAAAACTCGTCGCTGGAGCTCGACGCAACTGCAGCGACCGAAGACGCAGCGCACACGGATGTGGTGCATCCCGGCGGCTGCGAGGCGGAGCTCAACGACGAGCCCGGAGATGGTTGGTGTGCCTCTTGTCTGGATCTGCTTCGGGTCAGCATCGATGACATATATGGCATTTCATGGTGCTTTTTTCGTATGCATATTTCATTTTTATTTAATCATACCGGTTTTGGATATATAGGTAACTGTTATTTTTTTTTTCTTTTTCATTCTCTTGCTATTTTGGTCGGTTCTATCAATTTTCTTGCTTTATTTTCAATTAATTATGTAAAGGTGTGAAAAAAAAATGTCATGTCACTTTGACACTCGAGCCACAGATTATTATTATATTATTATTATATTATTATATATTATATTATTATTAGAAGATATTAGATAGAATAAGATAGAAGATACGGTACAGTAGTTTCGGAGCCTATTAAATGCAAACAAACAATCAAATCTTTCCTCTTTATATAATATTAGAAGATAAAAACCTTATTTTCTTCATCAGTCAATTTTATTATTTTCTTGGGGGGGGGGGGGGACGGAGGATTTAATTACTTAGTTAAGGGGTTCGCTGTCACTTGAGAACTTTAAGAGGGGTTCGTGTAGCCGAAACTTTGAGAAACCCTGGCATAAAGGAATAAGCCTTAGACTTGGTGTCTTTTTGCAGGAGGCAAGGTAAACATTTACAGCACACTACGGGAGTTCGACAATTGTATTCTATTGCTACAAATGCGCACGAAGCAAAAATAACCACACAATAAAGAAACTCATACAATACTCTCGTAAACAATTGTCATGTAAATAATTTTTAAAAAAAATTATAGACGAAAAAATAACAATTAGTGTCATTTCATTCGCCATCCATGAATAAATGAATAATACTACTTGACTAATTTCACAAATAAATAATTTTGTCTTGATACGAGCATGAAAATAAGAGGAGAGATGAAACACATGTGACGAAAAGTGTGATGAATATAAATCACAGAACATATATATCCATATAAATGTTGATGGATGGAAAGGGAGAGGTAGGCCAAGGAAAAGAAGGATGGCTGGTGTGAGGAATGATATGAATGAGAAAGGAGAAAATGATGCCGTGACGTCTGAAAGGGGAGAATAAAAAAAAGAAAAAGGGCAGGAACATAATGAGTGCCTCAGTGATAAGCCATATTGCTTGTGTAATAACATAAAATTTGAATCGGGAAACCATTTGAAATCATATTTTTTTCATTCTACATTGGACAAAATGATTACTGGTTTGTTGTTCACACTCAGGCGGCTTTCGTCAGTTTTCTTTACTTTACTGACTTTGTAAACGGCACTCTAAAGTCATCAAAACAGCAACTATCTTCATTCAATAGTTTGACATTTTATTTAATTCCATTCAATCATATCATTCACTCATTTTTTGTGGGCCGACGGCGGACGTGTTTCATGTTGTTTAATTTCAGAACTTAAATATTTACGTTATTGTATTCGATAAATTACAGTTTTATGTGCTAATTTTGAAATTGTTTTACAAAGTATATTTAAATTACGGTGTAGAATTGTGTAAATACTGTGACTGACAGAGTACCAGTCCGCCCTCGTTTATAAATTAAAATTGTGTCGTGTTTGGTCTGAGTACCTCCGCTGGTTATTTTTCGTAGGTGTGTATCGCATGTGTGTACTCTATGGCGTCATTATCCTTGCCGCGAGTCCTCCAGCTGAAGAAGAACAGCTTGGATGCTGAGCGCGAACAGTTTGAGAAGTTTCAGGTATGTTTGTTGACCTTCTCAAATTTGCAATTTTGACCTTGCCCTATTTTGTATAATTTTTATTATAAGCTCACTATTGTGTGTACGATTCCGTATTCAATCTGTTAAAAATATTTGTCTTCATGGTCAAGTCAGGTACAACAAAAAACCAAACCACTCTTGTTAAACTGCTAGAAAAAAATATACAGGAAAATTACACTACAATGGTTTATGCTACACATCAAGGCCTCAACTGGAGGCTTTTACTTGGTCAAGCAAGGTCTTGTAGCTAAAAACAAAGTTATCTATAAAGATGAATGAAAACTGTAGTATATCTGTTGAATCTTTTAATCATATGAAGATAGATATGATAAATTATTTCTTCTGCATACACCATGCTAACTACATTTACATTGAAATTAAGCTATGAGTATTACAGGGTTGATTTATTTAGGCCCAACACCTTAATTCACATTCTATCCCTAATCACTACTCTACTAAATTCTAAATCTTAAGTTTGTGTGGTCTGAATCTTGCAAACAAATTTAAGAAAAAAAAGTGTCCTGTGCCCTAACAGGGTCCATAATATTCTCCTTAGCTGTGAGTCTTCTTTTAACACCTTTTTTTTTTTGTGGAACACAAATAAAATATAAGTATACATATAAATTAAGCATAGTTAGTCAAATAGACTTGAATTTAACACCGAGGACAGTCAGTCAAATGAGATGACTAAATTGTAAATACTCAGAGAACATAATTATTTTAAAACATATTTTTTCAAAGTTACTATTAATGTTAATTCAGAAAATCCAAGATTTTGCCCTTCCCTGTCGAAAAATATATCTAAGTCTAAGTATGCCCAATGTCTAGCTTAGCTTATGCTATATTAAAATAAAACTAAAGAAGAAAGAACTATAAAAAAACAAACATTTTATTTTGAAAAGGTCAAATTGTATTTGTCTCTCTTCAACTATACTTAATAGAGAGCATGTGGTGTTGCTATTCATTATCATCATTCACAGCCTGAATTTACCTACTGCTGCATAAAGGCCTCTCCGCTTTTCTTGTGCCAATCTCCAGGGTGTGGTGCATGCATCATCCAGGTTTGTCCCCCGATGGCAACTATGTCGTCTGCCCATCTCGCCGCCGGAGGGTGATAGCCTTAGTCAACCTGTCCTCACTGCGCCTTCCTAGGTGACCTGCCCAACTCTATTTGAGTTCCGTTTTAAAACAGAAAAACAGTGATTCGCCGGTGTTGGGAGCAGGGTCAAAACTACCGGTGGTCGGTTAGGGCTCCAGAGTCAGGAACCTCCTCTCAATGCGAGCAGTATCGAGGACTGCAGCCTTCTAAATCAGGCCCTTGACCCAACCTCCAAGTGAGAGCCTCAAAAGATGATCGTCGAAGCTCTTGGCGAACCGGCCGTTGGCGATAACGGCAATCGGCACAATGATAGCCTAGTAAACATTCCACATGTCGAGTACTTCGTGTGCCAAGTCGAGGTATTTTATTTGCTGCTCTTTCTCAGCTTTCAAGAGGTTCTCGTCATGCGGAATGGTATCATCGATTATTATCATTACACAGTGCGCTGATCGGGCTTATACCACCACTATATCAGGCTTATTGTCGACTATAGTCCTGTGATCCTGTCAGTAATGATAGGCCGATTCCAGTACAGCCTGACTTGGTTTTTGTCGAGAACTGGATCGGTGACATACTTGCAATACGGTACCCCAGATTCCACAAGTTTGTTTTTCAAAGCAAGTTGCTGTTGAATAATCCTGGCCACTTGATTGAGTCTGTGCTACGGAAGTACGTAAGTGTAAGTACTCGCCGTTACCCAGAGGAGACCAACCAGAGATAACATGCCTGATGAACTCACCCGGACGGCGACATTGACATACCCGACACTAGTCAATCGTCCAGTCCTTTTATAATAGGTATGTCTCCGGTAGTTGTTCGTCAATATATAACTTCGTCCATAATCGCACAGACAAAACCTTCAGTTTCCCCAAAAAGGTCACTGAATCTAAGCCAGGATACGGTCGCTACAAAATCTACAACGGGCCCATGAAGGGCCCGGTAGAAACGCCTGTGAAGCTCATTGTCTTGCCACACTTTCTTGCGGTCATCGCTATCGGTAGTAAGAACTACAGGTTTGCGCCAGTTCTCTTTAGCCATGGGCAGCGGGTTATGTCCTTTGTCCATCGCGACCACATCTCGGTGCATACCCACCGATTCTATTCTATAAAGCTATTTATTACAATTTCAAGTTGTACATACCTACTAGGAATTAGGTTTGTTAGTAAACTGAATGTCGAATAAGTTCATTCAATAGTAATTTTTGCAAACTCCAGCCGCGTGTGTATGATCGGATGCCTATGAACGTCAACGAGGGTAAAAAAGTATCGTGGCAGGTGGCTTTTTGTAGTTTCCTTCACAGGCAACAACAAGACATGAGTTTAAGTTTATAACCGGGCTCACCGGGCTGTATTTCCATTGTTTACACAACCACGCTAATTTTCCCGCTCAATTAAACATATACCAGTTTCATAAATTGAGACTTGCATTATTTACAACACAGCTACGGACATACCAATTTGGAGGGATATTGTCAGTTGCGTATACCTGACGACACGTTTGTCGCAAACCGTGTCGGTTACGTCACCTCCGCCACCTGTGTATACAAACACAGTCTAACACTGACATAACTTAGCATACGAATACACAGCAAACACTAACTAATCTGCATCATATATCTCTTTGTTTATGCTGCATTGTTGCCCATAGATCTATGTTGTAACCACGTCTAATCGCCAGTGTTCTATAGGTTACATCAATGTTTCCGGCGGTATTGAACATTGCCTTTCCTCTGTCCTGGATCTAATGATTGCCATACTACCATTGGCAGCGACTGCGGCGACTTTCATCCATATCCTGAACTGATTTAGATTCAAGTACCAAAGAGTCTAGCATTTCAATTGATCAATCAGCTATTTCTATTACAGTCGCCAACTGGGTAAAAGCCTACCGAAGTAGTGTACACAGCATCCTATTCTCCACCCTAGTTGTCGTGGTATGGGCATGTGATGCGGAGGAATGAGGAAAATGTCGTGAGGAAAGTTTTCGAGTATGAATGTGGATGGGTATAAGGGTAGAAGAAGACCAAAGAAACGATGTATGGACTGTGTGAAGACTGATATGGCAAGAAAGGAGGTATCCCATGAGATGACAAGTAATAGGGAAGTATGGAAGCAGAAGACGTACTGCGCCGACCCCAAATGAATTGGCATAAGGGCAAGAGAATGATGATGATGAATGATAATTATGATCACATCGTGTAGGCACCAGACATTTTTTTCTGAACATTCGTGTGCCTTACATGTCTTCTTGAAATATGCACGTCATGAACAACTTGTTGATAATAAAAATCTTAGAGATTTTTTTAAAAATAACAATGATTATCGAATGCGCTATTAGTAAATCTTTCTATCTATTCCAACTATGTTTTTGAAAAAGTTTTGTTCACGCTCCTTCTCATGCATACCGTCAACAAATCAATGGCTGCAATCTCACCAAGCGATTTTATTCGATGCCTCGTCAATAGCTTGCAATACAGCGATACTGATAAACTAGAGGCCGATAGTTCGCTATTGCTGAGTTTTTGTTATCAAACAGATAATAAACGTGGTGAGGACTCGCGTTCGATAACTTATCAAAGATACTTTGTCCGCTGACAACACACCAACACTGAATTTAGTTACAAATAGATTCCGAGGATTATACTCGTGTTATCAGAAGGTTCTAGCGAAAAAAATTGTTTTGTTGAAATCAGTGTTTTTCGTCATTGAAACGTTTGCAGTTATTTTTGGTAAGAGTTTTGCGTGCACTACTGTGTATCCGAGATCTATTCCCGGCACAAACGTCGGGTGAACGAACTGCATTTTGGAGATAAATATAGTTCTTTGTTCTGTTGTGAGCTCTGGTGAAGTAGAACTGAAAGCAGTTTTGTGATTAATATCTCTACCGCAGTAGCAATACGGCTACCGTTTCTCCAGTGGAAACTATATCAACTCTTACCGGTTTACCACAAAATGCGGTTTCAAGGTGACGTCGCTCGTAATCGTTTTAGTTGTAAACTCATAATACCTACACGCAAGTTAACAGAATAAATAGGTACATAGATGTCATCGACTTACACGTATTTTTCATGAATACTGTGAATGAATTGATTCATACTGTACTGTACTGTATTTCATTAATACTGTGTATATTGTGTGTGAATTTACAGTTATAAATATATCTATATATATAAAAGAAAGTCGTGTTAGTGTTACTTCGCTTATAACTCAAGAACGGCTGAACCGATTTAGCTGAAAATTGGCAGGGAGGTAGTTTAGAGCCAGGAGAAGGACATAGGATACTTTTTATCCCGGTCTGCGCGGGTGAAACCGCAGGGCGCAGTTTGTTATTATCATGTTCTTGGCGAGCGCCACGCGCTTCAGGGGAGGCGTGGTCGGGATTGAGGTACTAGGAGAACATAGCTTACCGGGAGATATATTATGTTCTTGACGAGCGTGTCTGAGCGGCGTGTTCGGGATTGAGGTACTAGGAGCACATAGCTTACCGGGAGATAGTCGAGTGTGGAGTAGGTGATTGATGGCGCGTTATGTTCTTAGCGAGCCTGTCTGGGGGCGGCGTGGTCGGGATTGAGGTACTAGGAGAACATAGCTTACCGGGAGATATATTATATTCTTGGCGAGCGAGTCTGAGCGGCGTGGTCGGGATTGAGGTACTAGGAGCACATAGCTTACCACGAGATGGTTGAGCGTGGTAACCTTACCTACCTACCCATGAGGTCAGAAAAATGAAGGAATAGGGTAGGGTTGTGTAGGGTAGTTGGGTAGGGTAGTTAGGTAGGTTGGGTAGGGTAGGTAGGTTGGGTAGGGTAGGTAGGATGGGTAGCGTAGGTAGGTTGGGTAAGTTAGGTAGATAGGATAGGGTAGGGTAGGTAAGCTGGGCAGGGTAGGTAGGTAGAGTTGAGTAGGTAGGTAGGGTTGGGTAGTGTAGGTAGGTAGGGTTGGGTAGGAGGAGGTAGTTAGTAAAAATTGCGAGCGAACCAGCGGACAAACATAAATGACTATTTTCGACATTATTTTGCGGGGGAAACATATGTAGGCAATTTCCGAACTCCACGCGGGCGAAGCCGCGGGCAGAAGCTAGTATATATATAAAAGAAAGTCGTTTTAGTTACTTCGCTTATAACTCAAGAACGGCAGAACCGATTTAGCTGAAAATTGGCAGGGAGGTAGTTTAGAGCCAGGAGAAGGACATAGGATACTTTTTTTTTTTTTTTTTTTTTTTTTTTTTTTAAGTAGGTAGTAGGTAGGTAGTAGGTAGGTAGGGTAGGGTAGGTAGGGTAGGGTTGGGTAGGGTAGGGTAGAGTAGGGTAGAGTAGGGTAGAGTAGGGTAGAGTAGGGTAGAGTAGGGTAGAGTAGGGTAGAGTAGGGTAGAGTAGGGTAGAGTAGGGTAGAGTAGGGTAGAGTAGGGTAGAGTAGGGTAGAGTAGGGTAGAGTAGGGTAGTGTAGGGTAGAGTAGGGTAGAGTAGGGTAGAGTAGAGTAGGGTAGAGTAGGGTAGAGTAGGGTAGAGTAGGGTAGAGTAGGGTAGAGTAGGGTAGAGTAGGGTAGAGTAGGGTAGAGTAGGGTAGAGTAGGGTAGAGTAGGGTAGAGTAGGGTAGAGTAGGGTAGAGTAGGGTAGAGTAGGGTAGAGTAGGGTAGAGTAGGGTAGAGTAGGTAGGTAGTAGGTAGGTAGAGTAGGGTAGGTAGGGTTGGGTAGGGTAGGTGGGTAGGGTTGGGTAGGGTAGGGTAGGGTAGGTAGGTAGGAAAAGTGCATTGCTTTAACTTTTGACAGAACGAAGTCTGTCCGGGCAGCTAGTCTTTTATTTAAATAAAAACAGCAAGCTCTTGAACTAGCTAAGTGGGTGTTACTTGCCGGTCTTGTGATTTATTCGTATCGAAGCTGCGAACTGAAGGGTTCATAATAATTTAATGGTAGACGGTTACTCATCGTCAGCTACATGTATTGGTTGCCGGTTGTTCAGAGTTGTCCGGTAAAACGATCATGATTGCCCGCTTCCGCCCGTAATTTGCTCCACAATTTTTATTTGTAGCACATAGGAAATGAATATTTGTCAATTGTATCATGGGAATTCGAACTTTGAACTCTCCATATACGTACTACCATGTCACAAAAATGTCCATAAACCGGAGAAAACGTTAATCCTCCATGTGATAGTATCAAAGGACGTTTAGAGACCGAATTTAAATGACAACACCTCTACTTATGTAGCTTGAAACCAATCATTGGTGACTATGCTCAGGAGTATGATTCACCCGGGCTCAATATGTTGCCATGTTGCAATAAAATCCACACGTTAAGGGCAACAGGAAATAAATCCTTGTTATAAAACAGTTCTGCCTGCAAGCATCAAAATTACTAGGAATCCATTAAAACATGTGAACTCCAACACACGATGTTTTTATAACATCATTATAGCTGTGTCTTCGTGTCGCACTCTGTTCCAAACGTGACGTAAACAGAACACTACGTATTTACAAAGATTAAATAATCTTGAGTGAGTCATATAATGGTTAACTTCGCAAAGTCGCAAATGATACGGGAGGAACGATTCAAAACCAAAGACGTACAGAAGATAAACAAAAAGAGCTGAAAAAGGTAATTTAGCTGTTTGTCAAGTGTCTAGGTTAATGACCAAAAGATCTTATCAAAATTGTGTAAAGAATCTTAAATCTTTCTTGACATTTAGATAAAAATAAAGTCTTCTCACTAGATCGAGTTTCAAAGCAGATAAACTACAAACAATGGAAGTTAGAAGTCATCAATATGATAGACAGATAAATCTTTCATAGAAGCCTTGCGTAAAAAAACTCAAGTGAATCAAACATCTGCATCTGCAAACCTTGTAGGCGTATAACAGTTACAGCTTATAGAGGTCAAGATTTCGATACAGTGAGGTCAGCCTTGCAGCTTGCCTTATACTAAGCGTGAGCTATTGCTCCCGTGGCTGCGATATTTCAAACAAATGCCACGTACATGTTGCAATCCAGACCTTATTAGGAGTACTCAGAAATTTGGCATTTGTTATTCATATGAGAAATGTAACTTGACGTGACACGAACAGTTGGGAGTATCACCTTTCATTTGAGTTTTACTTGTAGTAGTTTTATTTCGTATCTGTTGGATGTGAGAAATAGTTTGTTTACTATTTAATAAATTTCACATACTGACCCTGTAGCCGTTTGGACGTTTTATCTAGATTGCAATTACATCGTCCTACTTGGGTTCGGAAAACTTTGACAATTTGACTTCAGGAGGCTACAGTATGGTATCTATGCGAATAGTAAAAAAGTCTATCATCTTGCCTCTGACCAACAACTTTGCTATTTTCCACAAATTATTCAAAAAACGCCCAATTCTATGATCTAATTTTGTTATCTGCCCTTCCTTGAACTACATGACTATTCTAAATACTGTCAGTCAATCAGCAGTTTGTTTTGCTATGACTAAA
Organism: Cerastis rubricosa; assembly: GCA_949152445.1. Lineage (NCBI taxonomy): Eukaryota > Metazoa > Arthropoda > Insecta > Lepidoptera > Noctuidae > Cerastis > Cerastis rubricosa. The sequence continues at coordinate 6,999,547 of OX424540.1, read as the reverse complement.
TGAACTAAGGAGTTTTCCAGTACCTCCATGTTATTAGTTGTAGCAAGGTGTGACTAAGCTTGTATGAATGTGCAGCGTAGGACCAATACCGCGACTCCGTGAGCACCAACCGGTTTTGTGACGGAAGAAATATTACCACACTGACCCAGTGTTGCGATGTTTAATATTTTGCAACCAGATGCAAATAGTTCTATAGTATTGTGACTAGTTTGTGCACTATTAATCAACTGTTTAGCTAAACATGAATGAACAACGTTATTATCACACTCTTTCCGCAAATATCTTGTTTTGTGATTGGTTCTTGTTTTGTTGGAGTATAATTAAATGTATTCATTTAATTTATGCATAATTGTGTCGAGTCTTTTCGAAGTTCAGGATGTGTTTATGTGCAAACTGGGTTTGGCCGAGTTAAAAGATTAATGCAACAACAACCTTCTGATTGCACTAATCACAAGTACAAATCTTTGTAGCAACAAATCGGTTTAGCTGGATCGATACTAAATTAACTTCTCCTAAGCCGGTTACTAACTCGAAGAGCTCAATTAGTTGTTTTAACATTTTCTATTCCACCATTAAACACGTTCGCAGCTTTCTTCCAAATTCCAATACATGTCTAGATGCATTTCGCCATTTCGAGTAATGCATCTACGTTTAATCAGGTTTCTATAAAATTTTCCAACACTAGTTTCTCATATTTCTACCGCACTTTTATTTTATCTTACAACTTACGTTATGTGGAGCATTGTGTCTATTTAGATATTATCGCGTTCCCACTAATGTTGTAGAAACTTGTAAGATGAGGATTGACAAGACGAGGGCATATATGCTTTGAAATTAATTGCAACTGTGTTTGGTTTGAACGCTTGTTAACAACGCTTGTCTTGTTTTCTGTTATTGTTGTATATGAGGTATTGTTTTATGATTAACCCCCGACCAAAAAAGAGGGGTGTTATAAGTTTGACGTGTGTATCTGTGTATCTGTGTGTCTGTCTGTGGCATCGTAGCTCCTAAACGGATGAACCGATTTTGATAAAAGTGGCGTCGTTTGAAAGGTATTTTAATCGAGAGTGTTCTTAGCTATGTTTCGAGAAAATCTGCTCAGCAGTTTGAAGATCATCCCCTCTTTTCTAGTTAATGAAGGGATGTAAACAACTAACACAGGTAGTCTATTTGAAATTTGAAATGTTGTCGCTTGTCACCATGGGCATTGCTGAGGGGAGGAGGCAACCCCCTCCCGCCATTTTTTTTTTAAATTTAAGTATTTCTTTCCTTGGTTTCGTTAATTAGCGAGAACATACGCAACATCGAGAAAATTGGAAGGAAAGGGGGAGGCCTATGCCCAGGAGTAGGACAGTCAAGGCTAAGAAAAAATAATATAAGTTAAAAAAGCATGAAAAATATTAAATTAAAAATTTAAAAAACCCCCGACATAAAAAAAAAACTCTAAAAAGCCAAAAATAAATTAATCCAAGCGTCGTAGCGTCGGGGACCGCTAAGAAGACCGCTTAGTACAAGCACAGAACAAAGCGGACCCCCGACGCTACGACGCTTGGATTAATTTATTTTTGGCTTTCTAGAGGTTTTTTATGTCGGGGGTTTTTTAAATTTTAATTTAATATTTTGCAATATGTTTTGATGCATTATATCTTATTTATGCGATCTAGCCGTTCTAGTGTCATGTGCTATACCAGCTTATCGTTATTTAATATCTATAGCAAGTCTGAAGTCCAATTTCATTTTCGAATTGAATTAAACCTTTATATCGACTTCCAATCGTAACTTATTTGGTCTAAAACAGAATCTGCCAAAATTAAAATGAAGAAATTTCTTTCCCATCTCCATTAACAACTCTCGAATACTCTCTTATTCAATTCCCATGGAGCATTTCAAAGCGGGTTCCAATTAGCATAGTTCAATATTGGCGCGGGCAGTATAAACGTTTGCTGTAAACTGGCACGCCGGATGGGAAGTGGATCGGTCCGTAGCTGCGTAGGTAGGTAGGTACTCTGGGGGCAATCACCGCGGTATCCCCTTCCGCCCAGCCTCCAGACGCGGTTGATATCGTTACGATCCTCGTAAATGCTCCTAACTGCATTAATGATATGGTTAATGTAAACGGTATATGCACTTTTGCGGTTATAAAGTTCTAGTTCTATAGCATGTGTGTACGGATTTATATTGTATGCTACTAAGATGTATCTAAGGGTTTAAAAAGGTCCAGGTGAGGCTGTATTAGTATATTATTTTGGCATACGTGACACAATAACGAATAAGTATTTGGTAAGAGTTAGCTAGCAGGATGATCGAATTTTGGTTTTTGGAGTACTTTACTACCTTGTATTTTTGGTTCATAAAGTGTCCTTATCGTAGGGGAAATGGCTATGTTTATCTCCAATTAATTGAATCTGCCTACAATTCAAGTTAGATATAGTTTAGTTGTCATCACGCCCTCCGAGTTCTGTTAGGTCGTGCTGTGGGTCGCAATCAGACCATTTCAAATTACTCTCCATATGTATGAATGGCCCTATGTACGTATGTGCATAGGCAAACTAACGGTTTCCCACAGTTTCCCTGTGTGTTTTCTACAGTATAAGCAATGAATTCGCTAAATGATATGGCAAGAAAGGAGGTATCCCATGAGATGACAAGTAATAGAGAGGTATGGAAGAAGAAGACGTACTGCGCCGACCCCAAATGAATTGGGATAAGGGCAAGAGAATGATGAAGCAATGAATTCGCTGTGTTTACCTAAATTCTCTGTACCTGTCAACTACTTATCTGTTGTAATTGAATCAAGAAAATCCCGAGAGATGGTTTTTCAGGGCCATATATATTGCATGATAGATGACAAAGAGTGAAAAATAAAACTGGACGAGATAACGATAAATGTAGAGATGCAATAGAAGCAAAAGTTATGCTAGGGCAGGACAATGATAATGATAATGATCTGCAAAAAAAAAATACGAATTAAATTTTTATCAGATAAGCGAAAAAGAAAGAAGGCACAAGTAATGATATCTGAGATTTTAAACTGAGAAAACTTTCATTATCGCTTTTATTAATTCAAAGATTTTATAATCAAAAGTTAAAGTTTCTCTTAGTTTTTAAAGTAATATGATAAATTCGTTTCGTCTGTCGATTTGCTACGCATTGCGTGCAACTGTTATCGCTACGGCGACGGCGATCGACTCCGGCGGACATTCGATACTTTTCTCGCATCGGTAACGGATCAGTGATAGTTCGATGTTCGATGTAACTGGTTACGTGTTGTTAGTTGTAATAGTGGAGCTGCGACAATCGGGGCGTAACACTGATGTATGTGCAGCAGACCTGGAACTGATTGTTTGCTTTCTTGTTGACTGACCGTCGGCCTAATGTGCAATTGATGATTTCTTAACTAGCTACATTCATATTGGGGTAGCTAACAGTTGTGAAAGATGGATTCCGGTAAAGAACTGGCCCTGTTTCAATTTTGCCAAATAAATCTAATTTAATTTCAGCAACGGTAAATTCATATATGCACCTGGCATTGAATATACCCGTTTATTTCTGAGTTGCGTGCCTTTTTGAAATTAAAGAAAATGAAGCGATGGTAAAGGCGGCAAAGAAATGGAATAGTTTTAATGGTTCATGGAACATTATAAACGGACTTTCTGCTTGGATTATCGGAGAAAGTAAATTAATTTATAATTATTTAGTCTTTATTGCACATCGCGTAAACTGCGAAGTTACCGGTATGTTCTCACAAATGTTGAGCAGGCTTTAGTTATACGACGGCTAGTGTAATAAAAATCGGAATCTGGATTAGTTATAGTATGTCAACCGCTAATTATTTTTATAACACCACCACTCGAATGACACTAATTGTATTTGTGGTTGACGTTAATGTTGATGAAATGTGCTAATGCATTAAATTAGATTAGTCGTACGCGCTTTTTGACGATGATGCTTCACGTCTATTAGTTTCTGGCGACTGTGGCCACTAACGTTTTAACCCTTCGTCATTCTCGTGACATTGTTAATTTGGCTTTCATTATCCCCTTACTCTCATATCAATGTATTTGGGATCAGTCTTCTTCCTAATGTCCCTATTAGCCGTTACTTCAATAGTCTCCACATGTCTAACCATATCATCTTTCACGCAATCCATCCACTTATTACTTTTAACTTTCCTCCCAATCTTGGCCTTGTAGAATGTTAAAGACTCCACCACAGATGAATTCTACAAAAACAAATTCTACATTTGTTCGGCTCTAGGTAGACTTATCTGTTTCTTCTGGGTGCGTACCTTTTGATATAATAACAAAAGCTCTAATGATCATTTGACCTATTTTCATTTGATATTATTTTTGATTAGTATAACGATGAAATGATATAATGAATTATTGATATAATTTCAGTTTACCTAATTTTATATGGTCTAATAAACATTTTCTATAATGCACATTTGTACTAATATTCAGTTAGTATAGTATTTACTTCGTATATTATTCCGCATACATTCCTGCGTCAGATCCCCTATATGGTTATTTTTTTTTTTTTTTTTTTTGTTTTGGCAGGAGTGGGAAATCCCCACGGACACCTCGACTATCTCACGACTTGTGAGACAGTCGAGGTAGTGCCGGACTCGAACCGGCTAAAACCACACTCCTGCCCCGCCAGTGTCCCTCTGACATGATCAGAGACCTTTTTTGGCGTTGGTTTGACTTATGTAGCGACTGATTGGTGATAAGTATAGAGGCCGAAGAGACCACGCTCTTAGTTTTTTAAGTTTTTACTTTCCGTATTTAATACCTTTTAAGTATCCAAATATCTTTATTATTTATGCCTTGTCATTATTATTTACTAATTTTCGTTAATATTTTTAAATTTATTCTTTATAATTATTGTACTTACTTATTTTGTTATATAATATTTACGATTCTACTTCCTTTTGAATAACTAATTTTAACTTTTAATTTGTTTTTAACGTTTACCATAAGCCCTTGCCCGAGTAGTATTCCTTTTATTTTATTTTGTTTTGCTGAATTTGGTCTATATGGTTATTGAATCATGTGGGTTAGGTTAGCGTGCCGTGGCAGCGACCGCAGAGCGCCAGATCCCCCATATTGTGGGTGAACCATCTGGGTTAGGTTAGAACCATGACCAATAGCGCGCGAAGGCGAGCGAGCAAAGCGAGCGTGCCGCGGCAGTGGCTGCCGAGCGCCAGATCCCCCCTATTGTGGGTGAATCATCTGGGTTAGGTTAGGTTAGAACCATGACCATTAGCCAGATCCCTTCTATTGTTGGTGAATCATTTGGGTTAGATGAGGTTATAACAGTATGATGTTTTCTGATATTTACTTATTCACTACAGAATTTGCGCAGAAAATGAGTAAATATGAAAATTAGGTCAAAAGAAAATTAGGTCAAATGAAAATTATGTCAACTGAACGTTATACTAAATGTTATTAGAGCAAAAGAAGTTTATATGAAATGTAATATTAGATCACATGAAATTAGGTTATTTGTTTTTATAGCATATGAAAATTATATCATGTGAACGTTATTTCAAGTGATAATATATTATCTGTTATTATGGCATATATTACACACCCGTTTTTTCTCTCTACACTGCGAGCAACAGGTATAATCACTTCCACGTCCTTATCAAATCTCACAGTTGCATAGTTAATTACATCTTAAACTATGTATTGTGTGTACGATGGGAATTTTAATTCAGCTTTGTCAAGTATCTTTATGTTTTACGTACAATGGCTCGGTTGTGAAATCGTCACTATTGTGAATGTACGATTGTCTTGGCAACTGCCAGCGTGGGTGATACGGGTTCTATATCATAGCACCATGAAGGCTGGATTCTACCCTACCTAACTGCCAAGAAGTTATGATCTGCTTTGTAGGAACTTACCGGATTTAAGAGGATTATAGACATTAAGTTTATAAATAAGCAAGGAAGCGCGACTGCTGACCATGAGGTCAGAGCATGAGGTGTGGAGAAAATAAAACAGGCGGTTGACAGCTGACACGGACTGCATTTATGCCCTTTTCGGAAAGGAAATCATATTGAATTGGTGGTTTCCCAAAATAGGAGTTAACCCGAAGTAAAATCATTTCCGCAAATGATGTCACGTTTCAAACAACTGCAAATTGTATTGTATATATCTAATTTTGGACACATGCTGGTGGGATGTGGAAAAAATATAAATATCCAGTGCATCAGAACCTCGCATGAGGTCAGTTTCTATTGAACCGTTACCGAATCGATTCACTATCACAAGCTTAGCCAGCAATCACTCACTGTTCGGTGTAGACTTCGTTCCGATTCCACGTTTGGCTATTGGCACGTATGAACGGACTGGATGGAATCTTCCAAATAAAAGCTTCTTCATCCACCTAAGTAGGTATACATACCATCTAACTGCAATCGTCTTTGTTATATTACACGTCTCTATCGTTCAGAAATCATATGCCTTTAGAACAGCAATTTACTCGTCTGAATGGTGTTAGAAACAGATGGTGTTGGAATCATTGTTTCGGGGCACGACTGCATCCGTCAAGCGGATCAGCGTGTTCGGACGGAGATTGTATCTCGTAAAGTGCAGTTTCCTGATTTAGATGCGCCAACGCACGCCCGCCATCCGCGGCGTGGGACCGCCGAGTTATTATTGTAACTGTTCATATTTTTTTCTTGTTTATGGGTTTTATAATTCTACTGGTTGCAGAAAATGGGGGAACCAGAACTCAGAATCAACAATGTGGTAGATAGTTGTTCAGATTTTGATTTCGTAGTTTTAGAAATTAGAAGTGAACCTAAAGGTGTTCCTTTAGGTAGCTCGATAATTGAAACCACTACCTATTTCTCTACTTAATAACTCACTATAAATTAGACTCAACGCTTAGTAAGCAACGTGTTTTCTTTAGCACTTGCAGGCTGCAGCAGTAGCATTAATATGCTGCAGCAATTAATCTGTAAATACGAGAAAAACATTCAAACTCGCATATCGCGAGGCGAGGTCGATGTGTGTAGTAATTCCAGTAATCGTATTAATTCCATTACTCATATTAATTTTATCACTTTACCAAGGGTTCATTCAGGCAATTTCAATCAAAACATTACGCAAATAATTTTATAAAGTTGTGCCATAGAGGCATACCTAAATGACCTAATTTTATTTTACATAATTTCTTTTAAACACGCAATCTAGTAACTTAACATAATTTATTTACGTTATGCAGAGTAGAATGTATGAGGTCATTTACTTGCATGGAAATGTAAATAAGAAATATGTTCACTCATAATTTTATTCTTTGTTAAAACGCCGTGTGTTTACGGAACCTTCAGCTGTGGCTATGATTAAGTGCTTGTTTTCTATGCTTGTGCAAAAAAGAAAAACACAATTTGCATTAGCTTTCGGTTCCCTGATAGCTTCTTGACCTTTAATATCTTGGACTTGGTTATAAAGATTGATTGGATCGAATATTCTCGTCTTGAATCTGAACAGCAGTAGATATTATACAGTGCAAATAATTCTCCTGAACACCAAGTAGCCCAAAAGCCACGTTTATATTAAGTTGTGAGCCGAAACAATAGCTCGTAAAATTAGAGCAGCCTTGTTGGGGCTAATATTGTTAGCCGGACTATCGAGATGTTCATAATCTTACCTATATTATAGTATATGTACAACCGTATTTCCGCCGTTTCCAGCGAGCACACTAACTAATTCAACTCGATTTGACAGCAAGCGGCGCCTAATCTCCCAAAACGGAATATGAAAGTGTGCCAACAGAAGCCTTACCTGGATTATCTCACTTAGTGACGCCCATTTATTGATTTTGTGCCGCTATTTTGGTATAAATATACACAGTAACATACTTAGCATCTTGTGTTATTAATTTGCCACTAATAAAAACGACGAAAATTATGTGTACCTCAAGTTTGACTGACGACTTATGTGTATTCAGGAGTTGATGTTCATTGAATGATGTTTTTCAAGGATAGATAAGAGATGAACGAAGTATTTTGGTATTTAAGCTGGAAGATAAAATACGGTAGTCAAAACGACTGTAATAGATCTTAAGCAGACAATTTAGTCAGTTGATATTTGGTTAATACTGCCAACCTTATATGTAGTTTTGAAACGCATTAGAACTTTAAAAACCCCGTGAAAAAAACGAATAAAAGCATCTAAGTTACAACTTAGATGCTTTTATTGGTACAGGTGGTCCACATGAGTGCTACTTAGATCTCGAATACATTTCATACTGGTTTATATGTAGAACATCTGATATATGAGCTTCCCTGTTACTAACACCCGTTTAAAACCAATCTACAAGTCTGTATACCAGTATTACGATCAATCTCAGTTTTTAAATTTTTCGGCAAATTATTTTGCTTTAAGCCACCGGTTTCTTACATTCATTAAGTTCTCGCAACGCACCAATTCTTATATATTTTTTGTTTGTTGCAGGTAAGGTGTTCCGATCCACTGGACTGGTGATTTTTTGCAAATACTTTCGGTTCGCACCTGCATGTGCGCTTGGAGCAGAATATTGAATAACGGCAATTTTGTAATAACTTTGCGATCAAATTTCTCGTGTCTTTGATGGACTTGAATTTTCATTTTCAAATCGGCATGTAATATTTTCATGCAAAATAATAAGTAATAACTGTTCATGGAGAATGATGATGACACTTACTTGTGCCGTAAAAGCGCATACACTTATCGATGATACAGTGTAGGTACTTACTTTGAGATTGGTAATAATTAATTAGTTCCACGTCTTAGAATGTTAAATGAAAACTGTGACGTGGTTTCGCAGATAAGTGTACGCGTTTATTGCATGATTGAGAGTTGACGAACACTGGTTTGTTGGGCTACACCGAATGCAGCATTTGTAAATACCGCAGTAGAGCCAGCAAACGGATTTATCCTAATGTTGTCGTACATGCCAACTGCTGCTACTTACGGCACGTTCACTCCAGCAAAGTGGCCCACTATACAACCATTATTGTTAAGATTGTCACCTTCACTAACAGTACTAATCGAGCGTGGCGCGTCTTCATTTCAGCGCCATCGCTCGGCACTTTACTAATGCATGCAGATTCAGCCACCGCTGCCCACTAACACGCTATGGCCAACCCCAACGACAAGCGGTTCTATCATCTGGTGAGTCTACATTCAGGTTATTTTACAAAACGTACTAGAAATTCCGATAATTTAAGATCCTATTCTGGAAGTAATCAAAATGCTTACACACCTATTTACATTCCTACTCAACCATTTTTAAAAAATATTGTCTATTGATTCGTAAACTATGCACGAGTGGTTTGAAAGGCTTGTCATTAATGGAGTATGAATACAATACAGATATTTATGAATACTTCACTTACTACTACTTACTAACATTTCCGAGTTTAACACTATAACAAGGTATATTCTCACGTTTCTATATCGCCAGCACTTAACAATGCACCTGATATCACGCATCATCGATTATTTCTATCATTGTTCCGTTTCGTTCCACAAAAATGAACGTGAGATAAAAACTCATTTAATTCCTTACGTATTCTCGAAGCTCTTACAGAAGCCAGTCCCGACTTGGTTTGCAAAAAGACAAAAACGTCGCTCTCATGCCACGGAGCGGTATTAAATCTAAATTTAATTCAATTCATTTCTTTCTGACTCAATCAATGATTGATAATTTGGTTAGTTTTAGTACACGTAAAAATAGTGTTCGTAATAAAATAATCATAGACAAAAATACGCCACACATTACTAAAACTATGTTCTCGCTACGTGCGTCTCGATTCAGCTGAAAATTGAATAAAAAGCTCCTTTGATGTTATGTAATGACCTAATCTAATATTGAAATGTTCATTAAAAATAATTTGTCACTATGACTCAAACAGAAAGAAAAAACAATAAAATAACAATATTTTGAACTGTCATTCATTCGTTAGTAGTATTAGTTAGTAAACTTCCACACAACCGCAAAACTAAATTTGTTTTTCATAGTATGTTTATGAAAAACAAAGTTACTGCTGCAGTTTGATGAAAAAGTCCCATATCTCAAAAACTAAACATCATATCTTATTGAAACCAATTTTCGTTGATAGTTTTTTTTACGTTCTACAAACTTAAATATTTTCAGAATTTTCCTCCTCTTACTTTAGAAATTAGAGGGGGGGGACACACATTTTACCACTTTGGAAGTGGCTCTAGCGCAAACTATTCAGTTTAGAAAAAAATGATATTAGAAACATCAATATCATTTTTGAAGACCTATCCATAGATACCCCACACGTATAGGTTTGATGAACAATTTTTTTTTGGTTTTCAGTTCTAAGTATGGGGACCCCCTTAATTTATTGTTTTTTTTCTATTTTTGTGTGAAAATCTTAATGCGGTTTACAGAATACATCTACTTACCAAGTTTCAACAGTATAGTTTCGGAAATAAGTGGCTGTGACATACAGACGGACGGACAGACAGACAGACATGACGAATCTATAAGGGTTCCGTTTTTTGCCATTCGGCTACGGAACCCTAAAAACATGCGTTGCAATGCATTTTTTTCTACCTACCCTACACTAGCTTACCTACCTACCCTTCCTACCCACCCCACCCTACCTACCTACCCTTCCTACCCTACTTACCTACTAACCCACTTACCTTTTAAAACGTCCTTAGGCTTTTAAAAATATTTCAAAACCAAAATTAGCCGAATCGGTCCAGCCGTTCTCGAGTTTTATTGAGACTAACGTCATGTCATTTATATATATATAATATATTTAGATACAGATTATGGTGATTCACTTGTTTACAATATATTTGTTGTATTTTTTAATGTGATCCTCCTCTGTTCCACTGCTGGGCAAAGGCCCCATGGCTTTATTTGCCATTTCCGACCAATCCGTTAAGAATGAGTCCAGATCGTATTACTTAAATATTAGCCAAAATATCGGTAGCATTTTCCTCTTGTAGTTCCGACTTTTGACAGCAAACTATTTGATCGATCTGATTAATATTGATATCTAACTAATCCAAAATTATCTTGTCATAAAAGACATATTTTCCTTATTTTTCTGAAGCAAACAAGACGATCCCACGTCTGAAAAGTTTTACCAAATGTTATCCGATTTGCGAAATCCCCAAGATATTGCGCAGGAGCTCTTGAATGTTGTCTAAATTATTTTTTTACGAGAGTAACAGACAAACATGATGATTAAGGGGAAAACCGGGATTTTTATTTTCCTCGAAAAGACGTAACGAAGAGTGATTGAGGGCATTCTGAAGTAGTTTTGGGAAATTAGGTGTATTTATATGACATACGAAAGTTTGTGCGGTTTCAATATATAAGTATTGTGTTTACTTTTGGGAGAAGCCATCTAAACTATTTTTGGATATCCATAAATAAAATAAAAGACAGGTTGTTCGACTGCTGCGTTATTTATTTAGTAACATCTGGTTCCAATCCGGGATAATCTACTTCGGATAGCATTAGTAGTAAAAGTTACACAAGCTTGGATTTAACAAAATATCCAGGAAAAAGTGAATACTATAAATTAAATCCTATCGAAAAGTTATCCAATGGTTAGTAGAAATACATATTATTATTAATGTGACGTTCAATAATGATAATGAGTGGCCCACAGTTGTATTGTATAGTTTTAATTCATCCCACACGTGTCGCGATGATTTCATTTATTAATTATCATTATGAATGATTGTGACAATCTCTATCCTTGTTTCTGCTTCTATTTCCACAAATAGCTGATGATTGTTTTGTTGATTAGCCGGTTGGCTTTTTAAAGGGTTGATTTATAACAATCTAGTATTCAAATCCAGCGTGTGAATCCTTTTCACCAATTTGAAAGTATCATACAATCAAGTCAATAGTTTTGTTCTACGTTTTGTAATAAGCAACGAGTTACTGTCGGGTCTACGATGTCCTCCCATACTTAAGTACTAACGCTGTAACATAGAAATATTGTAAAACCAAATGATTTTAAAAGAGTAACCATGGAGTTTCTTGCCGTTTCTTCTCCATAGGAAACGACCAACCCGTATTTTGAATAAACAAGATTGAGCTATATCTGGTAATTATGTGTTCCAAAAATGAATACAAATAACAAAATGACAACTTCCACAATCTTATTGTTAAGCAAGCTCAAGTTCGTATGTCAAGTCTCCTTACGTATCCCTATCCCTATGTCTATTTATTTGAAGTCCTGCAGTATGTTTCATGTTCACTTTGACTTTGTTAGTTTCACCGGTCAGTGTACCCTGCGTCCAGATGTAATCCCCGAAAGGTAAGGCGCAGAGGTGTACTCTTACCTAGTACACCTTCATTCCGCTAGTAAAGTTATCAGATGTAGTAGGGGGCGAGCCTATTGCCATCAACTGGGTACAACTCCAGGCTCCGTGGTTGCTCTTGAGAAGTTCCCAATGGAAAAAACCCAATCACACTGCCCGACCCGGGAATCGAACCCAGGAGCTCGTGCTCAGCATTTGCGCTTGCGACCACTCGACCGACGAGGCAGTTTTATACCTTTTATAATTAGGATAGGAAGTCTTTATCTTTCTCGGAAGTTGCGTTTAGGTCAAGATCTGTCTGTGTCTCGTATACATAATACAGTCTGTTGCTCAAGGTTAAACTTGATAAAAATGTTCTGTCATCTGTTCTGCGAACAGAATTTTGGCACACTCTTTGACGAACTCTTTGCAACTCGGTGCTGTTAGTTTTGTGACTTACAATGTCTTAAGCTGTTCAGAATGTCGGATAAAAAAGGTATACAGGTAATTGATGCACACATTCAAAATACCCAAATGTGGATAAAGATGGGTTTTCAAGCATTGTGGACTTATCACCATAGATCGGAGTAGGTTGATTGAATTGAGGTCATTGATCCGAAACGTAAATATTAATATGGACTTTCCTCCGGAATTGGTTGATTTGATTGAAATTTAAGTGCAACAATTTATAAAAAGTTGTGGCCATGAAAAGGCTAAAAATTTTTCATTAATTTATTTATTATTTATTTATTCAACAGATAAATAATAAATTAATTTAGTTTTGATACCTTCCTTTAAATTTTGAATTGAGTAGTAATAATATCACTACCAACATTAACAATATTTAATTGAATCCGGAAATACCGGAATAACTTTCCGGAAAAATGGCTTATCCATGTTATTCTTTCTGTGTGCATTTATGATACAAGTACCAAAAATCAATCTACCTACTACGATCACTGCTTGTCACAGACCCTCACAAGCACTTAGCGTTTTATTATTTCTTCTTATTGTTTTTGAACACATATAAGCGTACTCCTAATCGTTTCTTCACGTGGCCGTAGTTTTTGCGGTTTCCTCAACGTATTTACTGTCTAAAAATATCGAACAGTCAACGCTAAGGCAACATGTGTTCAGTCGCACTTACACCCCTCTTCTTGTTTACTCACAAACATCGGGATCGCTATCAAAGTGGGAGTGTTTGTTTGTGTTACTTTCTATAAATGTCTGTCGTATTTCTGTGTAAAGGAAATAGTCAAGATAACAGAAGTTTGGAAAGCAGATGTTTTGGAAGTTGTTTAGAAAACAGATGAACATCGTACTTGTGATAATTCAATGAATAGAGCTAAAGTAGGTTTTGCACAGCTTGAACAAAATTGCTGTTTTGTAGACACTTGAGCTGCTACAGTGCGCGTTGAAATCTGTAGATAGACGAAAACAAAGCGAGAACTTAGTCGTCACCGCAAGGCCAGAATTAGATTCACTGATATTAATATCTACTAGAGAAGTAGAGACCTACCGCATTGCCATTCTGTTGGATGCCAAATATTACAGCTTACAACCCTTTATGAATTAACAATTGAGGTTTAATGATTAACATTCTTTGTCCTTGATTTATGTCCCTTTAAAATATAACAATCACTAAGTGTCCCGCGCAACTTCGTTTGCGTCACATTTTCCACGTTTTCGCAACATTTTTCATTGCTGCTCCGCTCCATTTAGTCTTAGCGTGATGATACATACATAGCCTATAGCCTTCCTCGATAAATAGGCTATCTAACACTGAAAGAATTTTTCAAATCGGACTAGTAGTTTCGGAGCCTATTTAATGCAAACAAACAAACAATCAAATCTTTCCTCTTTATAATATTAGTTTAGATAGACAATTGAGGTTTAATGATTAACATTCTTTGTCCTTGATTTATGTCCCTTGAGAATATAACAATCATTACTATGCAGAGCTGGACGCAAAGCCGCTATAAATAAGTATAAGGATATGTCATACATGAGTACTTTGTCCATGGATTTATAAGGAAATCGGTTTTTATAAGTAAAGTGCGTGTAACTTGTAGTGACAGTACCGGTTGGCGCATTTACCTGCGCATGTAGTTATTTACCTTTCCTATTCCTACAAAATTATGATTATATTGTTCACATGACTAAGCCTTATCTAAATATATCGATTATTTGGCGATAAAAACGCGGTCCTAAATGATTCATAGATTAGGATATCGAAAACGGAAAAAGTCTATCTGTCTCACTATGAATCAACTTTGTTAACATATACGATTAACGATTTAACCATAATGTTTAAGGTTTCCTGTCTCGAATTGGGTTAAGTAAAATTAAAAAGTTTAGGGGGAGGGATACTCAATCAAAATAAAGAAGAAATAGACTTTTTATTGATTAGGAAGCCAAGCCATTTAAAGAAAAAACTTTAAAACTAAAATATAGAAACTTCACTTCATCGACTTTTCTTTTGTCGACTTTCATAAAGAAGACGTTTTTGAATTCAAAACTTCAACTCAAATAACTTGGTTCAATGATATGACTAAGTTTACCGATGAAAGCGCAACTTGGTATCTGACTGAGAAATCTCATTTCCTTTCGCCGTAGTAGATAGTAACTTTGCTTTGTCAGTTTCCATTAGTAAACTTACTGGCTCACTGGAACTTTGTATAGTACTTGAAGTTTGAGATGTTCCTTGTCTACTATAGTTCTGTTTATGTTTCTTGACAAACACACACAGTACAGTAAATAAATGAGTTACAGTTCTACAGATTTAATTGTTTGTTTTTGTTAAAGAACGTCGGTGTATCGTTTAGTTTGCTAGTTTTTGTATTCTTTCTTTTTTCCTCTATCGAGTTCCGGGCTCCTGCTATGATTTCGGTATTTTTTCGTCTACCAAAACTGTTATTTTATTTAGTATTGAATCTATTGCCTGCTTATCAGTCTTATGGTTATTTTTAAAAGTAAAAATACATTCCTCAATGTCATCTTATACAATTAATTCAACATTCAGACACGTTGAATTAATTTGTTCGTACGAGTCAAAGTAATCAGTGACGCGTGGTATTGAAAAACTTTGTGACAAACTCCGCAATTTATTAATTACAAATCGTAAAGTTGATTCATTCATTGAGCGTTGTGGGAATGTTGTGATTTTCCTAATAAATGTAGGTACTCAGGAATCCCGTTGACGTTAACATAGTATGCAGCAATATTAGCATTACCGATGACGCAAGCACAAATCGTCATTGCATACGAATTCGCTTGTTGTTCCGAATATTTTATGAACACCATTTTGTCATTCATTACATTCCATAAATTCGGAAGTTTAGAAGAAAATGGCGTAGCTAGCTTGTTTTCGTTTGTCTGTTTACATTCTAGCTGGCTGAAAGTATGTCAGTTTTAATTAAGTATTTCTTTTGTGTTGTCTGAATGTTCGGTTTCACCTAATTTATTGATGAGTTATTCAAACTAATGATTAACACGGCCGGTTTCTTTGTTTGTCATAGTGCTATAGCTACAAATAAGTACACTATAAGTACAGTGTTCAAAAGGCCGATATGCCTTATTTAGGTTAACTCTAAACACGTAATAAAACCAGGTCGTTGGACCTGTAGAACAATACAATGCATTTCTACATTTGCCTTTAAAAGCATTGCATGTTAGGAATTTTTATTGTTTACTGTAAAATGTTTGACGTTAGGACTTTAGAGCACATAACAGTTTGACCCTCTTATTCTCCTAGTAAATTCTTTAGGTCCACAATTGCATAACACTAAAAAAAAACATCTAAATGTTTATTGTTATTTTTTCAGTCTGTAACGCTATGGTCGTAGATCTATACTTGCTGAGCAAGCTGTGAGCCATACAGGAAATACAAGCTTTAAAATAATAATAGTTATCGCTGCTACATCTTATTTTTTTCCAGACACTAGCCATCCAGAAAGCGATTAACGCCATCGAGACACCGGTTAAAGAGAAACATGTCCGCAGTACACTCATCGGTACCTTCAAGGAACAGAGCGCCATCACATATTGGGTAAGAACTTCTTACAACTTTGATCATAGCATAGATACGCTTCGTCAGCCGCTCTTGAGAGAGGGTCCATGGCAAAAGTTGTGGACCAAACGCGCTTTTACCGTCACGAATATTAGAAGCTATCGGCGTGGGAATTCTGTATCTGAGCTTTGAACAAACAAACAAGACCGTAATTTATACAACACAGACTGTCAATAGTTATTAGAAATATAAGATCTCTATGTTATTAGTATTACTCTGACGCATTCGTAATGACGTTCGGCGAAATAGAAATAAAATTAGCGTTGGACTAAGCATTGTGCCTTGAAGTAGTACAAAAAAAAAAAATTGTAGCCTACCTATAATGAACATTGTTATTAGATGTTCTAATGGCGTTATGGTGCTTATGGCTTGTTGTATTTATCTGATTGATGAACTTTGACAAGTCCTTGTTGCATTAGGACCTTGCACAAGTCACCTTATCTACCTTAATCCTTTTTAATACTTGACAGTCACATCCCAAAGCACTATAGTTATTTCAAGAACACAGATGCCTTAGAAGATATGTCGAGGGTTTAAGCCATTAAAGTAAATGGTGATTGAAGAAGAAAGCCGGCTATGCATTCAGCAATAAATCTCGGCTAATGTGACGGGTCACTACTTGACATAATCTGAGAGCATTACCAGCTTCCTGCCTGCATTGTCTGCATCATCATGTTCCCCTTTAGTGGTCCACGAATTAAATTCAAATCGTGATGTCGTGACCCGATGTCGTGTGTCTAATGTGTTGCTACCATATGGTTTTATTTAGACAAACAGATGACAGCAGTCAGCATGTTTTGATAAACAAACATAGCCTTTGTAGTCGGCACTCATTAATCTAACGTCACATCAATGATAGTTAGTAACTGTTGTGTTGTTTTTATTCGTTGTTTGTTTTTAGGGTTCCGTAGCCGAATGGCAAAAAACGGAACCCTTATAGATTCGTCATGTCTGTCTGTCTGTCTGTCTGTCCGTCTGTCCGTCCGTCTGTATGTCACAGCCACTTATTTCCGAAACTATAAGAACTATACTGTTGAAACTTGGTAAGTAGATGTATTCTGTAAACCGCATTAGGATTTTCACACAAAAATAGAAAAAAAACAATAAATTAAGGGGGTCCCCATACTTGGAACTGAAAACCAAAAAAAAATTTTTCATCAAACCCATACGTGTGGGGTATTTATGGATAGGTCTTCAAAAATGATATTGATGTTTCTAAAATCATTTTTTTCTAAACTGAATAGTTTGCGCTAGAGCCACTTCCAAATTGGTAAAATGTGTGTCCCCCCCCCTCTAATTTCTAAAGTAAGAGGAGGAAAATTCTGAAAATATTCAGGATTGTAGAACGTAAAAAAAACTATCAACGAAAATTGGTTTCAATAAGATATGATGTTTAGTTTTTGAGATATGGGACTTTTTCATTAAACTGCAGCAGTAACTTTGTTTTTCATAAACATATTATTAAAAACAAATTTAGTTTTGCGGTTGTGTGGAAGTTTACTAACTAATACTACTAACTAATGAATGACAGTTCAAAATATTGTTATTATATTGTTTGGAGCTATGGAAACCTGTGTGCGAGTAAGACTCGCACTTGGCCGGTTTTTTTTGGCTAAGATCCGCTTCTAGTGTTTAAACTGAATAGTCCCAGAAACAGACTTATACCTTCTAATCTGCTTCATCAACCAGAACGGATTCTGGTTTAGTCACTATTGGTAAATCTATTCTTAATGTACAGAGTAATTGGTAATTAGGTGCATTCCTTGAAATTGATGATACTAAGTCTAGAGGTAATTTACAACAATTATGAAATCTAACTTTTTTAGTTGTTTGGAAATTTTCCACTTCTCTTCCATAAACTGCTAATTGTGAAAAATCTACGCCATTCAGAACGTTAAACGAATACTTTTCTGATAGCTCATATGGCAATAGATTTTTCGAAAACCAATTTATTGTAAAAAGATCCATAACTTTGTAAATTATGCACCGTTAAGTTCATGTTATGATTTTATTGTAAAATTTCCCTTATTTTTCGAGGCTGTTTCCTTAAAATAAAAGTACGACATTTGAACATTGGAGTTTTGCATTTTATCTTGTGATGTTGGAAAAATTAAGAAAATCTTCTTAAATTCTACAGATGGTGGCCGTACGTCTTCCACTGCAAGAGAACCGCATCGTGGCGTGGAAGTTCTGCCACGTGACACACAAGCTGCTGCGCGAGGGTCACCCCGCCTGCCTCGATGACTCGCAGCGCCACATTGGCATGATCGAGAACTTGGGCAAGCTATGGGTAATTTGCATTCTGGCTTACCGGTGATGTATGAGGTGACCTTAGCGTCATCTGCCTAGACTTTACCCCGGAAGCCTGGAAACTAGTCTTGGTCTTGCCAAGGGGAATCGCGCTAAACAGTAACTGGGTTGTGGAAGACAGATAGGCAGTTGCTCCACGTAAAATACTGGAATTCAGCTGCATTTGCTTAGACTCGCAGCCGACCCCTAACATGTAAGATAAAGCCTTGGCAAAGGTTTCAATTGAAATAAAACTTGCAAAACTTTCGATACCTGATCACTTGTCGTAACAATTCTTTGAAAACTGAATGCACACTTTAAACTTTGTCAATGAGAAGTACCTATTAGGTAATCCATTGTGTTGTTGTTTCCGAACAAGTGTTCTTGGTAAATGTAAAGTTGATGTTTATCCTTGGTAGTATCACAGTTAAATTTTAATGTTTGAGTTTGAATACCAATAATCTAAAAAGTACATAAGAATATTTTCCAAATTTTTATCCAAAAAAAACAGAGAAGAATGAGGATATGTTGATATCGCATACAACATACTTATATATGCAACATAGGTTAGGTTAGCTGGCTGTTTCCGCACTTAGCCTCTTTATTGGGCTATTGTATGTGAAATCCTCTTGTTACTGTCCTATTTGTAACTATCCTAGGTCCTCCCAAAAAGCTAGCAGCCTTATCAGGCTGCTTCAGGCTTCCGGGAGCGATGCCGGCGATTGAAGAGTCCGTGCCCGTTGATCTGCCACGCTTCTGTACTCCATGAGCACGTGCTGTGGTGTTTCTTCTGCCTCCATGCATCCTCTACACAGAGAGGTGTCTGTCGCACCTATGGTAAATAGGTGTTTGTTTATGGGACAGCCGGTTATGATATCTATCATCATCATCATCATCATCATTTCAGCCGAAAGACGTCCACTGCTGGACATAGCCCTACCCCAAGTGACGCCACATTGACCGGTCCCGTGCGCCTCGCATCCAGCGGATCCCCGCAACCTTGACCAGGTCATCGGTCCACCTAGTGGGAGGCCTTCCAACGCATCGTCTTCCGGTTCGCGGTCGCCATTCCAGAACTTTTCGGCCCCATCGGCCATCCGTTCTGCGAGCAATGTGCCCTGCCCATTGTCACTTAAGTTTGGCAATTCTTCGGGCTACGTCAGTGACCTTTGTTCTCTTGCGGATGTCCTCATTTCTGATTCGATCACGCAAGGAAACTCCGAGCATAGCCCTCTCCATTGCCCTTTGGGTGACTTTAAGCCTTCTGATGAGGCCCATTGCGAGCGATGATATCTATAATCTTGCGAATTTTGACCCCTTTTCAGTCTAGTGATGCTGCGGGCAAATCTCTTTGACGCTATATATGCAACATGTTTATATCACAAATTATTTCTTGTAACGGACAATGCGTTGTATAAAATGCACTTAACCAACCTCTCTTTAGCGCTAATTCAAGTGTTTTTATTTCGAAAAGAAAGTGGGAAGCGTAGAATTTCTGGCTGTTTTTTTTTACATCGGGTAACAGTGTAGATGACTCTCCTGCTCACACTGTTGTCTTAGGTTCTAAGTACTAGGACAAAAGGTCGGCTTCCACAATCGCAAACTACAAGATTTAATAAAACAGATACTACCCGCGGTGGTTTTTTTTTATATTTGTAGTCTGTCCACCAGGAGGAGCTCGTGGCTAAAAAATAACAGACGCTTGAACAAACTTCAGGTTAAGCCGCGTTTTGCTAGGTTGGGCCGTGGATGAGTGACCATTACATACCGAGTTTCCTTCTTACCTCGGAAAGCACGTTAAGCCGTTGGTCCTGGCCGTCTTTTGTAGATCGCTGACAGTCCTTGACAACCTGCCTAGTGTTATCACGAGATATCGTATTACCCGGTACTAACTGGGCTGTGCACGTCAGATATGCAGTCGGTCCATGTCAAATACTGGTATTTAGGTGCATTCTGTTATACTGGAAGCCGACCCTAACAAAGTTAGGAAAAGGCAGATGATGATTTGCAGCCTTCCCATCACGTCTGTGCAGTTTCTCTACCTAACTCGACCCCGTATATTCTTCCCAGGTACACTTACGCGAAGGCTACGGCAAGCTAGTGCACTTGTACTGCAACCTGCTGGTGTGCAAGCTGAAGTTCCACGCGCGCAACCCTCGCTTCCCCGGCAACATGCAGCTCACGGCTGAGGAGTTGGACGCCATCGCTGAGAACGATGTCAATAATTAGTGAGTTGTTATCATTATGACTAGGAATGTGTGTGGGTACTTTTATCGGATAATAAGATAGGGCCGTGGGCCTCCGTTTGGTCCCTTTAGGCTCGGTCTCCAAAGCTGAGATGTAGTACATGGGAGACATGCAAGAATCGAACATGATGTGATTTAATCGAATATTACATGACTCCGCAACGCTCCGCTCTTTACCGCTTTGTTTGTTACCGGGCTTTATACCTGCGTACAGCTCATTTACTAGCTGGCCCACACAGCTTGTTTTCGGCAGTCCAGCTGTCTAAGGCTTACTGATCGTCTGTCGTCATTGTCACTATTTTCAATTTCAATCACCTGAAATTGCCTGTGGAGTCGATTTCAGTAAGACTTTGCTCATGCAATGTCTTAATAATGTTCTCTCTATACAGGAAGGGGGAAAGGGCGGGCGTTTGGGGGGACTGTGTCTTGTAATTTCGACGTTCAAAATGTGCTGATTATCAGCCTAATTTGAATAAATGACTTTTGATTGCTTTTGATTACATTATAAAAATCATCAATCTTAGTTAATAATTATTCTATAAAACATTTTTTTTCAATGACAGTATTTTTGTTTACAGTTTCCAACTATGCGTAGAATTGTTCGACTATATGGATGAAATCCTCAACTTGCAAGCAGCAGGTCAGTACAAAATAAAATTTATTTTTTTGTCATTACAATGTCATTTCTCCATGAAGAAGCTGTGCATCTTACTCCAATAACCTTGTCATTAACATTTACCCAGCCGAATTATAGTACTATAATCTTGCGAGCTCCACAAGGTGGCCCGGTGACCTGGTGAAGACAGCAGAAATCCACTGGATGCGTGAAGAATAAGACCAGGCTATGTGGCGACGCTTTTAGCAGACCTATATGTCTACCAGTGGCCACCTATATGTAACATCTTGTGGCTAATATTCTGATGAAAATGATGAATCTTCTGAAATTATATTACCCTTTTCAGTGTTTGACAGTTTGGGCAACGCCCGCGCCAACTCGATGACAGCTAGCGGTCAGTGCCGACTGGCCGCGCTCATACCGTGCGCGCAGGACGCGTCGCAGATATACGACTGCAACGTGCGCTTGCTGTTCCGGCTGCATGCCTCGCTGCCTGCCGACACCCTGGCCGGACATCGCGAGAGGTAACCTAGCGAAGCATGCACAGCATGATCTGTATAATAATGTTGCCACTACCGATACACAGACATTACTTAACATCTAAATGATCCTAAGGATAAGGTCAACATCTGTAACTTGTACCTACTTTCTGTACAAATAAAGAACTTTTCTTTCTATTTGACATTTGAACGCAGTGATGATGAAAGTTGCACTAAATAAGTGCATGCCTGCCTGGGTTCCAACCGGTTGTTTGCAACCCTCATCCCTTATGCCAGTTTTCTTTCTCCCAAGAAGGTTAATATGTAACTTTTTATGGTTTCAGATTCCGGCAACAGTTCAAAAAGCTAAGTTCGTTCTACAAGCACGCCAGCAGCCTACAATACTACAGGAACCTCCTCACACTGCCTGTCCTACCTTCCAATCCGCCAAACTTCCTACAACAGGTACCATATTTCAAACAAAATTATTTAATGCAATGTCACTTCTGTAGACTTCGGAAATGTCCGTTTTAAAATATGTGCTATCTAAATCTATAGTTTTTTTTATAATTTTTTTTTTTGAATTTTTTTTTATTTTTATAACTAAAAAAACTTCATGTTTCAAAACTTTCTCAGTAAATTCATCCCACACTGATAGTTACTGGCATCCATTTTACCCTGATAAAGTGATACCCAATCTAGTTTCCCGAAAGTTTCGGCCATTGTGGAACCTGTGGTTACTAAAATGTTGGGGGTCTCTCTCTCTCGTGTAACCAGAAGATCTTGGTTAGTAGGACCGTTCGCATACTGGCAAAGAGGACTCATACTTTATCTATATATATAAATTACGTGTCACGTTGTTAGTAAGGGATGGACTCCTAAACTACTTAACTGATTTTAATCAAATTTGCACACCGTGTGCAGTTTGATTGAACTTGAAAGATATAGCTTACATCTCAATTTATAGTCCCAATATTATTTTATTGCAAATTAAGTCACAATTATCTGTTAGCTCCAATCGATTCTAACAGATGGCGGTATTTGTTGACTGGATTCAGTAAGTATTCAATAGATGGCGCTGTATAGGAGCGGAGCAGCAATGAAAAATATTGCGAAAACGGGGAAAATGTGACGCAGGCGAAGTTGCGCGGGACAGCTAGTTGTTCTATAAAACTAAAGTGATATTGCTTGTCCACAGTCTGACTTCGGCACGTACGTGACTCCAGTGGTATCTATCCCGGAGCCGTCGCCGGATGAAGTGGACTCTGTCGCCTCTCTCATCGACACTTCGGATACCATGAGCCAGGTAACTACTTGAAGTATTGTGCAGATAGGACTGATCAAACGGAGACTAACGCACAGGAATGAGGCATATACTTTCACACCCGTATCTATAGTCGAATTAATCTACATACTTGGGTTCAAGTAATTAGACGACGACGACACGGTTGGCGCAGTGGTTGAGCGATCGACTGCTGCGCTGCGTGTCGTGGGTTCGATCCCTGCACTGAAACAAATATTTGTATGGCCTACAGGTTCTGGGTCTAGCTGTTTATGTATGTTAGTTTTAATGTTTGTAAACTCACCCACGATACAGGAGAAATTCCTAGGGTGGGGCAAGGTTTAAAAAAATATTACGTATATGTGATTGACAAGTATTTAAACGAAGTAAGAACCATCGAAGAAAGCAAAGCTAAGTTCTAACTTCAAGCAATAACTAAACTACATAATAAAGATCGTATCTCAATTAATGACTTTTACTCCAATAAACACTTTTACTTGTTTATACATGCGGTTGTAAAACTCGATATGCCATACTAACCGTAACGTATTTCTTACCCAAAGAGTGTACAAAATGACACCTTTAACATGTTAATTTGTAACTAGATGTCAGTGCAAGATAACTTTGAAGACTATGACCCTCGACCCAGTCAGTCTCCGCAACCAGACCCCATCGTGGAGCGAGACCGACTCATCGACCATCTGCAGAACGAACTACAGAGGATGAGGTACTTAGTTTTACTTTTTCCCCACTGCGGTTAATTTTCGTGTCAATGTTGGTCTGTGGATGGGTAACCACCCATTACATACCAAGTTTCCACCATGCCTCGGAAAGATCATAAAGCCGTTGGCACCGACTGTCATTTGTTGATCTTTGGCAGTCGTTACAGTCAGGCCTCTCGTCCACACACGATTTTGCGGAATAAAAATACACGGTTAATTCGCCGTGTGTAGGTGTCAGTGTTGTATGGGTCACTGTGGGAGCTTGTCGGCACACACAGCACCGCCGCCGTATGCACGCGCGTCCCCGTGGGCGCCAGATTGTCATCACTGTTGTATCGCAGTCTATGCGAGCGTGTCGACGGTGCCGGACGTTTTAACGTTTTCTGAGATATGTTTTGAAGCAATTTATCAAATGTCGCTTTCTGCATTCTAAAATAATTATAAAACTTGTCTTCGTCTTCCCTTAGTTAATTCTTGACAAGTGTATGAAATGCGCCAAATTCTTCCCGTTTTTCTAAAATCGGATGTATCCAAAACCTTATTTTTCTTTTCTCTTCCTTTTTTGTGTTTTCTGTATACATAGTACGCAACTGTACTGAGCGGCATCTGGCCGTTGTCTCGATGGGTAGCTTTGCCGTGCCATGTACACGCTTGCACGTTTTGTTAACCGCACGGCTAACGTGCCGTACAGTTAATAAAATGTATGTACAAGAGGCCTTAGGCAGTCGCCCCATGTAAACACCGGTATTTAGCTGCATCCAGTTAGACTGGAAGCCAATCCCAACATATTTGAAAAGGCTAGGCAGATGATGATGCTCATGACTAATCAGTCTGTTCGCTCTGTTATTCTGCTTTTCGTCGATTAACCGTAATAAACGGTTTATCTAAATTAACTCCATATAACCAGTCAATGTTAAGAGCGATTACGCCTTACGACATTTCAAACAAACTTTCATTCCTTATTTTCCGAAATTACAGAACCGATTTTAATGAAACTTCATATGCATAAGCAGGATACAAAGGTCTAAAAAGTTACTAAAACATTTTCGAAAAATTGTGTTACTGCTAAATTAGACCGATTCTAAATTATCTATAGAAATAGCTTTTTTTAAGTCCTTTATATAAAACTGGTTTTTTAACTTTTTAGGCCTTTGTATCCTTCTTATACGTATTAGGTTTAATTAAAATTGGTTCAGTCATTTCGGAAAATAAGGACTTGAAGGTTTGTATAAAATGCCGTAAGGTGTAAACGCTCTTAACATTTTTGCTAAGCAATCGTGAGGAACAAATTACATTCTGAACTCTGCGTTAGGACGTAATTTAGAAACTCAAATCTATTAAATTAAGTGGCGATGAACAACTGTAAATAGTAGATATACTGCGACTATAGCAGTACATTAATCAACCAATCTGATAACTAGCATGTTTGCTTCACAGGTCCGAGGTGTCTCAGCTTGTTCAAGAGAGAAACACAATGATAGGATCCATGAGGGAACATTGTACTCGTATCGAAACACAACTACATAATGCCAAGGTAACAAACAAATTCACAGTAAACAGTATCAGGCTATAAAAATGGGACAATTAGAGAGACCGTAAGAGCGACAGATTTTCAACTTTATCGTTAAAGAATTAGGTTCAAGGTTTATTGTGAAAATTTGACAGTTTCGGGTAGCTTAATGCGCTGGCTTCCGTACTAACGCGGTCACTGATGGTCGACCACTTTTCAACCTTATGACTCAGAGCATAAGGGCGAAAAGTGGTCGACCATCCGTGAACTCGGTGGTACCTCGATTTCCTTTTTTATCGCCTGTTTTTTTCTGTTCAGTTTTTGAAAAGATTTGACAGCTGTTCTCACTGTTTATAGGTAGAGTTAGAAGAGGAGAAACATAAATCTGAAATAATAATGGCGCAAACACCGGAAATAAAACGTAAGTGGGTTTCTTATTATATTTATTTGATATGATGTATGAGTTGCGGGGAATGAGAGATAAGTACGCTTGAGGAAATGTTATTAGAGTAAGGGAAGATCAAAGTAACGAGGGAACTGTCTAGAAAGATGGGTGGTTTATGGGAGGCTGTAGCAATAACTTGTAACACTTAACCTCTAAGTTCTGGGAATTATTTCTGGTTCAATCTGCCTAAAGGCTAAAAGGTGTGAGGTTTCTGATGCCACAACATTACTAACATACCCCAAAACCAACCAACTGTAGGAAGATGAGAAATCATCAGTTCATCACTCTCGTACCCTTATCCCAAATTAGCCCGGGTCGGCGCAGCATGTCTTCTTCTTCCATACTTCTCTATTACTCGTCATCTTAGCAGTTACCTCCTTTCTAGACATATCATCAGGAAGATGACAAATTAGTTTCAGTATTTTAAATTACATGGTCACTAACACTGATATAGAAACAGCGCCGAAATATCGGAAAAACAAAAGAAATAGTAAACATGGTACTTAAATATTCCGTCTCTAGTGTTATTGATAAATGAGTTCCAATTTTACAACTTTTTTTTTTTTAGGTAGCCTTATCTTTCCCACTCCTAGGCCTCCCCGCAATCCTTCCACTTTTTGTTTTTTGCTTCTACTCGCCAATTAACGAGAAAGGTATCCAAGGCGTCCCGCCATCATTTTCTCGGTCTGCCGCGACCCCGTCTAGCTGTCTCAGGGCTCCAGTTTTGTGAAATATTACTACTTAATATTTTTCCATTGTTTTGTAATTATTATAGAAAAACTCAACGAAACCGAAGAGAAAGCCAAAGTGACAGATGAGAAGTTCCAAAAGTTAAAAGGAGCGTACACGCAGCTGAGAGAAGAACACATCGCGTTGATAAGACAGGTTAGTAAGTAGTTTTGAAAGCCCGGCCATGATCAGGCGATCCATTTTCTTGTGCCGACTTAAAGTATTCATGTCTGTGATGTTGTCTGTGTATTCTCAAATAGATAAAAAGTTGCCTCGTGCATAATAGCACCTCACAGACTTCCCATACTTGGAAATCATGTCAAATATACAGGCCTAGTTTTATGATATACTAGCACTTCGCCCGCGACTTCGTCTGCGAAAATTGTGATATATGTCACTCGGTAGATGACAAGATGTAGCTCAATTGTGAAAGAATTTAAAAAATCGGTCGAGTAGTTTTTGGGTTTAAGTTGTTTTTGTTTAGTTTTATAAATCGTAACAAACAAACAGTCAAATTTTTCCTCTTTATACATAATATTAGTTTAGATGTTTATGCTCTCTTAATGAGAAGAAAGAAAATCGATTATTTGGAACAAACTCACTAACCTGAGGATATTCTGGTCTTCCAGGAATATGTTACATTACTGTAAAATGGTAATGGGTAGCACTTGGTAGTATTGATAAAAAGATCTTCTAATTACTCAGTTGTAACTGAAAAATCTAAGAAATCATAGTAATTATCAACATTAATCGCATATCATTTATATTTTGTCTAGAAAGCCGAAGTGGACAAGTTGTCAGCCAGCTTGCGAGCGGCCTCCGCTCAACACGAGAGCGCGAAGGTCGCGCTACAGCAACAACTTAACGATAGGATCAAGTAAGTACCGCTGTGCTATAATGTACCCAGCTTATGTATGTACAACAAAGACAGGCTATGAAAATGTTATGATAATTAATTACTACGGAGTCAGCTAACTAGTAACGGTTTTTGTATATGTAGTTCCCCTATCGTTAAATTAAGATACTCTCTACACAAAAAAATTATGCCTTCATAAAGAGTCATCATCTTCCTGCCCTTGTCGCATTCTTTTTGGGGTCGGTGCAACACGTTTTCGTTTTCCATTCTGCCTTGTCAGACGCCACGTCATCTTTTACTCCATTCTCTTTCATATCGTTCCTCACACAATCCATCAGTGGAGAGTAAAGAGCCTTCACATAAGACAGTATTCAAAAAAATTACACAACCGCACAATATGTATAATATGTCAGTCTCTCTAATGATTTCCTTTTATTTCACTCATTATAGAGATGTCGAATTACTCCAGCAAAGTGCTTCATCGAGCGAAGAGGTAGAAGCTTACAAAACCGAGATACTAAGCCTCCGAACAGACCTAGAACAGTCAAGACAAAAGGAACTCGAGCTAGAAACCGTAAAGGCTTCTTTAGAAGCTCTTGAAATAGAACACAAAACAGCCACGACAGAACAGGAAGAAAAGCTAACTATTATAACCAACGAATTGAAAGAAACCACAGAAAACTTAGAAAAGATTAAACAAGAGAAAGAAGAAAAAGAATTAGAGTTGAGTAGAGTGAAAGAAGAGTTAGTAGGACTTAGGGAGAGCAGCGGAGATGAGTATAAAAAGGTAGTAGAAGAAAAAGAAGCTGCGCTCAAACAGGTAGAGGAGTTGCAACAACAGCATCAACAGGAAAAGGAGGTTAGTATTGTATATTTTGTAAAGAGTCATTTATTTCTGATAGAGGTGTAGAACTGTAGTTGCTTGCTAGTGAGGTATTGCATGATCCAGCCATGTTTAAAGCATGTAACGTTTACCAGTTTATTAACAAAACTACCGTTATTAGTGCCAGACTTTAAATGCTTTGCTGTAAAAAATCCCGTGTCTGATTAATCTTCGTGTTTAGCAATGACCCCATCTAATAAGCCCATATTTTAACAACGAATTCATGTGAGCTTGATTTTATTAGGAAGTAACACAACTAAATATCTGCATTAATGAATTACGATCAGAGATAGATAGTTTACAACATAAGCTTACTAACACCGAAACCGAGTATAGCGGTGAATGCCAAAAATTAAGCCAAGAGTTGGCGAGTAAAACGCAGGAGTATGATGAGAGCCTCAGTGAAAAAGAATCTAAAATAAAAGAAGGTTTAGACCAACTGGAGGAGTTGCGTCTTGAGTTAGAAAAAACAAAAACTAACTACGAAGACAAAATCACTGAAAACGTCACTGAGATTTCTAAATTGCAAGAGAGAATCGACGAATTAGTTCAGTACCAAGAGACGGCAGAATCTTTAAAAGCTGAACTAACAGAAGGTGGAAATGAACTAAGTAAACAATTACGGGATGTAGCAGACGAGAAAGAACAGCTACAAAATACTGTTCAAGAAAAGATGACGGAAATATCCGAACTGGAAAACAAATTAAAAGACTTGGAAGAAACTAAAAACCAAGAAGTGATGGAATTAAAAGAGGAGACACAGAAGACTATTGAGGAGAAGAATAATGAAATTGATAACTTTAAAACTCTGCTTGAAGAGAAATCTGAATTTGGCCAAAGGCAACAATCTGAAACCGAACATTTATCTAAAACTATCCTAGAGCTTGAGACTACTGTAAACAATACAAATATTCAATTACAGGAACAAAAAGCGTCGTACGAAGATCAGCTTAAAGAATGTAATACACAAATTACTATTCTAAAAAACAAATTAGATACTGTAACGGAAAGTAAGGACGAAATTATTTCTAACTTCAAAAGTATGGTGGCTGAGAAAGATGCACAAGTTATCGCTTTAAATGTAGAAGTGACTCAACTGGCTGACGACAACACCAGGCTTAAAGACGAGTTAAATGAATCACAGGCAGAATTGGAAATAGGAAATAATGAACTATATTCGCTGAAGGAAGAACATGAAAAAATCGTGGAAAGAAATGAAAGCAACTTAGCTTTGAAAAATCAAGAACTAAGAGAACTACATGATAAGATTAACGAACTTGCTGAACAGAAAACAGAGTTAGAGCAAGAAAAAGAAAAAATATCAAATGAACTGCTCTCAGAAAAAGAGGTTTGTGTTATGAATAATTTATCTGTTGTTTTATGTGACGTCCTAAAGGTAGATTTCTTTTTAATTAATTGTATCTTTGAATAGGTATTAGAAAGTAGGATTTTGGAAATCACGGTTGCCCATGACAATTTGATGAAAGACCATGAAGATATGAAAACTGAAAAAGAAGCTTTAGAAACTGAGCTGAACAATGAAATCAGTAAATTGAAAGAAGAATTTGAAAAGTTGAAAGCAGAAAAAGAAACTGAAATCCAATCGTTAAGCGATAAAATTCAAAACCAAGAAACTGAATTTAATGAACACGTTTCCGTAAAGGACGCTACTATATCAGAGGCTGAAGCAACCATACAACAACTAAAGGATGACTTGGAAGAATTACAAAAAGAAAAGCAGAAAGAGAAGGAAGATATGGATAATGTAATAACAGAGAAAGAACAGGAGAGACAGGTTAGGAAATCAGTGACGTTGAGTGAAATGTGTGTTGATACACCGCGTTGTTTCATGGACACCCATAGTTTTATAACGGTGGTGGATCATTGCGTTTTGTGTCAGTTCTCATATTCACGAACTAGGTTTATGTATTGTGTCAATCAAAAGGTTTTGGGATCATTTTGTGGTTGCGGTCATCGTCTTATTATGTACTAAATTAAAGACCAGTTTCTCGAATGAATCGAAATTAAATGATTTTATAAATCACGTCATGTAGAAAGCTCGTACACTGTTTTATTTGCTTATTTCTTGGCTGTAATGTAAGCATGTAACGATATCTAAACTGCATGTTTTATTTCTTTCCTCTACAACTACGCAACCTGCCGCGCTGTGCATGGAATCTTTCGGACTGCGCTCTTGGACTTGCTTGGATCCTTCGGACTTATCTACGTTTCTTCTATGGTGGTATAGTTACTGGAGACTAGGCTAGGCCACGCGGAGAGTAAGAGATTGAATGCCGAGTGTGAATTACAGGACTTGTTGCAACACAATACTGTGCTTGAAGCTGATCTGACGGCTGTGAAGCGACAGCTTGAAGAGGCGCAGAAGGCGTTGGAGTTGCGTTAGTATCACTTTTATTGTACATAATTTTGTATAGAACACTTATACACTTCTTCTTACAAGTTAAACAAACCTTGTATTTTTTGCTTGTGTAAATTGAATTATAATATATGTTTAATACTGAATTTTTAAAGCATTCGATTGTCAAGCATTTACGCATCTCAAGATGATGGATGTTCTAGTTTTATTTTCATAAACTAGACTTCCTCAAACAACTCACTATATCTTTTTATCGTTATAATCCAGTTTTTGTTTGCGTCCTAATTTTAATGATATAAATAACAATTTATCTGTCATACAGAGACATCGCGGCTAGTAACATGCGCGGGGGAGGCAGCGCTCGAAGTCGCTACCGGAGCCCTAACTTCGTTCGAGACGGGTCATGCGCGCGACACGGTGGGCGAAGCCGCTGAACTCGCCGCTAAGGCTTTAGAAGAACTGGCCAGGCATTCTGAAGTGGCAGGAAATGAGGAGTCGGTAGCGAGGTCGGCCATCGTCGCGGCACACAACACTGCACAGCTGTCTGCGTATGTTGCTGATGTTTCCAATGTGTCTACTGACTTGGCGCTAGCTGAAAGTAAGTATTTAACACTCAAGGCTTTAATGATAATCCAGAAAAAGAAACCAGACTAGAGGAATAGTCTACACAGAAATCAAAATTGGTGTCAAGTACCGCGTCCCCGCGGGAGTCGCCTCAATGGCAGTACTGGTTTATTGCTTCAAAATGATTTGAAACATCATGAGGCTGAGATTAAAAACATAATCTGGACAAGCCATCCTTTAATTGTCATTCGTACCAGGATTGCGTAGTTAACTTCTAATTTAAGTCCTCCAACTTAATTATCTCTCGACTTCAAGTTGTATTCCTTACAAAGACTATATCCTCATTCTCCTTTCAGAACTGAACTCGGAATGCCGCTCAATGTTGACGGCAACAAAGGAATGCCTAGAGTCTATCAAGAGCGGCTCCGTAGTGAGCTCGCATTGCTCCGATGCTAGGAGTCGTGTGCGAAGCTTGATGACGGCTGCTGCGGCTGCTGATCGGAAGAACAGTGGAGCCAGGAGTGTGGATGATGAGCTCGCTGACATGGATCGGGCTATTGAAGAGGCTGCGTCGCAGATTGAGGTCAGTATATCATTTATAAATGGACAGATGATGTGTGTAAAATGTATGCATTCTGTTAATAATCGTTTAGCGAAAGGGACACAAATAAGTTCTTACTGCTAATTCACAACAAAACTGTAATCGGCAATGTTTGGTATAACGCAACACCAAACTGCTCTCCAAAACACAAATTACTTTCGTTGCTCAAAAAGCCGCTAAGCTGAAGTGGGACCGAGCTGGCCATGTCTGCCATATACCCGACGAGCTGTGGGCCAAAATAAACAACGATTTGTGGTCCACATTACATTAGCCCTCAATCGAAAGACTTGGAAGTCATGGGAAGATGCCTTTGCCCAGCCGTGGGATGTCATCCCACGGCTGGTCGGTAACACTATCAATAACAATTGTAACGGGATATTTACCATGTTTATTATTTGTTTTGAGTTCCCGATATTTCGGCGCTGTTGCAAACGCCATGATCACGGAT
This sequence comes from Cerastis rubricosa, assembly GCA_949152445.1. Lineage (NCBI taxonomy): Eukaryota > Metazoa > Arthropoda > Insecta > Lepidoptera > Noctuidae > Cerastis > Cerastis rubricosa. Next base: position 6,967,135 of record OX424540.1, on the reverse strand, counting down.
AAACTGAAGTTATTGCGGGTGGGTATTTATGAGCAGACAAATCGGTCTACCCTCTTACTTGCTCGTTTTTTGTGCTCCATACCACTACCACTGTCACTCACAACTCGATTCTGGTCCCGACAAACGAAACTCACTTTGTCCAGCGGCGAACTATTGTACGGCACTTTTTTGGTTCGGGTTTTGTTTGATTTTTAGCGTTTGCAACAGCGCCAAAATATCGGGAACTCAAAACAAATAATAAACTATCCCGTTACAAGTGTTATTGACCAAATCACTTTCCTTGCCATATTATGAAGACCAACGTTGTCCAACTTATGATCTAACTTTAGCTTAATATTCTGCACAGACTGCTCCTAAGATCGCTCTTAATTCACAGAACATGCTAGCAGCCACGCGCGCCGGCGGCTCAGGTGTCAAGCTCGAAGTGAACGGCAAGATCCTAGACGCCTGCACCACTTTAATGGGAGCCGTCAAGATACTGGTCCAGGACGCTCGCAAGCTGCAGAATGAGCTGGGCGACCCCAACACGAGGCAGAAGATGTACCGGAAAAACCCTCAGTGGTCCGAGGGACTTATCTCAGCGGCTAAAGCTGTTGTTTTTGCTGCTAAACTGCTAGTGTATGTATTTCTTGTAGATTTTTTAGAAAGGTTGGGTATGCAGTTTGCAACTAATGACATCAGTGACGATATGGAGTCCCACGAGCAAAGCAATGGCCCAATAGCAAAGTGCTGCCTTTAAAATAATGTTAAACAGTATCATTAACACTGGAAACGGGATATTTACCATGTTTTCTATTTGTTATGAGTTCCCGATATTTAAGCATTAAAGGTTTAATGGTTTAAACATTAAACCTTTAATGCTTAAATATCGGTTGCACATTCCGATTTGGTAATAGAACCAAGATTACAGATTCATCAGCTCCGCTGTGATCACAAAGTGGAAGTTTTTGTACGTACTTCTTTATTCAGAAGAATTTTCCTTTAGATTCTCTAGTCTGCAGTGGTAATGTATCTTTATAATGTAGTTAAAAAGCCACGATTAAGTTTTCTAGCTTTAATGAACGTGCATTAGAATCACTTGACTTGCAATCTGGCTAATCCCAGTATTAATTTAATCGTACAGTTTGTGATGCAATGTCCTGAAATAAGCACAATGTGTGAGCTGGCACAAACATCACCAAACTATCGGCTCGAGTATCGTTTTCTGAAACTCTGTTGTTGCTACCACCCTTTTTCTTATTGCACGAACTACTTATTTGAGAACAGCTCATTCTGAAGTTAAATTATTTACCTATACTACCTGTCGCATGCCGAACGAGCTGCGGGCCGCAAAGCTCAGGATTGATGCCCTGAAACAGTGACACGTACTCGAGGCAGACTACGAAGGAGATGGCGGGACGAACTGGATGTCTTGTTTGAGAATTGGAGGAACTAGCACAGAATCGTGACTGTTGGAAGGAATGCAGGGATGCCTTTGCCCAGCAGTGGGACATTATAGGCTAGCTATAATAACCTGAAAACTTTTAACATAACGCAGGACATCAGCAGACGAAGCAGTGGGAGCGTCAGGTCAGGTGGAGGGCGTGTCAGCCGCGGCGCACGAGGTGGCGGGCAGCACGGCGCAGCTGGTGGCCGCGTCGCGTGCGCGCGCGCCGCCCGGCTCGCCCGCGCTGGCGCGCCTCACGCAGGCCAGCCGCTCGGTGGCTGCGGCCACCGGCGCGCTAGTTGCTGCTGTCAAAGCGGGCTCCGCGCTTGTGCTTGAACAAGGTATGATATACTCCAAAGACTCACGCTTACAACCCTAAACTCTTCAAAGTTGGAGTGAACAGGCTTCTTCTGGGTAAGCTCGTTCCATCGTATCTGTCATCTCTGATACTGGTAGTCTAGATCAGAGATGACCATGACCTATCTCAAATAAAATATTGAAAAAGTCTGTAGCAATACACACACGAACTCGAATATGTTTATACTATTGCGATTTTACTTCATTCCAATCAAGTACATTGAACCGTGCAGCACTGCACCATTCCAAAAATGCAACGATTAAATCACATTTCATGTGGTGTGAGTTCCATACTTATAAGAGAATAAACCAGACATTAACTTAGCCTACGACACTCGTTTCTGAAAGCAAAGCTTGTCAATATTTGCCTGATGAAGGTTTCAGAAACCACAGCTAGCATGTAAAACTGTTAATAACCTACATTAAACCCTATTTCTATCCCACAGAGGCCCTAGACACGTCATCGCTATCACTCACGGCCACTCGTCGTCTCGAGATGGAGAGTAAAGTGCGCTCGCTCAAGTTGGAGACAGCACTCGACGCCGAGCGAGCTCGACTCGCCGCGCTGCGCAAGAGACACTACCAACTGGCGCAGATGGAAGAGGTCAGTACAGTAAACGGACCATAGATTTGACAGTGAGCAAGATATGTCAATAAAGACGAACATACGGCGACACCCCAAGCTATACATATCCATTATCACATTGTATGACCTCACTTAGCATAGATTGTTGCACTACCCGTGCGTATTCACCCCGTTTCACGGTGACAACACGCTCCTACTCCCCAAGTGGTTGGGCAAAAATGTATTGGCATACAGTCTTTTTACATCACTGCCCAAATCAGTGATATTCTTGTTGCAATAAGTATGTTTTTACTTAAACAGGAGTATGACAGTTTAGAACACCCTCACGTTGATCGAAATTATATCTGAGTACCACAAATTCTTGCTTTGTTACAGAATGGAAACATGGAAAACGGCAAAGATTGAACGCCTGCGAAATAACAAAATTGAAAATAACCGGATTGCTACACATTTTAGTAAGCTTTTGATCAGTACCCGGACTCATTTTTTTTTAAAGACTTTTTGTACTTGCATAATTATACAACGAATTTTTTACTATCATGCTTGCCCATTGCTCAGTTTATTTATCTTAGTAACGGACGAGAGAACGCGTCTCCCTAAAGGATGACAATCAATTAATATACTATTTAATGTATACCTATGTAGCATTGTAATCTAAATAATAAAATTGATTAACTAGGCGCTTATTAGCCAACTTAAAACTAAATGTTAGATTTGAAATTCATTCTAAATGTTATAGTCTGTCCACTTAGAAGTACCGATAGCAACTTATGAATACGTAGTAGGTTTAATTATCGTAACCAACACGGTGTAGGAAACCACAAACAAAAGAGAATACAACCTGTTCCCAAAAGTGCAACCGAGTCACAATAGCGATTAACCTTGAATTGCTTGCGACAAGTGTGACGAACTAGATTACAGTATGGGTTAATACATTAGACTGATTTTAGTTTTCCACTCCGTGCGACAAAGATCAATAAATTATCGTCAATATATTTGGCCGAGGTTCGTAGAAGTAGGTAGTAGGTATATGCATGTAACCCTTAGTGTCTTCAGCAAACGACTGAGGCATGCGTCAGGCCCGACACGCCTTTAAACTGGTCTGATCCCCACGAAGGAGTCCGCATGATCACGAGACTATAAGCTTTAAGCAAAGAGACTAAGGTAAGAAATTGTGAATTGTCTATGTACCTTTATGTATAGATATTTTATAATTACCTAATTATGTTACTTTAAACATGTGTTATGACAAGCGCATTGTTTGTACCAGTAGCCGAGCGTGTCATACACATTCCAATACAATTTTTGCGTAGTGTAGCCAAGTAAGCGTGTGATCACAGTATGAAGCCCCTAGGATACCTGTAATGTTAGCCTTTACTTTATAAGTGTACCTAATTGATTTATATAATTATTTAATATACTATTGAACGTATTCGATCAGATAGTCGCCTGCACGGCTCGATTGTATTATTTATTCCTTATGTTTTACATTTACTAATATAATAAAACATATACATGTGAAACAAACGATTACTTTTATTTGAGACCAGTTTGAAGATCTTATCTTATTAGATACTGAGGGATTGAGGTCGAAACGTCTTTATTGCGTGAACGCAATGCTAATAACCCCTGCAGAGTATAAATCACCTGACGACGCAGCGACCAATAAGAGGAAGGTCAAATGAATTAAGATATCGATGTATCCGATATCAACGTGAATCTTAGATGTTGGTAGGTATTGCTCTGTTGAAAACTAAGAACGTGGAGGTTTCATTAACGCGATATCAAGTAGGAATTATTATTAGACGTTTATCATACCCATTTAACTGAAGTATTGACAAAAAAAGAGCAAACAATTGTTATCAGATAGATTACGATGTGCTTAGCGAGTTGCGATAACGCAGCCATCTGTCATGGTGTCACTCAACCTGGTGAAATTGAAACGAGGAAAAAGACGTAATAATAAAACACAAACAGATTGCTTACACATATTCCATATATTCGCTGTATTACCTAATACTGCTAGAAACTAAACACAAAAAGCATGGCGTTAGCATTGATTACATAGTTTAATAAAATACTTCCTGTGAACAAGCTTGGGTTGATACGGTATCAAAATAGAATATTTGATATTAGAATATTTTAATAATACAACAACTAATAGTGAAAAAAATCAGCTGTGTATCAGCTTAACTACAGAGAATACTTGAGTTGTGGGTTGGAATGCTAGTTCATAACTAGCGATTATTTTTGAACTTAAATACAATAACATATACATAATTAAAGAAAAATGAATAATATAAATGAGATTATTATGCATTGACCAACAACATGGTCAATATAACACTCCTTAAGCAGATCGCACACATCACTAACCAGCGACACTTTGTATTTGTGCAATATTACATGCTATCATTATTATATAGTTGATACATGATGCTTAAGTACTGAAAATATATGTAATATTAAAATTAGGCCAATAATGTTGATGATGCAATCATTATGACTATCATACAACTGTAAAGCTACTCTTGGTGCAAGAAGCCAGTTTCCAATCACTGTGTGAAATACATCTTGTTATCAAAATCTTAAGACGATGGTAAAACCTTCGAAAATTTAGCACCACATGTTGGCTTCTCACTATATTTAAATACTGAATTCAATTTGCAATCAATATACGAACGCGAATATAACAAACTTGGTCTTTTAAATGCTTTGATTTAAAAATAAATGAGCAGTAGAAGTTCTTCTTTCCATTGAGTCCAATACATTGAGATATAGACATGTACAATTGACGAAGTTGCAATCGATTCTGTTCAACAGTTACTTAATACGGCACAATATTTATAAATATGTATAAGTAGTTACACAATCCTAGAAAGTAAATACAACTGGCATAGAACACATTATATGATGAAAGATGGGTTAGATATGACACGAAAGAGAGATTTGGGCAGCAAGTGGACCTTGCAAATGATATTCAAGAGTGTATGGCGAGAGTGGTGGAGGGATCAACACTGTGGGGTCAGTGGGGGCTCATCCCACTTGAGGTGCTTCTCAGGAGTCAGGTGGACGATGCGGACATGGACAGCTTGGTTCTTTTCAAACTTGGGAGGAATTGGACAGAGTCGGTATATTACTTCATCGCCAGGTAGTGGCACATACTCCCCTTCAATACTGTAACAAGTAAAATTCAAAGTCTTTGATTAAAGATGCGATAACACATCAAATTAAAGTAGAAATCAACAGTTTATTAGACTTGTGATAAATACATCCTATTTGCTTAATTGCTTCACACATTGTAATACCAATCCCAAAAGCAAATTCTTATGCTATTGTTTTGTTAAAAATGCACTTTTGTTTCAAATGGTTTTATTCAATACATAAAACTCTTAACGGAAGAGTAATTTGAAAGCAGATGTGTGACGAAAAACGCAGACCATAAGAAAAAAAAATAGTTCATATAGCTGGATAATAATTTCTTGCACTATATGGTAATGTGAAAGCGATACCAAATCATTAGAAGTGTCTGGATTAATGTTTCAATTATGTAGTCTAGTCAAATAATACCAAGTCTTCTATGCTTTAAGTAATTATTGACCATCTAGAAACAACAAAGACAAACAAAGAACGCCCCCAATTGGCCTCCAAAATGATTAACACTAACAGTGTAAATGTATAAATATTTCCGTTATCAGCTTCCAATCGGAATAAAGCTTGTATAAAAATACATAACAAATGGGTAGGTTAATTTATTTACGTTCACTTACTGCTGAAGTTGTTTGTGTTTCCTGAGCCAATTTTTTTGCTACACTAATTTTTTAACACACCAACCACATTCATCATACCTGTAAACAGAGTCTCAGAAAACAATTTGACTGTTGTTAATGTGATGTGGGATGATATATTAAAATTTGCAAAAAGTTGTGAACTTTTTTTATACACCAAGGTTATCAGCTTCTAAAACTGCTATAGTAAAATTGTATCTTGTATTATGTAAACAATGGATATAGTCTGCATAGTTCCTTAATATTTAGTATGCTAAGTATACTCACTCGGAGATGTGTACAAATATATCTTCGCCGCCTCTTTCTGGAGTGACAAAACCGTGGCCCTTCGCTCGGCAAAACGATTTAATTTTACCGCTTTCTATAGGATTTCCTAGAGCCCTTTCTGAACTGCAATAAAACAGAAATTAATTAAGCTCGCACAGTTCCGATATTAATCAACGTTTTATAGTAATATACTTAATTAATTAATAATAGCGACACCAATAACTTACGTCGATGCTGTTCGGTTGCGCCGCGTTATTATTGGGCTCGGCAACTGTAGATGTGAATTCGTCTTATTGGGTGAATCATCACTGTTGAATCCGTAATCATTGGACATGATTACAGTTTACAAATTGTTTTCCCCGAAATAAATTATAAACAAGAAGAACTTCGCAAGAAGGAAGAAAAACAAAATGTCAGTCAATCACCGTCGCTCGCTTGTGTGAAACGTCAAGCCCTTATGTCAGGTGAAAATATTTCGTTCAGAAACTGAGTGAAAATGAAACTGTAAATTAAATTTTATTTTTGATTGCTGTGTTCAAAAGATTAGTTTAGTTTTTTTGTATCGTCTCACGTCTGGTATTAGACATTGTGTTGAATAATAAATGCGTGCTTGGTTGACACAAAATGATAACCAACCCTTGTGCATCGCACCACACAAAAAGTGGTTTAGGAGTAGGATTAAGAGTCTGGCCTTTACGAGTTTTGGGTCAGTCATGGGCTGATTTCTTCTTTCTTTACCACAGTGGCTATGCTCAGTCAACTAGTCCAGAGCACTCTCTTAACTTTCCTGCCATAATTATCCCAAACCACAACGAAGACCACAAGCACCACCTCATCTACTAGACGCTGGCCCATGTTATTAGGAGTAGGTAGGAGTTTTAGGTATTTAATGCAATTTGCCGTAATTTCGCATTAAGTCGCTTTTGTCCTCAGGTAGCGAAATATCCTTACTAAGATTCCTTGTTTTAACGATCACGGCTAAATCATTATAGAAATTATTTAACTTTGGGGCTTTTTATGCCTCCTTACAAGATGGTACGATAGAAGCGTCTACGCGTCTGTTGTTTGCGAATGATTAGACACGTGCTATGTTTAAAAAAAAATGTTTGGTATTGGGATTACCATACGAATGCTAGACAATTTATGGGGTTTAAATTCAAAACTTTATTTTCTTGGAAAGCACGAGTCGACACGTCACGTCAGCACGGGTCCATGTTCAGGTGAAGCCACGCTTGCCTATGTTGGTCTGTGGATGGGTGCCCACCCATTACTTACTTAGTGTCCTCCGTGCCTAGAAAAGCACGTTTGGCCGTTGGCCTCGTCTGTCTTTTGCAGATCTTCGAAAGTCGTTACAGATGGCCCGAAAGTTTGACTGCCAGTCTTACTAAGGGGTATTCCCCTGTACTAACTGGGTTTTGGAGGTCAGATAGGCAATCGCTCCATGTAAATTACTGGACTCCAGCTGCATCCGTTTAGACTAGAAGCCGACCCCAACATAGTAGGAAAAAGGCTAGGCAGATGAATAAAGCATAGCACAAGCAAGTTGTTCATATGTTTATTGAAACATCTACTGTACATTTACATGTTTATTATTGCGTAATGTCACTCCTTCAGTTTATTATACATTAATTCATAATTATCTATGGGTTGTTATTAGACATTTATAATCAACCTTATTCTTAACAAATTTTATATACTTTCTACAATTAAAATTAAAACTTTATATCACAACAAGTGCTTATTCAACTATGACGTTATTAAAACATTTAATCATGATAAATATCACGCTACATAGAAGTTTATTGAATGCTAAGCTGTATAGCAATACCTACGTCTAGCTGGATTTCACATATTTATTCATTTAACATTATAGGTGGTAAATATTGCACCTATTTTTCTATAATCGTATCAGGACAAACTCGCTTTTCGGCCGACAGGGGTAACTTGATCTTCGGTATCGGTATTCCTTCCCAGTCACCCTGAAAAGGAGGAAATATTTTATAAATAGAAAAAGGCGATACAATTGTTTAAAACACGATCGTTACCGTATCACACTAGAAGCCACCTAAATATAGTAGCTGCTATGTTTTAAAATAATATCGCATAGGTGTTTGATCCTGTTCTCAGCGTGTCGTTGACTATCTAAATTGAGTCGGCCCGATTTTGGCACGTTCTGCGGCCATCAGCTCCTGTGACGTTTGCTTCGGCCAATCTGTGTTCGGAGTTTAAAGACTTCCAGCTATGAATGGCAGGAGAAAGGAAGAGCAGATCATAGCAGTAAGGTGAACCTTGTGAAGTGTTTTTTGCGGCATAAAAGGCCGATTTTTTTACATTAATATATGTTTGACTTTTTATTTCCGTTTTTTCCTTTTGAGGTAAATACGGAACCCTAAAAAGAACGATGGTTGCGGCGCCCCCTGCCGCCGTTAGAAGAAAAGCTGTATCCAGAAATAGATATCCAAGAAATTATATTATGCTATCTGTTTCAATCGAGCAGCTTATGGTATAATTTAACAAGGATGTTTTGGCGGTAAAATTGAGTCACCAGAGGCACTGTTAGCAAACACTCTTGGAACTGATTAAAAAAACAAGATTAGTTCCGACTTTGGAAACCGGCAAAAGATCCTTCTCTATAGGTATGTTCTACAAACCCACCTGGAATCGACTGCCATCCGACTTGTTGCACTGCATCGACATAGGTGATTCGGTGTAGAGAGCATGCAGCGCGTTGGCGCGCAGGTGTGTCCACGGCTTTATGGACAGGTAGTTCGCGCGAGGTGCCGCCTTGTACGAGATAGACATGTTGTCCCAACTGAAATGGAATTGTAAGTATTAGAAACGACTAGCTGTGCCCGCGACTTCGTTCGCGCGGAATTTACCAAAAAAGTTATTTAGTTTGTTTTTATAAGTAATAATTTTGTCATTTTTCTAAAATAGATGTAAGCCTAAGTTACTCCTTATTACATCAGCTATCTGCCGGTGAAAGTCCCGTCAAAATCGGTCCAGCCGTTCCGGAGATTAGCCGGAACAAACTCACAGACAGACAAAAATTGTGAAAAATGATATTTTGGTATATGTAATGTATATACATTCATATGCCTGTAGTAAAAAGCGGTTATTTTAATATTACAAACAGACACTTCAATTTTATTTATTTGTATTATAGATGTATAGATAGTCTGGGTCGACTTTAGGTGTGTTTAGTGGCGGTACCCACCTTCAAAAAACTTAAAAGCTTGGCTAGCCCTTAAAACTCTTCATAAATCCTCATCGCAATCAAAACGAGATTTGAAAACTAATTCTGGGTTAAGCTCGAGTTTGTAGTACAAAAGATTTAAGAATTAGATATAAGAATTATTTTTGTACTACTTTTGTAGTTTGTGCTGTAAATTTGATGATAACTTACCGCTTCTCAAACTTGAAGTAGCTCTCAAGCGCCGCGTTGGACACTGCACTTTTGCACACTTCGAGCTGCGTGGCGGGGTAGTAGTGCATGTAGTTGACACACATCTCGTCTGTGATGGCGTGACCGCCGATCGTAGCGTTGTCTTTGTCTTCCGTGTTGTAGATGCAGGTCGTTTCTAGGTAATCACCCTACAATCAAAATGCACTTTGATTCACCAACATTTTCATGCATAAGGATGCCTTGATGTTTCGTAACCTTGATTGTGTCGAAACTAACATCATGTTGGCGCAGCGTGTATGTACTTAAAAGTATACTCTGCATTTTATCAACATTTTTTCGTCTGTGACTTCTAAATGCCTTCATTAATCTTCGACTTATCGTCCCTCGAATAATCAAACTTATATAGTTTAACTAATATACTTACCGGCAGAACCTTGACAGGTTGATGTAAGATCCTGATCTCCTGGAAATGTGTGGAGTAGTGCAAGTCTTTGTTAAGATAAGGCAGCTCCACGCCTTGCCTCGAGTGCCTCGTCCAGACCGCCACACCGGTCAAGTGCGTGTGGAGTTGACTGCCGAACACTACGATACCGTCTGATGGTAGACCCTAGAAATTAATGAATTAAAAATAACAGAATATCTATTATCAATCAGCGAAACAGCGAGTGATTCGTTTATTATAGGTTGTGTTATATTTCCTAAGGCGAATCACGACTTTACAGTTAGAAAGCAGCTTTAGGGGAGGCTTAACATGTATTCAAACTTTATCGCCATTATCTGAAAAAATATCAGGTATTGAATGGTTGTGAGTGTCATATCAACCCAGCCTGTCGCTGTCCACTGCTGATTATAGGCCTGTCCCAAGCTACGCCACACAACCTGGTCCTCCACCATCCGTACCAGCCAACAATCAACTACAGACTTGGTCTGCTACCATGTTACCACAACACCAAAGCACTTTTTAGTGACACTGCAGTGCTTCATCAGTTCAACTGCATTTTTGTTTATATAGATCACATACCACACCAGTACACTGAGGGATGCAGTATGCAGTCAAAGGGAAAGCCTTTTGCCTGCCAGGGATAGCCATTTTGTCGGAATACTCCAAACCCAGTTCCATGATGGCCGCATCGAACTTACGTCTTTGACCCGTTACGTGGAGAATAAAACCTGAGCTGTCAACCCAGTCTGCAAACAAAATAAACAAAGCGAAGTGAGTAAGAAAGAATATAAAAAACGTTACTGTCTAGCGGGTACGAGGAGCTCGTCGCTAAATAATAACAGCCGCACGGGTAGATCTACAAGGTTAAGCAGCACTTGCCAATATCGTTCCTTGGATGGGTGAACCTCCATACCGAGTTTACTAGTGTAACTGTCTAGCGGGTACACTGGGGTGTGTGATACTGATAATATATTTGGACTGTAGATATATTTGATATATAGCTATATCTACATATTTATTTGCACAGATACCAATCCTAACACAGTTTAAAAACCCGCCAAGTGCGAGTTGGACTCGCGCACGAAGGGTTCCGTACCATTAATTGTAAAAACGAGCAAAAAAAAATTTTTTTGTATATACATATGTATAAGCGAAATACTCTCTCAGAATGTCGATTATGAACATTCTCGATTAAGTAGTTCGTTCTAGCAAATTTTCGGAGTACCATACATTGCGATGATGAACTTTCGGAATAACGTAATTTGTCGTAGCAAACTTTCGGAGTAACGTACATCGGAGTGACGAACATTATGAGTAATGAAATTCGTCATAGCGTTCTTTCTGACTAACGTAATTCGTACTTACGAACTTTAAATAAACCGTACATCTGTATTTTGAACTTCGGAGTAACGTAATACAGTCCTCGCCTTCCTGTACTAAATTAGAAACATTTCATAATGTAAGTAGTCCATGGCATGATGCATCAACTATGATAATGGTATAAATTCCACTATAACCGCGCCGTAAATCATTTTTAAATTGGCATATTATTTAATCAGTGATTTTTCATACAAAAACTAAAAATGGAATTACCTCATAAAATACTGAATTTCGTTAGAACAATGGTGGCTTAATTTGTTGTATTTTAACCCTGCTATCACGTCCAGCAAGGAATATATCGGGTTACCAGTAACCCCATGTAAGAGAGCTAAGCATAAAAGTATTTATAATAAATAAGAACAACAAAGACTAATTTCAAAATAAAAACATGTATTTTAATGCTTCTATTAATGTCCTAATTGAACTTGCGTTCAATACCGGTATTAAATACCGTGTTCACGGTATTGACTTCTAATACCGGTATTGATACCGGTATTGAAATAATCCAGTATTTGAAAGCCCTAAGGCCCATACAACAAAGTGATTTTTTAATTCGTACCTTAAATAATTATTTTATTCTGTCTTTAGTATTTGTTGTTATAGCGGAAACAGAAATACATAATCTGTAGAAATTTCAACTGGCTAACTATCACGGTTCATGAGATCAGCTTGGTGACAGACGGACGGACGGACAGCGAACTCTCAGTAACAGGGTCCCATTAGATCCTTTGGGTACGGAACCCTAAAAAAGGGAGTGGGGCTGATGAGACTGTTGTTAATTTATACCTACCTGTCTTCTTTTCCGGATTGTTGTAGTGTACTTCGAGCATGATGTATTTGTTAACATTTGGTCCGCCAAGAGGTAATCCAGCTTCTGGTGGGTATATGAATGGAAGAGCGCCCATAGCCCATGCTGCTTTTACCTGAAATCCCAAAACCATCGCACGTACATTATTAACTCATTTTCATATCTTTATTTGCATTTCTTAATGTGTGAAGGGCTATCTTACAATGGGCTTAAAGCTAATGTTAAACTTAAACTCCATGATATAACCATAAAACATTACAAGCATTAAGTTTATTTTTTATTTTTTACGATTATCACACTTGTTCAAGTCGGTTTAATTAGGATAAACAGCGCGGTTGACAAAACTTGTCGCAAGTCTTGGCGTTCGACTTAGCAGAGTCGTGCCAAGCCATACCTACAACTATTCTTATTCTTATTCTTTATTGCACACATAAAAAAAGAAAAATATACACACAAATTGCACAAATTGCATTGAACTATGTGTGAAGCACCTGTAATATTATTTAGTTATATGGGTAATTTCACAATATCTTACTTTTGAACATGTTTGTGTGATTTCAGGTCGATCTGGAGAGAAACAGTTGCCTTTATACAGTGGTATCTCCATCTTGGGATCGGCATCGCAGTGGAACACTTCCATATGATGTACCAAGCCTTCGTTACCTTTTGAGATCGTGGATTCGTACTAGAATATTTTGGAAAAGTCAGAGTCGTATTACGTAAATAATCTTATATAATATATAAATAACGTGTCACGTTGTTTGTCGGGGATGGACTCGTAAACTTCTTAACCGATTTTAATCAAATTTGCACACCGTGTGCAGTTTGATCCAACTTGAAAGATAGGATAGCTTACATCTCAATTTATGGGCCCAATATTATTTTATTGCAAATTAACTCACAATTATCTGTAACGATTCTAACAAAATGGTATCTGTTGACTGGATTGAGTAAGTATTCAATAGATGGCGCTGTTTCATTGCATTGCATTGCATGAAATAGCGCATTGAAAAATATTGCGAAAATGGGGAAAATGTGACGCAGACGAAGTTGCGCGGGACAGCTAGTATAATATAAATTATTTCGCTCTCAAAGTACAAACAAAACTCAATGTTTGATTGCTGGACAGCAGCACATAATAGGTAATCTACCAGCTCCCAAACTAAGTCAAGCTTGTATTTTGGAAGTTGGTGGTTCTTAAGATGTAGGACTTACATAGACACAACATTGAAGCCTTGGAATTGGCTTCATAAAACTTAACTTCAGTTAGAACTTACATAAAAAAAATATCGAACCCATAACTCCCGTGAAGTTCCGCTAGCTAATTTAATTTAACCTTTCCTTTCTTACCTCAATAATATGATGAACCTGCTTGGTAATAAAATCAGGGAGCTTGACCACCTGACACCAATAAGTAGTGTCACCCCCTGGTACTTTCAAGTCCTTATTAGTTATTCGTAGTTGGTAGGCATCTCCTACTCTCTGGTTGCCTATAGGAGTGAAGAGGCGGACTCTGATGAAGCCATGGTCTTTGGATGGGGTGCAGGTTAAGCAGAGCCCTTTGGATGAGAATAGCTTGTCGTTGCCATGAGCCCATACTACGTGAACTGTGCCTTCCTGCAAAAGAAACCGGGTAACATTTTTTTAATGATGGTAAATGCATTTTCTGTAAGGCATGTCTACAGCTACCATTTCCCTTATCAACAGGACATGTAGGTACGTAGAACTTCGAAAATATTTTTAAATGGATGGTCACATGTTTTCGAGTTAACGGTTCTTGATCATGCTGGTTTCATGGTGTGTCTTCACTGTTTTGAGAGCAGTGGTAATGGAATCATTTACAAATAGTAAGCTACCTGCCTGTCTTCGAACCTATGATAAACACCTTGTAAGTCGCGGCACTCGCGGCCGTGTTCGCTGCTTCTCCACTACTTACGATACCTAATTTGATAAATGACTGAGACTGAGTAAATTATGCCTTTTTTTGCGGATTTTCGATTTATAATTTTTCTTACCTCAATAATATAGTCGTCAGGATCACAGGTGTCGAAGAACCTCTCAAACACCAAGCTTTGAGTATCCGCGTCTATGTAGAACGAATCGCAGTCTTGTTTAGCATCCCGCATTAATTTACCTTCATCGTCCGCGTACATGTCCTACAAAGTTAGAGGGTTGGGTCATCATCATAAAATCACGTCAGTATCCTGGCAGATATCTAGCTGCTCTCGTTTTCAAAAACGCGACATGCTGACCCAGATTTCGATTCAGAAAATCTATGTCTATCTCAGCCGCTTACGTTATGCCAAAAAAAGGTTAGACATAATCTTCCCGAATCAAATGTCTGGGTGGTTTGATTTCGAATACAAATAATATCGAGGCGCTGAAAACTCAAATCATTGACCAACCCGGGTTGGTTCGATCCCCGGGGATCGAACCCAGGATATCACGCACAGCACTTCAGCACTGCGACGTCTACGACCAAAAAGTCTCATTCTCATTACACACAATTAAAACTGTAAAATAATTACAATAGAAGTTACGGTACCTACCTCAAAATGATGTTTTCTCCGGTAATCAGTCCAAAATAAACAGACATCTGAGTTATTCAATTTTCCTCTGTCAGAAAATCCTAAAGCGAACCAGTTGAATGTCGGAGCTTTTTCAGATATCACTATTTGAAACTGAATTTTCCGGATGGAGTAATCTATTCGCCATTTCAGTAAGAATGCTCCGTTTGGGTCTAATACTGATTCAGACTCGGCTATCTGTCGGTCTAGTGGGAAAAACAGAATAAAATTGTATTAAACATAGGTACCTACAGCTTGATTGATTTCAGAGATAATTAAGGTAGGCAGAAATGAAAAGTAGTAGAAATACTTTCACTTAATACTGTTGGTACTTGAAAGGATACGGCTTCGACATTTCCATTATAAAAGGGACACAAAGCTGGACTCCTAAATTTATTATTTCTATTTTTAAAACAAACCAACAAACCGCTACACCATCTGGCATGGATCGAACCCAGGACATTACGCTCGCTGGCAAAGAATCCACAAGTAATATCAAAATGAATAAAAGAAAAGTTACTTACCACCATTCTTATTAATAGTATACGAGAAATGCGCACACACAAACAACGACAATATCGTAACTACACACTTTAGAGCCATAGTGAACCACTAGTACATCCCTCTAGCAATGGTCTGCCCAGGTCCGCAGCCAGGGAGACAATGAGAAGCGCCCTTGTGGTTCCCAGCTCTAGATATAGGTATACTTATTCAGACTTACTTGTGGGAACGCTCGGTATGTTGGTTGTGGTACAGTCGAGTGGAGCAAGCGAAAGGCTTAGTACAGACGGGGAAACAAATGCTTATTTTTTTAGGAAAGTTTTGTGATCAAATAAACGACTGTAATCCCCAAAGACCCAGGCAGAGAGATACTTACCTAATAATAAAACCACATTACGCTAGTTATGTTTGGGCCCCATGTAATAGGAAGCGAGTCTATTGCCACTCTGTGGCTGCTACTCAGGAATTCCTGATGGAAAACCCAATAACACTTTGCCCGACCTAGGAATCAAACCCAGAACCTCAGCAGTCGCGCTTGCTACCATTAGACCAACTAGGTAGTCGAGATACGTTTATTCGTAAGGTATAAAAGCTGCTTATCCTAATGATCTGTTTCCCAAGAACCTGAAAACCGTGTGCGGCGAACATAGAGAAAGGTTCCATCAGGACATTTCTAGCATTGAAAAACTGCACCAGGTCACGGTGCCGTAATTGTAAGTAATTTAAACTCAGAGCTGGATTTTTTTAAATTCTACTTGTTTCTTGATTTTTCTGCCGTCTGTGCGGAAATAAACAATTTGACGACCAAAATTATTATATGTGACGAATTTACTTCATGAAAATAGAACTGTGGCGAATTTAGTTTGTGACGAATGTACAATACCCCGTGAAATCATCCCCTACGCGTTATCGCTCAAGAGAGTTCAAGCGCACATAAATAGATAATAGGAATATATACGTTCCAGTTAACAATGAGCCTTTTTTGCTTTATCAGATTCAGATTAGACGAAAGTTTGAAGAAACCACGAAGGAAAGAATATTTTTTTCAGAATTAGTACAAACTTTTTTTATAATTTTTGAATATACCTATAGGGAAAGTGAGTGGACTTGTCTAGGGCAGACCCTCTCAATGACCAATAGGCGTCTGTCTGAGTTTCACTTCAAACATCGAAACAAACTTTGTCTTTTATGAACCAATTTGGCGCCTGCTTTATACTATTCAAAAACAGCTTTGAACAAAAAAAAAAACATACGAATACGAGTGTCCCATCTAGTCACTAGCTCAAAACCTTACGTGACAATATGTCCAGAGGATCCATATTATATGTATAAATACTTCTTATTGAAATGTTCTAGACGCTTCGGCAGTGGAATGCACCGGGCGATGTCGGCGTTATATTAAATTCCTTCAGGAATGGCGCCCTCCCAAGATGAGGTCGCGCAGATTACCGTTTTATTAGATTACGGATAGCTAGGTTAAGCTGTGGTGGTAAACTGTGGTTTAGAAATTATTTTGGCACATAAATTTGATTGTTTGTAGGCACGTATTTAATGTATTAAGAATTATTTTTTGGCTTGAATTATGAGACTGCCTCTTGGTCTAGGGGCGCAAGTGGTTCGATGATCTCAGGTCGGGCAAAATATTGGCTTTTTTCCATTAACAAATTCTCAGTAGCAGCCACCGGGTCTGGAATTGAGCCCGGTTGATGGCAATAAGCTCGCACGGGACTTCAAAAACATAACTAGCGAAATGTGGGTGTATTAATAAGGCACTTCTCTCTCCATCGGGGATTACAGGCGTGCTGTTATTAACATAATTGGCTTGACGTGGCAGTTTCTCGGTGGATAACTATGGGTTAAACGGACAGATTGCGGGCAGCAGACACTTGCGTATACATCCGTTACATTATCTGTTTGGAGTCCTGTAACGGGAGATCCGGGGATCCTCAGCTTGGTTTGTGTACGATTTTGACCGAACATTAATAAAGCTTCAGTGTTTGTTTTATGTTGTAACTAGCTGTCATTCCCTTTTGATCTTCCCTCTTGGACATGTATTAATAATAATTACTGTAGGTATGTACCGTGTTGACATAATCTGTCTGGATGGTCTTAATAGAATATGCCCCAAAAATATTATACAAGGTGTTATTGAAATAACTAAACCCATATTATGAACCACTTTTACTATCGGAGTGGAACTTGCAACCAACCCAGAAAAGGAGAAAACTTGATCAATTGTTTCCTGCTGCTTTTTAGGGCTCCGTACCCAAAGGGTCAAACGGGACCCTATTACTGAGACTTTGCTGTCCGTCCGTCCGTCACCAGGCTGTATCTCATGAACCGTGATAGTTAGCCAGTTGAAATTTCTATACATTATGAATTTCTGTTGCCTCTATAACAACAAATACTAAAAATAGAATTAAATAAATATTAAAGGGGGCTTCCACGCAAAAACGTGATTTTTTTGCTCATTTTTATAAATAATGGTACGGAACCCTTCGTGCGCGAGTCTGACTCGCACTTGGCCGGTTTTTTCGATAGTAGTTTCGATTTAATAATAGAAGGTCGTGGGTAAATGATAACGGCCGGTCGGGTCGATCTTCCGGTTAAGCCATGCTTGGCTTGGTTGGTCCGTGGATGGGTGACCATTCACCGAAACATACCGAGTTTCCTCCAGGCGTCGGAGAGAAAGTTAGTAGTCAATGAATAGATGTTCGACAGTCGTTAATTAAAATAGTCATCAGTGGCCCGAAAGTCTGACAACCAGTCATACCAAAGGGTATCGTATTACCCAGTTCTAACTGATGGTTCGTGGAGGTCAGATAGGCACTCGCTGCATGTAAAATACTGGCATTCAGGTGCATCCGGTTAGATTGGATGTCGACCCCAACATAGTTGCTAAGCAGATGATGATGCTGAGTTTCGACTTAATCCAATTTAAAAAGTGTTCTCAGTTTTTTAATAGCGAAGTTGTATTTTTTTTTATTTTTTATTACTTAGTGATGTAAGATTAAAGTAAAGCTGTAAAAGGAAGTGGTTGGAAAATAAGACACGAAATTTAAGAACATTATACATTTAAGTACAATAATCAAAAATACTATCCTATATTAGTAACATCATTCTCTTTCATATCTACGTCATTTATTACTATACTAATCTCGTCACTTTGAGCTTTCGTTTCTTCAGATTCTGCAGATTTCTCTTCAACTGGAACGGCAGATTTCTCTTCAACTCGAACTGCAGATTTCTCTTCAACTGGAAGCGCAGATTTCTCTTCAACTGGAACTGCAGATTTATCTTCAACTGGAACGGCAGATTTCTCTTCAACTCGAACTGCAGATTTCTCTTCAACTGGAACTGCAGATTTCTCTTCAGCGGGAACTGCAGATTTCTTTCCAACTGGAACTGGCGATATCTGCAAATAAATAAAACATCATCAGCCTATAATGTTCACACTGCTGGGTCACAGCCTGACACAGGCCTCCTCTCTATGGGAAGTGGGCTGTAATCCACCACGCGGGCCCAGTACGGGTTGGTAAGTCATAATCGGTTTCGAATATTTGGCCTTCCTATCTTCCGAAATTTCATTTTATTTTCTACATAGCAACCACGCATCAATTCCAACAAGTACTGTATGAGAGAAAATCTTCTAAAGTGTCACGTTGCCAAACTATAAGTTTTCAAAGTTGTACTGACTGATGCCGAAGATTGTAACTTTGATTGATATATCTTAGAAATATTATATGGTGCTTTAGAAGATCATGTCTCCTAAAGTTCTTGTTATTGATTAATAAGGGATTTATGCGAGGCTGCTATTTCCAAATATGGTGGAAGTTAGGCAGGACAGGAGAGGTTTCATAAAAAATATTCAAGCCCCTTTCGAGTGTTTGAAAATTTGTGACCGACCGGACGTGCGGTTGTGTTTTCGGCAACTTTCGAACACAGTTTCGGTTTCGTCCTTTTATTGGCCGAAACTTTTATTGAAGTGTCGTGCGTCGTTCGGCTAACTGCAGGGTGCTTCAGGCGTGTTCGGTTCGTATTTTATGCGCTGCCATACCGTTCATCTGATGTCTATATATAAATCTGTGTCAATCTATTGCTTGCACTTCCGCGAAAGTTAGAGGATAGTTATAGTAAATATGATAAAAAAAAAACTAGCACTAACTAGTCAAGTTAGTATAATAGGTCTTTACCTATGAAATTGCCGTATTGCAGTACAGACTTTTTCAAACAAAAAAAAGTTTTGATTGGCTATGAGTTCTAAATTCAAATTAATTTTGTTTTAAAAATATGACATTCTATTTACAAAATCAGTCTTTTGTTTATTGATTAGCGTTGTATTTGCATTACATTTCAACATTTTTCCTCATAATGGATACTTTGAAATTTCGTGTAATTATGGAATATGAGTTCCGTCGTGGCACCAACGCGGCACAAACGACCCGTAACATCAACGACGTTTACGGAGAGAACTGTACAAACGAACGCACAACCCGTTATTGGTTTGCTCGGTTCCGTTCTGGGAATTTTGACTTGAAAAATGAACCTCGTGGTCGTCCGGAAACTTTGGTCAACAATGATGAATTAAAGGTGATTGTTGAAGCTGATGAAACTCAATCTACAGCTGAGCTGGCAGCAGCTTTTGATGTTAGCATTAAAACAATATTGGTCCATTTGCGACAGATTGGCAAGATAAAAAAGCTTGATAGATGGGTGCCCCACGAACTTAACGATCGCCAGCGCAACGTACGCGTCGAGACTTGCCTTGCGCTGCTTAACAGGCACAGAAATGAAGGAATTTTGAACCGAATTGTTACGTGCGACGAAAAATGGATTCTTTTTGACAATCGAAAGCGCTCAGCAAGTTGGTTAGATCCTGGTTCGGTACCAAAGCAATGTGCAAAACGAAAAATGACCCCTAGAAAGGTGATGGTCACAGTTTGGTGGTCTAGTGCTGGTGTGATTCATCATAGCTTTTTACAAAACGGCGAGAGCATTACTGCAGATGTGTACATTGAAGAACTGACCACAATGATGGCGAAACTCGCGCGTCTGCAACCAGCTTTGGTCAATCGGTCGTCTCCACTGCTACTTCACAACGCGCGGCCCCATACTGCACAACAGACCGTCTCTAAGCTGCATGAGTTGGGTTTGGAAGCTCTCCCTCATCCGCCATACTCACCAGATCTTGCGCCTTCCGACTATTACTTTTTCCAAAATTTGGACAACTTTTTAGCGGGAAAAAAAATCAATTCCCGAGAGGCAGTACAAAACGCCTTTGAAGAGTTTGTTGTCTCCCGTCCAGCTGATTTTTTCAAGAAGGGCATCCATAAACTGCCACAGCGTTGGCAAAGATGCATTGATTGCAGGGTTGATTACTTTGAATAAAAGAAATAAATAAGTTCGAAAAAAAATACTTTAACTTTTTTCAAACAAAACGGCAATTTCATAGGTAAAGACCTAATATAACATAAATAAATAACTAATTTTATTACATGCTTTCATTATGGTTTTTTTTTTTATTATTTATTTAACGCTTGCTAACTGTCTCTATGCATGCTGTCAACGAAGCTTTTTGTACATAAAACTAACTCGCAAAAAACATTATTGCTGGGAAACAACTTTATTTTTGGTGGACTAAACATGTACGGTAGGAATCCATGTTACGCTATCAAAATATTGATGGATTGAATAATGCAGGGGTACAGATAAATAATTTATCTCCTTCTCTTCTCGAAAATTGTCTTACCTCTCTTTCAAACAATATAGCCAGCTCCACATGCTTGGTTTGAGGGAACATATCCACGGGAACAGCCCTCACGGGCAAGAAGGGGGCTCCTCTCAATGTCTTGGAAGACGGACGGGTGAGGTCTATGAAGTTCTTCACGACTGATGATGGACTGCATGAGATGTAGACCAGACGCTTGACTTTCTGGTTGTTTCGGAGTTGGGTTACTGCGCGCATGTCTGAGGGCAGAAACACGAAGACATAAAGGTATTGAAGAGTTTCGTGTCTTTTGAGTGGATAAAGGTTATCTATGGTTACTTACCCCGGTTTCTGAGGGCCTATTAAATTTATTCTGATGTCAAATCTCGTGTTTAATAATCGAATTTAGTTAATACCATTACAAGAACTTGTAGAATAAACTTACTTCCCAAAAAACTATATAAGAAGACACCAATCGCAAGTACTATGCTTTATTTATTTATTTATATCTTCTTTTTGGGGATATCCATGAAACAAAATAATGCATTATTTAACATCACAACTAAACTATGAATATCGCTACTTGCAGTCAATCCTAGTAGGCGTCGACGATGATGTGCCAACATTGTGCAAATAGGAAAAAATCGTAACGCGTCTTGCCGAAGTAAGTTTAGTATGTATGCTTTTCCTATGTTTGGGGTTCGGTTGGGATTGCTTGTAGATCAAAGAAACACGTTGGACTATATAACTTAGTTTATTTATTGTAGCAGTACCCAGTACCCACAGTTGACCCATCTGCACTCGGGCCCGAGTGCGGGCACTCGTCGTCCCATAGACAATAACGATATATTTATAAAGCATAGACTAAAACAGAGACGACTCGAATTTGCTTGTTATATTTTATGTAGGTATATAATACTTGTCATACTGCATGCTATGCCGACGGCAAATAAATTGGGATAAGAGCAGGAGAATGAATTAATGATGATGATGATGAATGCTTGTATACTGATTTAAAAATAACTTACGTAGTCCAGCTCTAGGTGGGTCCACTATAGCGATGATGTCTTCTCCGGTAGCTCTTGCGAGGACTGAGGGTAGAATGTCCTCCGCCTTGCCAGTGAAGAACTCGCAGTTCTCTATGTTGTTCAGCTCGGCGTTCGATTTAGCATCCTTCACGGCTTCCGGTATCATTTCTAGGCCTAATACTTTGCCAACATGCTGAAAAATTATATTATGTAAATAACATAATGCTTGTATTCTCCGATGAGGGTGGCAAAGGTGTATTTAAGGAGTGTAATGCCACACACTGTCATTCGTTGTGAAGAAATGTAAGTCGACTCTGCTACAGAAACTTTCCTAGAGGAAGCTCGTCGCAGTGGTAAAAGCTTTACATATCGAAAAGTTGGCTTTCACCTGATAACACGGCTAATATGTATTACTTTAAGATGTAAAAAGCTCTTACGCCTGCAGACCCTAAAACTACCCTCGCAAACATGGAAGGACAAAAGCCCTACCCGACTCGTGACCACAAAAATGGTTAAAAAAAAATAGGGAAATATTGAGATACCAATAGAAAGTATATCTACAAGGACATAATAAAAGTTACAGTTTTCAAGTTTTTAATTTTTTGTTCATTCTTTATAAATCAAGTTAGTTACCTGAGCAAAACACAGTCCAATGGTGCCAGTCCCACAGCATATATCCACCACGGTAGAGTCTTTTTGCACCTGACTCATCTCTATAGCGCTTTGGTACAACACATCAGCTCCTGCGGTGTTCACCTACGAAAACAACCACATCCTTAAGATAAATTAATGGAATTGAGACGTGGGTGTCCCGGAGAGACGTACCCAAGTGACCCTTGAAGATGCTCTTCCCAAGGCGACTGCAACCGAAAAACGTAACGGAAACGACTGGTCTCTTAGATGTAAAATGTAAGTAAAGGTTACAGGCGGCAATGTTTCCATCTATTTAACGCAGGAATTTTTTACTCATAGCGTTTTCTTGTATCAGTTACATTCACGATTTTATTAAACCACCTTTATACGGTATACCCGTGTATTTTTTTTTAAATTTATTATATATTTTTATACATAATTATGTATACATGCATATATTGTTTCTACAACTTCTTTATGGGATAATTCAGTAAAACCTACCTGGAAGAAAGCCTCGGGTGATATCCTGAACTGCTTGCCGAGAATAGTATCAATAATGTGTGTGGAGCCTGACAGATGAATTGGTTTCGATGCGTCTTCACCTACTCGTCTGTAAGATAAAAGTATATGTCAAGCTTACACGCTGTTAGCGGACTTAATGCCGTAAATTTTTCAGATCATTTAAAAAAATTAGTATCCGCCCGGCGGTTTACGTTTCGGCCCCACCGAAACTCTATATTCGTGAATTGTTGCATGTCCTTTTTTTTTCGCATGGGAAATCATTTAGTAACCCCTCCCGCTCTCGGCGGAGCGGAAGTGGAAGGAAGGAGTGTCAGACTTGTACGTCTAAAACCCATCCATGTTCCTTCTTAGCCCTTTGTGTTCCAGGGCCACGGTATCTCTTTCGAACAGTACCGCAGCCCTGGCAGGCAACAGCCCTCTCGGACCTCTTCCGATATGCTGACATGTCCGTGAGGCGCGCGTGGAACATGAACGCGCCGTCGGCACGGACTGTCGTCATAAGACGAACGGACGGTAAGCTAGCCCATTACACGTTGCATGTCCTTAAACAAAGGTTTTGCTTGGGTTTTCGGCTAAAAATCCTGTTTCGGTCGGACACAGAAAAAAAATATCTGCAATAAAATATATTTACCTTTTAACAATAAGTTCAAAGTACAAAGACTTGATACCGCAAGTGATTGCTTCCTCAGAATTAAAATGGTCGATTAAATCCTTTTTGATTTCATCAAGTTCTTGTTCTGTTAGTGCCTTTAAACAAAAAGAAACCACTTGGTGACTAAGTCAATATGCGAAAAGGCACTGTTTCCTTAATAAGAGAAGACAACCTCGATCGAGAGACACACGGAATCTGTATAACGATGCTGTAACATCTTACCTGAGGATGCATAACAACAATCAGCATGACTTCCCCAGTGGAAGTGGAGTCCCGCACAGTAAGATACCTCCAATACCCCGAGTAGTCAGCCGGGGAGAACGGTGCCAGCTTTGACTTGCGCACAAATTCTTGGAATAGCTGAAATGCAGCTAAATTAATTAAAATAAAATAATAAATTAAATTAAAATATTATAACTTGAAAATGTGTGAAAATAACAATATGGATGAATAGTTGAATACTGAATTAAAATAAAGAAATGAATTAGATGAACCTTTAACCTTTATAACCTGAGACAAACCCTGAGCCTATCTCAGGGTTTGTCTCAGGTTGAAAACTTAGGAAAGATACAGAGGTCAGCCAGTTGCGTGATTTTTTATAAGCAGCAGCTTTTTTTTATTTTTTATTGTCTTGTTCTACCTTTTGTAGTAAGCAACGACTTATTATCGGGCCTACGCTGTCCTCCCACACTTATGTACTAACGCTTTAACATTCAAATATTGTAAAACAAATGATTTTAAAAGAGTAACCATGGAGTTTCTTGCCGTCTCTTCTCCATAGGACACGACCAACCCGAACCGTGCGTCTTTTGTCGAAGTTTTATAAGTGCCCATGTAGGCCTATGTAAAATAAAATATTTTGATTTTGGTTTTCAGCATTATATTATAAACTAGCTGTCCCGCGCAACTTCGTCTGCGTCACATTTTCCCCGTTTTCGCAATATTTTTCATTGCTGCTCCGCTCCTATTGGTCGTAGCGTGATGATATATAGCCAATAGCCTTCCTTGATAAATTGGCTATCCACCACTAAAATAACTTTCAATTCGAACCAGTACTCGCAACATACAAACAAACTAATAAACTCTTCAGCTTTATAATATTATTGTGACTGTCAAATAAAATAAAATAAATTTGCAATAAAATAATAGTGCGACTATAAATTGAGTTGTAAGCTCTCCTATCTTTCATGTTAGATCAAACTGCACATGGTGTGCAAAGATTAAAATCGGTTAAGTAGTTTAGGAGTCCATCCCGGACAAACACCGTGACGCGTAATTTATACATATGTATAGATTAGCGACACTTTATACATGGAGAAAAATTTATAAAAATATACATGTCCCTAACAAATGAAAAATGTGAAGTCAGGGAAATTAATTGGTTGTCAAATTGACTACAAACATAAAGGCTGTATATTCAAAGTATCGCTTTTACTACCAGTCTTTGAAATAGTAATTATTAGTAATACAAGGCAAGTTGTTGTAGTCTGTCAAATTGATGAACAATTAATTTGTCTGGCTAACCAAAGTAACATCATTAACTCACCAATACAGCCTTCTTGGTCTGCTCAGAGATGTGTATCATTCCTTGTATCGGACCAACTCCAACGGTACCCGTGACATAACTGCCCAGCCTGAACCCAACAGTGGGCAACTTGGACTCCTCATCAATCCCAACAGTGAACTCACACTTGTTTCTATAACCTTGGGTCACAGGCGATTTCTTAATAGGTTTTAGTTCAAAACTTAGGCCTGGCTCAACTTTCCTTTTGGCTTCAATTTCACGACGCCTACTTTTATCTATTTTCCATATCTCATTGTCGAACTTCATGAGTATGTTTTTTATTTCTTTTTCTTTCTGTTTTAACTGTTGGACCAAGCAAAAGTTTTAATGTAGCTAAGTTCCTATTTTCTTTTTTGGTTATTGAAGCTGATAATGATCTTGCCAGTAGCTAGCACATTTGTGTGTAAGTTGGCTGTATGCCTCGACAGCTTCTGGGAGATTACTATGCAAGTATGCACCTATTACTGAATGTGT
The DNA here is from genome assembly GCA_949152445.1 of Cerastis rubricosa. Lineage (NCBI taxonomy): Eukaryota > Metazoa > Arthropoda > Insecta > Lepidoptera > Noctuidae > Cerastis > Cerastis rubricosa. Next base: position 6,941,027 of record OX424540.1, on the reverse strand, counting down.
TAAGTCATTAAGTGTCAGGTTATTTTGAACCATGAGCAGTGCAAATTATTACTGTCAACTTGAATCACTTTGAAGACTTCAGCCAACTTATCTGCGCAGGCGTAAAATCAAAGAATTTAAATAAATGTACCAAGTTTGGCAAATCAAATTATCAATGCCATATCAACATTCATCCAATTTGACATATCGAATTATCATTTTTTCCTAACAAGCGGTGCCCCCTTGAACTGCACACTTGAAAGCGATCATACTGTACATGGATTTTTTGGTGCTTTAATGACATTGACATTGTTTGTAAAAACAATTTCTAACATTTTTTTTTGAATAAACTAAAAGACAGTGTTATATTGAATTTTGGCCATTTGCTTCATAGCACTAATGTTTCACTATAACCCCCCGCCATTTGTTTAAGACATTGTCTTTCAAGGTTTTAATGTACATTAAAGGCATTGAATGGTCATAGCAGAAATGGCATTATTGGCATACCACTTATGGCATTGTGCAAGGTACTGGTGTTTCCAGCTTGAATAATGATGAGAAAGGGGCCAATACGCCAGCAAGCTACCCAAAACTGTCAAATTTGCCCAATCAACCTTGAACCTAATTCTTTAACCATAAAGTTGAAAATCTATTACAGTAATTTGACAGATTGTTGTAGCTTGATGTGCTGGAGTGTGTACAAACACTGAGTATACCTGTTCCTCATAAGGCATAGTCCAGAAAGGAGTGGTGGCATCCTTCAACCTTTCTTCTTGACTCCTGCTAAGATCTTCTTTCTTCTTCTTAGGGTCTGTTACTTCATCATCTTGTTTCCTCTTTCTCACTAGAGGATCTGGAGCTGGCTTTGCTTCCTCTGCTATTAAGGTTTTTCCTAAAAAACATATGACACAGTTATAAACATATTGGCAACCAAATACCATCCCTGATATTGTCATGAATTAAAAATAGGTGTTATTGAAATCAGCAAAGGAAGTGTAGGTATTTTTAACGCCAAAGCCTATAGTAAGACCTGTGTTGTTGCATTTTTTTTTACAATATAGTCTTGCGATTGGCTGCAACTTGTCCGATGTAAAGCATTTGTGATTTTATACAAACCATGAAATAATACCATGCTAACTCCTGGATTTGGATCCCCACTATGCTAGAGTACAGTATCATAAATGTTAAAAATTTGTATGAGAAAAAATGTTTATATGTTTACCTTTCCATAAATAGCCATTGAGTGCTCCAATAGCTTTCTTGCGCTCATCATCATTTTGGAAGCATGCATACAACCAGTGGCTGCCATTTTTAGGTCTCTTTATCTTGCTTGTGTGCAACCCTAGCTTCTGATTCATTAGTTTTTTTAATTCCTAAAATTATTAATTATTTTTAATAGAAATCAGATTATGTTGCTCATAACTATTTACATTCAATGTTATTTAATTAACCAAATATGTTTAATAGTTTTAACTGTATGTACAGTCAGCAACAAAAGTCCATGAACAGATACTAATTTTCAAAACACCTGAACACTAAAACGGACCATTAATCACTTACCAGAATAGAGTACACAATAAGGTTATCATTTCAATGCTACAAAAACGCTAAGCATTAATATTTTCATAAGTCGCTAAACATCATTATAGCGTAAGTTGATAACTATCATTTTGCCGTAAGTCGCTTAACATCATTACAGTGTAAGTCGATAATTATCATTTTGCCGTAAGTCGCTAAACATCATTACAGCGTAAGTCGATAACTATCATTTTTAACCCCGACCAAAAAAGAGGGGTGTTCTAAGATTGACGTGTGTATCTGTGTGTCTGTGTATCTGTGTATCAGTGGGTCTGTCTGTGGCATCATAGGTCCTAAACGGATGAACCGATTTTGATAAAATTGATTTCGTTTGAAAGGTATTTTAATCGAGAGTGTTCTTAGCTATGTTTCGAGAAAATCTGCTCAGCCATTTGAACATCATCACCACTTTTCTAGTTGATGAAGGGATATAAACAACTTGCACGGGTCTAGTCGATTTGAAATCTTATTATTTGTCACTATAGGCATTGACGAGTGGGGGGGGGGGCTGCACCCCTCCTCCTCCCTAAAGTATAGTTTCTTTTTTAATTTATAACTTTCCTTGTTTTTAACCACCGACCAAAAAAATTAAATTTAAAATTTAAAAAACCCCGGACATGAAAACCTCTAAAAAGACAAAAATAAATTAATCCAAGCGTCGTAGCGTCGGGGGTCCGTTTTGTTCTATGCTTGTACTAAGCGGTCTTCTTAGCGGTCCCCCGACGCTACGACGCTTGGATTAATTTATTTTTGTCTTTTTAGAGGTTTTATGTCGGGGGTTTTTTAAATTTTAAATTTTTTTTTTTATGCTTTTTAAACTTTTATTATTTTTTCTTAGCCTTGACTGTCCTACTCCTGGGCATAGGCCTCTCCCTATCCTTCCAATTTTCTCGATGTTGTGTCTCTTTTCGCTAATTAACGAAACCAAGGAAAGATATACATTTTTTTTTTAAATGGTGGGTTGGGGGTGCCCCCCCCCCTCGCGAGAACATTTCAAATTTCAAATAGACTACCTGTGTAAGTTGTTTATATCCCTTTATTAACTAGAAAAGAGGTGATGAACTTCAAACGGCTGAGCAGATTTTCTCGAAACATAGCTAAGAACACTCTCGATTAAAATACCTTTCAAACGACACCACTTTTACCAAAATCGGTTCATCCGTTTAGGATGCCACAGACAGACACACAGATACACAAATACACAGATACACATATACACAGATACACACGTCAAACTTATAACACCCCTCTTTTTTGGTCGGGGGTTAAAAAAAGAGGGGCGTTATAAGTTTGACGTGTGTATCTGTGTATCTCTGTGTCTGTCTGTGGCATCGTATTTCCTAAACGGCTAAACCAATTTTGATAAAATTGGTTTTCGTTCAGCAGCACAACACCGAGAAAATTGGAAGGAATGAGGGGAAGCCTATGCCCAAGACGGTGGGACAGTCAAGGCTATGAAAAAATGAAATAAGTTTAAAAAGCATGAAAAAAAAATTAAATTTAAAATTTTTAAAAACCCCCGACACAAAATACCTCTAAAAAGCCCACAGTAAATTAATACACACACAGAACAAAGCGGACCCCCGACGCTACGACGACGCTTGGATTAATTTATTATGGGCTTTATAGAGGTTTTTAGTATCGGGGGTTTTTTTAATTTTGCCGTAAGTCGCTAAATGTGTTATGCGCGAGTTTTTAGGGTTCCGTACCCATACCAAACAATGTTTTTTTTTTGCTCGTTTTTATAAATAACTAGCTGTCCCGCGCAACTTCGTCTGCGTCAGATTTTCCCCGTTTACGCAACATTTTTCATTCGCAACCCCGTTTTCGCAACATGTAGGTAATGGGTAGGTTTATTATTGATATTTGTTTTATACTAGAAATAAATAAATATTATCCTAGTTTTTAAGAGGCTGTTTGTGAATGTTAGTTTCAATGTTTCTAAACGCACGCACGATACAGAAGAAATTCCCAGTATAGGGCGATTACAGGAAGATTAAAAAACAGTAGAAAACAGTAAAACTAGTAGCTGTGTTTATTCGGCAATGTTTTGATTATGAAAAATGCGGTGGGCTGCGCTTCGCCGGATAGTCATCATTTCAGCCGAAAGACGTCCACTGCTGGACATAGGCCTCCCCCAAGTGTCGCCACATTGATCGGTCCCGTGCGACTCGCATCCAGCGGATCCCCGAAACCTTCACCAGGTCATCGGTCCACCTAGTGGGAGGCCTTCCAACGCATCGTCTCCCGGTTCGCGGTCGCCATTCCAGAACTTTTCGGCCCCATCGGCCATCTGTTCTGCGAGCAATGTGCCCTGCCCACTGCCACTTAAGTCTGGCAATTCTTCGGGCTACGTCGGTAACCTTGGTTCTCTTGCGAATGTCCTCATTTCTGATTTGATCACGCAAGGAAACTCCGAGCATAGCTCTCTCCATTGCCCTCTGGGTGACTTTGAGCCTTCTGATGAGGCCCATTGTGAGCGGCCACGTTTCGGTCCCGTATGTAATCACTGGCAACACACACTGGTCATAAACCTTTGTCTTGAGACACTGCGGTAACTTGGACGAGAAGATTCCACGCAGCTTCCCGAACGCTGCCCAGCCGAGTCGGATTCGACGATTGACCTCTTTCTCGAAGTTAGACCTACCCAACTGGACCGTTTGTCCCAGGTAGACATAATCGTCTACAACTTCGATAGTAGAGTCTCCGATCTTGATAGGAGTGGGTGTTACATGGGCATTCAACATGACCTTGGTTTTGTCCATGTTCATTTTAAGACCCACTCTTTCGGAAGCTCTACTGAGGTCATCGAGCATTGTACTGAGGTCCTCCATGGTCTCAGCCATGACCACTATATCGTCGGCAAATCGAAGGTGAGAGATGTACTCGCCATTGATGTTGATGCCTAGCCCTCTCCAGTCCAGAACCTTGAAGATATCTTCCGGATAGTGCCTTGTAGCAAACGGGTTCAATGAACTGGAAATGTAGGAAATTAGCTATGATCAGCGACTTTTGTATTTATTACAGATCATACAATTTTGTCGGTAGTAATGTATAGCAATTTATGGTTTAACTGAGTTTAGCGACTTTTGTAGTTTAATTATGACAAGTTGTTTTATAATTTACTTTGGTCAGTAACTTATGCTAAATAATAATGATTAGGAAATATTGGAAACAAATTATGTTCAACGACTTCTGTTGCTGACTGTACTATTATTAGTGTAAAGTAAGAATGTAACTTTATTTACATGTGTATTCAATAACAATATGCTTCACTGTATTTTACAATTTTTGATTACAAGATTTACAAGATTGCAGTATACGTAGGGTTGCCAGTTCAGGTTATATTAAAGGATATCATATTTTTTTAATTAAATGCTGGTACGGTAACTTCAGCGACAATTATTAATTGAAAAATGTTGTTAATATTATTAAGGAATGTAACATCTAAATTAATTACTAAACATAAAACTAGATAATTAAAACTAAAATAACAACAAATTATAAAAGGAATGTAACATAGTTTAAATTGAATCGAAGCCACATAGGTAGTACAACCAAATTAGTCTTTTCGTACTTGGTGTTACTTTTGGCTGCTCTATGACTTTCTTCGTTTTCTTGCATTGCATGTTGAAGGTCGATTTTATTTGTAGTTCTGCTTTTACAGTGTCAATATCTTACTTATTTCAGTTGTTGGTCCAAGTTTTCGTACAAGGTGATGCAACTCAACGTAATTGCCATACGCGTGCGTTAATTTTTCACAAATTAACGCACGCTTCAACATTTCAAATTAGGGGCAAAATCAATTTTAAGATCTGAAAAAGAGGACGTCCTTCAAAATAAAGGACGTCTGTCAACCTTATGTGTACATTATTCATAATAATGTGATTTAAATCCACAAAATAAATTTTATTTTCCAAAAAAACAAAAAGTAAACATACAGCTATTCCGTAAAACTTGGGTAGTCCACGCAGTTCGATTTTAAACTTTTCCGAAGAGAACCCTCCTCTGTCTAAATAAGCATATTCTTCTTCCACTTTCCCTTCTTCCAGTGTTTCTTTAGTTATCTCAACAGCTCCATTTTTCTCAGCCATTATTTAAACTTAACTAAAAACAAAATCAATTTTCAAACACTTTTTCCTTTCGTAAAGTTTTGAGGTTATGTTTCTAATAACGTAATGTCAAGCATTTTCGGTTGACGTAGAATTTTGGGAAAATTGTTTAAGTGGGACAGAGATAGAAGAACAAATATGCTTTCTGAGATATATGTATAACTTGAACACATTGAGAGACATTTGACAGTTTCAAATACGTTTAGAAATATGCTGTGTTAAAAGTTAAAACGTAGCCCATCCACACAGGCAGGCTATTAAACGCAAGGCACGAGAGTCGATGAAAATGGTAAATATAATATAAATATAGAAATAATAATTTCAGTGAGACAACAGCAGTCAATTCCGACACTAACTTGTTTTGTTAAGGCATGCTTATTAACTTTATGAATTACTAGCTGTACCGTGCTGTATGCGTTGCAATGCGCTTTTTCCTACCTACCTAAACACCCTACCCTAATCTTATACAAACCTTGTCCCGACAGTAACGAACACATCAAAAAAAGAATTATTCAATTTGGTGCAGACGTTCTGAAGTTATGCGCGTACATACATTTCGGCGATTCATTTTTTTATATATAGATTTAGGAGCTATATTCCTCGCCCTGTTTGGGAAAAAAAGGTTTGAAGGTGAGAAGTTACCTACTGCCCAGACTCCGCTGGCATTCTAGCAATATTCAGTAGGTAGGTACTGGCTGACCTACGCAACTTCGTTTGCGAGGTTCAAGTCTTTTGATCGGTCAAACAATAATAATAATGTTCTAAACCGCGATATATACCTCATAATCCGACTCCTTAATCGAACTAAAAGGAAAAAATGTTCGCGTTGTCCGATCAATCGAACCAAGTGTTAAAATGCAAAATAATGATAGAATTCGTGGTCCGATTCTTTAATCGGACCAAGAGTAAAAAAAAGTTCGCGTGGTCCGATGGATCGGACCAAGTGTTCTAAAATAACGATAGACCGCGTGGTCCGACTCCTTAATCGGACCAAGAGGAAAAAACAGTTCGCGTGGTCCGATTGATCGGACATAGCAGTCGGACCAAGTGTTCATAGGGACATTTTCCCCGATTTTACACCATTTTTATTGATGCTCCGCTCCTATTGGGCGTAGCGTGATATATATATATATACATATATAGATACACATATAGATATACATATATAGAGAGATATATATATATATATATATATATATATATAGCCTTCCTCGATAAATGGGCTATCCAACACTAAAATATTTTTTTAAATTCGAACCAATAGTTCCTGAGATTAACGCGTGCAACCAACTAAACAAACTTTTCAGCTTTAAAATATTAATTATAGGTTGTAAAAGATAACAGACTCACATTAAACAAGTCAATAATATATTTTAAGTTAATATTCAATAAATAAATGTTAAAATTAATTATTAATCATTATTCACAATAGATTTTGAAAATTCTTAGTACAAAAAGGTTAGTCTAGTTACATGGAAGTACGATAGACTAGTCACGACATTAGAATAGCACATTATGAAGTATAAAGTCTACATTTTATAACTAGGTAACCTTATTAAATGTACTTTGTATTCCGAGAGCCCACAAAGCAACAATAAACTTAAAAAAAAAACTTGTGTGCTGATTGATCCCTTCCATAAACAACATATTCAAAATATCCACAATGCCTGCCGTATAGAGGTGTAACGCTTTCGGTGTAAAACTCCAGCTATCTAACAAGAGCCTCTTGATATGTCTAGCTAGCGACCAAGGGCCCAGTACCCAAGTGCCCAACATGGCTACTGAGCTTTTGGTCACCCATAGAGATTTGATCCTTGTGGGCCCCGCTTTTATTTCTTCTTTTAATAAATATTTAAGCGTAGCATTCAATTTAAATCTATACATATGTGCGTGTATTTATTAAATAGGTACGCCACCAGTACAAACATTTGATACATTTAACACTAAAAGTATACGGGGTGTAACGTCCAGCCCCCATAATCACAAACGTTCGGATTCGATTTCGATTCGGAAATTCGTATGTCTATCTCGCTCGCTTTCGTAATGCCAAAACAAGATAGACTTACGACTTATCGAATCGAAATCGAATCCAAATCGAATCCGAGCGTTTGTGAATAGGGGGCCAGAAGGATGTACTGAGTATGTGTAGGCGTTTTCACGTCAGTGTCCTATCCTGTATAGGATAAGGTTCTTACGTAGGTACCGATAAGTCTACATAATATTGCGTTCTATACTCAAATTACAAGAACCTACAGGAATTTCCAGCTTTAAAATTAAAGGTAAGGAAAGATGTTCGCACCACACCACTGCTTGTACGCGATAACTGTCAGAAGTTGGTTGATGAACATGGGATATACTCTTTTAAATAATGATAACGCGCGATTAACTGAACTTTGCCTTACCATACAACGGAATCTATATATTTTTCAATCATCTCATTAAAATTGTGTCTAGCTAGTCATCTCTGCATAATTTATTAAATGAATAAATATATATGTATCAAAAATAGCAATACATTATGAATACATTGGACTGCCTCACTGTCATTGAGGGCTAATACCGGCGAGGCCAAGACTGCCTTTTTCCAAGAACACAAATTCCCATTATTCACGAATAATTGTACTAACAAGAGTTATTTTGATGAATCACATAGTTATAACTAGGTAAGCGTATATTCTTGGAGAAAATGAAAGAATAACATAGATATACATTTACAAGTAAATAATACTACACTACGCAATGGGCCCAGTTAGGCTGCACGACGTAACACAACACAATGGTACCATGCCAATGCATACAAAATACATAACACTCCTTATAGAGGCGAAACTAGGCGTAACATAAACCTCAAGCTGAAGGCTTGGGGTGTTGACACACCAATCGATTGATCGTCGATCGATGCCATCGATCAATATTAGAATGGATTAGTCGACAATGGATCGATAGGAGTACCTAGTAGAAACTATCGATCGACATCGACTAATCCATTCTACCATTGATCGACGTTCGATCGATTGTTGTGGTAACACCCTTATGTAGCACGATTAGAAACACGTACACATGTCGACACATCAACCTATATATTTATTACAATATAACGTGGCCTCGATTTGTATAGATTTCCAAATTTATGAGAGATCCGCATTAACTTGTTTTGTATAGCTTGATTGGTTTCGCTTCTATACAAATAATATTTGTTTTCTACTAATAAGTGTTACCGCCGCACTGCCTAGCAAGAAAAAAAACCTATTCTAACTGCTAAGTGGTCCCATTCTTCTCAAACATATTTTTAAGCGCATCTTTGTCCTGATTCTCCTTTTCTTTCCGTAATTTCTTTATTTGTTCCAGTTCTTTATCGACTGTAACAGCCATGGCCGGATTCAGCGACTTCAATCTTTTGAAGTCTTCTTCAGCATCGTCAGGGTTCCAAGCTCCGACGTGTGCCTTAGCTCTTCTGTATAGGGCTTTTTCATTATCTAGAAAGAATAGGTAAATTGATTGAAAGATAAAGTTTTGTTTGTAACTAATAATAAGATAAAGATACAATGCCTGTTTATGGCAAGAAAGGAGGTGTCTGATGAGATGAAGAGTAATAGATAGGTATGGAAGAAGAAGACATGCTGCGCCGACCCCAAATAAATTGGGATAAGGGCTAGATAATGACGATGAAGTAATAGGATAAAGAAAATAAAAGCATACTATATGCTTTGATTTTCTATATGTATGGTTTTTATCAGTTACAAAAGACATTTGATACAAACTAAATTACCTTTTTCAAATTCGAGAACAGTGTTACAGTGTTCTATGACAGCATAGTATTCTTCATTTAACAGTTTGCACTGAGCATAGTTTAGTAGTATGGGCAATTTTATTTTATTCAAATCCGCCCATTCATCATCGCCTTTTCGTTCCCTGTAAGAAATTAGATAGCATTGCTTAAACTGGCTTCAAGGGATACTCTGGTCCTGGAATCAGCAGTGCCCCTGTTCAAAAAGTTTATTAAAAAACTAAAAAGAAAAAAACAGGCACATTTCAAATTAAATAAAACTTGGAGAATATAAAATTATGAACTGTAATGAGTCCCACTTGCTTCCAACATTTATTTTCATTTTTTTCAGTCAGGTTTGTTAATATACTTTATTTTTCCAGCTTTTTAGTTTAGTAGTGTGATAGGTCCAATAAACTTACGCGAGAAGTCTCGGCGAGTCGCGAGAATCGAGAACTAGAGAAGGTCTACAATCATGCGGCTTTGGGATACCGTACTCTTTTCTCGCCCAAATTTAACGACGTATAATGTATCCAAATCGCTTCATCCGTTTAGGAGTTACGAGGGAACAAAGAAACGGACATACATAGATTCAGAAAATATACCATGCCCAGTATGTTTATTCATAGAATTAGTTTTGCCACAAATCTATATTCAAAGAATCACCCTCATCAAAAATGTATATTTTAATATTTCGGTACTAAGCATCCAGCATATGGGTCGAACAATAATTCGTTCGTGTGCCCAAAACCCGCCTGCCGACTCGTCGTTATACGTAGCTATTATTAGCTGCATACAAGTAAAAATGGACTATTTGAACTTGGCAGCAAAAGTGTTAATTGCAACATTATTTCTATTTCTAATTTACCTGATCATAAGCTGTTCACAGATAGCTAAAGCCTCGTTGTAAGCTTCTTCTGCTTCTAAGTACTTCTTCTGCATATACAGCTTGTTGCCTTTCTCTCTGAGAGTAGGTATGAGGTCTATTCGCTGCTGAGCATCCAGCTGCCACAACTCTTTCTCATACTCATCTGATCTTTCTACCTTCAGTACTTCTAGAATACAAAAGAAAAATGTTGTGCCAAAAATTATTCTTACACCTTCTAATAATAATATAGCACTTCACAGAATTTCAAGTATGTAGCTTTGACGCTTTGACTAACAAACCACATAGCATCACGACCAAAGAGATCACGATTGTAATCCCTGAAGGGTTAGGCAGAGGTGTATCTAAGGGAGTGTTCAAGTATTACGTAACGCAATTATAGCAAATTTTTGGAGATTTTTGACCCCTCCTCCGTCCCCCTCAGGTAACGCACCGTAACGTTTTTCTGTATCCCTCTTCTCTACTCCTTAGTAAAACGTTACGTAACCACAACCAAGTGACCATGTTTAGCTGAAAGTCACATTTATGTAGCGTAAAGTACCGGAAAGTCTCCCTTCCCAACCCTGTAACGCATCGTAACGTTTCAGAAGATCCCCCCTCCCCCCAAATTCGTAATACTTGAACGCTCCGTAGTACGAGTACACACACATTTAGCCAGTTATGTTTAAGTCTCATGTAATAGAGGGCGAGCGTATTGCTATTAATCAGGCACAAATACAGACTTCGTGGCTGTTACTGAGAAATTCCTGATAGAAAAACCCAATAATACTTTGCCCAACCTGGGAATTGAACCCAGGACCTCTTGCTCAGCGGTCGCACTTGTGGTCATGAGGCCAACGAGGCAGTTCTAGGCTAGAACAAACCAGTTGTAATTTAGTAAAGCTAGCTAGATGGTGAGGCCATAATGTGGTTGTATGATCAAGTTTAGTTCAAACTATGGGCTGTATTGGTAGGTTGAAAATTAAAATAAAATTGGTTATTTAAATTGGTGAACTATATTTCTTGTCACCAAAATTTATATTCGTCATCAAGTTGTATCACATATTAAATAGATCTATCGCCACGAAATATTTTCGTTCTCAGATAAACAAAAAGTGTTCCCAGGTATGAATTATCAAATTAATGTTGATATATGTGTAAAATAAGAGATGGGTTACCCATAAAATTGTAGTGCATTAGATGAATATAAACTTCGTTCTTTTATTAATAGTTTTATTACTTAAATAATAGCTTTGTGGTCAGAATGGTAGATCTGTCACCAAATAAATAGATCAGTTCCTTATTTCTATGAAGAAATGCCTAATACGACACATTGGGCACACCGACTCGGACAGGTTAGGTTCGAAGGGGATGGCGGGGTCTAGTGAGCGAGCGAACTAAGACCCGCTATCCCTTTCGTGTTAGGTTACTTTAAACCAGAGTCAGAGACAAAAACAGGAGTCGCGCGTAGCGGGGCTACGTCGACTACGACTTAGTTTGGAGCTGTGGTTTGGAGTTTTTATGTAAACATTTTTATATTGTTTGGTGATTCAATTTTCGTGACACTTCTTTTATTTTGTAACCTTGTAAAATTATTTGATGTTTAGGGGTATGAGGAACAGGGTGTAAAGTTCCTCGATACTCCTAAGAAAAGGGAGGATCCTCCGGCCAGACAGGTGTTATGTCTGGCGGGCAACTGCCCAACAGTTGTAGTCGGGTTTTCTCTATACTCTTAAGTCGATGTAAACTTTGCATGTGAGATGTAGGAAATTGCTGTTAGTTTTTCCGTCGTGTCATAGATGGCGCTGTAGTACTTTTTGTAGGTTGCTACAGATGATTGATATTTTTTCCAAGTAATTCTTAATTAATATTTAGGTAAGTGTTTTGATAATATTTGATGATTCAATTTAGGTGACAGATCTACTATTTTGGGGACAAATATTATTTATTAAGTCAATGAAAATGCATTTCTTAGGTTATTGATAAAATCATACCCTTTAATTTGTAAACATATTGCTCTAACATATATTTTATAGTGTAAAACAAAAATGTTGTATTAATAAAAGCAGATTGTAGTGAATGGTGGCCACTAGCTATTTTTTAAACTAAACTGAAATCAATAACAATCAACCTTGGCATCCATATTTTGACAAACATTGAATCGCAATCACACACTTCATGAAAGTTGATAAGATATCACAGAAGTGGTCACTATTTAATTGATTCTATGGAACTTCCTGCTATTGTGAAGGTAAAATTTGCTAATTTGATGAACTAATGTTGATGGTTGTGTTCTAAAGAGATATTCTGAAGATGGCTTGCAAACAAGTGATTTTTTTTATTAGAAACTAGTTCAAAATGAACAAGTAGAATGTAGACATCTTCAATTAAATAATATTTTTGAAATAAGTGCCAATATTGTTTGATGCAGTATTGTCAAACGCAAACAATGAAAAACAATTCTAAAGTTCAGTTCAGCTGATTATACTCTTAGTATTTACATTAAGAGCATAACCAACTAAATCTCAGTATATTCTTGGGTTAGATTATATCTCTCACCTATAATAAATTCCAGATCACAAGGGTTCTTCATCAAAACATCTAAGTCTGGGTGCCCCAGGCCTTCAGTATGCAGGGTCATGGTACAGGAGTGCTTGATTCTCTTGGGGTCCTGGCCTAACTCCCGCAGGGTTTTTGATATGAATGGGTAACTGAAGACTAGCTGTGGAAATAAAGAAAATAAAAGTCTTTATTCTGCACAGTTAAATGCAAATCATTACAGTTGCACAATATAAAATGCACACTATTCAGATTCACAATATAAACATGCACACTATTTCAGATGCACAATATAAAATGCACATAATTTCCGATGCACAATATAGAATGCACATAATTAATTAATGCAGAAAAAAAAAACACAAAACATAATGGATATGTAGTATGTTTTTTGAAACATTTATCCTAAAGTTTTTCTATAGAATACACAGTCCAAATAATCAAATTAAGCATAATAGAGAAAATTGACTCCAAGTTTTATTGATGTATGCCATGTTTCTCAGTTGATGTTTACCATACTGATTTATTTGGGTTAGTTAGTGATATGTTTTCATTTTGTTTGTTTTTAAGAGATGTGCTAAATTAATTACTTATTTTTCTTTAGTATTTTGGTGAATTTAATGCTTAATAAGTCTGCAATTTGATGCTTCTCAGTTCTCTGCACATTAAAAACTAAAAAGGTAGTTTGTTGGAAATGAAGCAGCAAACAAATCATAAACCAAATTTACAAAAAGGTATACTTTTAATTTGCTTACTCCACTCATTCCCTTCCACGCAATAATAATGTTGATCAGTGTCTTACCTCTTTCTGAACTTTAAAGCTGGACACTTCCCCAACGGCCATCAACTTAACTATAGTTTCCCATACTTCCAACTTGAACTTGTGTCCCATGACCAAAACCATGGGCTCTTTCTTTCCAATCTTTCTGCTGTCGTCCAGAAGGACTCTCTCCTTCCCAAGCTTCCATGTTTGGAAGTGAAAATGTACCTGTAGTGAAAACGATGTTTACAGTAAAATTGTTTACAGTAGAGTAATGATAAGGTAAATAATGTTTTTTACCTTACTGCCATTTGCGATGGGTATGTATTTTTGTCCAGCGTATATTAGTTTTTTGACTATAGGCGCAGTTTCAGTCATTTCTGTAGATTAATATGGCACAATTTCCACGAGAAAGCAATAAATTACTTATTTGTTTTTATTCACAACCCTCCGCGATTTTGGTGAATTCATTGGTGAATGGATGACAATTGACATTCATTCATGACATTGACAGAGCTTACTATGGTCACTCACTATGGTTGACAGCAAAATGTGGCCAACCTTTTTACTGTAATTATGTACAAATTCATTTTTAGATTCCATTATTTTTAAAAAGGAAACAAATCTCACTAATATTACTTTATTTCTGCTGTCACAGCCTTGGCAAATCGGTCAGTGAAGATCGTCACTGGATGAGCATATCTGTATCTAAACACTAGTCACAATTAGGCTATTGAACTTATATTATTTATTTCAGAAGCACCAGTGCCCAATTAAGACTTTACACTAAAACAAGAAAATAAGTAATTTGCATTATTTTTTAAATTTCGATTGCACCAAAGGTTATAAAGGTTACCGGTAGCCTGAATCATCCTGTTGTTGGCTTCTTCCCACGACGTTTGGTCCTTTTGATCCAAGGTTAAAGTGTATTATCGGATTAATCGCTCTTTGGTTTTGTGCAACTCATTCCATCATTTTCTATGAAGTCTGCGCCTACGCCTTGTCGTCACAGTAATTTCAAAATCTCAAAATTCAAATTAAGATAAATACTAATAACTTTGTTTATTTGGCAATAATAAATAAAGACCATGAAGCTAGTCTTTTCTTTATGCTCAAGATTTGATTAAGGTTTGATTCCACTGCGTTTTACACGTATTGAACGACACAATCATTAAAAACCGTAAATCAGTGATGTTATTAGAATACCATCTCTTTGTGTTTCTTTCCGCTAGTAGTTCGTTCTCACTCTTTTCATTCGTGTCATATTTTCAAGCGAAAATTATAGTTTTAGTGAATTGTAGAATCTACAATTTTATTAGCATTTAATTAGTTAATCAATTAGTTAAGCTTTTAGTATTACTGTTTTTAGTTAACCCTAAGTTATAATGGCTGATTTTCTGGAATCTGAAGCGGAGGAAAGCGAGGTTAGTGAAAAACTTCATCGAGCTTGTGTTCGAGAAATGGGATTACGATTGCGTAGTTTCTAACCATGGTTGTTGGATGATTGTAGGTTGATTCTGAAGATGAACAACCAGCGGAGCGCAAGAAGCCAAAGCGCAAAGCTGCCGTTCAAAGTGACGATGAGGATGAGGACGAAGAAGGTATTGTTGACATCGTGCACTTTCTCTTGCGTTACAGTCATTTTATCATTTGGTAAACATAATTGCGTGACTCCGCACGGTTATGTTGATAGACGCCGTTTATGACGCTCAACTATTCTGTGGAGATCATTTCCACTAAGAAGTATTATGGCCTGAATTTGCAGTAACCCACTTGACACACTTTTCTAACCATGTGACTAAATATATTTTACAGTTATTTTGATGTTCTAGACAACGTATCATTTTCTTTGTACTATACCAGTACCTTTTTAGTATCAGTATTTTTAATAAAAGTCCTTGGTAATGACTTTCTGGTCATACCAACATTTTGCTCCCTCTTCATGTTGTCAAAACTTCCCTTACATACTTAAATGCCTGACATAATAATCAAACCTATTGCTATAAAGAAACCAAGTAAAAATATTTTGTAAAATTATCATAAAAGAAACAAACAAAATTATTGTAATTAAAACTTGTAATATTATATTAAAATGTTTCACACAAAAATGACAATGTAAACATTGGTATAGTTTAAACTTCACACAACTTGTTACTTTAAATTAATACAATTTCACAGTTTTTATTGTAACAAACTTATCACCACCAGTTCTTTTACATGACATAACATCATGCATGTAATCCTTGAAACGTAGGGCAGAGAGGACAACCACATTTTGCCATTTCATTATGCTTAAGTCCCATGCAAAAGGAGGAGAAGAGCCTAATGCCAACCAAGCACAAATCCAGACTCACTGCCACTGACAAATTTCTGAAGGAAAAACCCAATAATTATATTTTCATCATCATCATCATCATTTCAGCCGAAAGACGTCCACTGCTGGACATAGGCCTCCCCCAAGAAGGGGGGGTTTTGCCATAATCGCCACGCTTGGCAAGCGGGTTGGCGATCGCAGTACGGTTGTTACAAAAGCACAGAGAACGCTGCTGCCCATTCTCTGGAATGTCCCTTAGTTGCCTCTTACGACACCCACGGGAAGATATGGGATAGTGCTATTCTTTACGTCCAACACCATACAGAATTATATTTTATGAAATGAAAAATAAAGGTTTTTAGATTTGTTTTAAGATCAACTTAATAATTAAAAACATTTCTTTTAGATGATGAAGAGCGTCTCCGAGAAGAACTCAAAGATTTGATAGATGATGCTCCTATAGAGGAGTCAGGAAGTGATGGAGAGGATTCAGATGCTAGTGCAGGACCAAAGAAGAGAAAGAAAAGTGATGATGAACTGGATGATAGATTAGAAGACGAAGATTATGATCTTATTGAAGAGAATCTTGGTGTCAAAGTAGCAAGAGTAAGTACTGTTTATGTGATGCCAAATAATAATTTATGTCTGTTTTTTTATGTGTTATATCTGTAAACACATGATAGATTGTGTGTTTGGTTTTTATAGACATTCAAATAATTCAGTTCTGCCAAAATGTACCAACCAACGGTTTTCAACGGTTTTGGATTCATTTTGGACTACATATGACTTATTTGACTACAGTTAGTAGAAATTAAGACATTTAGAATGTCGGGTTACTTTAAGGTATTTAATAACTGAATTAATAAGAGATTGTAGGTTGTACTCTGACCTGTTATAAATAAAACTTCATGTTTTAAATAGAAACATGAACACTAACTTCACAGTCAGAGACTTTTTTACAGTTCAGACAGTTCTTGGTCAAGTACAATACGCAATACTAGGGCTAGTTTATGATTGGACTAAATAGATTTGACAAGCCCTGTCTAGTCTGTGTTTATAATCGTGTAATTTAACTCAATTAAGGAAATTCAGCGAATATTCCATTGTTACACAAGTTGTATAATTACCCTAAACTGATAGCGATAGACAATACAATGTATGGTTTTCCAACAGAACAAATTCAAGCGTCTGCGCAGATTGGAGGATGATGATAGTGACAATGAAGGGAATGATGACCCGGAGCTTGAGAGAGAAGTCATCGCTGAGAAGTTATTTGTTGGAGGATCAGATGAGGTAACTCAGAATTTTCAGGTTATGAACTGGCGAAAAGAAAATGTTATTGTTAAAAACTAAGAGCTCTTATGAGGTGAAGGCAGACTGAAGGCCATTGCTTCAGGGGTTAATCAAGCCCTTAATTTTCTGAACTAACAGAAATGTTGCCAAGGGAAGCCAAGAAAATGCTTGCTTGACAACTGAGAGGTGTTTGTGAGAGATTGGCCGGAGAAACTGCACAGAGGTAAGTGGAAGGCTGTGGGGGGAGGCCTTTGCCCAGCAGTGGGCCAATATAGGCTGAGGAAAATGAAAAAAGAGGGCATAACATAATTAGCCTGTAATATTTCCACTTCGGGGATATGTCCCAAAAATGGAAACCAAAGACCTACTTGCTATGGGAGGGAAGAGAAGAAGCTTACTTATGTATAGTTTTTGGTGTTTTATTACTGTACTAAATTAAGTTTGTACCCTGTTTATGTAATAACGCTAATAGCATGTAATTGCATGAACACTTTTTTGTCAACTTGTTGTTATTTATTTGAGTCAATCACAATATTATATGTCTCTATACTTATCCTAATAAAGTTTTCCTCTCGAAACTGTCAATAGTAGACATGCATTTATCTATGGCTAGCTACAAACCATATGAAAAAGAAGAAGAGATTTATCTATTTGGGGGCTTGTCACTAATTATATATTGTTGAACTTAAGGAGGATGAAAACCGCTCAGAATCCGCGGCGCCGCGCGGCGGTGAGGCTGAATACGATGATGACAATGAAGACTTGGAGTCTGATGCAGATGACTTCATTGTCGATGATGATGGCAGACCCATTGCTGAGCGCAAGAAGAAGAGGAAACCTATATTTACTGATGCGTAAGTACAGGAAAACGGCTTTAGGCCACAGTGTATGGATAACCTATGATCTTCACCTGGAGACCTCGACATTTTCTTTAGTTTTATTGAACTTAATATTAATATATTAAAATCATATCGGTTATGTGACGAGATCGCTAATTTTGGTTTATCAAGGAACATGGGAAAAGAAGAATTTTATTGACTTCATTCCTTTCATATTGTATATCAACTTTTCTGTATCCAAAAACATAATTACTTAGTATAAACACAGTAATAAATAATATCTTGATATGATTTTCTTCTTACGTTTTCTTTTCAAGTTTCAACAATAATAACAACCGAGTATCAGAAGTTCAAAAGTTTTATAATGAAAACTGTCTAGTTTCGACTCACTGGCAAATAACTTAGCTGTAGGCACTGTATAAGGCTGCTCATGTTATCTCATCCTGTCTTTAACCCATGTTCGGCTTATTGTCTCAGAGATAAATATATGGAATATACTTTATTGTACACCAAAATTGGTAAAACAGCACTTTTACAATATTACCAATTCCATGAATATTTCGATAATAAACTTTTTTTCTATCTGTCTAGGTCTCTACAAGAAGGTCAAGACATATTCGGCGTGGACTTCGACTACGACGAGTTTGAGAAGTATGGTGAGGAGGATTACGAGGACGAGGAAGAGGAGGACTTAGATGAATATTTGGAAGACGAGGAGGAAGAAGGTAAGGGTTTATTAGTCAGTTTAATCTTTCTAAATAAAAAAGATTTATTGTTGAAGTCAGATTAACATTTCTCTGAGACAAGTCAGATTAACAGAAATCATCATCATCTGCCTAACCTTTTCCCAAATTTATTGGGGTCGGGTTCCAATCTCACCGGATGGAGCTGAATACCGGTATACTGAGAGCAGAAATGTTTGAATAATAATTATTTATATCATTGGTGAGAACAACATAGTAGTCGTTGTTTTATAAGCTGATATGAGATTTGACTAGAATTAAATTGATTGCTTTCTGAATCTAAACTGGTTTGCACACTTTTGCAACCTACATTGGACTTAACCACCAACAAATGTAGGTTTAGGAAAATATCAAGCAGCATGACCTTTTTTAGCGCTTCTTTAACAATGATGTAAAACATACCCTGGTGCGTTATAAAACAACAATTTATCTTGAAAAATGTTGAACTGGACAATCTGCTTAACTGTGTTTATTTCATAGGCGAGAAACGACGAACAAAGAAAGGCAAACCTAAACGGCCGAGCAAGAAGTCTATATTCGAGATTTACGAGCCCAGCGAGTTGAAGAGAAGCCACTTCACTGACTTGGACAATGAGGTTTGTTTTAAACATTTTCTAAACATGTAGAATGTTTTTACCATACATTTTAAATGTATGCTAAACACTATTAAACAATGAAGCCTGCTTGCACTACGGATAGCGATATCTATAACTTAATTGGTTAAGAGCGTTTATACCCTACGGCATTTCATACAAACTTTCAAGTCGTAATTTTCCGAAATGACTAAACAGATTTTAATGAAAATTCCTACGCAGAAGTAGTATACATAGGGGCTAAAAAGTTACTAAAAACATTTTCAATAATTATTGCATCCTAAAATATCCTTACAGATACGTACAACAGACGTATCGTGTTGGGTCAAGCCGATCTGCGTCAATAGTTGTGGTTACTCCTTGATTATGTCAATTTAATTATTCAACATAATTATTCCATCTTAAACTACCGTAACAGATACGTAAAACAGACGTGCCGGAGCGCATGCAAACGCGTGAGGTCCCGATCACGCCCGTTGAGGAAGGAAGCACAGAGCTCGAGGACGAGGCTGAGTGGATATACAAGCAGGCGTTCTTGAAGCCGCCCGTGTCGAAACCTGATGCTCAGGAGGCTAGGGAGAGGACCCGCAGGTTGGTTTATGAGGATTGGTAACCACAGACCACGTCCAACCTTCGTTGTTGTGGTGTTTTTGCTGCAAGTTTCAGAGGAATGTTGCATTGCATTTTTTCCAAGATAAAGCTTTCAGCAATAATTACTCATTGATATAAATCGCGACGATTGGATTCTTGGCGTCGGCTTCCAGTGTAACCGGATGCAGCTGTGTGACAGTATTTACATGGAGCTACTGCCTATCTGACCAAAACCCAGTTAGTACTGGGCGATACCTCTTGATAAGACTGATTATCAGACTTTCGGTCCACTGAGACAACCTGTAACGACTGTCAAGATGTACAAAGGACAGCTGGACCAACGGCTTAACGTGCTTTCCGAGGCACGGAGAAAACTCGGTATGTAATGGGTGGTCACCCATCCACAGACCAACCTAAGCAAGCGCGGCTTAACTTGAAGTTTGATCCGAGTGGCTGTTATTATTTTGCCACGAACTCCTGTTATAAGACTTTTGAAGAACTCTGTTACCATATTAACATATACAAATACATTCGCAGGGGTAACAGTACTATAACAAAGATCCGCCAAGCGCTAGACTTCATGCGTAACCAGACATTGGAGGTGCCTTTCATAGCGTTCTACCGCAAAGAGTACGTGCAGCCGGAGCTCAGCATTAACGATCTGTGGAAGGTCTACAAGTATGATGCCAAGGTATGTAAACAAGAATAGAGTTTAAAGTAAACATTCATTAGTATTTTTTTTTGTTTTAAAAACGTTGCCCACACATGGAATTTCTCCTGTATCGTGGGTGCGTTTACAAACATTTATACTCACATACAAAAACAGACAGAACCGGAACAACTATATGTAGGCTGCACAAATATTTGTTCTGTGCGGGGATCGAACCCGCGACACGCAGCCCAGTACCTAATCGCTCAGCTACTGCGCTAACCGTGTCGTCAAATTGCTAGGTTGTAATCTTAAGGTTGCATTTGCCAACCACATTCTTATCTTCTTATTTTGAACATTGATTATTTCCTTTCCACATCAGTGGTGCCAACTGAAGCAACGCAAGGAGAATCTCCTGAAGCTGTTCGAGAACATGCGCGACTACCAACTGGACAAGGTGATGGAAAATCCAGACGCGCCCATCCCGGACAATATGAGGCTCATCAGGGATGAGGATATTGAGAGGTAAGACTGTTTGTGCCTGGGTTTGTTTGTATACAATATCCATCTATGGACAAAGACATCTCGGATCCGTAGTAGAATATAGTTATACCTTCAAAAGTAAACTGTTAACAGTACAGTAAAATTTACGTACTCTAGACTATTATCATAATCATCTTTCTGCCCATTTCCCATTCTACTTGGAGTTGGTGCACCCATTTTCTTCTCCCATTCAAAATCAAAATATTTTGTTTTACATAGGCCTACATGGGTACTTATAAAACGTCGACAAAAGGTGCTCGGTTTGGGTTGTTCGTTTCCTATGGAGAAGAACCGACATGAAACTCCATGTTTACTCTTTTAAAATCATTTGGTTTTACAATATTTGAATGTTACAGCGTTAGCACTTAAGTATGGGAGGACAGCGTAGGCCCAACAATAAGTGGTTGGATACTAAAAAAGGGAGAAGAGGATAAAGCAAAAAAAAACGTGCGTCCTCGGGACGCCCGAAAGAAGTGATAACTTGAACTAATCTAAGTTGAACTATTTAATATTGAAAGAACCTGCCTACTGCTGCCGTATGCGTGAGAGAAAGGAAAGCCAGACAGAGTGGCGCCGTAACGCGTTACGTTACGAAGCGGTTTACCCTCCTATAGGAAGTTATCACTTCAAAAAAAACCGGCCAAGTGCGAGTCTTACTCGCACACAGGGTTCCATAGCCCCAAACAATATTTTGATCTGTCATTCATTAGTTAGTAGTATTAGTTAGTAAACTTCCATTCAACCGCAAAACTAAATTGGTTTTTCATAGTATTTTAATAAACAACAAAGTTACTGCTGCGGTTTGATGAAAAAGTCCCATATCTAAAAAACTAAACATCATATCTTATTGAAACCAATTTTCGTTGATAGTTTTTTTTACGTTCTACAATCCTAAATATTTTCAGAATTTTCCTCCTGTTACTTTAGAAATTAGAGGGGGGGGACACACATTTTACCACTTTGGAAGTGGCTCTAGCGCAAACTATTCAGTTTAGAAAAAAATGATTTAAGAAACTTCAGTATCATTTTTGAAGACCTATCCATAGACACCCCACACGAATGGGTACGATTAAAAAAAAATTTTTGGTTTTCTGTTCTATGTATGGGGAACCCCAAATTTTATGTTCTTTTTTTCTATTTTTGTGTAAAAATCTTAATGCGGTTCACAGAATACATCTACTTACCAAGTTTCAACAGTATAGTTCTTATAGTTTCGGAAAAAAGTGGCTGTGACATACGGACGGACGGACAGACAGACAGACAGACAGACAGACATGACGAATCTATAAGGGTTCCGTTTTTTGCCATTTGGCTACGGAACCCTAAAAACTCTCCTGTCACCGCATCATTTAATCCTTTCTCTTTCATATCACTCCTCACACAATCAATCCATCTTTTGTTTGGTTACCTCTCCCTTCATCCATCAACATTAATATCCAGCACCCTTTTAGTCACTTACTTCCTATATCTTTAGTAAATGTAAATATTTTAAATCTTTACTGCAAGGCTTTCGTAATGTAACAATAACACTTGTAATTGTTAAGGAATGAAGTTATTGTCTTTTTCAAACCATAAATCACTGGACTTGTCTGTAATTGGCAATTCTACATTACATCTTCTTTGCATCGTAAAATTTACTTATATACTCCATAGGTTGAAGAATGTGCAAACTCCTGAGGAACTCCGCGACGTGCACACTCACTTCCTTCTATATTACTCTACCGATCTTCCCGAGATGCAGAAGGTGCAGCGCAATAAAGAGAGGAAGAGGAACTTGGAGGAGAAAAAGTGAGTGATTACTTTGTTAAAATTGAGTGTGAATTAATGAAATTGAAACCTTATGTCAATGAAATTAAAGTACCTGTATGTGTGCTCATGAATTATGCTATCGCTTGAAACAAATCAGTAATAGAACTACTTGCTGGAGTATGTTTTTGCTGATAGAACTCAAACAACTTAGGGGTGAGTTTCGAACTATGATTTGGCCAAGTAAGCGATACATACGAATATGAAATTTATTTTTAGAGCAACAATGTCGATATTCGTAAATGTAAATGCTTAAATTTGCATACATGAATATAGATTGATTGTCGGTTGCGCTTATACAACAATATTTTTTCACGTATAAAGTACCTACATATTCGTGTAAGGCGCTTACTTAGCCAAATCAATTCAAAGATATATTTCTTGAATGAGTCAATTATTGCAATTTGATCCCTATTTCAAAGCCAAAAAGTCACATGCGTTATTAATAACCACCAAACTTATTCCTTAGGCGACTAGCACGTGAAGAAGCCGACAGAAACGGCGAGGACCCTGAAGAGGCAGCAGCCGCAGTGGAAGCGGCTGAGCCTGACGAGGAAGAGGTTTCGGAGGTCAAGTACGCAGTGAGGTCGGGGCCTTATGAGTTGTGCAGGAAGGCGGGGATTGGTGAGTGATTATGTCTGTGTTAATATTTTAGGAGAACAATTTCCAGTAGAATCTTTCTGATAAAATTTAATAATACACTTTATTGGCTGTTGCATAAAGTTCAAAGTTTTACGTGCACTCATACATTCATGGCACAGCGGACGTCCTCGGGCCTGTTCGAGCGTTCTCGCGCGGTTTTTTGCAATTAATTAACACTTTCGCTCCTTACTACACAGAGTTAAATTTTTACTTGTGTGCTCATAATTCATAAGAGGAGGGTCGTGCGCTCACGAACGAATTATTGTTCGACCCACATGCTGGGTGCTTAGCACTGAAAGTGTCAAAAAAAAAAATTCTATGTCACCAGACATACATGCATTCTCCGCTCCATTTAGATTAGATTCTCGTCGCAGGTCTTATTGTTCATAATGTTGGACTTGTAATTATACAGAACCTCTGGTGAGGAAGTTTGGTCTGACTCCGGAGCAGTTCGCGGAGAATGTCCGCGATAACTACCAGCGACATGAAGTCGAACAGCAACCCGTACCACCGCTTGAAGCCGCTGCCGAATATGTGAGTAACTTCTACTTGATAATTAAATTGTAGGCCTCAATTATCAAAACTCTGCGTTTAGCCCAGTTGATTTGGGGTTCTCACTACATTATTTTTTTCACAATGTCACTATTCTTGCTATAAGTCATCACCAGTGTTCGCTTCCTGCCTAGCCATAACATCTTGCAAATAAACGATCCATGTTTCCTTTGGTCTGCCTCTGAATGAAATGAGTTCCAACAAAACGTTTTGTTAGCATCACAGAATTTGGCTGTTATAGAAAGATAGAATAAAATATTTATCCCGAACAAATAGACGAACATTACGATATTAACGGTATCGGACTTAAAGAATAGCACCATCCCATATCTTCCCGTGGGTGTCGTAAGAGGCGACTATGGGACCTTTCCGAGAATGGGCAGCAGCGTTCTCTGTGCTTTTGTAACAACCATACTGCGATCGCCAACCCGCCTGCCAAGCGTGGCGATTATGGCAAAACCCCCCAAAATGTTAATGTGGC
Source organism: Cerastis rubricosa (assembly GCA_949152445.1). Taxonomy (NCBI): domain Eukaryota; kingdom Metazoa; phylum Arthropoda; class Insecta; order Lepidoptera; family Noctuidae; genus Cerastis; species Cerastis rubricosa. The sequence goes on along the minus strand of OX424540.1, from coordinate 6,916,362 downwards.
GACACTTGGGGGAAGCCTATGTCCAGCAGTGGACGACTTTTGGGCTGAAATGAAATGAAAATGATGATATACTTGCTATAGAGTTCTTTTCCATCTGTTTAGTTAGAACCAAACTTCCGACGTCTTCACACCATCATTAAAACTCGAATAAATGTACACAGTTTAATTGAGTTATAATTTAATACACAAATGTACTTATCTCCCTCCTAGACCGGTTCAATCGGCTCAGCGCAGGAAGTAGTACGCCGCGCAGTATACATGTGTGGCGTGCAACTAGCTCGGGAACCGTTGTTGCGAGCAACGTTGCGAGACGCGTTGCGCGACCGTGCTACACTCACTGTGAAGCCCACGCAGCGAGGACTGAAGGAGATTGACGAGAACCACGCGTGTTTTGGGTAAGTGGCTGTAACGTTGCGCGACCGTGCTACTATAATATTGAAAATATTTTTAGTAACTTTTTAGTCCTATGTATCCTGCTTATGCTTATTAAGTTTCATTAAAATCGGTTCAGGCATTTCGGAAAATAAGGACTTGAAACTTTGTATTAAAAGCCGTAAGGTGTAAAAGCTCTTAACTAAAAACTTCAATGTTAGCTTGTATAGTACATTGTGTATTAAGGGCGGTAAGTAAGGAATTACGATCGAGGCTCTAGTAGAAGCCCGAAGTCGAAGACTGAGGGCTTTCTGAGTCGAGGTTCGTAATTCCCGTACCGCCCGTGAAACATACAATGTTTTTCATCACATTTGCGAGTAAATAATTATGAATTATAGCCTTAATACTAGCCTTAATACACATTACACAAGTCAGGACAACTATTATTACGAAATACGTGAACTTTTTTTTAAGCGGATAGCGGTTTTTGCCCACACCAAAGATTATACAAATGTTTCGTTCAGAAACGTTAAGGGCGACTGTTACATATGTAGGTATACTATGAAATATATTTAATGTATATTTTGAAAAATAAAAAGTTTTGATACAAAAACTATTATTAAGAACATTAGTTGAGTATTTAAGTAACATCTAGCGAGATTGCAATGAAATTCCTATTTAGATAACATTTTAAGACAATTTTTCAATTGCGTGTAAACTCCTTGCTTGAACATGCAAGACCTGTGTGCTGTGATAAAATTATAAAAAAATTACTTAACGACCGTGGCTTTCATGACAAAAAGAAAGCTCGAGGGTTTTATATGGGGCATTACGGCAAAGTTAACCTTTATGTTTAGATACTGTTTACGTGCGAGTAAATAATTATGAAAGTCAGCACAACTATTATTACGATTTACGAAATACGTGAACTTTTTTTAAGCGGATGGCGGGCTTCTTGCCCAAACCACAGATAATACAAATGTTTCGTTCAGAAACTTTAAGGGCAAATACTTTCGTAGGTACACAGCCAAGACTGAGTGTAAAAAAAAAAAAAAATTAAAACGTTTTTATACAAAACACTATCGATTATTAAGAACATTAGTTGAGTATTTAAGTAACATGTAGCGAGATTGCAATGAAATCCCTGTTGAGATAACATTTTAAGACAATTTTTCAATTGCGTGTAAACTCCTTGCTTGAACTTGCATGAACTGTGCTATAAATTGAAATAAAAAATACTTACCGACCTTGGGTTTTATATGGGGCATTACAGCCAAGTTAACTTGTATGTTTAGATACTGTTTACGTGCAAGTGTGATGAAATATTTTAAATGTCTTCAAACTCTCTTTTCTCTCCAATAACCTCAAGAAATTCTTTCTGTGTACACAGTATGCGATACCTGAAAAAGAAGCCAGTTCGTGACCTGACCGGTGATCAGTTCCTGAAACTAACGATGGCTTCGGAAGACAAGCTCCTTGAACTGAACATCAGCGAACAGATTGAAGGGAACACCACTATTAACTATTTGGAGGAGATCAAAGCACTTTATCAAAAGGTATTTTTAGAGCGCTGTTTTCGTTTTAAAATTCTGTACAAACCGAGGCGAATTCTGCGTGAGACTTAACTGCTTTTGAACACTTCGATACAACTTAGTTGTAACAATCGGCGTCCTACAAGGGATTGGCCTCAATTCACTGCCGGCTTCGTTGTGCCCTGCTGGCCTACCATGACTTTTTAAAGCAGTATTGTTTTACTCTTATTCCAGTGTGGGAAAGAGACGGAGATGTAATTTAATAATAATAATTTATTTTCAATATTCGGATAACAGAAATCCATAGTGTTAGAAACATACCTAGTGTTAGTACACAATAATAATGAGTTTTAGAATCATTTTACACAGAAGATGAACAAGTTTTTACTCTGTCATCTTCTCCACAAAATGCCTCATAAAAGGAGGAAACACACTCTCGGCCACTGTTTTTAGGATGCTGTTGCCACTGGCCCGGGTTCTAGCTGCCAGCGCCGCTATTTTCTTCCGCACGATTGCTTGGAAGCCGTCAGTACGATTATATATACAGGATGTCTAGCGCCATCTCTTTCCCACACTGGAAAAGGAGTAAAACAATACTGGTTTAAGACGTCATGCTAAGCCGCCAGCCCCCGTATTCACAAACCCGTTCGATTCGATGTCGATCGACAAGTCGTATGTCTGTCTTTTTTTGGCACACGAAAGCGAGCGTGATAGACATACATACACATAACACACATACAACGCGACAAATAATCAGGATCTCTTCAAAGTTCGAATGCATCGGTTCTAGGCCAGACTGCTCCATTCTAGGCCTAATTATGTCTAATTAAGTAAATAAAATAAAAAATCATACTATTTTAGTTATTTTCACAGTGTTATGACTTACGGTATTCTGCTGTGGGGCAAAGCCGCTGATATCCAAAATATATTCGTTCTTCAAAAACAAAAGCGGTTCGTGCAATTTACCAGCTGGGTGCACGAGTATCTCTGAGAGATTTTTTTAAAGAGATTGGTATTCTCACGGTGGCTTCACAATTCATCTTCGCTAACATTTTATATCTCCTCCTCCCTCCTTTTTGCTTCGCCGTAGTCGGGTAAAAAAAAGTTCAGACAAGAAACGAGTTTATTGAGCCCGAGCTTCCGTGGTTTTTGATTACTAATACTTTGCTGGCGACTTTAATCGCTTAGGTTTTGGAATGTCCTATAAAAACTTTCATGGAGTATTATACCTCTTTTGGAAAGAAAAAACAATTCTTCTTTTCTCCTAGGACGAGTTCGCAGCCACAGTAGAAGCTTGGAACGAGCTGCGAGCTGAAGCGGTGACCATAGCTCTCACTAAGATCGTGATGCCGGAGCTGAGGCGAGAGTTACAGGCTGTACTGCTGCAGGAGTCCAAGGATTATGTACTTAAGTGAGTCTGCCTACCTTGTCTTCCAGGATATCGCCAGGTGGTTGCTCGACTCTTCAAGTGACCAGAGGGTTAATATGACGTCTTAAAGCAGTATTGTTTTAATCTTATTCCAGTGTGGGAAAGAGACGGAGCTATAGAAGACGTCTAGCGCCATCTCAATCCCACTCTAGATTAAGGTACAAAAACAATACTACTTTAAGGCTGGCCTTTTGTTTGTTGCTGGGGAGACATTCGTTATCATCATCATCATCATTTCAGCCCAAAAGACGTCCACTGCTGGACATAGGCCTCCCCCAAGTCACATTGACATTTTGGGGGGCATTGCCATAATCGCCACGCTTGGCAGGCGGGTTGGCGATCGCAGTGCGGTTGTTACAAAAACACAGAATAACGCTGCTGCCCATTCTCTGGCAAGTCCCTTAGTCGCCTCTTACGACACCCACGGGAAGATATGGGATGGTGCTATTCTTTACGTCCGACACCATACAGACCAGATATTCGTTATGGTAGAACCCAATAACATTTTGCCTGGGTATCGACTTTTTTATTGGTCAACTATACCTAGAATGATTATGTTTTGTGCAGATGTTGCCGCCGTCGGTTGTACGACTGGCTGAAGCAGGCGCCGTATGAATCCAGAGTGTCTGATGACGACGACGAGGAGTGGTCCGATTCTAACGGTATGTTGACACAGTCTAGTTTTATCACTTTTTTAACAACTGGATAGTGTCGAGCAGGCTTATCAACCAAATGACTTGCAAAATATAATTTGTTTAAATTCGAAATTTTTACCCGACGAAGCCAAATCAGTCCCCCAAAATGTCTGCCCTTTACCACTTACTACTGTTGTAGCTAGACAAAAAAAAAAATAACGGAACCAAAAAATCCTAGAATATCACCTTCGACCAAAAAAAAGCACCTCCTTCTACGGCCCAAATGGGCCGAAGTTTCCGCCGAAGCCAAAGGTTTCTGGCAAGCGCCAAAATAAAACGAATTCACGAGAGCGCTGTGGTAGAAGCCACACAGCACAGCCAGAGGCGGGGGGCTCCGGGTCACAAATTCCGAAGTGTTATTATTTTTGTAAAGTTGCAAAGTCATTTCGATCATGTTATATTAAATTGTAGGTAACTTTAAGAAAAAACATTGTGTAATTCATTGTTGGCCAACATTTAATTGAATGTCCTACTGTTATTAAAACTACGGCTTGAGCTTTGGGCAGAAATCAGTCCACCTTCTGTCGGGCAACTACCAGCAACACTTCTTTATGTTAAGTTTATTTATTTAAAATAGGTACCCCAACAGTACAGGGTTCTTAAGCATCTACCAATTATAGGCATGCACAAAATTCTCTTTAAGTACAATAAAGCTACATCAGGTAAGAACTCACGCAAAAACTAAACATCTTTTCTTCTCAGGTCTCCGTGTAATGTCAATCGCATACGTCCCGGACAGACAACACAGTGCGTTCGCGTGCGTGGTGGGCGGAGGCGGGGAGCTCGCCGACCATCTGCGCCTGCCGCACCTGCTGTACCGGCGGAACGCCTGGGATGCGCTCGAGCGGCAGAACAAGGAGGCCGACATGACTGCGCTGCGGAGGTAAACTCGACAAGGGATGGCTGACAAGAGCAAGATAAGAGATTATCAAGATTTCTTTCCAACCCTTAAATTGAGGGACTACTACTATTCAATACTTCTCTATTACTCGCCATCTCAGTAGTCATCTCCTGTCTAGCCATATTATCCTTCACACAGTCCGTCCATGCCTAGACGGCTAATTAAAAAAACCTATATGGTAATAATTAAATGACAGTTAAATAAATATCAATAGGAATGATCTCGGACTCGAGATAGTTTCGATGTTGCAGATCTTGTGGTCAATCAAAGGTAAAAATCTTCATCAAGAGGGTAAAACTCCGCACGTTTAAGTCTGTGTCAACTGTATTATCTATTTAATAGATAATACAAATAACCAAATATTATAGATTCTATTGTATTTTAACTCTTCTCTTGTAAAATAAAATTGTGTGTTATACAAAGGCCTTATCAGGACTGCTTTGATAGAAAGAGTATACTTTATGATACACCAAAAAAGCTAAACTAAAAAGCTATGCTAAAAGCTTGGCTAAAAAGATGGCTTAAAAGCTAGGCTAAGAAATTAAGCTAAGCTTACGCTAAAATTAAGTTTACATTACATCCTTGTTCTATAGGATTATCTTTACAGATTCATCATGCGCAAAAAACCGCATGTCATCGTTATCGGTGGCGAGTCGCGCGAGGCTCTAAACGTGAAGGCTGACGTGTCGGAGTGCGTGCAACAACTTGTGGAAGACGAACAGTTCCCCAGGATACCTATAGAGATCGCTGATAATCATATCAGTAAGATCTACAGCAACAGTATTAAGGGACGGGTAAGTTATATTGTATTTTATTAATCAGGTTGCAGCTGATTCGAAACTAGTGACTTAATCAGGGATTAAAAACTTCTTGAAAATCAGGGTATATAAAGCTTGAGTAATTACTATTGTGATCCAGTCACACAATCCAGTAACTGCGATGCTTGAAGGGCTTGCTCCGTGGTCTGCCGTTAAAAACTTCGGGTTCGAGAGGTTAAACTAATTTAAGAGCACTGAACCCCGGATGAGACTCCTCTTAGTCCAGAAGATTACTGATCAGGCACTTGCCACACTCTCTATTCAACCAGTCTATTAAAACGCGTTTAGCATTATTATTTTCAAAAGTTTCGCCTTAAACCTGTCTGTGTTATTCAAAGTATAACGAGAGTTCAATCATTTAATTTGTCCACAGCACGATTTTAGAGAATACCCTGACATTCTCCGTCAAGCTATTTGCCAAGCGCGCTTTCTCCAGGACCCTCTAATGGAAATATCACAACTATGCGGCCCAGACGAAGAAATACTCTGCCTTAGATATCACTCATTGCAAGACCAAATAACTAAAGAAGATTTACTTGAAGGAATAGAACTCGAATTTGTGAACAGAGTGAATGAAGTAGGCGTAGACGTCAACGAAGCAGTCTTAACGGGCCGAGGGACAGAACTCCTACAGTTTGTCTGTGGTCTAGGACCAAGAAAAGCACAAGCTTTAATAAAACTATTCAAGCAAACCAATCAGAAATTAGAAAACAGAACACAACTCGTCACAGTATGCCACATGGGTCCAAAAGTCTTCATCAACTGTTCAGGATTCATCAAAATTGATACAAGCAGTCTCGGTGATAGTACGGAAGCGTATATAGAAGTGTTGGACGGCTCCCGAGTGCATCCGGAAACGTACGAATGGGCTCGAAAGATGGCGGTTGATGCGCTTGAGTACGAAGATGAAGACGCCAATCCGGCCGGAGCTTTAGAAGAAATTCTAGAAGCACCCGAAAGACTGAAAGACTTAGATTTGGACGCTTTTGCAGAAGAATTAGAAAGACAAGGTTTTGGTAATAAGAGCATCACACTGTACGATATTCGAGAAGAACTGAACTCTAGGTATAAGGATCTTAGGGTTGCTTATCGGTCGCCGACTGCTGAAGAATTATTTGACGTTCTAACGAAAGAAACGCCGGAGTCTTTATATGTTGGCAAGATGGTGCTGGCGTCGGTAGTTGGTATTACTCATAGGAAACCGCAGAGAGAAATGCTGGACCAAGCCAATCCCGTGAGGAATGATGAGACTGGACTATGGGAGTGCCCCTTCTGTCATAAAAATGACTTCCCTGAGCTTTCTGAGGTAGGTTTAACAATTACTTTGTGTTATACAACTGTGAAGTATGTTTTAGCGTATGAAGTGTGTATATTACATGAGTTGCGTGTCTGTCATTGTAGTTTAAATCTAACAGTAAAGACATAAAAGTCACACAACTTTCGCAACAACTCTTCAAGAAGATCCTTCATTATTTTCCCGAAACTTTCCCATGTATCGCTAAATAGATTGGGTAGTATTGGTGGAACCGAAGAAATAACAACAGAAATTCGGGTTTCGTTCAGCTTGTGCCGATCGGTAAACTCCGTTTGAGATCTACCAGCGTTGAATCTTCATCTCGGCCTGGCATAATTTGATTTTAGCCGAACGGCTCTTTGCCTAATGTATATAGGGTGGTAATTAGTGACCACTACTTAAACACATGATTACCCTTAACTTTCCTTATTTATTTTTATCACAATAACACAACAGCCGTATGAAATTCGCGCGCGCGTGCGTCTGTGACCTATCAGCTGTTAGCCGCGTTATGCCGTTTTGTCTCATTACTATCGTACCGTGCCACTGTGGGTGGGCAGAGCACCCGCACGGCTCGCAACCCCGAATTTCATATGGCTGTTGTGTTATTGTTATAAAAGAGAATGAGTAAAAAAAAAGTTGTTTGTTATCGTGAGTACAATCACGTGTTTTAAGTATCGGTCAATAATTACCAGTCACCCTATGCGATTATGCCGCCTAGTGGTGTCGAATCATACTTGACGGTTAGTACTTGTCTGTAACGCCCCAGACATTACCGATTTCTAGCTTTATCAATAAAATGTCCGTTTCTTTACCTAAATCAGGTATGGAACCACTTTGACGCCGGCGCATGTCCGGGTCAAGCGACCGGCGTCCGCATCCGACTCGACAACGGCCTCTCCGGCTACATTCACATCAAGAACTTATCGGACCGGCACGTGTCCGATCCGACCGAACGCGTGCGGATCGGACAGACCGTACATTGTAGGATACTCAAGATAGATGTAGAGAGGTTCTCTGTAGACTGCTCATCGAAATCGTCGGACTTGTTAGATAAAAATAGTGAATGGAGGTGAGTGAATATAATTTTATAATAACCTAAAGGTGTCCATTTTGTGATACAAAGTTTAAGGTATTATTTTCAGCCCAAGTGAGATGTACTAACACTACAGATTTCGTAGCTATGGCTCGAAAATCTCTGTCTGTGTCTCTCTGATGTATTAATTCTATGTTATATAATTCTTGGGCAAAGGCCTCACCTACCTAAAATCCATTGCTGTGTATTCATTAAGAATTTTTATTTTAATAAACGATTAATTAAAAAAAGAACTATTACAAAAAGTGTACATTTAGGCGCAATAGTATTATTTCTCATACAATGGTATAATATTAGCACTTATAAGTAAACTGTAACTAAAATATATTCAAAAGTTGCAAATAATGATAGTTCAATTCAGATGTCTGATAGCGTCATTAATTAAGCACAGACTAAAAAAAACACATTATACTCCATTGCGGTGCGCAGTCGGGTAAAAACACACACAACTTACAAAGCAAACTTGTGTTCAAAAACATACATGACTGCAGTTACTTACCTACCCAATTTTTCAGACCTCCAAAAGACCCGTACTACGACCAAGAAGCCGAGGACAAAGACCTTCGCAAGGAGAAAGAGGCCAAACAGACTAAAGAACGGATGCAGTACGTGAAGAGAGTCATCGTGCACCCGGCCTTCCATAATATATCCTTTGCGGAGGCCGAGAAACTCATGGATAAGATGGCGCAAGGCGAAGTCATTGTGAGGCCGAGCAGTAAGGTATGTACCGTCAGGGTTGCGGAACATGAGAGGGAGAGAGCCTCACGTCCTAGCCGCCGCGGGAGACACCCCGGGCGTCGGCGTCGGCCACCGTAGGCGCGGGCCTGTGGACGGTGAGTAATGGGCACCCGTCCGTCCTTCTTATGACGACAGTGTGTGGTGTTCTACGTGCGCCTCAAGGAGATGTCAGCAAATCGGAAGGGGTTCGAGAGGGCCGATGCCTGCTAGGGCTGCGGGACTGTTCGAAAGAGATACTTTGACCCTGGAACACAAAAGGCTAAGATGGAACATGGATGGGTTTTAGTCAGTACAAGTCTGACACTCCCTTCCGCTCCGCCCAGAGCAGGAGGGGTCATTTGATGATTTCTCATCCGTAACAAAAAGGGTCATTGTTAAGCAAATTGACATCTTCGTCTATTTGTCGTCTTACAATCTGTATCTGGGCGACTGAGCTCTGCTCGGGTGAAAATATAGAAAACGAATTTTCCCAGATAGTGTAAATACTGTTACACTATCTGTGAAAATTTTAACTCGTAGTATAGCCGTCCTGGTTTTGTATCAATATTTAATGATAATTTGATGGATGTTGATATTGAACCTGTTGTTCTAGGGATCGGATCATCTCACAGTGACTTGGAAAGTAGCAGAAAACATTTATCAACACATCGACGTGCGAGAAGAGGGGAAAGAAAATGCGTTCTCATTAGGTTTGTAAAGTTTACATTTGTTATTGTTGAATGATTACAATGAAAAATCTTCGTAGAAATTATATTCATAAGTCATGTTGTTTTGCAGGTCGAAGTTTATGGATCGGAGGTTCAGAATTCGAAGATCTCGATGAAATCATTGCGCGGCACGTGACGCCCATGGCGGGTCACGCGCGCGACCTCATCAGCTACAAGTACTACAAGCCACTGCTCGGCATGCGCGACAAGGCCGAAGAGATCCTCAAGGACGAGAAGTCGCGCAACCCCAACAAGATCCACTACGTCATCTCCGCCTCCAAGAACTACCCCGGGCGCTTCCTCCTGTCCTACCTGCCGCGCGCGCGCGTCACGCACGAGTACGTGTCCGTCACGCCCGACGGGTACAAGTACCGCCAGCGCACCTTCGACTCGCTCCCCGGCCTGCTGCGCTGGTTCAAGGAGCACTTCCGGGAGCCACCGCCCGCGGCCACGCCCGCCGCCCGCACTCCCGCCCGCACGCCGCACATGACGTCCGCGTACCACACGCCGGCCGGACACACGCCCGCCTTCCACACGCCCGCGCACACGCCCGGCCCCGCCTACATTAACACGCCCTACACGCCGTCCGCGCAGACGCCGTACATGACTCCCTTCGCTGCCACGCCGCGCCAGCCCGAGTTCATGCCGCCGCCCAGCCGGCCGCGCCCGCAGCCCGCCGCGTACTCCGAGCCCGCCGACTGGCAGAAGGCGGCCGAGGACTGGATGCGACGCAACAACCGCGAGGCCTCGGCCACTCCGCGAGCGCCGCGCACTCCGCGCGAGCATCAGTCGCGCGAGCACACGCCGCGCGAGCACCCGTCACGCGAGCATACACCGCGCGAGCACACGCCGCGCGAGCACACGCCGCGCGAGCACACGCCGCGCGAGCACCACACGCTCGCGCACATGCGCACGCCGCACGCGCACACGCCGCACTCGGGGCGCTCGTCGCGCGCGCACTCGCTGCGCTCCACGCCGCACACCAACACGTCGCCGCGCAGTATGTCGCTGGGCGACGCCACGCCGCTCTACGACGAGAACTAGCGCGGCTCACTCCCTCGCAACACAACACGACACACACTCCAGTGTCGGCCGAGCGGTCTCTCGGCTCGAGGATGTATGCAGTATATTGCTAACGTTATTCCCCTGTTACGTTTCCACACCTGTATAAACTCCCTCGTATGTATAGTTCCGAACTAGGCCTCGTTTACTAGGTAGGTGGTAGTCAAGTGCTCGGCCCGCCGTAGACGCGAGTCCGCGGGCCGAGCTAGTAGATAGCTAGAATCCGTTTACGATGTATATTGAGAGTTTTGACTGTGTACTCTTGTTATCGTGCCGACCTTCGTCGTAGTACCGAGCTCACGCTCTATGGCGTTTCGACAGACATTGTAATGTAATTATATTTTGTAACTCAAGCATATTGTGTCCTCAGTTCTTAAATGATGGCAAATTTTATTTACATTCATGTGTTAATAATTACATGAATATGTAGCCAATTGATTTATTTGTAAATCTATACCAAGGATGTTGGTAGTAGTAGGTTCATGACAATGGAAAATATAAAAGTTAAGACTGCTTTCATATAATGGTCAAATGCATAAAAATTACCTATAGCCTTGCGATGAATTAAACATAGTTCGTTATGCCGCATGTGGCAACTTTTGTAAGGTTTTAAACTTTTTATAACTATCTGTGTTGCGTATCTTTTATTTGACGCTTATTTGAAAGCAAATGAAGTTATTTAATAAAAAGCAATTTAATTTAAATTATGACAAATACGACCCAAATAGCAATAATGATTATGTGTCGTGTATTCGTTGTTGATAATTTTGTCAAAACACAGACTCCACAGCAAATGCCTTAGCTATGGTTAGTGAGCAATGGGAACTTTCATAATTTATTCACGACATTACTCTTGGAAAATAATAAAAATTATGACGATTCGAAAAAGCAGTTTTATTTTAACCGTATCTGCCTTGATGGATGTAGAGGGAGAGGAATACTAAAGAAAATATGGTTGTATTGTGTGAGGAATTATCCCTACTAATATTATAATGTGAATGTAAGTTTGTTTGTTACGCTTTCACGCGAAAAGTACTCAACCGATCATCATGAAACTTTGTACACATATTCTTGGAGGTATTAGAAGTAACATAGGCTATATATCATCACGCTACGACCAATAGGAGCGGAGCAGCAATTAATAATGTTTCAAAATCTGGGAAAATGTGACGCATACGAAGTTGCGCGGGACAGCTAGTCTAAACTAATATATAAAGAGGAAAGATTTGATTGTTTGTTTGTTTGTTTGCATTGAATAGGTTTCGAAACTACTGGTCCGATTTGAAAAATTATTTCAGTGTTAGATAGCTCAATTATCGAGGAAGGCTATATATCATCACGCTTCGACCAATAGGAGTGGAGCAGCAATGAAAAATGTTGCGAAAACGGGGAAAATGTGACGCAAACGATGTTGCGCCGGACAGCTAGTATGAAATAAAATGAAGTAAATGACAGCGTGGCGGTTGTTAGAGGTGAATGGAAGAAAAAAACGTGTTGCGCTGACCCCAGGTAACATGGAACAAGGGCAGGAAGATGATGATGATGACTTGCCAAACACTAACACCACATCTATCAGCTCGAAAGCGCCTTTTTCCGAAAAATAAGATTGTGTGCTGATTGATGTGGGCTATCTAACAACTGGGAGCAGCGGTGGCCAAGTGGTCAGCGGTGGATTTACCAGTAGGCTGAGTAGGCTGGAGCCTAGGGCGGCAAAATTAGGGACCGATTTTTTTTTCTTTTTGCGATCTCGCATAAATCAAAAAGATTTCTACATGGCAGTTTTCTGATGTTTTACAGATAAAAGTCTGCAACACATTTTGCGGATGACTCTCCTCTCACTTGTCATTGTACATTCGGTGTAGCAAACTTCCATATTCTAGAGTAAAACAGCTAGTTTGCCGCCCCCCACCAGTATTTGGCCTTTGCGCCCTCAGCCCACACTTAGTATGTGTACTAGAGTGCGCAAACTTATATATATTTTTGAGAATTTACGTAATGTAGCCGACTAAAATTTAAAACAGATTTATTTAGCGCTGTGTCAGTCTATTCTAACATATTGTATAATATCCTGGGGGGGTGCGGGAATTTCAATTCTTCTCCCTCTAGAACGTGCTCAAAGAGCAATTCTAAAGGTTGCGACCTTCCGTCCTTTTAGATTCCCTACACACCTGCTCTACAAAGCATGTAATGTACTTACAGTACGGCAATTATTTATTCTGCACATAATACTACACCAGCACTCTACACTTCCCTATGACCCAGTTCCTTCTGATAGGAGAAGGAAGGACCTGGTTTGCACAAAACCTTAAACTAGACATGCTTTTGCGAATCGATTTTATGTGTTTCTAGGACCTTTTCTTTATAATAGACTTAACAAGATACTAAACATCTATAGTTTAAGTTATAAAAAATGTAGTTCTGTAATGTCGGATTATTTAGCGATACTTAATTACATAGACACAGAAAAACTTCTAGAAGTTGTAGTATAGGTATGTTATCCTCTCGTATCTATTTGTACATATGTATTTAGTTAATTAGCTAGTTTTAGTGTTTTTCTTTTGTACCAATTTGATTATACTTAATGTCCTAATTAAATTGTGCTATGTTAAGTGATGGCCTGAAACACAGGTTTAAATAAACCTAGTTCGGGCAGGTCGCTACCAAACGTCTGAATTGAACTACATATTATTACTTGCAACTTTTGAATATGTTTAGTTATAGTTTACTTATAAGTACTAATTTTACCCTTGTAAGATAAATAATACTACTCTGCCTAAATGTACACACTTTTGTTATACTTTTTAAATAAAAAATATATTATTATTATTAGTATGAGTGACATTGCAGAAAATGTACTTCCCTCTTCGCACTATCAACAGTATGAACCCATACATGTCAGTCTTACTACTGGGTGGAGGCTGCGAACTGGATGGTTTGTGTATAATTTGGTGATTTTAATTTGAATAAACTAAATAATTCAGTGAATAATTTTACCGTATACAATCTTATGTATCGACTATTATGTGTTGAACATGCACTTGCTTTAGAAAATTCTATTGGAACGCTAAATAAACCTTGAACAGTGATGGCGAGATAGTCTTAAGTAAAAAAAAAACTTTCCCCGAATGCGGGGAAAAAATGATTGAGCTTTGATTAGCTCAAAAATAAACCCAAAAATTATTTTACGTGCAATTTCAACGAAATTGTTGGATTGTAAAAATAATCCAGGACATGAAAATTGTAGAGGCAAGGGCGGCAAAAACTTTACAGCCTATACCTTGAAAATTTGTAAATCCGCCACTGCCAGTGGTAGCAGCCCCAAGTCGGGGCTGCTTACGCAGTAAGCCGTGGGTTCGAACCCAGGCAGGCGCATTACTTTGTGTAATTTATTTCATCAACTCTGCCCTCAAAAACGGTGAAGGAAAACATCGTGAGGAAACCGGCATGTCCTGTGTGTAGTTAAAATTCGAAGACATAATGTGACATCTACCAAACCGCACTGGGCCCGCGTGGTGGATTTCAGCACATTTCCTCTCATAGAGAGGAGGCCTGTGTCCCAGCAGTGGGAACATTATAGGCTGATGATGATGATGATGATGATGATGATCTTACAAAATGCACAAAATTATTTAGTTGGACTAATGGCACTAATCTTTATAAGAACATTTTCCCATTAGTCCCTCTAAAATCCCGAATGGGACGATCGGGAACAAATTAATATTATTTTTGTAAATTCCCGTTCGTCCCACGATGGGGACGAACGGGAATACACGTTTTATTTCAGCAAACATTTAGGTGTCGCTTAGTATTTGCTGATAGGGAGAGGGCGGGGGGGGGGGGATTTATTTTCACTGAGTAAGAGAGACATCTAAAACTGGTCTATAATCACAGGATGTGTTGGTTGAACGCTAATCTGCTGTAAGTACCACGTGAGCTGTCGACAGGCATCAAGATCATTGATCTAGCGAGTTAGTAGGTAATAGCTCTTTGGTGTCGTACTGTCGTGTCTGAGTTCAGTCTGAACAAGATCCGTGGCCGCGCATCGCGCGTGCCGTCTTCGCTTCTTTAATTGTATTTTCCGCGCGTGATAGTTTTGTGAATTTCAATTCAATTTGAATTTAATAAAAAATAAATGTAAGTGGCCTATCTCATTCATGCTCTTACCTGGTATGTCATATTGTTTTTTTTTTTTGTGTAAAAGTTTTAATTTTTTTTTAATTCGTTCCTTATAATATTCTTATATTCTTCCAATCTTCTAGGCTAGCTATCCAAGATATTTAACTTAATCATTCAGTGTTAACTAAATATTCATGGATATTACGGTACATTTATATTTTGTATACATACTACTGCCTCGTTGGTCTAGTAGCAATCGCAACTGCTGAGCATGAGGTCCTGAGTTCGATTCCCCGGGTCAGGCAAATTGTTATTGGGTTTCTCCATCAGGAATTTCTCAGTAGCAGCTACGGAGTCTGGATTTGTGCCCGGTTGATGACAATAACCTCGTCCCCTATTACAAGAGTCTTAAATATAACTGGCGAAATGTGGGTGTGCTCTTAGGAAGGTACATAATATTATATAAATTTGAAATACGTAGTTTCAAATTTTAATATCACTTTTCATTTCTGATTTTTTATTTGAAGCTTTTACCAATGTCCAATTGATGTCAGTTGTGGTTTAGGTAGTCATCGCTAAGCTCACTAGTCGACTTGACCACGGTCAAGTGCAACCAAACGTTAGCCTTCTATACCACAGTTGGATGCTATATAATGCTACGCCTCGCTACGTAAATGCTACGCCGTGCTACGTAAATGCTACGAGTGGCTACTTTCGCATAGCATAGCTACGCGGTGCTACATTACGACGTAACATGCAGTTCTGTATGGTGTCGGAGGGCTCTGTATGGTGTCGGACGTAAAGAATAGCACCATCCCATATCTTCCCGTGGGTGTCGTAAGAGGCGACTAAGGGACTTTCCAGAGAATGGGCAGCAGCGTTCTCTGTGCTTTTGTAACAACCGTACTGCGATCGCCAACCCGCCTGCCAAGCGTGGCGATTATGGCAAAACCCCCCAAAATGTCAATGTCGCGACACTTGGGGGAGGCCTATGTCCAGCAGTGGACGTCTTTTGGGCTGAATTGATGAATGATGATGCAGTTTTAATACATTTCTAAAACAATTTTTTTTAATGCAACAGATTGATGTTTCGATTCATCAGCATCATATCATATCATCTCACAGTGGAATATTGTCTTTATCATACAAAAACAAAGATTTAATTTAAGTAAATTACCTTGAAAATATCACGCATCGTCAAATCTTATACTTAATTCGGGTTTGGCAACTTATAATTGATAACACCGAAAACCCATCTTCGAAAACCTGTTTCCTTTGGTACACTAAATTAATTGATGTCATTTTACGGATGCTAGAGTGCGATTGATACGAAGGAAAAAAAAAGTCTCAACGTATGGCGAAGATTTTGTTTATTGTTATGGCATAGAAAATTGTAACGGGGTATTTATTTATTTATCACTTCAAGCACAAAGTAAAACCCTGCAAAATTTGACCCATTTACCCCTCTTCAGCTTTGTAAGACGGGTCAGGTGACCGTACATACAGAGGCGGACTTTATGCAATAGGAATTTTCTACCAGTCAATCGATATCGTATATCGATATCGGGTATCCTATTACCCAGTACTAACTGGGTTGTGGAGATAGGCAGTCTCTCCATGTAAATACTAGTATTCTGGTGATTCTGGTTAGACTGGAACCCGAGCCCAACATAGTCGGGAAAAGGCTAGGCAGATGGTACGTTATGGGCAACAAAATAATGTTTTTTTATGACAAAACGTGACGTAAGTAGTTCGACAGGTATCTTAATACAAAATTATAAGTTAGATTAGACACGTTAATGTGTGCTGAGAGCAAACGTGTAATTTGAGGCACGTGTATTTAGGAGATTCAATACAAAACGTGTGTTTCTGGTTTTTATAAAGAATTCGGTTATTTTATTGCATTTTCATCGATTGGAATTGCTGTGTTTTAATACGTTATAGTTTATATCAGGTTTTTAGTTGTAGATTAAATTCTAGGCGATCTATCTAGAGGTATCAACTGTTGAACTTCATAGCAATATGTTAGTGAATCTGATTACAGGAATAGTTACAAAAACGTAGAAGTAGGTTTATAGGTATATACCATACGCTATGAAGAGTAATGGTGCTCCAATGAAAAGGACATTGACTTACGCGTTGCTGACGACGATGACGTCATAAACCAGTATTGTTTTAATCTTATTCCAGATTGGGAAAAAGATGGCGCTAGACGTCCTCTATAGCTCCGTCTCTTTCCCACACTGGAATAAGAATTAAACAATACTGCTTTAGGACGTCATAGTAATCCCAAAAGACGTGAGTTAAAAACATGCCAAGTGTTCCAAAAGTTCCATGAGGAAACCGGCAGGCCCTGTAATATAGAACAAATAATTCGAAGATGTCACATCCCGTAACTCGTAGTTCCGTAATAGATCCGCGTGCGTGGTGGATTACATACAGCCCACTCCCTCTCATAGAGATGATACCTATGACTCAGCCTGATGATACTGTGGTATGAACTTATACCACCGCGCACACCCTTTTTTTCTTTACATTTAAGAGCGGGACCGAGCGGCGTCCGGGGACGAGGCTGATTATGCTAATTGATATGCAGATACAACGCCTTTTCCGCAATGTTCTATCCATAGCGAATTTGGAAACTAGGTAGCTGATATTGAGTTAGATTGGAATAAACAAACAAAAATGAATCAGCGGTGTACGAGTCGCTAATGTTGGTATATCATGCGCCAATCGTACGCTTCTGTTGAAGTGAATTAATAATTGTGTTGCCTGTAGACAAACCAGCAATTTTCATATTAAAGTACAACTGATGTGCTCTACGGCTGCGCGGTTATCGAGGACAAACCTGTGGCACTTCGTGATGCTGGGGTTCGTTTGTGGTGTGGTATTCAGTTAGTACAGTCAGTGCCTTGCATTACAATGCAAATAATAAGCTGGGTCAGGTAACTCAGGACACCTGACTGTTCAATTTGTTACTGTTGGCATCCGTCTAGAGGGTAACCTCACAGATGGGCTTCCTAAGCTCTCTGCTGACGGGCGTTTGCACGCTTCGCCAGTTTAGAGGAGGAGGCTTTGGGGACCTTTCGGGTAGCCGGGTGACCCGACTGGCCTTGCCGCAGAGCACACAGCTTGGGACTTGTCTTTGGGACGGGGGCAGTCGGCCGTGCCATGGTCGCCTAGGCACTTTACGCAACTGTGCGGCGCATGGCAGTTGGCTTGACTGTGTCCTTACAGCTGTTGGTGACTGTTTAACAAACTCTAGCATCATGTCTATAATGCTCGGAGGGTTAGGCCGGAGTGCACCTTCAGCATAGCTTACACAGCATACTGACTTTAACATAACTGGCGAAATGTGGGTGTACAAGTACATAACTTCCATCCACAATTCGCTAGTTATGTTTATTTGATAGAGGGAACCCCTATTCCCATAAAAAGGGCAGAAATCACTATAAACACAATAAACAGGAGAAATACGGTTTGTGCACACATCAACAACTTTTATGTCTGGTACCGCCTGTATTTTATGCAAATTAATGTTTTTTTACCTAATAGAATCTATTTTAAGAGACTGACGTAACTAAATTTAATGAACATTCTCGCTTATTTATTGTAAAATAATACGGACTGTGGAGACTGTTGTTACCATTGGTTGTTAAAGTCAAAATATGGAAATAAACAGATTAGTCATTTTAGAAAGAAGCTCTGATTTTCCTGAAATTCTGTCTGCACGGGTACTTTTGGCGTAGGTAGGTACAATATATACTATCTACTCCTGAATGGCGATTTAACTCTGCAAAAATAGGCTATCCTTGCTTGAAGGATTATTGTTAAAGACAATTTAGGAGTAGAATGTTAAGAGAAGGAGGAGAGAAGAACGAAGAGTAGTAACAAGCGCCACGGGAGCCTTCTGTTTGTCAGGCAGTTAAGAGTAAGCCTTTGTACCTAATAGCTGGACTGATATTGATGTCGTCGCCATATCTAAGACTTTGATCATCACTTCATGATGTGGTAGGTTATATTAGGTTCCATTTCATGAAATGGTCGGCCATATTATGAGGTGATCAATTCTAAGATCCGGCCACGACATATACATATCTACCTACATATTTCAACCACTACGATACTCACCAAAAGTTATTGATTTAAATATAGTTTGAAAATTCTTAATCGTTTTAATATATTGTAACATCTTCCGGCCTTCGAAAAATAAAACCAGCGTTATTTTTATTAATGTTTCGGTGAAAAACTGGTTCATATATTAGTTTCTTTTTTGGGTGGAATCCATTAGATAAATGTCATCAAGTACCTTTAAAAATGTGGGTGGTTAAACAAACGAGACACCTTTGCTAGATAATTTATCATTACTAGTTTTTGTGAGGTTTTCTGCTAACCTTTAAAGTAAAACGAAATAACTAAAATAAAAAGTGACACCATCTGAAGGTCATCTTATCTTAAAAATAAATCTAAAACATTGGCCAACTTATATGTATTTTTATTTTAAAATAAAAAAAAAATAAACCACCTACTAGTTACTACTTCGTTATCTAGATGGGCATCAACTTTTATTGAAAAGACGGATACATCACGCATTACTGCGTTTATGAATTTATTCAAAATTTACTACTTGCTTTACCCCATTAATTTAAGAAATGTGACAGTTGATAAGTTCAACATAAGTGAAGTTTAGTATTCTTTCCAATAGTTATCGGCTACCTTAAACGTGATGTTTTTTTGAGTTTTCTTATATTTTGAAATTTGAATAGTGTGTGACTTTAATTTGTTTTTTCATTATCCCCTGATAACCTTTCACACTCGTTTTTCTTTCATTTCATCCATCTTATCTTTGGTATTCCCCCAACATTTATATACGCAAAACTTAAAAAAATACTGAAAACAATGCTAATTAGGAATACAGCGTTTACTATTATGGCCTCGTCAAAGTCAAATACAACATACACAGTACATAGATTTTCTTTCTTTCTTTCTTTCAAATATTTTATTGCGAACTAAGTGTACAATGTTGGTGTTATTTTATTTTGTTACTTAAGACTTAGCAGCCTAGCGAGTCGTTGACTCGATGTTGCTTAACTGCTTCGTTGGTGAAGTTGTCGCAAGCGCGACTGTTAAGCATGAGATCCCGGGTTCGAGGCCCGGGTCGAGCTAAGTATTATTGGGTTTTCCATCAGGAATTTCATAGCAGCCACGGGGTCTGGATCTGAGCCCGGTTCATGGCCATAGGCTCGCCTCCTATTACATGCGACTTCAAACATAACTGGCGTAATGTGGGTATACATACTATTAGGTACAGCTCTGCCCAACCCTCCGGGGATAACCGGCGTGATGTTATGTGATATAACTATTACTGCATCATCCTATACAGCCATCTGGCCATTAAAATATCTGATCCCACGCACTTAATAAAATAAATAAAGTGGTCAGTTTCGAGTAGGTACCTACTTACTTATTTTTAACTCTAATTGGCCATCCGAGTAACTCAAGATGTTACTACGGTATTTACAATGAAGCGATTTATCTTAATAACGTAAAATGCAAGTTTTATGATGTTTCTGTCACGATGGATTGGTTAAAACGTGCTAGTTTAAATTGCGTCTTTTTAGAGCGTTCACACTATTTAAATCCTTGTACTTGTGTATGTTTTGTTCATGTGACAGTTACAAGTTGCTTCCTCATTATTCAGCCGAGTGCAGTTAGACAAAAAATACTTAAAAGTTCGAGCGAAGTTTTAATTGGTCGGATTTCTATTGAGTGTCAAGAGTTATGAAGAAGAAACTTTAAAACAAAAAAATTGCGACTCGCGAGTTCTTTTTCTTCTTCTCATGAAAATCCAACCACTATAAACCTCGTTTCACCTTATTGTTTAATTGTACTCCACTATTATTACAACAATAAGTAAGTATAAGGTAAAAAAATAAATGCTGCATTTTGCATAATTTATATATCTCATCATCATCTGCCTAGCCTTTTCCCAAACTATCTTGGAGTCGGCTTCCAGTCTAACCGGATGCAGCTAAGTACCAGTATTTTACATAAAGCGACTGCCTATTATCTGACCTATCTATTTCACAATTTATATTTCTCTTTGAAAAAAAAACTAAAATCAATTGGAAGCCTTGTGACATGATTTATCGTAGTTTTGCAATGATCACGAACACGATATTTGATCCACGTAGTTTACAGACGCACGGGTCTATGTCCGTAACCGCGTTGCAGATACTAGCTCTACGAAAGGAGTTTGAGGGAAATACAAAGTGCCTTTGGGCTTCAGAACTGTCTAATAACTGAACTCTTTTCACAACTCTCTAACCCTTTCATTATCGTCCTCAACCTATATTCACCCAATGCTGGGTATAGGCTCCTCTTTTCTTGAACCAATCTCCAAAGTCTTGTGCCAGCCTCACTCAGGTTTTTTTCCCCCAAAGGCAATATGTCGTCTGCCCATCTCACCGCCAGACGACCAATACTTCTTTTTCCAGTTCTTGGAAGCCATTTGGTGAACGCCTTAGTCCACCTGTCATCACTGCGCCTTGCTAGGTGTCCTGACCAACTCCATTTGAGTTCCGTAACGCGATTTCCAATACCGAAAATCTTTGTCGTGTTCGGGTTTCGAAGATTCAACGCTAGCACAGCTTTATGCCGAGCATGACGTTTCATGCTCTTCAAGGCTCGTTGTCCTTTACTTTTCAAACAGGACAAATATTATTAATATGAAACACATTATAATAGTATCATAAAAGGTTAATCGAATATCTTGGCATTAACCCCTAGAAAAGTTGTCTTGTCAAGTGGGACGAATAATTAATTTTCAACGAATTATTTTAACAAAAATATTTATTAAAAAGTGTCTAAAGTACGACGAAATTAATAAACACACAATAGTTTTTGTTAATGTCTCAAGCAAACTTTTTCTTACATTTATAATTAAGGATTAAAATCTGGTTTGTAAAAAAAAAGTCTCGTGGAATAAAACCAGTTGCACGTGGCGAAGAGTCCAAGGTGACATAGAAATTATCCGCTGCAACATAATATGACCATAATTAACAGTTTTTCCTCCAATGTTTTGTAATCTTCAAGTCATAGTAGTAGACATGAATCGAATTATTTAATGTTAGTTTTTCCTTACGAATACTTTGTTTTACTAGACAGTCGGTTCCTTTGCCAAGTAAATAAAAAACCGGCCAAGTGCGAGTCTTACTCGCACACAGGGTTCCATAGCTCCAAACAATATAATAACAATATTTTGAACTGTCATTCATTAGTTAGTAGTATTAATTAGTAAACTTCCAAACAACCGCAAAACTAAATTTGTTTTTCATAGTATGTTTATGAAAAACAAAGTTACTGCTGCAGTTTAATGAAAAAGTCCCATATCTCAAAAACATCAAAAACATCATATCTTATTGAAACCAATTTTCGTTGATAGTTTTTTTTACGTTCTACAATCCTAAATATTTTCAGAATTTTCCTCCTCTTACTTTAGAAATTAGAGGGGGGGGGACACACATTTTACCACTTTGGAAGTGGCTCTAGCGCAAACTATTCAGTTTAGAAAAAAATGATACTAGAAACATCAATATCATTTTTGAAGACCTATCCATAGATACCCCACACGTATGGGTTTGACGAAAATTTTTTTTTTGGTTTTCAGTTCTAAGTATGGGGACCCCCTTAATTTATTGTTTTTTTTTTCTATTTTTATGTGAAAATCCTAATGCGGTTTACATAATACATCTACTTACCAAGTTTCACCAGTATAGTCCTTATAGTTTCGGAAATAAGTGGCTGTGACATACAGACGGACAGACAGACAGACAGACAGACAGACAGACAGACAGACAGACAGACAGACATGACGAATCTATAAGGGTTCCGTTTTTTGCCATTCGGCTACGGAACCCTAAAAACGCCGTGATGAAAATGGCATATAGAACCGAACAATGAGCAGAAAATTTAAGAGACGAGACAATGACATTAAACATGAACTACCTTTCACAGCTGTCTGTGTTCCAGTAGTATTTAGTGCGAACAGTGTAGACTGTTTATGAAATGAGAAAAAGTCTCCCTTAACGCTTTGTAGTACCTGCCGAAATTACGATCGAAGGAATTAGTGAATGTATCAAAAACATTGAAGCCCTTTTCCACCAGCATTATGCAACAGCGTAATAATTATTGCCTTGATCTACCTACAAGTCTAATTAGGGAGGTTAATTGATTTTTCTCAGAGCTAAGTACAGCACAGCCAGCGTCAAAATAACAGGGCCAAACAATCTGACATTTCAACATGAAATGACGCAGGATAAGGCAGAGGTGTTCACATTAATACACCCACGTTTCGACACATCTGTTTATGTCCCATATAGGTGGCGACTCTATTGCCATCAACCGAGCACATAACCCGACTCCGTAGCTGTTCCTGAGAAATTCCTGATGGGAAAACCCAAATTAACCCAATAACACTTTGACCAACCTGGGAAACGAAGCAACGAGATAGTCACACTTCACACTCCGACACTTAAACTGTTAAGTATTCCGCTTCTTAATTGACGTCGTCTTTTGTTAATTAATAAGGTCAAGGTAAGCTGTATCTTCCGCATTTATACCCAAATGTCAGTTTAGTAGATTAGGACGATAAGACAAATGCGCTTTTTACAACACTCATACCGTAAATTATGTTGAAATATGTATGTTCACGCTAGCTTAACGATTGTTTGATGAATACAGTCAGATTATTATGTGGATAAAAAATTAAAACGGTGTGTTTTAAAAACAATATTTGGAGTAGCAATTCTCAAGTCACTCAGTTGGTCAATTTTATTTGTTTTATTTAAATTATTTACGGTGATTTTTGGCAACGAAAATGTTGATCATAATAGTAGGTTAAACGAGGAGACTGACAACCTTGGATGACTGACGTGATTGACATTACTCGAAACGGAAATGTTTACACTGAATTTAACTCGGAAGTTGAATAGTTTTACCTACTTCTTGTTTTAAAGTAGTTAATGAGATCATCGGCCCTAAAATAAACACACATAGACAGGATGTCTTACAGATACTAAATGTAGAAACTTTGCCCTTTTAGGCACGCTAGCTACCCTAAAAAGGCTCCCACAAACATAATCAGTTGATAGTTGCGTTAACGGAGGGGCTCGTGGCTAAACCATAACAGCCACTCGGGTCGATGTTCAGGTTAAGCCGTGCTTGCCTAGGTTGTCATTTATAGATCTTTGACAGCCGTTACAGGAAGCCAGTGCAGTGGCCCGAAAGTCTGAAACCCAGCCTTACCAAAGGTATCGTATTACCCAGTACTGACTGGGTTGTGGAGGTCAGATAGGCGATCGATCCATGTAAAATACTGCATCCGGTAAGACTGGAAGCCGACCGAATATTCAGATGTTTTACAATAGTTTTCAAATTATTGCATCGTTTATTCACTGTGCAGAATAGTTACAGCACTGATGACTCTATTTGTGTCAATTGTTTAATTTATTGTTCTTATAATGTTTTATTTTTACTTTAGAATAGATTATTTTTCATTAATCTGTGTGTAGAACCAAATGATTTTAAAAGAGTAACCATGGAGTTTGGGGTAAGTTAAGTCAAGGGGTGCTAAGAATCCCCGGGTGGGATCCACTCTATTTGAACATTATGACTTACAACGTACGGACTTTAAGAACAGAAGAGCACCTAACAGAATTTGAAAACGCTCTCATCGATATCAAAAGGGACATAATTGGATTAGCAGAAGTGCGTAGAGTGGGAAAAGATACGACTGAACGCGAAAATAATATTTTTTACCACTTCGGACAAACTGCAGGTCTATACGGAGTGGGTTTCATAGTTGCAAAAAAATGGAAAGACAATATTATAGAATTCATATCATACTCTGACCGAATAGTCCTACTCAAATTTATAATAGCGGATTGCAAAACCCTTACAGTCATCCAAGTCTATGCACCAACATCAGCACATCAAGACGGAGAAGTAGAATATTTTTACGATCTTTTGAACAAAGCTTGCGACGACCATCGCGGTACGTGGAATATTGTTATGGGAGATTTTAACGCTAAAATAGGCGAGAAGCAACCACTGGATAATTTCAGAAACTTAGGGTCTCACGGCATCGGTAACCGAAACGAACGCGGCACACGACTAATACATTTCTCTTTTGGCCAAAATCTCTACATAAGCAACTCCTTCTACCCCAAAAAGTCGCAACGGCGATGGACATGGGTGTCACCAGACGGAAACACGATAAATGACATCGATTTCATATTAACCTCACACCATCAAATTGTAAAAAATGTTCAAGTTCTTAATCAATTTAAATACAACTCTGATCAGACCCATTCGTGCCACTCTATTTTTCAAAATCAAAAAACTATCATCAGATACCATACTCCTTATCGATGAAAGACAGACTCTAAGCGCAAATAAGACGAACCCGCAATACAAACATAAAAATAGAGAAGTCAAACGCAACATTAGAAGAGATATTAGGTCTAATAACACCAAACTGATCCAAGTAGCTCTAGAAAATAACCGTTCACTAAAAATTGCCAAACAAGGTACTACAAATGGCAAACAGTGGATAAATTGCCTTAAGGACAACAACGGTCAAAAACATCGACGCAGAGACAAGGTTTTACAAATCTGCACACACTACTACAAAATTTTATATTTAAACTGTCAACCCCCAGCTCCCAACATAAATTACTTTTGCCCAGATACCACCCCCCCCATTACTGGTTTTAAAGTACACTCTGCACTTAGTAAAATGAAATATAACAGGGTACCAGGTGAGGACGGCATAAGCACCGAGATTTTAAAAATAGGCGAATCATCTCTTCTCCCCTTAATTACAAATCTTTTCAATTCTATTTTAAAAACAGGTATATTCCCGGAAGGCTTAATTCTGCTACATAAAAAAGGTGATTAGTCGGACCTCAGCAACTATCGGCCGATAAGTCTTGTATCCCATCTATGTAAGGCCTTCATCAAAGTCATAGACCAGCGTATCTCACTCCAGTTGGACAAACATCAACCTCCTCAACAAGCTGGCTTCCGATCAGGCCTCTCCACTACTGACCATCTACATGCAATAAACCAATTAATTGAAAGAATTCAACATAATTATATCTTGCCTTCATAGACTATTCAAAAGCTTTCGATAGTGTAACACACAGTGCCATATTTGACGCTCTGAACAACCAAGAGATCGATTCCACCTACATAAACCTGCTTCGTAACGTATATATAAACAGCACTGCTTCAATTAGATTACAGACAG
Organism: Cerastis rubricosa; assembly: GCA_949152445.1. NCBI lineage: Eukaryota > Metazoa > Arthropoda > Insecta > Lepidoptera > Noctuidae > Cerastis > Cerastis rubricosa. The sequence continues at coordinate 6,890,291 of OX424540.1, read as the reverse complement.
TCGGACCATCATTCTCCATAGAAAAAGGCGTAAAGCAAGGAGACCCGCTTTCACCCAAGGTTTTTAATAGCGCTCTTGAAGAAGTGTTTAAAAACCTTTCGGTTAGTTGGGAGAGAAGCGGCATTGAAATCGGTGGGGCACGGTTAACGAACCTTCGCTTCGCTGACGACATTGTTGTATTCTCTTCCACGGCGGCAGAACTGGAGCTTATGTTAAACCAACTCAGTGAAGCAAGCCTTGAGGTTGGACTCGCGATGAACATGTCGAAGACCAAACTGATGTCAAACACCACTAAACATAGGATCAGAGTGAATGGTGAAGAATTGCAATATGTCCATGAATACATCTACCTGGGCCAGTTAGTCTCTTTCCAGTCCAGACAAGAAAAGGAAGTCACAAGACGAACCGAAATTGTCTGGAAGGGCTACTGGTCCATGAAGGAGCTCATGAAAGGAAACCTTCCTTTGTCACTAAAGAGAAAAAGCATGGACATGTGTATTCTTCCCATTTTGACCTATGGATCCTAGACTTGGTCTTTGACAAATATTCAAACTCAAGGTCTGCCAACGTGCAATGGAGCGCAGCATTCTAGGCGTCAGACTTACCGACCATGTACGCAACACCACACTGCGCTCCAAAACACAAATAACTGACGTTGCTCAAAAAGCCGCTAAGTTGAAGTGGGACTGGGCTGGCCATGTCTGCCGTATGCCCGACGAGCTGTGGGCCAAAATAACCACGATGTGGAGCCCTGACAAAGCTAGAAGCGTCGTGGTAGACCTCGCAGGAGATGGCGGGACGAGCTAGACAGAACCAACGACCAGTGGTCCACATTGGCCCTGGATCGAAGGATTTGGAAGTCATGGGGAGAGGCCTTTGCCCAGCAGTGGGATGATATAGGCTAACAGTAACAGTAACCATGGAGTTTCTTTCCGGTTCTTCTCTATAGAAATCGACCAACCCGAACCGTGCACCCTTTGTCGACGTTTTATAAGTGCCCATGTAGGCCTATGTAAAATAAAATATTTTGATTTGATTTGATTTGATCATAGTTCTGAAAAGTCTAGGCAGATGATGAGTTGCGTTAATAACCTCGTTGGCACATCATAGTTTATAAATCTATTACACGTGTAGAAGATATTATTGCTCTATAGGTGATTAATTTTATAATCATGTCGTTCAATTAAACAATAGGTACGTGATACGTGTTTTTTTCTACTGAAGCATTCGTGATTAAGAACTGTTCTTCGACTACGATGTATGTGTTGAACAAATGGTTTCTTTCATTTTCCTATTAGGTAATGATTAGGGTTATAGATTTTTATATGGCAAAGTTAGAAAAAAATAATTAGGACAAATTAAAATTCTAGATGTGGTGTTCCTACCTCATCTAGAGTTTGGAATAAAACCACCAAATTATCAGTAAGTAGATGACTGAATTTAAGAGTACGTGTTCTCGCTGCCCGGGTTAAGTGTGGACTGGTTGACACGGAACCATAAAGCCCACGCTACGTTTATTAGAATATCACATCTGCCCCGTATTCACATACGCTTCGATTCGATGTCGATCGACAAGTCATATGTCTATCTCGCTCGCTTTCGTAATGCCAAAAAAAGATAGATATACGGCTGTAGTCTAGAATTTTCATTTGTTGCAATTAAATTTTATTGTTCCTAGTTGCCACGGCCAATAAAGTAAACTATAATGAAATGCTAGTTTATGTAAATAGTAATAAGGTTTATCTTTGTATTACCTTAAACGTTGTTTAACCTTGTTAATGCGGGTCTGTAATACAAACAAGAAAAGTCAACATATTAAGGTTGGTTTATTATTTTATCTGTTCGTATATGCAGAGATCTTGTGAGAGTTCAAATAAGAAATAGAACAATGAACCATTTATTTACTTAAACAGGGTTCTTTATCGTGTGGTTAGTGTCTTACACGGTGTCAGAGTTTTCATGGAGCCCATGGGCCTCTGACTTGGCTTTACATGCCGTCGAGAAATATCTCTCAGGCATGCTGGTTTCCTCAAGATGTTTCCCTTCAACGAAGCAAGTGATAATTATACAATACGCACATGCATACGAAAAATCAGAGATGCTAGTCTTGGGGTCGAACTCGAGACCTATGACTTGGCAGTCCAACGATCACACCACTAAGATATCACATGCCTACTTAAACTGGGTGTGACTGTGAGTAAGGAACATCCACGCGCAAACTGTACCTAGGTAAGCATGAATTCAATACAACATGATTGTAACAGCAATATAAAGTTGTAATTTTTCGACAGTTTAAAAAAAAGCTGGTTTCATGAAAAAGTGCAATATTATACTAATGTGGATTTTCAGTATCAAAATTGTTTTTACAGTTTAGCCACACACCTCTATGGGGAGATAAAAAAAAACCGGCCAAGTGCGAGCCGGACTCGCGCACGAAGGGTTCCGTACCATTATTTATAAAAACGAGCAAAAAAAACACTTTTTTGTATGGGAGCCCGTTTAAAAAAATATTTTATTCTATTTTTAGTATGTGCTCTTATAGCGGCAACAGAAATACATAATCTGTAGAAATTTCAACTGGCTAACTATCACGGTTCATTAGATATAGCCTGGTGACAGACGGACAGCGAAGTCTCCGTAATAGGGTCCCGTTTGACCCTTTGAACCCTAAAAAGATGTATTTGAAATATTAGGTGAAGTTTTACCAAATAATTGATTAATATTAGATTCGATTGTGTATAAAGAAGGAGCAAGACTTGACGTGTGAAGGCCACTCTTTACCTAATTCATAAATGTAAGTGCTTTGGGATTCCTTAAATAAAAACATCCATGTCCTCCTTAACTCTTGTTGAAATATACCTACTTAGGTCCATCACTACGTTGATAAAACGTGTTATCTTGTGGGAACCGAACTCGCGACAACGACAGACTCTTTACCACCGCATCATTAGGGTCCTTGTTTATTTCTTATCTTATCTTTGTTGGTTTAAATTGACAAAAACAATTAACGATCTACAACAAACCTTGTACGTACTACATACCTTTTAAATTATGTAGTTCAAAGTTATTCATTGAATATTTTCGTATTTCCGTACATTACCATATTTTCCGTAAGATCGTATTATCATCAGATACTACGATTTTAATAACCGCCGAACGGGTCGAACTTTAAGGTTAAGGCGTGCTTGCCGAGGTTGGTCCGTCGTTGGGTGACCATAATTACATACCGAGTTTGCTCCGTGCCTCGGAAAGCACGTAAAGCCGCTGGTCCTGGCTGTCATTTCTAGATCTTTGACAGTCGTTACGAATAGTGAGAAGCTAAAAGTCTGACATCCAGTCTTACCAAGGGGTATCGTATTACCCAGTTACTGTTACGGTTCGGTACGGTGTCTGTGTACTGTTGTGGAGGTCAGATAGGCAGTCGCTTCATGTAAAATACTGGTACTCAACTGCATCCGGTTAAACTGGACGCCGACCCCAAGATAGTTTGGGAAAAGGCTAGGCAGATGATGATGATGATGACTACGATTTTAATAGACATAAATAACATAACGCCTGTATTTAGCTGAGGCGTTAGGGCAGAGGTGTTCGTATGGGTATAGTCCCTACACTTCGCCAGATAATATACCCACCTGGCAAAGTGTATGTGAGTCTGCGTCAGTATTTTTTCAGTGAGGTACCAGCCGGTTATTTTCCTCAACACTATTAGTACTTAGATACAAATAACAATAAACAATGTTTTTAACGAAAGTAAAACTCATTCATTGTCTTCGTGATGATAAAACGGTGACATTGAAAGACTGACCTGTTTTTATTTTCTACTCGTGGCAACCAATATCGTAAACATTTTAACGTACATATTTTAAAACATTGCCAATACAAATTATCCTCTGCCGTCTGCCATAGCCACAAATCAATTTAAAACTCAGCTTCGCTCAACTTCCGTGATCTTCAACAGATGGACAATAACAGAACATTGGTTTAAATTCGTTTAGCTTTGGTGTCTATAGAGAATTGTGATGCAAATGCTTTTGGCTTGGTCTTTGTACACGATAGATTCCAAGCATTTATGCTAATTATCTGTATTTTTCCCGAATTTCACAGATTTTTTTAGTGTTTTCGAGGTAGAGTACACATCTCTGGCGCGATTTGAATCATCTTCTTTCTTTCTACAAATGGAATGGAATGGATTAGAAGGTCTAGCTTAGGCCAAACATAAAGGCCCCATTCACAATATCGCGCGATGCGCCTTCGACGTTTTTCATTTGTTTACTCCGCAGTTGCAAATTGTTTGCGCAAAACAAAAGTTAGGTCGTTTAGCTCGTGGCAAAGATGTGAAGGTGTATACGGACAGCGCGTACATTGGTACGTATAGTCGGTTACACGTGTCCTTGAAGGCCATTTCCATACTTGCAGCTATGCGTAGGAAACGCGTGCCGCAGGAACGAGCTCGTCAGTCGGTTTTAGGTCTCGCGTATAGGGGACGCGCACGCCCGTGTATGCTATATTTGGACGACAATATGGAGGGTTTCTGATGATGTGGATGACTGGCGGGGATGACGGGCTTTTTCCGACTACGCGTAACACAGGAACGCGCAGTCCGTACATACCTTTATGATATTCATAACAAGGAGAGCCTTCATTGGCAATGCGATGTCACTTTCCTTGTACCCAGTAAGGGAAGACGGTAGTTATGACGTTTCACTCTAACAGAGGAAGTGTCTCCGGCTGATTAACGAGCTCATTTTTAACTTACGCTTCCTGAAATAACTCTAAAGTAAGGTTTTTAAGGTTGGCATTTGTATAATTTATGAAAATATCATCGAAATATACCGAATTTTCGTATGGCCTGACGTTGTGATGAATCTATTGCTGTGTCAAATTATGTATTTCGAAAATGGCTTCCGTAAACTATGCTTAAAATAAATTATGATTGTAACTAAAATTTTATAAATTAATCAGGTATTGACGTCAAGAATAATAAATACATTTTAATGATGATGACATAAAGCAGGCGAGTAGGAAAAATCAAACCTATTGAGAATATTTTGATTATAGGTTTTGTTAGACGGCATTGATTATCTCTCGCTTAATATTGGCTTAAAATTACTTAGTTTTATCGCTATTTATAATTACTGAACATTCAAGCCTGCTAGCCAATTACGACGGAAACAAAGATTGTCCAAAAAAACATGTGAGGAAAAAAAAATAAGTAGGCAAGTATAGTAATTGAATCCGGTAAAGTACATAACTACCTAAGCGTAAATACCCAATGTTTGTAAAAGATATGTACATATAATCAGTAGTTTTTACACATACATATAAATTGTAACAGGTACCTATGTACGGTCGAAGTTTTTATGATACTAAAGGATAAAGGCTAAATTGGTATATCTTTAAGCCTTCACACATAACATGAGGAGGAGGAGCTCGTGGCTAAATAATAACAGCGGCACGAGTCGATCTTTAAGGTTAAGCCGTGCTTGTCGAGGTCGGTCCGTGGATGGGTGACCATAATTACATACCGAGTTTCCTCCGTGCCTCGGAAAGCACGCTATGCCGTTGGTCCCGGCTGTCATTTGTAGATCTTTGACAGTCGTTACGAGTAGCCAGAATAGAAAAGTCTGACATCCAGTCTTACCAAGGGGTATCGTATTACCCAGTTGCTGGGTTGTGGAGGTAAGATAGGCAGTCGCTTCATGTAAAATACTGGTACTAAGCTTCATCCGGTTAGACTGGAAGCCGACTCCAAGATAGTTTGGGAAAAGGCTAGGCAGATGATGATGACAGAACATAACATCACGCTGTAATTCCGATCCAAGAGTTAGGGGGAGGTCTACCTAATATTACACCCACATTTCGAGAGTTATGTTTAAGTCCCATGTAATAGGGCGAGCCTATTGCCATCAACCGGGCACAAATCCAGACTCCATGGCAGCTACTATATACCCGATGGAAAAACTTGATAATACTTTTCCCGACCCAGGAATCGAATCCAGAGAGAGCCTCATGCTCAGCAGTCTCGCTTGCAACAACTAAACCATTGAGGCAAGCACTCTTTAAGCATTCATTTCAGGTAAAATGCATCGTTTCGCAAAGGTATCAAATCTCTAAAGGTTTCACGTAAAGGAAAATTTATCCAGTGAAAGTTGTTACCTTAACCTAGAATCTGAATCTTAAGAGCGTTTACACCTTACGTCATTTCATACCAACTTTCAAGTCCTTATTTTCCGAAATGACTAACGACGTTAATGAAACTTAATACGCATAAGCAGGATACATAGGTATAAAAAGTTACTAAAAATCATTGTCGAAATGTCATTTTCACTTGGAACCTTATTAAAATCATCTCAATCTTGAAAACCAATAAAACTTCCGCCAGTCAGCTCTTGTCCATTACAGCTGACCAGTTCAGTTGATTTTGTAAATAAATTCTTCGCAAATGTGGGAGAAAATCTGGCCTCTAATATTGTGCCTCCAGTGAGTGACGATTGTGCCAGCTGTTCTGTCCTTGGTAAGTCCTTTCCACATCATAATTCTATGGTTATTTTCCCCACGATTAATGAGGAGATTGATTGCCTCATCCTAGCCCTCGAACTGAATTGTGCTGTGGGATGGGATGGCGTGCCTGCGACCCTGATTAGGGTGGCCAGGAAAATTCTTGTCCCTATAATTTGTCACGTATTCAACCTCGCTCTTACAGCTTGAGTATTCCCCGTGGTCTTCAAAAGGGCTCTGGTACATCCAATTTACAAAAGTGGTGACAGAGGCAGTGTCAATAACTATAGACCAATTTTCGTTTTGACTATCCTTTCTAAGCTTTAAATATGCGACTGCTCAACTACCTAAATGCACATAATGTTCTCGCTGTCAACCAATATGGTTTCAGAGCAGGCAAAAATACTGAAGACGCTGTTCTGGATTTATTGGGCTCAGTGGCTCAAAATCTAAACAATAAAGAAAAGACTATTGCTATTTTTCTTGATCTTTCCAAGGCTTTTGACATCGTCTCTGTCCCCTTTTTGCTCAAAGCTGGAACTGATTGGAGCGCGAGGCCGCGCTCTTGATATTTTCAAGAGTTACCCGAATGGCCGTTCACAATTTGTTAAAATTGATAATCTTACCAGTAACGAAATGTTTCGTAACTTTGGAGTCCCACAAGGCAGCGTACTTGGTCCCACCCTGTTCCTTATATATATGAACGAACTCTGTAAACTCTCCCTACCTAACTCCAAATTAATTTCATACGCTGATAACACAGTCATACTGGTACGGGGCTGAGGCACTTTTTGACACCGAATCAGCGCTTCAGTCTACTATGAAGTGGCTTGAACAGAATTTGCTTACCCTAAACGTGGAATAAACTGCGTTTGTCACATTTGGTCCGATACTTAAATCACAGCCAACATCCGCTTTTTCTCTGACTGCGCATAAATTCAATGTTCTTACGAACGTTGATTGTGGTTGTCCCAAAATACACATACTATTTTTCGGAAATGTTTTTAGTAACTTTTAAGACATATGTAGGATACATAGGTCTTAAAAGTCTTAAAAACATTAACGTTAATGCGTATGAAGTTTCATTAAAATCGGTTCAGTCGTTTCGGACAATAAGGACTTGAAAGTTTGTATGAAATGTCGTAAGGCGTAAACGCTCTTAAGTCGAACTACACGTATTCGATTTTTAAAGCTCGATTCGGCGCCAAGAATTACAATTAGGGATCGTTTAGTGTTCTTGTGAAATTATTATGTACTGTTTTGAGCAATAAAGTTTTGAATTTGATAATAGATCGTAAAACTCCTAGGCTAAGGGAATCAAATCATCAAATGTATCTACGATCATAGATGAAAATTATGTATAACTAGCTGTCCCGCGCAACTTCGTCTGCGTCACATTTTACCCGTTTTCGCAACATTTTTCATTGCTGCTCCGCTCCTATTGGTCGTAGCATGATGATATATAGCCTATGTCCTTCCCCAGGTTGAAATCTATCTTCTTGCCAAATTTCATTAAGATCCGATCGGCCGTTTAGTCGTGAAAAGGTAACAAACAAACAAACAGAGTGACTTTCGCATTTATAATATTAAGTATGGATGCCCACAATTATGTATGCATTATACTTACAAATTTAATCCATCCGAACCAAGGATTCCTCATAAAGGTCATATCGATCTGAATTAAGTATACTTTGGATTTGGAGTTCCCCACTAATGGTCACCCTTGCCCTTTCAATCACTCCAAGTATTTCGGTACCGTGCAACCGTGCTGGCCATTTTCCTGTACCCCAACATACATTATTTTAAGGTCGGAGCAGACAATAGGCGTGCGCGTAGTATGTGCGTTGTGCATGCTATTCACGTGGTTATGTCTATTATCTGTTTGCTCCGGCTAATCTATCGACTGGACCTATTTTGACGGGACTTCAATTGGCAGATAGTTGATGTTATAAGGAGAGTTCTCTGCAAAATTAAAATCAAATTTAAAAAGAGAAGTTATATGCATAGAGTGAATCCTTGAATTTCTTACAAATTGCGAGTGCGCCTTTAAGTGAATTATCACGTTTTACGGTAGAACTCGATGAAATAGAGAAATTTTATGAAGGTTTAGCTTATGACCGCGGCTGCGCCCGCGTTGGGTTTGGTAAATATCTCATGGGTCGTTACACCGTCTTATAATTATGTGTTAATCTAGGGTACAAAAAATCTATGTGCCAAATGTCATCCAAATCTATTCAGTATTTTTTACGTGAAACAGGAACAAACATGCATTGGTCTGCTCCAGCCTTTATTCTTTAAATTACTCACGTGCTCACAATCTTCTGCGGCAGGAGATGAGCTATTAGGTAATTACATAATTGTGTTTAGGCATTGTTTTTCCTGTTTCTGTAATTACTCGTGGAAACTGCGTGAAAATAAAGATAAGCAGACATAACAATTGTTTTAGATGAGCGTTGATTATAACAGGATCTTTGTAGTGACGAGTTCTTTTTCACAATCGACTGGTCTCCGGTGGTAACGTTTGACCTTAAGTTGGCCTAGTGTAGTACGGAGTTTCAATGGAACAAGAGGCCAGCCTAAATTGGTTTGTTTCTACTGAAATGTTGCTTATTTTACAGATAAGATGCAGTAGTAGATATTTCTATTTATGCAGATGTTGAAATTGTAATCTCATCATCAATCTCACTGTTGACCTATATTGATAGATAAAAAAAAACCGTTATCGGATTATAGACTCAATATATGAAAATCAAAATTGTTACAAAACGGCATTTTTGTAATGGTATTTTGGTTACTTGGCGAAATAGGAAAGAACCAGACGGGACGTAGCCGATTTTATGTGTTGCTGTTTTGTTTTTTAGGAGCGCGCGGGAATAAGCCCTTTTAAATTTTCTGACAGTGACATAGATAATTTTCCACGGCATGGTCTAGTTTCCCGATCTACTATTTTTTGGCAATGAAACATTCGCAGTAGGTAAACGAAAGCCATGATTGCGTTTGCGTTAACTGGTCTAATAAAATGTGCCACTAACTCATGAGAGACTTTTTTAAACGTCTCTCCTGCACACGAAGCATGACCATCGTGTTTCTACGATGGCCGGGTTATGTCGCCGGAAGAATCGACAAAATGACAGATAGATAATGAAATGAATAAAATAATGAAATAAAATAATGAATGTGACATTTTGTCAATTCTTCTGTTGTGTGTTTAACCCGTTTCTACAGTGGTGGTAGAGAAAAAGTGTTTTTGGTGTGGTACTGGCTATTTTTAACCTTAATGCGATAAAAGAGGAACCAGTAACAACAACAACATCTATTAAATAAATGTTACTACTCCGTATCGGACTTTCTAGCTGATACAATTTAGTTGTATGTCAATTTTTGTATGCTTGATAATGAACTGCATCAATGTTTGCATGCCATAATGGTAGAATGTACAAGGATTCTTTAATATTATTGTTACCACCTTATTGTAAATTCCTACATTATTCATGCTACGCGTGCTGTTTCTGGATTAGCTTTCAACAAGATTTCGATGACATCAATTGCAAACTACAGGATTATGTCTGCATTTTGGTAAATGAAAAGTGTTTACCTAATGGGTGCCTACGTACCTACGAAATATATATAGATACATAACCGCATCAAATCTCCATCGATATTATAACAAAAAGCAAATCTTGTTACTATTCAATAATCCTTGCTTATTCTTGTTTCAAATTTAATAAGATGATAATGATGATGCATATTTTAAAGATTAACAGATTGTTTTCATTGATAAGCTGACAAACCAAAATATATTATTATATTATTATAATATTTCGCCGATTCATTCAAGATTCCCAGTTAATTGTAATCATAACAAAAAACGGTGCTGTTACAACATCGTTCATTGAGCTAACCGCAACTGTTAAATTTTCCCAATCAAAATTGAACCTAAATCTTTAACAATATAGTTGATAATCTATTAAAGAATTTTGACATATTGTTGTAGCTTTCTGGCGTCTGTACTTCGCACCCATACGATGGTAAAGGAATAAAAAAATATTTTGATTGACTTCGCATAACAATTACATTAGTTGCCGGTGCTTGTTTGATGTTATCGAGCGGTAAACTTTAACCTTATTGTTTGTAGAGCCACGGTGTTAGCGTGAGACGTAGCGATAGTTGAGAGGAGCCATGGGTATATCCGCACGCCGCCGGTACAATTATTTCCAGAGGGGTGCATCTTCAGAGGGGTGCAACTTTTTGCACTCCACCTCGGATAAATTAGATTTTCGTTGTCAACACCAGGAGTAACTTTGTCGATTTCTACAGAAAAGCCAATCAATCGAAAAAAAAAATAGGATTCAAGAGCCAGCTTGAAAATTTTAGCATCCACCTCGAACTTAGGTTTTCAATTCAATTCATTTATTGCATCAAATATAGTTGGTACCATTTATTATTACAAGAACTAATTTGAACAGCAACCTAGATGCGGAGTTTTATTAATACAGTAACAAATAATTAAAAATTAAACTAAATCTTTTCTATATATTTTATTTTCCGACGGGGGTGCAAGTAGACCCCTTGCACCCTTGTGCCTATGAGAGGATGTAAAATCAATTAAAATCCACATAATTTAAATAGTATCTTAAATGCTTGTTATGTGCTGGCCCTTTTGTTCTAGTTTTATTCCTCTCGTAGCTCATGGAATGGATGCTGTGGTAATATGTGGTGCGGCTGACTGTCCATGTGTCCTCTCCAAAATATATGATCGATGCTTGCAGGATTACAGGGTCTTTAACTGTAATGGTTCAGCATAATTCACACAACATCACACCTTTATCTCCCCGTGGGCAGGTAGTGCTGAAGCAATAGCACTAGCACATTTAGCTAGTCGTGTTTTAACCCCAAGTACTAGGGGCAAGCGTATGGATTAATGGCCGGGCAAAAATCTAGATTCAATTGAGCAGTGTCAAAAGTCAACTTTAACACTAGCTAAACAAATTTGGAAATCTTTATTTCGAAAAGAGTTTTCCTCAAAACGTTAAACTTATAGGTCGTCACAGCTGATTTCATGGCCTGAACCGCGGGTACTTCTGACAATGGCCCAAATCTTACGTCAACGGGTAATCCCACATTACAATGGGTTGTTGATACACATACTAATGTTAGCCGGATTTTCAGTTAAAAATCGAATAAAAAGCAGCGCTTTTTTTAAAACCCAAGGCCGCTGTAGATATCTATATTATATGATGCGCTTGCGTCGATTCAGTTTGTAGCTCGTATATCTCATGCACGGTCGCGTGTCGTGGTAGAAAATCGCTGCGTTTTGTCGAAAATATTACCTAATAAAACAAAATCATGATTACATATTAATGAAAATTTAATTGTGTACAATCAATTTGGGATTAGGTAATAGAATTCCAAATTAGGAAGGTTGACGACATAAATAACTTATATTTAGCTCCAAACAGCAACTAGGTTTGTTTCAAACCTTAGTTTTTTATTTAGTTTTATCTACATTACGACTCATAATGAAGAAAAATAGAAAAGAAATAATCATAGAACCATAATTTTATTATTCTGTTAGCTGCTATTATCAGAAATCTTGCATTTTACAACATTTTATACTGTTTTCTCGTTGTTTCAGGCTAGACGTGCAATCGACAGAGTATTCAGTGAAGTGTTTTTATTTATAGAAGAAAATCAAGATTATTTAAATCTTTGGTGCATTTCATAAAATAATAGTGAAAAGTGAAGTGGTCAATAATTCTTCTTTTCTAACATAAAGTTTAATTGTAGTTCATAATAATTGATAATAGAGTGACTAGTGATAGTGCCCAAGTATGACGGAAAGTAAGTCAGAAGAAAAATCCCCGGTGGACAGTCTGAAGCCGACTGAAACATGGAGGATCATGAAGAATGTGGTGGTCATCAGCCTGGCATTCATGGTGCACTTCACAGCGTACAGTGTGAGTTTCAATCTATCAACTCAGCACAAGCAGTCCACAGCTAGCGTCTCTTCTAAACTAATATTATAAAGAGGAAAAATTTGATTGTTTGTTTGTTTGCATTGAATAGGCTCCAAAACTACTGGTCCGATTTGAAAAATTCTTTCAGTGTTAGATAGCCCATTTATCGAGGAAGGCTTTAGGCTATGTATCATCACGCTACGACTAATAGGAGGGGATCAGCAATGAAAAATGTTGCGAAAACGGGGAAAATGTGACACAAACGAAGTTGCGCTGGACAGCTAGTATCTCATAAGGTGCTCCCTCATCTGGGGCGTTCGTGTAATGTAACATTTCAGGCTCGATTTTGAGCTTTACATTACAGTACTGCCTCCCTGACTTGACGAGTATTGGGCTGTAATGTAACATTTCAGATTCAATTTTGAGCATTACATAAAAGACTCTCTTGTCTATACTATACTGCACTGTAATGCTCGCTTCTCTAGCTTCCCTCACCAATGTAATGCTCGAATCTGTAACATTACAGATTGCGCACAGTAATGCTCGGTTTTCCTCCCTCACGGATGTAATGCTCGACTCTGTAACGTTACAAAACAAGCGAATGCTACAAGTGAGGCAGCACCTATAAGTTGCGCTACAAGTCAGGGTAATTAAAAATAAGAGAAATAAGGTAACATAAGGGCAGCGGTGCCCCGGTGGTGGCAGCCCCGACTTAAGAGCAGTAAGCGGTGGGTTCGAACCCAGGCAGGCGCATTACTCTGTGTAATTTATTTCATCACCGCTGCTCTCAAAAACAGCGAAGGAAAATATCGTGACAAAACCAGCATGTCCTAGAATTAAAAATTCGAAGACGTGTGACATCTACCAACCCGTACTGGGCCCGCGTGGTGGATTACAGCCCGCTCCCTCTCATAGAGAGGAGGCCTGTGTCCCAGCAGTGGGAACATTATAGGCTGAAGATGATAATGATGGAAGATAAGGAAAAGAAGAAGTTTTCCTTTCCTTGGAGTTTCGGCACAAAAGGTCAACCGATAAGCATTATGAAGGATTTACCTCAAATGATCTCGTGACTCGGTAGAGTAACTGTACTCATGATTATAATCATTATTTCAAACCGGAAAAAAAAATGTTTTAAGTCCCAAAATATTTTTAAATATTTTTTTTTTCTTTGCTTCTCTTAGTGTCTGTAATCGTATACTCTAACTCGTACACTCCGCCCTTAAGACGACCCACTGACCGAGTTATCCACTGCAGCATATAACTATGCTTTATTTTTTGCCATACTTACCGGTTCCAAGCGCCTCTCATCCATATATACAAGGTGTTGTTTTGCATCCTCATCAAAATTCAGGAGGTTGTCACACAAGACATAAATAATCAATTAAAATTACGGTACCTAGTAAATTACTAATAAACGCAGATTTTTTTGGTTGTTTATGTTTGTCAGTATTTCAGAATAACCCCCTTAACGTGGTTTAGGGAATAAGAAATGATCGAATAAACGTTTGAGATTGTTTGTATTTGTGGAGGCGCGGTTATAAGGCGAGAATCAGAAGGCCCTAGTTTAAAACACGGTTTTTTCACACTTACCGATTTCCGTAAATGAGATTAAAAACAAAATTTACCTACCAATTTTATTATTGATTCGGGACGAGAATCATTAGCATAGTTAGCTCCTTAAATTTGACGAGGTTGCAAAACAACACGTTGTAGAGGTGTTTTTTTTTTAATTAAATTGTTTTTATGTGAAGTTATTCAAAAGTTCAGACAATACGGAAGCCAATTCATTTCTTTTTAGTAAATCATCAAAGAGATTCGTCATTCGAATTTTAAAAGGTGGATATGTAAACGCTTGCAATATTCCATTGCAGTTATTTTTTGCCTTTTTAGGAACACTGACAAAAAACAGATGTTAATGATGAAACACTTTTAAGTCCTCATAACGGAAGTGCGATGATCAAGTAATGCCTATTAGTTGGTTCAGTAGTTTTTTCAAGGCTTGAATAACTTTATAGTAAGTCGTTTTTATTCTGTGCTCCCATCTGTGGAGACCTTTGCAGTCATGACAATTATTTAGGTGTCAACGGCATTTAATTGGTTCTAGTTTTTACTATGGCAACGTCTTATGCTGTTCAATTTTGATGAGGAATTTTAGAGGTGACTGATAAGTCGATAAGATTAACCCTTCATCATTATCATCACCATCATTTTCAGCTTAAGAAGTCCAAAGCTTAGGCTTAAGCCTTTCTTATACAGAATTGATCTATGCTAATGCTTTAGTTTTCCCAATTCTCCTCTCTGTGTGAAGGTCGTAAACTGCCACGCAGTCCCAGAGCATGTTGGTGAATATGTGTTGGCCTTACTGTTGTTTGCTCCTATATCTTTAAGACGATGGATCATATACAGCTGTTGCGTTTTAGAACAAAAACTATTCATATTGTTCTAGCTGTCCCGCGCAACTTCGTCTGCGTCACATTTTCCCCGTTTTCGCAACATTTTTCATTGCTGCTACGCTCCTATTGGTCGTAGCGACATAGATGATATATAGCCTATGTCCTTCCCCAGGTTGAAATCTATCTTCTTGCAAAATTTCATTAAGATCCGATCAGTCGTTTAGTCGTGAAAAGGTAACAAACAAACAAACAGAGTGACTTTCTCATTTATTAGTATGGATGTCATTGCAGGGAGCTGCTAATCTCCAGAGCTCTATTAACGCGGAGGCTGGATTGGGCACCGCGTCGCTGGCGGCAGTCTACGCTGGACTCATATTCTCTAACATGTTCTTACCTGTTGTTGTAATAAAGTAAGTGGTACTCGCATATGTTTGGTTTTCTTTTTTAACTTTCCATCACGCGTAGCATGGCAACTCTGATAACTACTTTTCGAAGATTTTAAAACAGTAACCATGGAGTTTCCGGCCAGTTCTTCTGCATAGGAGTTTCCTAGTGCTCGGTTCGGGTTGATCGTTTGATCAACCTGAACCGAGCACCTTTTTGTCGACGTTTTATAAGTGACCATGTAGGCCTATGTGAAATAAAATTATTTTGATTTTGATTTTTTTGATTAAGACAAATTTGACATTTCTTTACTCCATTCTCTGCATGAATTTGTTCTAGAATCTGTCATTTTCTTTTTCTGTTGCTACGGTTGTCGTGCTAGACGGGGTTACTACAGTCATAATTATCTTCTGAGTAGTTTGAAAAAGGACCACAACACGACTAGGTACGGCTTAAAGTTATAGAGGAGAACTGGGTGAGACTCCAGTCAATTCCATCTACAGTGATTGAGTTTATACAATCCTTTACAATAATACATAAAACGAGGATAAGACAGCCGCGCTACCTGCCGAACTACCCCTCTCGATCAAAGTTACATTCGATCTTGCCATGGTTCATGAATGCAGACACCTCTTACCGTTTCATCTTCTATTCCAGATGGCTGGGCACAAAATGGGCGATATCTCTCTCTTTCATCACCTACATGCCGTACATAGCGGCGCAGCTGTACCCCACTTTCTATACCATGATACCAGCGGGACTCATAGTGGGGCTCGGCGGGGGACCACTGTGGTGCGCCAAGTGCACTTATCTGTCTGTGGTAAGACCAAAGATTCTTTAATTTAATTTAGTTGCCAGACGTTCTTTATTTTTCTTTTATTCGTGAATAGCCTGGTTACTGGAATTTTATCTTCAAAGGCTTTGGCGAAGATACACTAAACTTTTCTTTTAACTACCACTTGTTCTCTTCTCATCATCATCATCATTTCAGCCCAAAAGACGTTCACTACTGGACATAGGCCTCCCCAAGAGTCACCACATTGACATTTTGGGGGGTTTTGCCATAATCGCCCCGCTTGGCAGGCGGGTTGGCGATCGCAGTACGGTTGTTACAAAGGCACAGATATCACTGCTGCCCATTCTCTGGCAAATCCCTTAGGCGCATCTTACGACGATATATTGGGTAGGTGATTGTACTAGCCTTCATCTTGCAAAAACAATGCATTAATATCAAAATAAATGATTAAATTTTGCAGGTATCAGAAGCACACAGCAAGATATCCAACATATCAGCTGAGGCGCTGCTGACACGTTTCTTAGGCTTGTTCTTCATGATCTTCCAAATGAACCAAGTTTGGGGCAACCTCATCTCTTCCCTTGGTAAGTAAAGGGGTAATCGAATCATATTGTAAGGAGTCAAAAACCCAAATGTTTGACAACCAGTTTTACGCGGTAACTGGGTTGTGGAGGTTAGACAGGTAGTCCCTCCATGTTAAATACTTGTATTCAGCTGCATCAGGTAAGACTGGCAGCCAAGTCCAACATGGTTGAGAAGAGGCAGCTTGATTTATTGTAAAGACTGCAGTATAATAACAGTCACGTGTAGGCAAGGTTGCCTAGGAGACCATGTTTATTTTGCGTTTCAGTCTAGTCCCTATTGCCAGATGGCATAAGCAACGAAAACCTGTCCACCTGTTCAGGTCGAGATTCATAGATGACTCTGCCTTGGAGTGTAAATGTGGTGTTGCCCCACAAACGATGGGCGACTTACTTTCTTGTCCTGCCTTTCCTGTTGCTTACAAATCGCAGGAGCTTATTGTTTTGTACTGAAAATGCCAAACTGTAGCCAAATTTTGGGCTAACTCAATTAAATGCTCATCAACACGCTAAGCCGTGCCGTTTGACGGCACGTTTGGCGCAGGAGTTGAGCGATCAACTGCTGCGTTGCGCAATCCCCGCACGGAACAAATATTTGTATGGCCTACAGATAGCTGTTCCGGGTCAATCTGTTTGTGTATGTGAGTTTCAATGTTTGTAAACGCACCCACGATACAGGAGAAATTCCTAGAGCCGGCAAAGTTTTTTTTTTAAAAAAAAGAAGACCTTTCATTTGTATCAATCATATCGTCTTCTCTCGTTTCCAGTGTTGTCATCAGGCAACAACACGGCTGCAGTGACATCAGTGAATGAGACGATGATTCCCATCCTGTGTGGAGCCAACTTCCTGCCCAGTGCCGATGCTGGTGAAGCTCTGCCAACTCAGCCGCCGGAGAAGATACAGATGATTTCAGGTGAGAACTTATTTTATTTACGATTACTTATGTAGGGTACACACCTAATATTTAGGTTAAACATTTGAGCGAGCGAGGTGGGAGGCAGCGGGCGTTCGTTGAACGCCGTCGCCATGACCTTCAGTTGGTACAAGCCCTAGCGACACGCGTGCGCAGATAATTAGTTTGGGAAACCTCTATCGATTATTTATTTACAAAATGTACCTTATGTGTTCTGTGACAACTGTGACTGTTACCATATCATACTATATGTACTCCTTCTTACTGTTTCGTATTGTGCGTGTGAACTCTGCTTAATATGTAGAACCGTGAATACCTTAGGCAGTGACTTTTATTTATACCTCTGCCTACTTATACACTCGACAACACCTCTATAGTTACTTCAAATTATTCAGTAGATTATAATGTTGAGTTTGTTACATCGCTAGAAGATTATTTTTCGGGAGCAGTATTTCAACGTGGTCTGTTTAAAAAATGCAAAATGGGTGGTACATACGTGTAGTACCTTTAAACTACAAAATAAACTACTTCTACTGATTTGAAATAAAATCATAACATTAGAATAATATAAAAACCCAACAAAGAAACTTGAATAATAAAATTAGTGAGCACACAACACAGAAAAGAACTGAATAAACGGACTTGAGTGACTAAATAATAAAATAATTCCAAATGCTGTTGAAAATTATATTCAGACTCCTTTGGTACCACAACAAATTAAGCACATAGAAACAACAACAAGCACGTAACAAGTATTTTTACAAAAGAACAATATACAGGTTTTAAAACAAACAAGAAGTCTCGTTTAGGACATGTAAATTCAGTATTGTATTATAAGAACAGCCAATATTTTTCACACTTCTCAGTGCTTTACAATTTTTGAAGGACGTCATAAGAAAGAAACCAACTACGTTTATTCTATAAGTACAAGCAAATACAGACGCACTCCTTTCCTGCTAGTTGTAATTCTCTGATGAGTTTCAAAGTCTTGTTTTTATTTTTTATTTTTCAGGCATTTATCTTGCGTGTATGGCTGGAGCAGCTCTTATTGTTGCCGTAGGAGTGGATTCTATGAAAAGGTATACCATGTTCACCAAAATCCTCTACCAAGTGTTAAAAAACCAATTAATCAATTCAGCTTATTATAAACTACTGCTGGGCATGGGTCGCTCCCAACCTGCGTCTCAACACCCTACCCCTATGCCTTCTGTATCCAGTCTATCCCAGCCCAGTTATCTTTTGAAGGTAGTTTGTCATCCTACCTTGGTTCTAGGTTTCACAATTCATTTGCCGATACACGGTCAAATCAAATCATAAGTCATTTATTCAAATTAGGCTGATAATCCGCACTTTTTGAACGTCAAAGTTTACAAGAGACAGTCCCCCAAAACACCCATCCTTCGCCACTTCATAGTGTTTTAGCTAGGAAGAAGAAGCGGCGGAATAAATTCTCCAGCAATCTCCACTCCATGACTCATTTGCTAAGTGTTACATCATTACATTGTAAATGTTCCAGTATTTTTCTATGTAGTTTTTCTTAATTTTATTTTCTACGAGACTTATTTCCTTAAACTATACCTCTGCCTCCAAATTTTGCGCTTATCATATCTTCATAATCTCTCGCTATAGATACGACTCACCGGGTCGCACCGGGTCCGGAGGAGGCATGTCAGGCATGGCCCTCCTGGCTGTCACCCTGAAGCTGCTGATAGAGCCCACGCAGCTACTACTCGTGATCATCAACATCTTTATTGGACTGCAGCAGGCTTTCTTTGGAGCTGATTTTACTGCGGTAAGCTTTGACTTTATAAGAAAATTATGAATAACGGAGTGCTTATTATGGCCACATTCAAATACTAGATCCAGATTCAAACTCTCTCACTTGCGGGGAAATTTTTGAAGAGATTAGTTTTGCAGGCATACAGAAACAATCCTCCTTCTCCCCATTAAGTGGCTCTCAGATGAGGATCCTGACTGTCTGTTTTCATTTCTTGGCCCTTTGTCGTATATTTTGTAACATACCTAAAATCACAAAAGCTGATCAAGTTTTTATAAGTAACTAAAACTGCAAGAATACAGTTTGCCGTGTTATGTTTGCAGGCGTTCGTCGCGTGTGCGGTCGGCACCGGCTCGGTAGGCTTCGTCATGATGACCTATGGACTGTCTGATGCTATTGGATGTGTACTCACAGGGTATTTAGCTAAGGTAAGGGGAATTGAAACCTTTACATTTTTTAACGTAAAGTCAGCACAAGAAGAATGTGCATCTGAGATCTTCGGTGTTATTTTCTTTGACTCTGCGCAAAAGCTCATAACAATAAATTGTTATTACGTCCTTAGTCCTGTATCTTCCCGTGGGTGTCGTAAGAGGCGACTTAAGGACTTTCTGGAAAATGGGCAGCAGCGTTCTCTGTGCTTTTGTAACAACTGTACTTCGATCGCCAACCCGCCTGCCAAGCGTGGCGATTATGGCAAAATCCCTCTAATGTCAATGTGGCGACACTTGGGGCAGGCCTATATCCAGCAGTGGACGTCTTTCGGCTGAAATGATGATGATGATGATGACGTCCTTAGTCTGCGGAAAAGTAATCTATACTATATTAAAAGATACCCTCCATAGTGTGAACTTTCAGGCATTTTTTTTTCATACACATTTGTAACTTTCTAGCGAACAGGCCGTATCCCCCTGATCATCGGCGCGACGATAGTCCAGGCGGCACTCTTCAGCGCAGTCCTGACGTGGCGGCCTCACGCTGGAGAAGGCTATGTGCTGTACATCATAGCCGTACTTTGGGGCCTCTGTGATTCCATATGGATCGTGCAGATTAATGGTAAGTCGTCGACCGCTAAGACGTATACCTACGTATCGTGGTAACTTTGTCGGATTTTTTCAAGGCGAATAAAATTATGTAGGTACATAAAAAAATTGGCCATCACGGGACGCCTGGCAGAGGTGAAACATCTATGTTTCTAATATCATTAATAATAATAATCAATAATAATTAATAATAATCATTAATAAAAACCTATAACCAAATAAGGAGTAAAAGATAGAAAAAATATTGAACGTGGAACTTTCAAAAACAAAACAAGATCAACAATCAATCCAAAACAAACTTTATTTGAATGTGAAAACGTTGATTTTACGTGGCATAGATAGGGCGCAGCTCCATTTACCGGGTCAAGGACCCAATTTGCCTGGTCGTCCATTTACATGTTTCACATCAGAAGCCTTACATAAAAAAAGCCATTCTAAGAACCCAGGTTTAGGTCTCTTATAAATAAAAGGTTGAAAATCTAAACAGGCTTGATATGGTCCATTTGCATTGTTGAACTAGCGCTCTCGCAATCATTTTAGTATCTTGCAGATCCGATGCAGTCAATGGTGACTAAAACCTCGAGAGCAAATAAGAACTCCTTGAGCTCTATTCACTGTCATGTGTGTGACCTGTTTGTTTTGTCCTAAGCAATCGTAGCAACCATTTGTTAGCGAGCCATGGGCGAGTTGCCGTTGTTCATAACTCAAATGCGATTCGAAATTACCCTCATCTAAGTAGAAAACCAAAACCCAGAACCTCCCTAACCATTAAAACCAACGACACCTAATTAAACTATTTCCTCTTCACAGCCTACTACGGTATCCTGTTCCCTGGCAGAGAAGAGGCAGCCTTCGCAAACTTTAGGCTCTGGGAATCCGTAGGCTACATCATTGCCTACATTATATCCCCATACCTCAGGACCAGTGCCAAAACCTACCTGATCTTCGGCATGATGATTGTAGGAGTATCCTGCTACTTCATAGTGGAGTATCAGCAGTACAAGATTAGGAGGAAACTTGAGCATAAGAAGAAGGATTTGTGTTATATTAGTGATAGTGGAAAAGGTTGTGATAATATTGCTTTTCAGACTGTTGAGTGATTTTGAGGGATGGTTCTTTGAGATAGGGACTATTATGTTATGTGATGATGAAGTGTGATTAACAGTGCAAATTTGTTTTGATATACTCTTTGTATGTAGATTGTTTTTATAAAGTGGCAGCCAGAATATCACCATACTTAAAATAAGGTGAACTAAGCTAACCAGAGTTGTGCATAGTAACGAGCAATGAAATGATAACACTTCGGTTTTCTACTTACTTTCAGATAATACGTTCGTGAAAACGTAAAACGTTAATCAATTCAGTAGGAGAAAATCGTTTTTGAATTTTGCTAACTCTTAACAATTCATTGGTCGTCAGTCACGACCGTTTTTGAAAATTTAAGAGTTGGACTCAAACGCCTACATGCAATTTAAAGCAAATGTTCGATGTGTCTGTATTATTCTCAGTTACGTATATAGTAGGATAGATAAACGTTCGTCGTACCTACTGAGCACTGGTTGTTAGACACTTTATCAGACAGCAAAAAACAAGAAAAATAGCAGATTTTTATAAATATGGTCATTCCAACACGATCCCATTGTCATTTTGGTAAAAATTCGTAATCTGCTAAATTCATAATGATCTGTCAAATTTTATGCTATTTCCTTCAACGGAGTGTCAGTGGTTGACCATTGTGAAGACATAATGACGCCATTATAATTACTAGATTACCAATCTTGTCAAAATCAACAATTATTATGATATCAATGGTAGGCCATTCTGACACTATTGTAATAGCAGACTTGAGGCCCTGATTCAATGTTTTTTAGCGAAATAATATAAGCCTGTTTTGTCCTACATGAATCAGGGCCGGACTCTACCGAAGCGATGAGAGTAGAGGAGATACCTATGTTATGTAAACCAAACCAGTACCACTAATAATAAACCACCAATTTCGTTATTTGCACTTCTCGTCTCCGTTGAGGAGAGAGGAGAGGATATTTCTCGTAATTGGTTAGGCTAGCGCAAACGAGAAGAGACGTGAGCGGCGGGTGTGCGGTGAGGGGTGTGCCACCAGTGGTGTAACTATACCATCTGAGGCCCTTGACAAATCCATTGCATGAGGCCCCAAGAATACACGTCACATTTTAATTTAGTTTTAAAACATCACTGAGATAGTTACCATATAGTAACATTGTGTCCATTTTAGTTAAATATCTAGGTAATTTTCAAAAGCATAGGTGTTACAAATTTATAATAAAATAACAGTTAAGTTAATTATAAAATAATAGTTAATTTAATAACAAAATAACAGTTAAGTTAATAATAAAATAAGAGTTGTGTCGGCCAATGGCTTAATAGCCAAAAGTTTCGACCAACATCTCAGAGTATTTCGCTTGACAGCTGGATCAAGGGCTTGATTCAGAAAGCAGTACTTCTGGACACGGCACGTATTGTCAGGAGGTTCTTCTCTCAAGAGCCCTGACCACCGGTAGCCCAGACCCTGTTCCCGATGCTGGTGGGCTACTATTTTATATTATATTTTTGAATGTATTTTTTAATATAATTTTGTAAAAATATTTAAAAATATAATAACTATGTAATGAAAATGAATAAACGAAAATAATAATTAATCATCAATAGACAGAATAGCTAAGTTAGATTGCCTATTTTGTCCCATAGAGTTTCTTAATCGATTTTAAGTTTGGTCTAACTTTAATTGGTTTTAAGTAGGTAATTATATAAAATTTTATATTTTTTACTAAATTTTGTTAAAAATGTTAGGTCAGTTTGAACTCGCAGCCTCTCGAGCCGGGGGACTAGTGAGGCCGGGGGCCCGTGGCATTTCGCCAATCCTGCCACCCTATAGTTACGCCACTGCGTGCCACTTTACACACCTCTCCTCTCCGCCGCCGCGCGCCGCCCCGCTTCGGTGGAGACTCCCTATCTTTGAACAATGTCCTGTCCTCTTTGCTTATCTCCGGTCATCTCCGCTTTGGTGGAGTCCGGGCCTCAAACATAATGTGCTGATTTTTCTCGTAGGCAGGAAAACAGGAAATCTCGTGGGGATTTAGAGAAAATACGATCATGCAATGTGCAATATACATATCTTCAGATCTCTATGATGTGATGTTACTGTAGTCACAAGCTTGTGTTCATAGAGCAGATAGAAGAATATACAGGGTGAGTGGTTAAACGAAACAAAACTTTAAGGTAGTGAAACCTAATCCTAACTTTCTAATTAATATTATAAATGGGAAAGGAAGTTTGTTTGTTTGTTTGTTACGTCCTCACGCCTAAACCACTGAACTGATCATCCTGAAATTTTTCATATACGTTATCAGGTGTACAGAAACAGACATAGCCACATAGGGTAGCTTTTATTCCAATAAAAAGTAATGTTCCCGAGGGAAACGACAATAACGTTCTTATGATAATAGATGGCACCACGTGTCCGAGCCGGCTATTCTCAAATTCAAAATTAACGCGTGCGAAGTCGCGGGCTAAACCTACTTTAGTTACTCATGAATATGATTAACTTATATTATGGGTCTAACTATGAAATACGTTAAAAAAAGCTGCTGTAGCTTCAATTTTGAGTTACGCGACAACAATGAATGGAGCTATGTACTGATATGTCTTTTGCGATTTCATGATCGGTCCCATACTCCCATATTAATAATTGTTCATTTTCATGAGTACTACATGCCCGTAAAGTTTTGCCCACGTTTGACAAATCACCCATCATAGATGTAATTAGTAAACTAATTGCAGGACTTGGTTACAGATATAAGTATAATATTTTTATCGTGAACCATAAATAATAGGTAATTAGGTACGTTAAATATAGACCTAATTATGTAACGTTTGAATACTAAGTTAGTGAAGATGAATAAATTGTGATAATATCTAATATTAATATAAAATGATAAAATATTTGTTTTTGTTTATTTTATTTCCAACCCAATTTTTGTAAACCTATGTAGAGTACACCAGTGAATTTCAAAGTTTACTGTAGTGATATTTCTAAAGTTTGGAAAATCGAACTAACGAACGAACGTCGAACATCGTCGAACGTTTTTTTCCATTCGGCATTTTTTAATATGTTCAAAACAAACTAAATAATTACGATTTAAAACAATTATTAAATAAAATAAAATAACTAAAACACCTTGGTTAGGTTACAACAAACAGATTATGTGCATCAAAAACCCTTCTCAACGCTGTCAGCTATTAATGTCCTCAAGAGACTGCGGCGATCCCACGATATATGGCAAAGGTTAACCTCTGGCCAAGATAAATGCCAGCCTTTGGGTTACGGGAAGCGTCATCATTTCAGCTCAAAAGACGTCCACTGCTGGACATAGGCCTCCCCCAAGTGTCGCCACATTGACATTTTGGGAGGTTTTGCCATAATCGCCACGCTTGGCAGGCGGGTTGGCGATCGCAGTACGGTTGTTACAAAAACACAGAGAACGCTGTCCATTCTGTGGCAAGTCCTTTAGTCGCCTCTTACGACACCCACGGGAAGATATGGGATGGTGCTATTCTTTACGTCCGACATCATACAGAACAGGAAGCGTCAACTAGACGTTTATTAATTTGCTTGAAATGGCTGTGAGCACTCCGACGGCCCCAGAGTTTCAGCCCCAAACGGCTAGAAAATGTAGTTTCCACTATGATTACAATATTTACACCGCATGTGGTTCTCAGCAGCCGCAGCGGTAGCTCCAGCATAGCAGGATGAGCTTGAAAGATGGAATGGCGCAAGAGTATCGACATATGTTGTATCTCACACTAGAGGCCTACCCTTGATCCAAGAAAACGAAAACATCCGGTCTTTTGCCATTGTCGCGTCGAGTGCCAAATCATTGGGTTCTGAAACAGCTAGAACGCCAACGGAGACAAGAGCTCGTCGATATCGAATTATCGTTGTCAACTATTGACAGTTATAAAGGTGCCTCGATGACCAGACGGTACAGTTGGCGCAGTGGCTAAGCGTTTGACAGCTGCGCTGGGTGTCACAGGTTCGATCCCCTCACGGAACAAATATTTGTAAGGCCTACAGATAGTTGTTCCAAGTCTGGCTGTTAGTGTATGTGAGTTTAAAGGTTTGTAAACGCACCCAAGATAAAAGAGAAAATGGTAGTGTGAGGCAAGGTTTGAAAAATAAAAATAAAAAAAGAGTGCTAGGCAAATTCTTCGAACTGTTTTAAATAATTATGTAAGCATGTGACGCCCTGTGCCAGAAAAATCAAACTTTAGCTTAATTCTTCCGCAATTTCCAGAATTTATTTAAAAGGTATAAACACGTATTGAAATATACTGGGAAATACCATAAAATGCGCCAGTGGTACTTGATACAAGTCAATTAAAAATTATAAGCTTTGTGGTAAGTCATAAAACGTGGGTAGAGTTGTCACTACCGTGGTTATAAATGTATAAGTATATGCATATCAGTTTAGGTGTAACGGGTATATTAAATTCTGTACTGCAAATTACTTATGGTAAATATGCGCGTTTTCACTGCCATAATAATAGATTATTAAAAACTAACTGCTTGGTTGGTAGTGGTCGCAAGCGCAACTGCTCCTGAGATCCTGGGTTCGATTCCCAGGTCGGAAAAAGTGTTATTGGGTTTTTAATCAAGATTTCCTCAATAGCAGTCACAGAGTTTGGATTTGTGCCTGGTTGATGGCAATAGGCTTGCCCCCTATATTACATGGGACCTAAACCTAAGTAGAAATAAATAATAC
The DNA here is from genome assembly GCA_949152445.1 of Cerastis rubricosa. NCBI lineage: Eukaryota > Metazoa > Arthropoda > Insecta > Lepidoptera > Noctuidae > Cerastis > Cerastis rubricosa. Next base: position 6,864,153 of record OX424540.1, on the reverse strand, counting down.
TGGTGTACCCAAGGTCTCTCCCAAAATTCAGCTCGATCCGAGTTTTTCTTATTTGACCACTATTTTTTATGGCTAATTTGACCGAAACCTCTGCTTAACTCTTGGGGTATTACAGGCATGATGTTATTAATAAAAAACGACAATTCTTTTTCTAAATTAAAGGAAAAGGCAAAAAAGCAAAGGAAAAGTGAAGTCCAATAAAAGATTAATTATAATAAATAAATATAAAAAGTTTAGACTCTTATATTTTTGTTTTGGATAAAACTTGTTATATTATATAAAATTCGACTTCGTATGAACGTACTTAACCCCTCAATAAATAAAAACAAGAGCGAGTGTCATACATAACAATGGAAACGTGCCAAATCCTTCGTACAGCTACACAGGCTCTCTAGCTCCATTTACTTAGTTAGGCACCTATTATCTTGTGGTTCGGACACACGGATACGTTGCTCCGTCACCCATGCGGTTACGGACATTCAAAACTATAGCTGGCTTAATATAAAATAAAATAAAAAAATGACGTGAAAAAAAAACACTGGCTGAATATGATATATTTTGAGTCTGTGGTTTTGTTTTTTTTGGGCTTTTTTGCGGGCTTATCAAAAACAAATGAGATAAATTATTGTAAATAGTAAAAGTTTATAGGCGAATCGAAAGTGGTGTGTTTTGATAGTTAAATGAATAGTTTCATGTGTTGTCTATGACGGTAATAATTGTAGAACTATTTAGGTCGAAACAAACGTTTATTGTGAACTTTCTTAAAACAAGTTTTATTTATAGTTGAAAGGTGAGTTAAATTTTATTTGAGTATTAATTTAATAAAATAATTGCTTACATTACTAATTTTACAATCATACTTAATATTTACATATGTATGTCAATATTTACTTAAATCGGTAAATTAACAGTCTCGTCAAAATATTCAATAACAATAAAGATATTGTGGGTGAAATATGAGTAGTTAGAACAAAACCAGAACATAAAATATCTTGCGTAAAATCCGGAAGGTTGCAATTCTTGTTTATAGACTGAACACAAACATATTTTATGAAGCAAGAGCTTTTCTACGGTAAGACCATGATTTAGCGGGAACGAGTCAGTGTTTTTGAATTTACCCATTTTTGTAAACTTTATCATTATGAATTTTACAAAAACTATCTCCTATTATACAGAAATATTTAAAGAACACATCTTTCTTGTCCCTTGTTACTTGGAGTCAGTGCAATAATGGTTTCCTCTTCGATTCTCCCCTGTCTACCGTTAAGCTATTCACTTTTTTCATTCCTGAGTACTATAAAATAACACTATAAAAATTTGCTACTGCTGGATTAGCCGTATCTATACTAATATTATAAAGCTGAAGAGTTTGTTTATTATTTTTATTTCAGTGTTAGATAGCCCATTTATCGAGAAATGCTATAGGCTATATATCATTACGCTACGACAAATAGGAGCGGAGCAGCAATTAATAATTGTCCAAAATCGGGGAAAATGTGACGCATACGAAGTTGCGCGGGACAGCAAGTCTCCTATACGGCTAATCCAGCAGTAGCAAATTTTTAAAATAAAGTTTTTGGCTTTATGTGGTTAAAACGAATTTTGTTGTAACGAACACTCAGATATTCATCATGGATTTTTGTTTTCGTCTGCCAAGCTTGGGGAAAAGGCATGCACCACCTAAGTATCATTTGGAACATTATCTAACTAGAAAAAGGTGGGGGTATCACCCACCTTTTTCCACCTTGTCAAAGAGACAGGCGTGATAATATGTGTTCAACTTCATCAGCCTATTTTTGCCCATGATACTATAAAATATTGATCAAATATTTAACGGCATCCTCAGTCTTCTTAGCGTGTATGGCAATCTAAATTGTGTCGGCCCAGAACTGAGCCACTAATGTGGCGCCCTCAGTAGCGTCCATCAGTTCCTGTAATGAGCAAATATTTAACGGCATCCTCAGTGGTAGCACAGTAGTCGCTTTGGAAAGGAAGCGAGTGAGGCATAGTCTGCGATGTTATGTTTTTAATAGGTACCAAACCCTTTCCGGACCAAATTTTGAAATCACACTAGCCTACCACGCTCGTGAATAGCGGCTACATTAAAGCCTCCTTATTCGGAAAAGTAGGTACAGTTCTAGATAGGTAAGTATAAATGAAAGGTTACAAGTAGTTAGAGAGGGATAATTGTAACATTTTCGGACGCAAATCCGTGATAAAAACATTCTTTTAAAACATTTTCATTGAGAGACAACATCAGATAGCAGTGTAGCTGCATATGGATGCAGCTACATTGCTATGCTATGCATTTAGATGTTGGATTATGTTTCCATGCAATTTATGATCAATCAAATGAATCATCATAAACGTGTGGTTTACCTACTCTTTCAATATTTCCAATCATGTGAATCAAGTATGCTAGATAGATTATACCACAACACACTCGTATATATTATGAAACAAAGCCTCCCCCGCCGTGTCTGTCTGTCCGTCTGACTGAACGCGATAAACTCAATACCTACCGACCGTATTTTCATACGGTTTCCACCAATGGGGAAGGTTTTAGTGTATAATTCATAAGGGTTTTGTGTAAATTGGCTGAAATATGATGAAAAGTGTTGAAGATATCGGCAAAAATCATGCCAGGTTTACTGGCGTGCGCCGCATAAACCTTATTTGAAGACAATATATTACTGAATCATTCGTCTAAAAAAGATCAATTTAACGATAATTATTTACTTGTCCTTATTAAATGATAAGACCATTGTTTTCTAACAATCACTTGTGACATTGTTCGTACACGCTAATCTCCGAAACCACACATTTTGTGGATGAGTATGATTGGTTCTAGCTTGGAAGATGAGATAGTTTAGGTGCTGATGTTATTAGTAAATTGCACCCGAGCAAAGCCGGGGCGAGTCGTTAGTTTATTAATATTATAAAATACAATAACAAAGACACAATATAAATAAAAAAAATAACAGTAACTAATTTAATTTCCGAAAGTCATTAATTTTATGAGATCTATTATCAAGTGTAGTCTCAAGGTTTAATTTTAACTAAAACCTAACTTATGTCGAATAGCAAAAGACTACAGACGTGCGTGCTAATTGACTCAAAAAATATCAATCCTTTCTTTTCTTATTAAATCTTGGGCGTTAACTTTGTTTAAATCCATGCCATTAAATGTTATGCAAAATAACACAACATTATTATTAATTCTGCTATTTATTATAGGTATATATTTACTTTTATTTTAATTTTTATATTGTATTTATTGTAAATGTAGCCATAGTGTGTAGAAAAGATAAAACAGGAAAAAATTAAATTAGAGCTTAAAACAACATTAAGGCTATATAAAATAAACATACATACATGTTTATTTTATATTATTTATCTTTTCTACACACTATGGCTACATTTCTAATCCAACTTTCCATTCGCAGGTCTGCTGGAAGAAATTTCTTTTGAAATAAGCAGTACCTTTGTGCTCTTGTATCTTAATGTATTGTTCTTTTAAGTGTTTTGTGTGTACATAAATAAATAATTATTGGCGGCACGGTTAGTGCAGTGGCTAAGCAATTGACTGATGCGCTGCGTGTCGCGGGTTCGATCCCCACACGTAACAAATATTTGTAAGACCTACAGATAGTTGTTCCAGGTCAGGCTGTTTGTGTATGTGAGTTTAAATGTTTGTAAACGCACTCACGATACAGGCGAAATTCCTGGCAAGGGGAAAAGTTAAAAAACAACTTCTGTAATTCCCGAAGGGATAGGCAGAGGTGTACCTATTATTACTCCCACATTTCACAAGTTATGTTTAAGTCCCATGTAATAGGGGGCGAGCGTATTCCCATCAACCAGGCACAAATCCTGACGTCATGGCTGCTACTGAGAAATTCCTGATAGAAAAACTCAATAACTCTTTTCCCGACCCAGGAATCGAACCCAGAGCCTCATGCACAGCATTCGCGCTTATGACCACTGGACCAACAAGGCTGCCATGCAAAATATATAGTTTTTAATTCCGAAAAAAAGGCCTTGATGCTGGATGGAGCACCTTCCCGCCCAGTAACAAGCTAAATATTTTGCATAACATTTATTTATTTATTTGCTCTCATGCACATCATACATTTTACAATAATTAACTGTCGGTTTTTGTACATGAACCCTGTCAGGGCACTGCAAAGCACAATGTTGGTTTGCTGTTGAGATTATGAACAATACCTAATACTCGTAATTAACACAATACATTTCAGAAATAAAGTAAAATAAAAAATAAAAATACATGTCTAGAATTAGTTATGATGTCCAATTATTAAACAGTATACAATAACACACACAATAACACACACAATAACACACATAAAGTCATATTTGGTCAGATTGCAGTAAGCGGTAGGTAGTAAAAAGAAGAATAAAATAATAATAATTATGGAATAGGTAATAGGTAGTGCTTTACAATCGTGTCATGTCAAGTTATAGATTAAATTGCAATATGGTATGTCATTTTACAATAAAAATAAAAAGATTAGTTTATGTCACTGGAATAAACCATATTATTTTTATGACTTTGATCTTAGGCTGGATCTAACAAAAAAAGATAAAGTTAAGAAGAAAAAGTTATGAGCTAAGTAGGTAACTACATCTATAAAGTTTTATTCGTCATGAATTCGTCTACAGTGTAATAACATTTCCCTATTAAGAGTAATCTTAGTTTGCTATAGAATGAGTTTGTATTCTCGTCATCTTTTATGTAATTCGGTAATTTATTATAAATTGTCGCGATTCTATAGTTGGGGCTATTTTTCATTATTTTTAATTTTGGTGATGGTGTAATTAACTTATTTTTGTTTCTTCGGTTATAATTTTGGTTTGCTTCTATGTTTGATCGAAAGTAATCTCTGTGTTGTTGCACGAACGTAACTACTTGTAGTATGTAAAGGGATGGTAATGTTAGTATTTTATTTTTTATGAAATGTGGTTTACAACTTTCCCATGGCTTAATATTCATAATGCGATGAAGGATGCGTATACATTTCTTTTGCATGATGAAAATATCGGTTCCCTATCCATTTGCATAAAATTTTAAGACCTAATATAACTTAGCATAATTTTGTTTGGCATAATTATATTTTCGCATAATATATTTACGCATAACAGCTTACGCATAATTTTTTTAAGCACAATTTCTCTAACCATAATAATGATTAAGCATAATATTCGAAAGCATAAATTTATTAAGCATAAAGTTCTAAAGCATAACTTTTTTAAGCATAATATCCTAAATCATAAATTTATTTACGCTTGCTTTTATGCTTGCTTGCATGTTGCATGCAAGCAAGCATGCAGAATACAAAAAGCATGCAGCATGCATACAAGCATGCAGCATGCAAGCAAGCATGCAGCATTCAGGCGAGCATGCAGCATGCAGCAGGCAGGGTTTCTGTCACGGCTCCGGCGCTGTGGGCCTCCGGCGGCCCCACACGTGCTAATCGTCGCAGACGACTTTCGCTCACCACCGCAGCTTCGGCTTGTTGGCCGGCTATGCCGGCCAGCCTCAGCCGCGGCGGCTCGCTCGCAGCCGCCTGCTCCTCAGCCCGCGGGCCGCCTCGCCCCTCCGCGCCTACGCGATTTTAAATTACACTCTAGGGGTAGGACAAACAAGACTACGTGGAGTCGGTTTTGCAGCAATTCGGTTCTGTCACTAACTTTTGTTGCACAGCATATTAAATTTCCGGGTAGATATTGCCATATAAGGCCAGAATCAATTGCATGAAAATTGATTTTGTTATTTATATTAATTTTATGCCTAAATATTATTATGCTAATAGTCATTAGGCCTACTAACGCTATGCGAATCAAATTTATGCTAAAACAAATTAGTCTTTAAGATGATTATGCCAACATAAAATGTATGCCTAAAAAAATTATGCCGAAGTATTATTATGCCAAAACAAATTGTGCCAAAATCGTTATGCCGATGTATATTAGGACAAAGAATATTATGCGAAAAGAAGGGATCCCGAAAATATCATAGAAGTCAGTACTTTCACCCCACAATATTATGCCATAGTTAAACCATGCATAAGCATAGGCATAGTATGTTGAGAGCGCCGTCTCATAATTTGTGTTGTTTTTTAATTTGCCCAATGCGTATATAAACTTTGATAACTTAGTCTTAAGATTTTCGATATGCTTTTTCCATGTTAGATTATTGTCTAATGTTAAACCAAGAAGCGTTATATCGTCTCTTTCTGGGATATTTAATTTATTACTGATGTTATTTAAATTTAGCGGCTTTCTTTGATATGTTCTAAATTGTAGTAGGTTACTTTTGTTAGCATTAATTTGTAGGTTGTGCTTCTCTAGCCACGATTTAACTGTTTTATAAGTATTTTCTATGTTGGTCAAAGTTTCGGTGTTCTCAGTGTTTTTAAACACTAGCGATACGTCGTCCGCGAATAGAACGCACTTCGAGTCAATTATTTTAGGTAGGTCGTTTATATAAATAATAAATAATATACACCCCAAAACACTGCCTTGTGGAATGGAGTGGTTAATAATCTTTGTCCGTGATTTTACAATTTGGATTTCTTTTGCTTCTTTGTTGTAGTATTCTATTTCAACATATTGTTTCCTATTTTTCAGGTAAGATTTTAGCCATTTATAGCCCGTACCCCTAATTCCTATGCCATATAATTTTTGTAATAAAATGTCATGGGAAACCTTATCATACGCTTTAGTCATATCTAAGAACAAACCTATGGCATATTGCTTGTCATTGATGTAGTTATATATTTCTTGTACATAATTATAAACCGCGAGTGTAGTCGATCTTTCTTGTCTAAACCCAAACTGGTTTTCGTCCAAGAGATTGAATTTTTCCAAAAACTTGATAATTCTATTAGACATCGATTTTTCGAAAATTTTTGATATAACTGGTAGAAGGGCTATTGGTCGGTAGGAACAGGGATCTTGTGGCTTTCCGCCTTTTTTAAATATTGGTCGTAGTTTAGCTTCTTTTAATTTATCCGGAAAAATACCTTCGTCGAAGGATTTATTTATTAGTTTGGTTATAAGTGGCGTCAATTCATTAATACATTCTTTAATGAGGAAAGATGGTATGTCGTCGACTCCGGCACTGCGCTTGTTTTTCATTTTGCGTATTATATTGTAAATTTCACGCTCCGTGGCGGGTTGGACGAATAGGGAATTTATTGATGGTGTAAGAACTGGGCATACAGTATTCGACGTGTTGTTGGGTAGCGGTTCGCCGACCGAAGCAAAGAAGTCGTTAAAGATATTAGCAACCGTTGTTGGTGTACTCGTGGTCTTATTGTCATCATAACGCAAGGTAACATTTTTATTAAGGCACTTTGAATCCGGATTTAGGTTATTTTTAATAATGTTCCACATAGTTTTAGATTTATTTTGAGAACGCTTCATTTCCTTAATATGATTACATTTCTTTGATAGTTTTACACACTTCTTCAAGATTTTTTCATACCTTTTATAGTGTGTTTTTAAAAGTTCGTTATTGGTCTTATCTACAAAAATTTTTAGCAATCTTTTGGGCTCACATGATTTTTTTAGACCTACCGTTAAATAAGGTTTCTTTTTATATTTTTTTATTTTAACGCGCTTTTTAGGTATACTTTTATTTAGTAACACTTGCATCTTATTAGAAAACTCGGTATAAATTTCGTTAACGCTTTTATTTTTACATAGTGTTTCGTTCCAATCCGTTTGGCTAAGGTTAAGTTTAAACTGTGATATCGATTTTTCATTAAATAGTCTTTTCGTCACGAAGTAAGAAAATATATGTTGTTCTATCCCTGGTGAGTGTTGCGAATAGTTGAGGCTTTTGTGGTCAGAAATACCAGTATTATCAATAGTTAATTTGTATTGTCTTTGATTGGTAAATATTAGGTCTATGCAGGATGCCGTAGTCATTGTCTGTCTAGTTGGTTCGTTGACAATTTGGTGCAGGTTGTATTCTAACATTATGTTTTGTAGGCGTCGGTAGTCTTTGTTTTTAGATGATTTGTCAATATTAAAGTCGCCGGTCAAAATTATATAGTTTTTGTGAATTTTGGGTTGTACTATTTTTAACATTTCTATAATAACAGCAAAAAATGTTTCAATATCACGATCCGGTCTATAAATATTAATAATAATTGTGTTTTGTGACATGATTTCAACAGCGCAACATTCAATTACACATTCTACTGATAAGTTAGTACAATCTTCTAGGTGCTTGTATTCTATGTCATTACGTAAGAGGATATTTAATTTATAGTAGGCAGTTTTTTTGCATAATAGAGCCTATTTTTGTTAGAGGTCGTCGACTAAAATAATTGTACATAAATAAATTATGTTTGTCACAGTGAAATTAATGATGTTGTTATGTCATTGTAATTGAGACCGTAACCTGTGCCTGTCACTCTGACAGTCAAGGGCATGGTTGTTCCATAGACCGCAGCCCACTATGTAGAGCATATCATAAAATGACGGACGTATTTTTCCAGTCCTGTATTAAATTTACTTTTAGTTACTTATATAAGGTGTATAATCATTTTATCATGCTGCATGCATGCATCATGCATTAACTAGAGGCAACGCAAACTATTTACTTTTAATACTATGTCAAAATGATAAAATAGTTTCAAAATGTACCTACCTATAAATGTTAAAAAAAAAACAGGTAAACTTCAATCAACATACAACTTATTTTATTTCCAAAGCAAATGCAGTTTTCTCTTATTATTGTGGTTTACAAAGGGTGTAAAACACCTCTTAACGAAGCCGAAAGGCACTGGTTCTCCCTGTCATTGCGATCATTTTTTTGTTCTACACCATACCTGGGAACCTTCTAGTTACGAAGATATTAGAGGTCAAAGTGCCAACTTTTTGACAAGTATTTTTTTAAATACAAGTTTTTAATATAAGATTTTTACTTTAAACACCTCCATGACCCCCGGACTATTCAATCCGTCCATCAGCACAATGTTTTGAGTGCGTTACATTGAGTTCTACCACAAAACATGATTTTACACCCCCCAAAAAAAAGTCGTTTCCCAGCAATAATTTTTGCGTAAAGTTACTTAGTTTCGTGTACAGAATGCTTGGTTGACGGCTTCGTGATGAGGTGATTTACACCCCGTATGTAGTGTATATCAGTTTATGTTAGTAAAATAGTTTTTTTATTGTACTCTACCACAATGCTGTCCTATTTGACGCAAAGGTTGAATGGTAGAGAATGCCTTATGGCATTAAGTCCGCCATACCACAACCAATGTACGTGAAGTATAAATAATAAAATAAAAGATGATATTGGATACAGCTAGGAAAGTTTTGGATTTCAGCTTTTAATCATTCACTTCTACATTAGTATCGTAAGAAATAAAGTAAATAATCTTTAGTTACGTATATAAAAAAAAAAAAAACAAATAAAAATATACACATTGCACACATAATCAAATTAAACTAATTTGATTTGACCGTTCGAATAAATTATTCCGTTAAACGTTTTTTGTGCCAATCCTTTTTTACCAATACGTGCAAAACCAAAAAAAACAGACACGCAGATTGCTGAGGTAAATAAATACTCTATTTTAGACCAAAAAAAACAAACCAGTGTAGGTACTTTTACATTCTCGTCTATTAATTATCAAAGGTACTCATGGAACTAACTGGCTGTAGCTAATTCACGGTGTTTATTTGTAATGTTTTTTTTTTTAATCCTTTACTTTAACGCCTGTTTTCTTGCTTGATTAGGCAGAGCTATAGGTACCAGTTCATTTCGTCAGTAATGTTTAAGTCATATATAATAGGGGGCAAGGTGGTTCGTACCTTCGTTCATAGGTAACTTAATCAATGTCATATTGCAAAAAAACTAACAAGAGTTGATATACTGTTAATTGGTAGTTCGGGGCCAGACACAGACCAAGCGCCTTAACAATTAGCGAAAATGTTACAATTAGGAGCACTTGGGAAAAAGCTGTTTGTTTGAAACCAGCTGCATACTTAGGGTGAGAACTTTGATGTTAGGTAAGCTAACATAGTTGAAGAAACCTAATTTCAAGAATATGTTTATTTTTTTCAAAAATGTTGGCATTTAGTAGCTAAAGAAACGCGCGCGCGTATTAATAGTTTTGTACCTAGGCTATTCTGAAATGTTATGTGAAAGGCACTTATAACAATTGTTCGACTTTAGGTTATTCTGACTGTCCTGATAGAGGAACTTAGCGACACTATGATTGACATGAATTTGTCCAAATGGTCACATAGTAAACGAAGTCAAAATTGTTAAGGGTGTATGTAGTTAGCTTAAAGGACGTTTTTTTTTTTTGTATGGCATCTCGCAGTTTAACTTATGAGGTTGGCTTCTGCTTAACCGGACTATCCTGTGGATACCTTGAGTGTTAGGCCTCCAGCCAGGGCATAAAACTAATTAACAAGTCGACAACTCGCTAAGGGCACACCCTGTGGGGTACGAGCCTCGGATTAGAGCGTCGCTAGGGAAGGGCAGCAAAGGGACAGGCGGGATTTGATTGAAATTAGGTAAAATGACGTATACTTGTTTTCTCTTTACGCTTCCTTGATTCGACTTCAAATTCTAACAGTGCAATAAGATTAAGATTTAAACAAAGAGTTTTACTCAAAGCTCTCTTTAACTTAACGAACATTTTAATAACCATGATATTTAAACTTATGTCTTACTAATAACAATCCCACTTCAAATTACCAATTCAAATCAATCATAATCGATACTGCATTCATGATTGATAGTATTCTGTGCAAAGTATTAAAATCAATAAACGTACCATTTCAAGGTCTATAAAAACTACAGTGATAAATAATAAATATCGTAGGTACTTGATGTTTATAATTCGTAACTACTTAATAGCAATATTGCCAGCAAAAAGTGGTAGTAATATAAACAATCAGTCATTTTAACAGCTCATATTGTAGCTCCGATTCATTGGAATAATGGAATATTTTTTTTTCAAAGCTGAATAGGTAAATCCTTGCATTCTTTAAACAGGTTATTTAATGCGCAATCAATATTGTGTTGTAGCATAATCAGGTTATAATGTTGTACTGGGCCTGGTACCCAGACCTCCTGTGAGAGATACTGGGCCCTCACCCACCATGTGAGCGTAGATCAAATTCCTGATGCTGTTAAGAGGGAAGCACCAGGGTAGTCCGCGAAAACCGAATTTTCTTTGTTTTTCTTTTGTATGTGTTTGGCTAAGTTACAGAATTATAATTATTCAAATCAGCAATGAGAGCAGCGGTGGCCCAGTAGTGGCAACCCCCATTTACGAGCAGTAAGCCGTGGGTTCGAACCTAGGCAGGCGCATAACTTTTACTTTTTACTGTGTAATTTATTTCATTACTGCTGCTAAAAACGGTGAAGGAAAACATCGTGAGGAAACTGGCATGTTCTAGAACAAAAAAATCAAAAACATGTGACATTTACCAACCCGCACTGGGCCCGCGTGGTGGATTACAGCCCCTCTCTTGCAGCTCCCTCTCATTAAGAGAAGGCCTGTGTCCCATCTGTGGGAACATTATAGGCTGATGACGATGACGAATCATTCAAAACATCAATACCACCCTCTAAGTGCATTCAATAATAATTTCATGAAAACGTCATTCAATGGACGACACTGACCTGCAAAATGCGAAAAAAACGTAAAAAAATTTGAATTTCGCGGTCTACCTTGGCGCTTTCCCCTTAATAGAGAATGTTTTAGGAGCCTAGTCTTATGCTTCTATTTTAAACTGTCAAAATGGACCCCATAACATAACATAGTTTAGGGATTCACCTAACGATTTTACGCAATATTATGTGCGTTCTGCATAACAATTTAAGAATCAGACTTGATTGTCGTATTGTTTCGTAATGTTATCTACACACATAGAATCACGAATGATTTTTAACAGGTATGTCAGCCATCACTAAGGTTTTTTTTATTGATAGTTTTGATTGAGTAGAGTAAGATTTTTGGAGAAAATTTGTCAGAAACTCCATTGACTAAATTAAGGCTTGATACAATTTAATTAAAACAAATTAAAATTATTATATTGTAATGAACGTGTATCTAATCAGAGCACTAGGTGTAGAAGTATTTGCTCAGACTTGCAACTCGTAGGTTTTGACTAACTTTTGTGTTATTTCTTTCACCACCAATACTTTAAAAGGTGTGAAGAAGTGCACTGTGATTAAACCAGCCTTACTAGTACAAAAAATATTATTATCAGCCATTTGTGCCCCCCTGCAGATCAAAGGCCTCTTTTCCCTCCTTCCACCTATCCCTATCTACACCTATTTGGCCAATCTTTGAGAAAAGAGTCGATAGATCTCCTTCTGTGCCTGTCGCGTTGCCATTTACTGATGTGGTTATTTTAGGCAACTGTTCCTCCGGCATACGACAGATGTGGCCAGCCCATTTCCATATAAGCTTGGCAGGCGTGTGATTATGAAATGTGATGTGATTCTGACACTGGATTGGACTGATTGTCGCACTGGGATCACGTGATGCTCACGCCCAATCGCAGTCCTCTATGTGAGGTAGGCCTCCTGGGTGTCTGACTCCCAGCAAATATGGTGGATGATAAGATATAATATCTCATCATCATCATCAGCCCATAATGTTCCCACTGCTGGGACACAGGCCTCCTCTCTATGAGAGGGAGTGGGGCAATAATCCACCACGCGGGCCCAGTACGGGTTGGTAGATGTCACATGTCTTCGATTTTTTACTTCTAAGCAGTTTCCTAACTATGTTTATCTTCGCCGTTTTGAGAGCAGTGGTGATGAAATAAATTACATAAAGTAATGCGCCTGCCTGGGTTCGAACCCATGGTTTACTGCTGGCAAGACGGGGCTGCCACCACTGGGCCATCGCTGCTCTCCTATATAATATCTAATTTACCGGAAGCACTAGGCTACTTCAAAAAGCATTTCAATTAAACTAAACAAAAGCCTCTTTTTGCTCGGGTTTGTCATACCATACCGAAGTATAAATATAAAGTTGCTATCTATTTAAGATACAAATAAAGCTTTGATTTATTTAGTTCGTGCTAACAATTGACCTCAAATTGCACAGGCAGGCCAAGGTTACGAAGCTTGTATTGTATCCGTGCGAATAGGTTTATAATGAGTATATTTGATTTATTTAGCCTAGTCTTTTAACTAAGTGCGACACTGTTTTTTTTTTAAATAAAATATTTCCTGACGTTTGATTATAATAATGTTTCTAGCAAATGAGGATTTTATCTTTCCTTTACACGAGATGAACAGTAGATATTAATTTTCTTGTGCCGCTCTAAGCGTCTCAATGAGAAAGTGGCAAAAAGAGGAATCGAACCCGCGACACGAAGGGCAGCAGTCAATCGTTCAGTCGCTGCGCCAACCGTGCCGTCAAAATTAATCAATCGCTGCTTTGCTGCGGTTTAGGTTAATTGATTTAGGAATTTCTAATCCAAGACTTGGTCATATTAATACATAGGTATAGGTAAAAGAGCTGTAAGATTGGAATAATAATAAAAAAATCAAGGGGAGCTTATATATATACATATGTAGATGGTATAAATTATATAATTGTAGTGTCTTTTTACAAACAATACATCAGTCGAGGTGACAACTATGATTTACCTACAAACGGATAAACGATGCGCATTCATTTTATAGTCACAAATCGATTAGCAACTTGTATATCGTACATATTAATTTCAAAGTCACTCACGGATCCGGTTAGTTACTAAAGTAATATAACATAAGAAAAATATATGGAGTACTTTCGGGCCTTATTTTCTTAACATTTAATTTACATTTTTAAATATTTCTTTATAAAGCATTATCACAAAAAAAAAACCCTTAATTACTTTTATTATTAGAGGCAACTAAGTAATTACGTACAGTAAAGAACTACAGTCACTTGAAGTGTCTATTGGTGGTTCTTCGGCTTCCAAGTTTTTCCGTGAACTGTTTAGTGAAAACCATAAAATAATCTCGTAATGATGAATAATTGAATTGGGAGTTGGGACGCACGGAGTGACGGAAACGAGGTGACTCGGCCTTTCTACTGTGCAACGGAGGTTTCTCTGTCCATCATCATTATCCCAATTTATTAGGGGTCGGCACTACTTGTCTTCTAAAAGATGACAGGTGCTGACTGTAGCTGTATTTCGCATGCAGACGCAAAGACACGCTAAATTTTCAGCATAACATATCTTAAAAACCATTTGTTTATTTAATTATGGCACTCCAACAATTAAACTTAAAATCTAGAGTGAATTTGTTACTTACATGTGTGCAAAGCACATGCATATTTCAGTCTTATAATATTACATGGAAAACAGATAGGTTAAAAAAAATAGATCGACATGAAGACAAAATTGAAAAGTAAGGAAAAGTAATAACTAAATCTATAATGCTCTCAGAACAACACAATCATTAACAGATATTAAATAACTAAGTAAGTAATAACACAACATAGATTGCATCCATCTTAATAGGAAACTATTATAACACACCCAAAAGTATATACACGATTGATAGGCAATACGCTATATTTTGTTTCAGTCGCTTGTGCATACTTATAAACCGGTTTACTCCAGTAGTATCGAGATACAATCGGTTAGTTCCGATATCCTTGAATGTAAATCAGGAGAAGGGAGTGTTCTGCACGCATTGTGAATTGTGATACTGTTTTTAAAAAGGATAAATAAATTAAAAGTATGGTACTGATTTGATTTTGCGGCCTATCACGCTGTTGCTAGACACGTGTCACGGTTTATTTGGCTGTAGCATGGCAAACTCACAAAATAAATAAACAAAATGCCAAAATCGGAATTCTTCTTCTTAGCGTGTCGATGGCAATCTAAATTGTGTCAGCCCAAAACTGAGCCACTAGTTTGGCGCTCTCAGTAGCGTCCATCAGTTCCCGTAACGAGCAAACAGCAGGACACGCAGGACACGATATTAAGTGTCGCATCGTTTGTGGAACGGCACCACATTTACACTCCAGGGCAGAGTCATTAATGAATCTCCACCTGAGCAGGTTTTCCTTGCTGCAACCAACCTGGGTCCGAAGTTTATTTAAAGACTTCCAAGTCAGCCATGGCAACTCATGTCCAGGTGGAAGATTTTCAGCAGGTGGAACGAATGGGTTAGGTAAGGAAGAACTACCTCGCCACAGCGTTAGTCTCTCCGTAGACCGCTCGCCAGTGAGTGGGGTGACACACTTCAAAAAACTGTTTCGGCTTTTCAACCTTTGCGACACGAGGGTATTTAAATGCATAGGGTGTCGTGTGTCTGAAGCCATTTTGAAAATTGTATTGAGGTTACCGAAAAGTTTATGTTAATTCTGTTGAAAACTGATTTAGAAAATACAAAACAATAAGTTGCAATTGCGTTCAAAGCTTTTCGTGTTTCTACAACAACTTTCGACACAAACTTTTTTTTTTGGCAAGTTTGAAATCAGTTGATACCTCACACGTACACCGCTCAACCGCGCGGACGAGCGGCGCGCACAGCATTTTCACGCGGCGCAATGCCAAAACATTCGCTTCGCCGCGTCGGTGAGAATCGCCTAATGTTACCTTTTCTAAGCGGTTTGGTCCAGGTAATCAAAATAACAATGATTAATTTGCAGTAGGTATTTTGGCGTTTTAGAATCAAAGTATGTACAATAAATTTTCTGAGACCTAATTAAGTGTATAATTTATAGGCATAATCAATGTAATTATTGGAAGAAGTCACGTTAATCTTGTGTGTTCAACCAATAAGTCACACTTTGAATGCCAATCGAATAATTATGTATTACTGATTACTGTCAAACTTTTCAGATTAATCTTCCACAATGCCGGAAACATCAGTAATATTCGGTACCAACGAGAAATGGCGGATCAACCGGAACATCCTAGTGCTGGGGTTTGCTTTCATGGTGCACTTCACTGCCTTCCACGGGACCGCTAATCTTCAGAGCTCCGTGAACAGTGATGCTGGTGCCGGAGCCTTTACCCTGGCGGCTATCTACTTCTCGCTTATACTGTCGAATATTCTGCTACCTGCTGTAGTTATCAAGTAAGTACATCATTTACACTCCAAGTTATTCCATGATAATTATGTACTAAGTCTTAGTCTTAGGGGCGACAAGATTACCTTCAACCGGTCTCAAAATCACACTCAGGATTGCTACTGGAAAACTCCTGGTGGAAAACCAATGACTCTTTACTTGGAACCGAAACCAGAACCTTATGGCCAGCAGTAGCCTATTTAAAAAGGATTACAAATACTGAAAAAGCAGTTGTATGACATAAAGCTTCTTCTGTTTGTTTGCAATGATATCATTATAGTACCGGCTACCGATGATTCAATTACGTTTGTGCAATACGACATTCAATGGGTTTATTGTACCGCTATACCAGCATTATTTTACATCTTGTTGATCTGTATTGGATAGCAACATATCGATCTCATCATCATCATCATTTCAGCCGAAAGACGTCCACAGCTGGACATAGGCCTTCCCGAAGTTTCGCTACATGACATAACATGGGGGGTTTTGCCATAATCGCTATTGGATCGCTATACTATTACATATCGATCTAATGAATATAAAGTATCGATTCTAGTGAAAATGAAAAAAAATGCAAACTCTTTACAGATTTTTTTAGTTTTGCTAACAACTAAAAGAAGCGTAACTGTCAGTTTTATAGTTTAATAAAATGTACCTTGGTGAGTATGCGTGCTTCATTATACATGAACTGCCGTATCAAATCAAAGTCAAATCCGAGTTTTAAAAATGATTATGATAAGCACACTTAAATGTATTCTTCGCTATTATCGATTAGTTAGGCCATTCATATCCTCAATTGTTAAGCAGTCCATACTATAATATTATAAATGCACTTTGTCTGTCTGTTCGATGAAAGTAGAGTCTAATAAAATGTATACCTCGGCAGAGATAGGTGCTACATTAATCAAGAACTACTGAAGGCATATCTGAATTTAAACAGTGACGATTAGTACTTTTGTACTATTATACTAACTCGTATCTACATTCCCTTATTAGTCTAAATACTAGACAGGATTGATGCAACTGCTACAAGCTGATGATGTTGGGTTTAGGACTGAACATTGGAAAGGTTACAGTTCGACCTGCGACGCGGTATATAAGGCATGGATGAGGAGGGATGGAACACATGTGACTAAACCGTGACGAATATAAATGTAGATGGATGAGAGGGAGAGGAAGACCAAAAGAAAGATGAATAGTTTGTGTGATTAATGATATACAGGAACAAAGATTAAATTATAGCGTGACGATCATTGACAGGGGAGAATTGAAGAAAAAAATGTGTTGCGCTGACCCCGACATATCATGGGAGAAGGGCAAGATGCTGATGATAAGGCGACGTCGTGATCAGTAAGACTTAGGAGTCTTACTGATCACGACGTCGCCTTATCATGGGTTTGCTTTCATGGTGCACTTCACTGCCTTCCACGGGACCGCTAATCTTCAGAGCTCCGTGAACAGTGATGCTGGTGCCGGAGCCTTTACCCTGGCGGCTATCTACTTCTCGCTTATACTGTCGAATATTCTGCTACCTGCTGTAGTTATCAAGTAAGTACATCATTTACACTCCAAGTTATTCCATGATAATTATGTACTAAGTCTTAGTCTTAGGGGCGACAAGATTACCTTCAACCGGTCTCAAAATCACACTCAGGATTGCTACTGGAAAACTCCTGGTGGAAAACCAATGACTCTTTACTTGGAACCGAAACCAGAACCTTATGGCCAGCAGTAGCCTATTTAAAAAGGATTACAAATACTGAAAAAGCAGTTGTATGACATAAAGCTTCTTCTGTTTGTTTGCAATGATATCATTATAGTACCGGCTACCGATGATTCAATTACGTTTGTGCAATACGACATTCAATGGGTTTATTGTACCGCTATACCAGCATTATTTTACATCTTGTTGATCTGTATTGGATAGCAACATATCGATCTCATCATCATCATCATTTCAGCCGAAAGACGTCCACAGCTGGACATAGGCCTTCCCGAAGTTTCGCTACATGACATAACATGGGGGGTTTTGCCATAATCGCTATTGGATCGCTATACTATTACATATCGATCTAATGAATATAAAGTATCGATTCTAGTGAAAATGAAAAAAAATGCAAACTCTTTACAGATTTTTTTAGTTTTGCTAACAACTAAAAGAAGCGTAACTGTCAGTTTTATAGTTTAATAAAATGTACCTTGGTGAGTATGCGTGCTTCATTATACATGAACTGCCGTATCAAATCAAAGTCAAATCCGAGTTTTAAAAATGATTATGATAAGCACACTTAAATGTATTCTTCGCTATTATCGATTAGTTAGGCCATTCATATCCTCAATTGTTAAGCAGTCCATACTATAATATTATAAATGCACTTTGTCTGTCTGTTCGATGAAAGTAGAGTCTAATAAAATGTATACCTCGGCAGAGATAGGTGCTACATTAATCAAGAACTACTGAAGGCATATCTGAATTTAAACAGTGACGATTAGTACTTTTGTACTATTATACTAACTCGTATCTACATTCCCTTATTAGTCTAAATACTAGACAGGATTGATGCAACTGCTACAAGCTGATGATGTTGGGTTTAGGACTGAACATTGGAAAGGTTACAGTTCGACCTGCGACGCGGTATATAAGGCATGGATGAGGAGGGATGGAACACATGTGACTAAACCGTGACGAATATAAATGTAGATGGATGAGAGGGAGAGGAAGACCAAAAGAAAGATGAATAGTTTGTGTGATTAATGATATACAGGAACAAAGATTAAATTATAGCGTGACGATCATTGACAGGGGAGAATTGAAGAAAAAAATGTGTTGCGCTGACCCCGACATATCATGGGAGAAGGGCAAGATGCTGATGATAAGGCGACGTCGTGATCAGTAAGACTCCTATATAAAGGATAGGCTCAAAATGAATAAAGAAAAATAGAAAGACGGAAGAGAGGGCCCATAATAGACCGCCCTATATCGAAATGCTTCCAACTATGATTAAATTATTCTGAAACTCTCTTCCAACAGATGGCTGGGCTGCAAGTGGGCTGTGGCAGTTTCGTTCATAGCATACATGCCGTTCATCGCGGCGCAGTTCTACCCCAAGCTGTACACTCTGGTGCCGGCAGGAATGATGGTGGGATTCGGAGGAGGACCACTCTGGTGTGCCAAGTGCACTTACCTGTCTGTGGTAAGATATTTGTGTTATTATCATGTTAAACCTTGACAATGGCAAAACGCAGCGATACGATTGTTTTTGTGTAACTCTATGAAAACAGCCGTAATATCGCGTCGCCATCTTTGTAAGCGCTTTTAAGCGATCTGCGGTAGCGTCGCGTCGTCTTGAAGGGTTAGCGTTCGTATTTAGATTTTTTCTCCATCCTTCTTACATTCAAGTTAATACTGCTAAATGGAGGAACTTATAGCCGAAACGATAATTTTGTTTAGAGACATACAAGCTTTATATTAACAATAAAAAAAATCAATGCTTACAGACATTTATATGACAAAAGAAGTCGACAAGAATGTATGTAGTTGTTTTTCAAAGCAGTTATAGTACATACAACGAGTTTTAATAAGTACTGGTTAACTGCCTCTGTGTACTGTAGGTAATGAATATGTATTACATAGTAACTTTTTTAGACACACAATATACATTACAATATCTCATTACAAAATATTGTGCGTAATATTTTTTGTGCCTTATGCTTCGTTGCCTTACGCGCCGTATACGACTGCCATTCAGAATTAATGAATTAAGTTCGGTATTAACATAATATACCTATTTGTACCTACGGAAGTATATGATGTATTTTTTACAAAAGGTAATCGCATGCTTCAAGAATATTTATGGCTTCATAGAAACCCGTTAATACTAAGTAGGTGCTTGGATAATTTCGGCTCTGCTACGCATAAATAAGGAGGTAGTCAAATCTTTTTGGTATGAAACGAACATTAATCAAACACGTTTGCTTGCTCTGTGCTAAAGGGGCGCTCCACAATATTGAATTAAATCAGCAAAATATATTGTTTATATGTTTTGCTTTTCGCCGAGCTGAAACAAAAGAAAATGCATCAAAACCACGAGTCTCGAATAATGAGGCGAAGTAAAGGGAATCGACATAGCGGGAGTAATTCCTTGCAAACAGCACTTTTTGAAAACCATTTTGTAGTATTTTAGCTGGAAAGAACCGTCATAACAAACTCCCTAGGAAACTGTCAGTGTTACCCACACAGCTGCATTAACCGAAGATTTGTTTTTCACAAAGTTTTTCTTCGCCGTTCATTGGTAAGATGGACTGTTTAATGAAATAACATACAATGTTACAGGTAGCCGAACCGTACGCTAAACTATCAGGGGTGTCAGCAGAAGTGCTCGTGGTGCGGTTCTTCGGCCTCTTCTTCATGTTCTACCAGATGGCACAGATCTGGGGCAACCTTATATCTTCAGCTAGTAAGTTAATCATTTTGAACGGCTATTATACAAGTAGAAAAGGGATGCCTAATTAGTTTTCAGGCAACAAGCTTATCCAGACGACTACGGTCTAATAAAACAGACTATAACAACGAAACAGTCTAATAATATAAATCCAAAAAAAAATTAAGTATAGGACTTTATAATAAACAAAGAAACAAAACATTCGCATGATTATTTAAACAAAACAAACATTCAACATAATCTACCACAATACAAGGTCACAACAATTCGGAACCCACTTCCTAGCAGAGACAACTGCCAAGTGAAAGTTAAAACAAAATTCACGACCTGACCGACCTTCCGACTAAAATAAAGCAATGCTGATCAAATTGCGATAACAGCAGGAAGTAGGATAGTGTGTATAAAATTAGGAAGTAGATTTTACTTTTCTCTAGATTTTTTAATTGGTTAATTAGTTCCTATGTTCGCAATTCGTTATTTAGATTTTATTCGAGGAACAGGAACAGACTTTTAAAACTGCAGTTATTAGTCCAACTGGATGAGTATTCTGCAGCACCCATATATCCGTAGTAACTCGAAACAAATAATGTTTTTGAAGCTGCTATTATAAAACTGCTCGTCATATTACAAAAACTTTCTGCCACTTCTGCTTGCTTACCCAACCCTGTGGAAATTTAGAAAAAACATGGCCTTCTCTTCTACGTCATAAAGGAAAACTGTGTCATACAGTTTTCTTGGGTCAGAATTTGGGCTGCACGTTCATGGATCGCTCAGTAAGTGAGTTAGGACTTTTATTTTTATGAGTATTGATGGTTGTGAATTCAACTGAACTTTGCTCTCAAACAAGAACTCAAATCTTTTCAGTTCTATCCTCTAACCTTGGCGACGCACCGAAAATTTTGAACGAGACATCTCCAAGCCTTGCTGTTCTATTTACAAACGTCACCAGTGCTCCTACCGTGGACTTCGGAGCTACTTGCGGAGTCAACTTCTGCAGTGCCAGTGCTGATCATGTAAGTGTTATACAGTTTTTCAAAACGTAGTTTTTACAGTCCGTAGTTCAGTACAATGATGACCAGTGCTTGGTGGCATGATGCCTTAGCTATTAAAATTTACTTTCAGTTATTGCCAATGAGAGAAGAGATCCATGCCTCTTCTTGAGTTAGTCTATCCTAGTCTTACTGGTATAGAAGAAAACGTAGTCTGGGACAGTTTGTTAGTTCCTGTTTTAACTGCCTTGCAGTTTGGTAGAAGAACAATGTAAAAGTAAACTTGTCACTAATTGTGTGTCCTTGTTTATCACTATTACATCAAAGTTGAAAAAAAAACAACATTATCTTAGAGATTTCGTACTTTGATAAAAAAAGAAAAAAAAGGTGTAATAAAAAAAAAATGCATGAAGGGTTCCGTAAAAAAATGTGCAAAAAAATCACTTTTTTGTATGGGGCTCCCATACAAAAAACAGATTTTTTTGCTCGTTTAAATATTTATTTTATTCTGTTTTTAGTATTTTTTGTTATAGCAGCAACCGAAATACATAATCTGTAGAAATTGCAACTGGCTAACTATCACGGTTCATGAAATACAGCCTGGTGACAGACGGACGGACGGACGGACAGCGAAGTCTCTACTCTGTCGAACTCTAAAAAGAGATAAAAGCCTTGCCAGCCAGCAAAGCTTTGCCTTGCTAGCCTTTATCTTTGATAAAAGGTAAACTAGTCATGTTATTCTGGTTTTCCCAGGGCAACTCTAACTTGGAGCCTCCATCAGCATTAAAGATCCAGGTGATAACGGGAGTGTACCTCGCGTGTATGGTCGCCGCTGTACTACTGGTTGCTGTTGGAGTCGACTCACTTACTAGGTGAGTCTGCAAACTATACCAACACAGATTACCACAGAGTCGTAAATACAATTTTAATTGGATTTTTTTGCTAGTCTATATAAAATCCAACGCAAAGGCTTCTCCTTCCAAAGCTCGCCGTTTTGTGCAATCTCTGGCCATGTTTGCCCCGCAAACATCATCAGATCACACCACCGTGACACCACCTTCGCCGCGGTCAAACTAATAGGGAATCAATTTTATATACTACCATATTATGAAAAAGACATGGTGTACTGAACCCAAATAAATTGGGATAAGGGCAAGAGAATGATGGTGATGACTATATTTTAGACTACTTCTAAAAGTGTACGAGATTATTTTTACTATGTTGTCTTAAAATTTCACCCTTTTACATGATGAATCTCCTTGAAGGTTATCTCTGTATGCTGGCAGCAGATTTTGTTGGTAAATAAGGTACCACCGAGTTCACTTACGGTCTACCACCTTAGACCCTTATGCTAAGTAATAAGGTTGAATAGTGGTACGGTCAGCAACAAAAGTCGCTATACATATCCAAAATTATAAGACGTCTTAGTTTTAGAAAGATCCATATTAACAGACTGGAGTAAAAGACATGACAATATTACATCAGATCACACTGATCGGCACCAAACTTGGTGTAATATTGATAAGTGTTAACCGACTTCTGGTGCCGACTGTACATACAAATTACTTCAGAATTGAATTACAGGTACACAGCAGGTCGTAAAGCGTCATGTCAAGGCAAGTCTGGATTCCGCCTGTTAGCAGTAACTCTTCGGCAGCTGCGTCACAAGTACCAGCTGCTACTGCTACCGGTCATCGGGTACATCGGCGCTGAACAGGCTTTCATGGCCGCTGATTTTACCCAGGTATCATTCATTTATAACCAGTGATCGGAGTAGGTAGATTGATTTTTGGTACTCGTATCATAAATGCACACAGAAAGAATAACATGGATAAACCATTTTTCCGGAAAGTAATTCAGGTATTTCCTGATTCAATTAAATATTGTTAATGTTGGTAGTGATATTATTACTTCTAAATTCAAAATTTAAAGGGGTCAGAGCCCATTCGTCCCCTAAAATTCGTCCCCCAGCATAAAAGTTGTAGATTCGGCCCCTATATAGGTGCCCATTGGTCTCCTGGTAGGGGACCAATTAATATTTTAATAAAAAATATTATTTTTAAGGTACCCATTCGTCCCCTCTAATATATATACAATATAAGTTAAAGATTCGGCACCTATTCAGGTGCCTATTGGTCCCCTGAGATAAAATTAGCTATATTTTACATAAGAAACGGTTAACATAGTACACTTGTGAACAGTTTATTAACGGAATTTAATTTAATAAATCATAATAGATCATTGAAAAAAGAGCTATGATGAATGATAATCCGTCATGATAATAATATAACCTGTCGATAGGCTTACGATGTAAAATTGCCTCGTTAATGGTAGAAATAAACCAAATATTTTGCAATGTTTAGACACTCTACATAAAGAAGCGAATTTATCAAAAAATAAAATGGATCAGGTGCAAAGGGGTGTCCAAACAAATAATCGGACTCTTGAATCGATTGAAAATGAAGCGAGAATAAATCGCATAATTAGCCAATTTTTTTTAAATCAGATTTCACTAGGGCACTGCATGGAAAAGCTATGCTTATATTATTAATTTAAAATGAAAAAAACAAATATAAGATTAGTTTTATACTAAAATAATGTTGATTTGTTTAATCTTAAATAATTATTGTGATTTTAGTCATTTTTAGGGTTCCGTAGCCGAATGGCAAAAAAACGGAACCCTTATAGATTCGTCATGTCTGTCTGTCTGTCTGTCCGTCCGTCTGTATGTCACAGCCACTTATTTCCGAAACTATAAGAACTATACTGTTGAAACTTGGTAAGTAGATGTATTCTGTAAACCGCATTAGGATTTTCACACAAAAATAGAAAAAAAAACAATAAATTAAGGGGGTCCCCATACTTAGAACTGAAAACCAAAATTTTTTTTTTCATCATACCCATACGTGTGGGGTATCTATGGATACTTAGGTCTTCAAAAATGATATTGATGTTTCTAATATAATTTTTTTCTAAACTGAATAGTTTGCGCTAGAGCCACTTCCAAAGTGGTAAAATGTGTGTCCCCCCCCTCTAATTTTTAAAGTAAGAGGAGGAAAATTCTGAAAATATTTAGGATTGTAAAACGTAAAAAAACTATCAACGAAAATTGGTTTCAATAAGATATGATGTTCAGTTTTTGAGATATGGGACTTTTTCATCAAACTGCAGCAGTAACTTTGTTTTTGATAAACATACTATGAAAAACAAATTTAGTTTTGCGGTTGTGTGGAAGTTTACTAACTAATACTACTAACTAATGAATGACAGTTCAAAATATTGTTATTATATTGTTTGGAGCTATGGAACCCTGTGTGCGAGTAAGACTCGCACTTGGCCGGTTTTTGTTATTTTAGTTATAGTTGTTGGATTCCGTGAGCTACTCAATAAAAAACACATTATAAGATTCCAAATGTATTGTGCACCGCACAGGCAAAACGATCAGACTAAACTAAAGTGACATCTGTCTATAAACCTTACTCTAGACAACATAGAGTTTACAATGGAACACATACAAACTCCTTGAAGGTATATTTCTAACACTGGCCCTTGATCCAATATAAACTCATGTAAATCACATTACCCACGATAAAATATCTAAGTGTAGACACATCCGCTGTCTAAAAATTATACTATAACATAACAACAACAAAACACAGCAAAAGCATAAATTTATCAAAGCATCCGTCACATATAAACAGTAAATATTCAAAAAACTATGTGATACGGATCTAAAACAAATTATACTTCTGCAAGTATGCCTTATCTACTGCTTAGAACCATCGCATATCATTTATTTAATGATAGAAATAAATGACATACAAACTTATCATGTTTTTCCTTTACCAACGGTTTCGTTAAAACATCGGCCACCATTTCATCAGTAGATATGTATTTTATAACAACTGTACCTTCCTCAACAATTTCCCTAATGAAATGATGTCTCACGTCAATGTGTTTCGTTCTGGCATGGTACATAGAATTAGTGCACAACTTCAGTGCAGACTGATTATCATTAAACAACGTAATCCTATACTGTAGCCCGTAAATTTCGAACAGAAACTTGCGTAGAAAAAGTGCTTCTTTACAAGCATCCGACAGACACATATATTCGGCCTCTGTGCTTGAAAGAGCCACTGTTTTTTGTTTTCTACTCTCCCAAGAGATGGTAGAATTTCCAATTTTGAACACATAACCGGTATAAGATCGGCGATCGACCTCATTTGATGCAAAATCAGCGTCAGCATATGCGACGATATCCAAGCCTGACTTCTGAAAAGTTAAATAATGATCAGGCGTACCTTTTAGATAGCGAAGAACGCGTTTTGCTGCCTTCCAGTGAGTCTCGTTGTAAGCGTCGTTGAACTGACTGAGCGAGCTGACAGCATGTGCAATATCCGGCCGCGTACATACCGCTATGTACATCAGACATCCTATCAGGCCTCTGTAGTCGTGCGTACAATCCTTCTTTGTAGATTTCACGAGCTTCAGACCTTTCTCCATAGGTGTTCGTGCAGGTTTGCAATCTGACATGTGAAATCGTTCTAGCACCTTCTTAATATAGCTTGACTGGTCTAGAGTTATTTCCTTGTTCTGTCTGCAAAGCCTCATTCCAAGAATGTGGTGTGCTGGCCCTAAATCTTTGATTTCGAAGGCCTTCTTTAATTCTTCTTTGATTCCTGCCACATCTCGGGAACCAGCTGAAGAAAACAGCATTATATCATCAACATAGAGAGCAATTATAATCACAGATTTCCCGCTCGACTTGACATAAACACAAGGTTCGGAAGATAAACGTTTAAATTTCATTTTGCTCGTCAAAACGCCATTTATTTTCTCATACCAAGACTTTGAAGCTTGCTTCAGTCCGTATATGGCCTTATTCAACTTGTAAACTTTATCTTCTTGACCTTTAATCTTGTAGCCTTCTGGCTGCTCCATAAAAACGGTTTCCTTTAAATCTCCATTCAAAAAGGCCGTTTTTACATCCAGACAGATGCTCAATATTCATGTTATGTTCCGTTGCTAAAGCTAGTAACGTACGTATAGTGGAATATCGTACTACAGGAGAAGACGTTTCTTCGTAATCAATACCGTATTTCTGGGTATAACCTTTTGCAACGAGGCGCGCTTTGTACCTCAATATTTCCCCGTCAAGGCCAAGCTTTCTTTTAAAGATCCACTTGCATTTGACAGGCCTTTGCTTCGTATCGCGGTCAGTCAGAGTCCAACACTTATTATCGATGAAGGATTTATACTCTTCCGCCATCGCGGCTTTCCACTTACTTGCTTCGTGGCCATTCAGTGCCTCGCGTACTGTCTGAGGGTCTTCAGTGTCACTGCAAACAGTGCGTGCTACACTAGCTGACTCAAACTCACTACTTTCGTCCGTAGAGTTCTCGTAGTCTTCCAGTGTGGAATCTCCTGGGACATACGTCTCATCCGCAGAGTCATTCAGAGTCTCACTACTGCTCTCAGAATCACCTGTCGTAATGACGCTGTTATCTTGACAGTTTTCGTTACGTTAGATATTTCTGCGTGCTCTTGGGGTAAATCGGGTGAGGCAGGTTGCACTGGAACATTATCGGTGACAGTTACATTGTTCGGAAACAAACCAATCGTGTAACGTGAACTATCATCCTCATCCATCATCATCATCATCATTTCAGCCGAAAGACGTCCACTGCTGGACATAGGCCTCCCCCAAGTTTTGCCACATTGACATAACATGGAGGGTTTTGCCATAATCGCCACGCTTGGCAGGCGGGTTGGCGATCGCAGTACGGTTGTTACAAAAGCACAGATAATGCTGCTGCCCATTCTCTGGCAAGTCCCTTAGTCGTCTCTTACGACACCCACGGGAAGATATGGGATGGTGCTATTCTTAACCGATCCTCATCCGATGAAGTGTTATTCCAAAAAGCATGTTCTAGAAAAATGACATTTCTTGCTTTTATGACATTCTTCGAGCTCGCCGGATCTATCAATCTGTAACCCTTTGACTCGTCACAGTATCCGGCAAAAATATATTTCTTACTTTTGGGATCTAATTTGTCCCGTTTGTGCTGTAGGGCATAAGCTTGACAACCAAAAATGCGTAGGTAACTCAGATTCTCCTTTTTACCTGTCCATTTTTCTTCCGGTGTACTGCCCATCACAGCCTTAGTTGGAGAGCGATTCTTCAGGTAGACGGCAGTGTTGACTGCTTCTGCCCAGAATTCCTTTTTCAAACCTGCTTCCTGGAGCATGCACCTGGCTTTCTCCGTAACGGTTCTGATCGCGCGTTCTGCGACCCCGTTCTGAGCTGATGACCTTGGAACCGTGGTTTGATGTCGAATCCCATGCTTCTTCAGGAACTTCTGAAAATTAGAATTGACATATTCACCACCATTGTCTGTACGAAGAACTTTT
Source organism: Cerastis rubricosa (assembly GCA_949152445.1). Lineage (NCBI taxonomy): Eukaryota > Metazoa > Arthropoda > Insecta > Lepidoptera > Noctuidae > Cerastis > Cerastis rubricosa. Next base: position 6,836,214 of record OX424540.1, on the reverse strand, counting down.
ATTTTCTTATTGGTTTGGTTTTCTACGAGAGCTTTAAATTCTTTAAACATCTCGAAAACCTCATCCTTCCTCCTAAGAAAATAAACGAATGTTTTTCGTGACAGGTCGTCAATGAACAACAGAAAATATCTTTTCCCACCTAGGGACGGGCACGGCAGTGGTCCCATGACGTCACTGTGAATTATTCCAAGAATTTCCTTGGCTCTGGTCTCCGATTTCTTCGGAAATGGCAACTTAGTCTGTTTACCTAAGATGCAGGAAACACACGACCGAAAGTTATTGTTGTCATAAGAAATACCCTTGACCATACCTTTTCGCAGTAACTCCATGCTTCGGGTGTTCAGATGCGCTAGACGATGGTGCCAAATTTGTTGCGTTGACTGGCTTCCAGTAGCAGGGGACTGCGGCGCTTGCTTCACGCTCACGGCAACATGACGACTATCAACCTTCAATTGACGTGTCGGCACTGCTTTGCTGTCACCTGTACCTACAGACAAAGACGAACACATTGCCTGCGAGGATGGCTCCCTACACGAAACAGAAACAGTTTCAATGGCATCAAGTTCATAAATACCATCTCTCAGGGTAGCTGTAGCCAAAACCTCCCCATTGTCATAGACTGTACACACGCCAGAACAAAACACAATTTCAAAACCTTTCTTATCCATCGCACTAACAGATAACAAATTAGCAGACAATTTTGGGACTAAGTACACATTACTTATCGATCTCACACTATTGTCCTTTAGCACAGTTTGCGCAGTTCCTTTTCCAGCTGTCGGCAATGCTTCACCATTGGCGATTAAGACCTTCTTCGGCTTTTCAATAGTAAAATCTGTTAAATACCTACGATCATTGCAAAAATGCTGCGCCGCACCACTGTCGACGTACCAAACGTCTCTCTTGACTCCTGCGGCCAACGCTGTGAGATGCACCTGGCTTTTCCTGCCACTCTTCTTGCCGTCAGAGTTGTCAGGACAATCCTTCTTGAAATGCCCACTCTTTTTGCATCTGAAGCACTTAATTGGCTTGGGTGCTTTCCGAGCTGCTAAAGCCGTAACATTTTCGCTTTTTTCGTCGCGTCTCGCATTTTCTAGAAGCAATTTTGCTTTGACATTTTCACTTGACAGTGACACGTTCGAATGTTCTAGAGCCATAATCAACGGGTCGTAATCGCTTGTCAAACCGCTGAGTAAAATCACGGCCACGAAGTCATCTTCTAAAGCCGCTCCGATGTCGCTCAGTTGTTGCGATGTATCTATGACCTTGTTCACATATGTCTCCATACTCGCACATACGCTTAATTTAATGGCGAACAATGTGCGAAGCAATCCGAGTCGTCGTGACAAGCCTCGGTCCTCGTATGCCTTCTGCAGGTTGCTCCACGCTTCGCTAGCCGACTTGGCATTTCTAATTAGTGGAAATACACAAGGCTTCACGCTCAAGGCGATTTTCGCGAGCGCCTTTTCCTGCTTCTTCGCGTTTTCGTTTTTATTTTCAGTTGTGCCCACACAATCCCAAAGATCGTCATGGATGAGCACCATCCGCATCATAAATTTCCAGGATGGATAATCTTGAATCCCGGATAATTTTTCTATCGAAACATTTTGATTGACGGTTGTCATTGTTTTTTGTTTTTCTTGCGAATAAATTTTGAAAATAATTTTACAAAATCACACGCGCATACTTGGAAAATAATAATAAGAGTAGTGAATTTAAAGCATAACGCTCTGCTACCATGTTGGATTCCGAATGTATTGTGCACCGCACAGGCAAAACGATCAGACTAAACTAAAGTGACATCTGTCTATAAACCTTACTCTAGACAACATAGAGTTTACAATGGAACACATACAAACTCCTTGAAGGTATATTTCTAACAATAGTTTGTTAGATTTAAGTTATAACGATTTTGCATGTAGTTGGTTAATATACAAAAAAAATATATGTTGATTTATCTAGTCTTCAATAATTACTGTGATTTTAGTATTCTTTTTTGTACTGTTATATTTTTTTAGATTTAAGTTATTATGATTTTGCATGTATGTAGTTGGTAAATATACAAAAAAATAAGAAGTGATTATTTACTGTTGATATGTGTTCTATTTTTTTTTTGCATATTTTATATTTAATGTTGATTTATATGATGGTCAATCAAGGCTGATTTTAGTTGTATTGTGTTAGTTTCTAGGACATTGTGATTTTGTATGTGTTAATCTTATTTGAAATAAACATGATATCTTCCGAATTACTATATTTTTTATTTTAGCCTTTTCTGCGCGACCGTACCAGGACTACCAAGCTGCAGTATACACATATACATGTACTTATATTAGAAGAATGAATAAAAATAATTATTCTTCAGGGGACGAATGGGCCCCTCAAAAGTTCCAGGGGACGAGTGGACACAGGGTGCGAATCTTAGGGGACGAATGGGCTCTGACCCTTTAAAGGAAGGTATCAAAACTAAATTAATTTATTATTTATCTGTTGAATAATAAAAACAATCGAATTCCGATTGAATCATTAATATATTTTGTTTTTATTTTTAGCCTTTTTATGGCCACAACTTTTTGTAAATTGTTGCACTTATATCAACCAATTCCGGAGGAATTTCCATATACGTTTCGGATGAATGACCCCAATTCAATCTACCTACTCCGTTCTCTGTTAATAACATATGTAATATCACGCCGGTAATCTCCGAAGGGTTGGGCAGAGGTATACGCACATTTCACCGGCTCTATTTAGGTCACAAGTAATAGGGGGCTTCTATAGCCATCACTCGGGCACAAATACAGACTTTGTGGCTGAGAAATTCCTGATGGAAACACCCAACAACACTTGACCCGACCTGGGAGTTGAATCTAAGACCTCATACTCACCGGTAGCATTTACAACAACCAGACGGGGTTGGCTTTCTGAGGTAAGTTTGGAGCGTAATTCTTCGACAGTACACGAGAGATCTCAGCACACCAGCTAAATGGAAGCTGTCCCCATGCTGTCCTCCCCCAGCGACGCCCTAAGCCGAGGCTCGTACCCCACAGGGGGTGCCCTTAGCGTGTAGTCGCTTAGTTTGTAAGTAGTTTTTATGCCCTGGCGGTTAAGCAGACGACAACCTCCTAGGCTAAACTGCGAGTTGCATTTCACAAAAAAAAGACCTGTCAACTTTAGTGATCATGTGCCTAGCCTTTTCTCAATTATGTTGGGGTCGGCTTCCAGTCTAACCGGATACAGGTGAATACCAGTATTTTACATGGAGCGACTGCCTATCTGACCTTCACAACCCAGTTAGTACTGGGTTATACGGTACTTGTTAACCGTAGGGCAAAATACTAACCGCATTCCTCCACACTGAGCGTGGCTACTTGCTGCATTTACGTACGTGGTTCTACAGTGTGTAACGGAAAGGGTATATACATACTTAAGGGTGTGCTTCAGAACATCAAACAGAACATGCTTCTCCATCGGACAAACATCGTAATAGCGTAAAAAATATCAGCTGCCCCATTACATTTGGGTCGAATAGGTATTGAAATTTTCTATGGGGAGCAGATAATTTTTTCGCTATTAAGATGTTTGTCCGATGGAGAAACATGTTCAGTTTGATGGTCTGTAGCACACCCTTAAGTATGTATATACCCTTACCGTACACCCTGTATATTTTATGCCAATGAATGGGCATTAGCAAATAAAAGATGAACATTATTCATTTGGTGTTGTAGTATCCAGGGGTTTACTATGACGTCATGGTAGGCCCACTGATGTCTGTGAGTTTGTAATATAACGTGCGCCTACCATATTCGTTACCGCAAGGAAACATAGTACTGTCTATTGCGTTCTTAAACGCAATCCCCTGATTGCGAAATGCTCTAGTTTATACATCAGGTGATTTTAAATTGTCTTGTGATTTTACAAGGCGCTCTACTTGTAAAATAGTGCAAGTACTTGTCGCTGGTATGAGATATACTGATACTGTTAATCTGCGAAAGTCCTGTCCCCATGACCTCCAATAATTTCGATCTAGGGCCAATGTGGACCACGGTCGCTGGTCTTGCCCAGCTCGTGAGAGATAAGATATTTTATGGCAGCTATTTTATTATTAACTTGTAAATCATTACGTATTTGAGTGTGTTATTTTTATTTGTAAGTCAGTTAAAACGATTAGTCAGAAGCTAAAAGTCTGACATCCAGTCTTACCAAGGGGTATCGTAATACCCAGTTACTGGGTTGTGGAGGTCAGATAGGCAGTCGATTCATGTAAAATACGGTGCTCAGCTGCATCCGGTTAGACTGGAAGCCGACCCCAAGATAGTTTGGGAAAAGGCTAGGCAGATGATGATGAGTTAATATAAAAAGATTTTATTTCGTGCAGGCATTCATCGGCTGCGCGTACGGCATCAGTAACATCGGCTACGTGATGATCTGCTTCGGTGTGTTCAATGCGCTGGCGGCACCCATCGCGGGAGCGCTCGTCAAGGTCACCGGGAGGTACCCTGTCATGGTCACTGCATTGGTAAGAGGTATTTTTTGTTATGAGACATCAAGAAGATGAGGTCATAGTATAACGCTTGTTATGGGATGGTACCTAATGGTACACCCACATTTCACCAGTCACTCAAGACGGCCGGAGCAAAGACAATCTCTGCAGATGCGGATTCATGGACGGTTCTGGCCTTAAGTGCGTATGGGGCGTCTTCCCACAGACAATGGCCCACCTTCCATCTTGCACCGTATGCCCCATCAGCTGCTCTCTTGATGATCTATTGACTGCAGTGAGCGGGGTTCGCGTGACTGAGTTTTGGGCTAAATATAATTGAACTTTTTGTAATCGATACGTTATGAAGATGAAGTAGGAAGCAAACCCATTGCCGTGCGACTTATAGAGAAATTTCTGATGGAAAACCCAATAACATGGAGAAATCCCGCCTGCTGCGGGATTGCAATTTCTATGAGGATTCAATCCCTGCTGAAAACAATTTCAATTTAGTACCTTTTTATGTTCTGTATGGTGTCGGACGTAAAGAATAGCACCATCCCAATCTTCTCGTGGGTGTCGTAAGAGGCGACTAAGGGACTTGCCAGAGAATGGGCAACAGCATTCTCTGTGCTTTTGTAACAACCGTACTGCGATCGCCAACCCGCCTGCCAAGCGTGGCGATTATGGCAAAAACTCCCATGTTGTTCTCCCATGTCAATGTGGCGACACTTGGGGGAGGCCTATGTCCAGCAGTAGACGTTAAAAGGGCTGAAATGATGATGACCTTTTATATGATATATTCCAGTTGCTCAACTTATGTCTCCTATCGGCCCTGTTGTCCTGGCGGCCGGACCCCGAGCAGTGGCTCGTGTTCTACGGCTTAGCTGCCATCTGGGGCATCGCTGATGCTGTTTGGCTCGTGCAAGTGAATGGTTCGTATTTTCCTCGTGTATTTATCTTACTATTTATGGAACACAGGAAAAAACATAAAATATTTGAGTACAAAGGTGCTGCTTATTTCATATGAAATTTCTGCCAGCAGACCTGTGAAAGGAGAAATGAAAAACAAATATAATATTTAATATTTATTTTGTACCAGGAAAAAACCATTGATAACTGTGTTCTCAATATCCAAATATTGCGAGCATTATCTTGTGATTTCAGTTAATGAATAGAGTAGCAGTCATGCTCTACGTAATGAATGGACCTATCCACTTACCAACCCCGGGAACTACGAGTATGCTCGGCAAGAATAGTTTAACCTTAGATTGAACTATGCGTGATTTCTTGAATATAACAGCACTCGAAATTCTAAACTTAAAAAGATAAGTGTTGATAAGTTCCTAAACTTAAGATACTCAAATAAGAAACCCACAATAAACTAATACAATGATAATTAGACGAAATTGTCACTGTATTACACCCAGTCATACAGGATGATTTTTTTAAGTGCGCGTGGATGTCCAAATACGAAACTATGAGGAATAGCGAAAAACACTTAAAGATTTTGATTAAAACTAAAAGTTTGTCATTGGATTTTTGAAAAATCTATTCCTAGCCGGGAATCGAACCTGTTGATTTTGTAAAATAACATACCATTCGATAGTGTCGCTGCTACGGATCAAATTCTGGAACGTAACGGCATACGGTAAATTAAAGGAAAGAGTTAATTTTTGATAAAATACGCAAATATTTAGAAGGATTCAACCAAACCACGAACAAAATCACTATTGACGCCAACTAACTTGTAACTTGTAAGTTCCAATCGTAATTATTTACATACTATGTTCTGCTTTATTGTTGCCTCTTACAGCAAAGAGTTAATAATAATTTGTAATAGGAACATAATGTTGTGAAAATTACTGCGCTGCAAGTCTGCATCAATCAAGTATATTAATTTAAAACATGAAAAACATAAAATGTAACAGTTTTCTTAAGTTTGCCGTATGTCATTACTTGACAGAATTTGTTCCTTAGCTGTGACACTATCGAATGGTGTAATAATAAAAGGTGTTTTTTTTTTGGAAAATCAAGAGGTTCGATTCCTGTCTATATGATCAGAATATTGATTTTTCAAAAATCGAATTATGCAGTTTTAGTTTTTGTCAAAATCGGGCTCGAGACTCCTTTGAGTGTTTTTCGCTATTCCTCATAGTTTCGGATTTGGCCATCCACGCTCACTTAAAAAAATCATTCTGTATTCTAAATAAACTAATATTAGGTCTTTACCTATGAAATTGGAGTTTTGTTTGAAAAAAGTTAAAGTATTTTTTTTTTCGAACTTATTTATTTCTTTTATTCAAAGTAATCACCCCTGCAATCAATGCATCTTTGCCAACGCTGTGGCAGTTTATGGATGCCCTTCTTGAAAAAATCAGCTGGACGGGAGACAACAAACTCTTCAAAGGCGTTTTGTACTGCCTCTCGGGAATTGAATTTTTTTCCCGCTAAAAAGTTGTCCAAATTTTGGAAAAGGTAATAGTCGGAAGGCGCAAGATCTGGTGAGTATGGCGGATGAGGGAGAGCTTCCAAACCCAACTCATGCAGCTTAGAGACGGTCTGTTGTGCAGTATGGGGCCGCGCGTTGTCGTGAAGTAGCAGTGGAGACGACCGATTGACCAAAGCTGGTTGCAGACGTGCGAGTTTCGCCATCATTGTGGCCAGTTCTTCAATGTACACATCTGCAGTAATGCTCTCGCCGTTTTGTAAAAAGCTATGATGAATCACACCAGCACTAGACCACCAAACTGTGACCATCACCTTTCTAGGGGTCATTTTTCGTTTTGCACATTGCTTTGGTACCGAACCAGGATCTAACCAACTTGCTGAGCGCTTTCGATTGTCAAAAAGAATCCATTTTTCGTCGCACGTAACAATTCGGTTCAAAATTCCTTCATTTCTGTGCCTGTTAAGCAGCGCAAGGCAAGTCTCGACGCGTACGTTGCGCTGGCGATCGTTAAGTTCGTGGGGCACCCATCTATCAAGCTTTTTTATCTTGCCAATCTGTCGCAAATGGACCAATATTGTTTTAATGCTAACATCAAAAGCTGCTGCCAGCTCAGCTGTAGATTGAGTTTCATCAGCTTCAACAATCACCTTTAATTCATCATTGTTGACCAAAGTTTCCGGACGACCACGAGGTTCATTTTTTTCAAGTCAAAATTCCCAGAACGGAACCGAGCAAACCAATAACGGGTTGTGCGTTCGTTTGTACAGTTCTCTCCGTAAACGTCGTTGATGTTACGGGTCGTTTGTGCCGCGTTGGTGCCACGACGGAACTCATATTCCATAATTACACGAAATTTCAAAGTATCCATTATGAGGAAAAATGTTGAAATGTAATGAAAATACAACGCTAATCAATAAACAAAAGACTGATTTTGTAAATAGAATGTCATATTTTTAAAACAAAATTAATTTGAATTTAGAACTCATAGCCAATCAAAACTTTTTTTTGTTTGAAAAAGTCTGTACTGCAATACGGCAATTTCATAGGTAAAGACCTATTATGTTTAACAATAAAATTGTACGCGAAAATGGCTTGGGATGAGGAAGGTGCATTTTTTTTGGGTACGTGAATATCTTGAGAAGTGTTTTGTTGTGTTTTATGGAGGATATTTGCATGTATTTCAGAAATTCGAGTAAAGGATCATGGAGTTATTTAATGGTTGTAGATTTAGTGTATGTTATACTGTTCCTTCCAAAGTATATGTATTTGTATGTTTTTTGTCTACTACGGCTACATCAGGTCATCTGCCTAGCCTTTTCACAAACTATTTTGGGTTCGGCTTCCAGTCTAACCAGATGTAGCTGAGTACCAGTATTTTACATAAAGCAACTGCCTACCTGACCTCCACAAACCAGTAACTGGGTAATACGATACCTCTTGGTAAGACTGGATGTCAGACTTTTGGCTTCTGACTACTCGTAACGACTGTCAAAGATCTACAAAAGACAGCCGGGACCAAGGGCCATGGGCATCTATCCACGGACTTAAGCTCGGCAAGCACGGCTTAACCTTAAAGATCGACTCGTGCGGCTGTTATTATCTAGCCACGAGCTACATCAGGTACTAGTTTAAAATTTCCCCCCACCAAAACATGGCAATATCTAGCATAACTAATAAAGTATCACAGCACAAATCGCCTTTGGTCCAACAATATCACCTGCTGGTTATAATATATATAAATAGAATGTCATATTTTTAAAACAAAATTAATTTGAATTTAGAACTCATAGCCAATCAAAACTTTTTTTTGTTTGAAAAAGTCTGAACTGCAATACGGCAATTTCATAGGTAAAGACCTATATATATTATATTATTATAAAGAGGAAAGATTTGATTGTTTGTTTGTTTGCATTGAATAGGCTCCGAAACTACTGGTTTGATTTGAAAAATTCTTTCAGTGTTATATAGCCCATTTATCGAGGAAGGCTATAGGCTATATATCATCACGCTACGACCAATAGGAGTGGAGCAGCAATGAAAAATGTTGCGAAAACCGGGAAAATGTGACGCAAACGAAGTTGCGCCGGACAACTAGTATTGAATATGATAGATTTATTGAATAGATCAGTTACAAGTAGGAGAGGTGGAAAATTCTTGATCCTTTATAAGAAAACGAGAATCCGACCGGATGGATGTTCTATCTGCCTGCGTCGTAGGATAGGCTAGTGTAGTTAGTATGTGACGATATAGATGTCGCTTTTGAGACCTCAGCTTTTCTCTCCTTGACAAAGCGATTCTTGTAGAGATTGGGATAAAAAAAGAATAAAGAAAATTTTTAAATTTCAGACTTTGATCTTTATCTCTACTGGCAGCAAAAACCATCAAAATCCGTCCGTCAAAATAATAATGATAGCTCTTACGACTACATGAATTGGTTTGGAATCCATGTTAATATTTTCTTGGTTACTTTTCAGCATTATCAGGCATCCTGTTTCCTGGTAACGAAGAGGCAGCGTACTCCAACTTCCGGCTGTGGGAGGCGACCGGCAGTGTGCTGTCCTATGCTACTGCACCCTACTTGTGTGTTAGGACTAGGTATGATATTAAATATACAGATATCTAACGCGGCGTAATCCAACTTCCGGCTGTGGAAGGCCACCGGCAGTGTGCTCTCCTATGCTACTGCACCCTTCTTGTGTGCTAGGACTAGGTAAGACATTATATATACAGATATCTAACGAAGAGGCAGCGTACTCCAACTTCCGGCTGTGGGAGGCGACCCTGCGACACTGCACCCTACTTGTGTTTTAGGCCTAGGTAAGACGGATATTAAATGTAGCTGTAACTTTTAGAATGGAAGGAAGGAAAAATAAAGATATTAAGAAAGGATAAGGAAGGGAAGGAAGGATAATAAGGAAGGATAGGATAAGGATAATAGAAAAGGAATAAGTAGGTTTTTTATCATTTCTGATGATGAGACCCGGGGACTTGACACAACCCCGAATAACCTTGTTTGCTAAAAATTGAAGTGCAGTTCGTGTTATGTATCTGACAAATAAAATCTTTTCAATACACGTGTTAAACCCGAATCGCTACCATCAAATCATCATAAGTCATCATAAACGGGATTTCAATTTAGTTGAACTTGAAAAATCTTTAATTCTTTATTTTATTGTTATCCATTCAATCTCGTTCCAGGTTATACTGTCTCTTCGGGTTCCTCATCGTCGGCTTCGCAGGATACACAATCATAGAGCTGATGGAGTACAAAGTTAAGAAAGCGCATCATCTCGAGAGGAACTTCGAACTCGTCAACCAGAAATCAGAGAATGAATCGTTAAGGAAACCTAAGGATACTGATAGCGATTATTAAATATTAAACTGTATTTTTAAATAAATTAGTTTAAGTATACAATGTTTGAGATAATAAAAGAATCTAATAAAACTGTTTTTTTTTGTTTGATTAATTTATTATTTATTTTATTTGATTAAGTGTAGCGTTCTGTACGCCCTCGGACGTTAAAAATAGCACCATCCCATATCTTCCCGTGGGTGTCGTAAGAGGCGATTAAAGGACTAGCCAGAGAATAGGCAGCAGCGTTCTCTGTGCTTTTTGCAACAACCGTACTGCGATCGCCAACCCGTCTGCCAAACGTGGCAAAACCACCCCTAATGAGCGCAAAACAGAAATGGCCCCTAATACCCGGCAGCCCGTCTACCCTCGACTATGGTAGCGGTCGAGGTAATAGCGTGACAAGGGGTGCGAAGAATCTCCGGAAGGGATCCGGCTGCCTATACCGACGACTTGACCTGGCAATATACAACACGCGAACACTCCGAACTGACGAGAAGATAACCGAACTCGAAGAGGAATTGAGCAGGTTGCGATGGAGTATTGTAGGATTATCTGAAGTCCGAAGAGAGGGGGAGGACACGATGATCCTGAAATCCGGCAACCTGCTCTATTTCCGAGAGGGTGACCGGCAGTCCCAGGGTGATGTTGGGTTTATCGTCCACAAGTCGAGAGTGTGTCGACCAGGGTGGCGTGCCTTATACTCAGAATATCCTCAAGATATTCGCTGAAGGTCATACAGGTCTACGTCCCGACCTCGGCACACCCCGACGACGAAGTGGAAACCATGTATGAGGATATCTCTAAAGCCATGCATGGTTTCAAAACTCACTTCACCGTTGTCATGCTTCAACGCGAAACTGGCTAAACGAGACGGGGATGAGCTGCAGGTGGGGCAATTTGGGGTTGGACGTCGGAACCACCGGGGACACCAACTGGCTAGTTTTATGGAGAAGGAGGACATCTATATGATGAACTCCTTCTTCAGAAAGCGTGAGCACAGGAAGTGGACCTGGCAGAGCCCCGACGGTGCAACAAAAAATGAGATTGACTTCATCATGTCAACCAGGAAGCAAATGTTCAATGATGTCTCTGTGATCAAGTCAGTGAAAATCGGGAGCGATCACCGCATGGTAAGAGGCACATTGAACGTCAATATTAAGCTTGAAAGGTCTCGACTGAATAAGTCTACGCTCCGACCAGCACAGATCCAGATCCAAAACCCCGAGAGCTTTCAGCTGGAACTCCAGAATCGTTTCGAGTGCCTAGGAAGCTCAGTGGACGAATGCAACGATGGATTTGTGGAAACTGTCCATACGACGGGGTCTAAGTCCTTCAAGACGCGTCGTGCATAGAAGAACAAAAAACTCTCCGATCATACTCTCAAGCTCATGAAGGAACGGCGTGAGATGATCCTGCAGTCTTCAGACGAGGCGTGGAAATACCGGCAGCTCAATAGACGGATCTCCAAATCCTTAAAAAGCGACCTCCGCCGCTTTAATACCGAGCGTATTAAAGACGCAATTGAGCGGAATAAAGGCTCAAACGTATTTGCAAGAGATCTGGCTATTGGGCAGAGCCAGCTCACGAAACTGAAGACCGACGATGGCAGGATCGTATCCGCCAAACCGGAGCTACTGAGGGAGATCGAGAGATTCTATGGGCAGTTGTACACGTCAACCAGGAAACCCGTTGTAAATCTAGCGAATGACCCAAGAGCTAGACTGACCCCATACTATCCCGGACATCAGCCTGTACGAGATTAGGATGGCTCTGAAACAGCTTAAAAACAACAAGGCACCGGGTGATGATGGAATTACGGCCGAACTTCTGAAGGCGGGTGGAAAACCGGTACTTAAGGCCCTTCAGAAGCTGTTTGATTCCGTCATACTCGAGGGGAAAACGCCACAGGCATGGTGCAGTGGTGTGGTGGTACTCTTCTTCAAAAAGGTCGACAATGCCCGGTTGAAGAACTATAGGCCCATCTCACTTATAAGCCATGTCTACAAGTTGTTTTCAAGAGTCATCACGAATCGTCTCGCACGCAGGTTTGACCATTTTCAGCCTCCCGAACAAGCCGGATTCTGAAAAGGCTTTAGCACCGTAGACCACATACATACGCTGCGACAGGTTATACAGAAGACCGAAGAGTACAACTTGCCTCTCTGTTTAGCGTTTGTGGACTACGAGAAAGCTTTCGACTCGATCGAGACTTGGGCTGTACTGCAGTCTCTCCAACGGTGCCAAATTGATTATCGGTACATCGAGGTGTTGAATTGTTTGTGCAAAAACGCCACCATGTTAGTCTGACTTCAGGACCAGACCTCGGAACCTATCCTTCTGCAGCGAGGTGTGAGACAGGGAGACGTCATATCTCCGAAACTGTTCACCGCTGCACTGGAAGATATCTTCAAGGTTCTGGACTGGAGAGGGCTAGGCATCAACATCAATGGCGAGTACATCTCTCACCTGCGATTTGCCGACGATATAGTGGTCATGGCTGAGACCATGGAGGACCTCAGTACAATGCTCGATGACCTCAGTAGAGCTTCCGAAAGAGTGGGTCCAAAAATGAACATGGACAAAACCAAGGTCATGTTGAATGCCCATGTAACACCCACTCCTATCAAGATCGGAGACTCTACTATCGAAGTTGTAGACGATTATATCTACCTGGGACAAACGGTCCGGTTGGGTAGGTCTAACTTCGAGAAAGAGGTCAATCGTCGAATCCGACTCGGCTGGGCAGCGTTCGGGAAGCTGCGTGGTATCTTCTCGTCCAACTTACCGCAGTGTCTCAAGACGAAAGTCTATAACCAGTGTGTGTTGCCAGTGATTACATACGGGACCGAAACGTGGTCGCTTACAATGGGCCTCATCAGAAGGCTTAAAGTCACCCAAAGGGCAATGGAGAGGGCTATGCTCGGAGTTTCTTTGATCGAATCAGAAATGAGGACATCCACAAGAGAACCAAGGTTACCGCCGTAGCCCGAAGAATTGCCAAACTTAAGTGGCAATGGGCAGGGCACATTGCTCGCAGAATGGATGGCCGATGGGGCGAAAAGTTCTGGAATTGCCACCGCGAACCGGAAGATGATGCTTTGGAAGGCCTCCCACTAGGTGGACCGATGACCTGGTGAAGGTCCGCTGGATGCGAGGCGCACGGGACCGGTCAATGTGGCGTCACTTGGGGGAGGTTTATGTCCAGCAGTGGACGTCTTTCGGCTGAAATGATGATGATGGTGATGAACGATTAAGTGTAAATGTGAGGTACCCTGTCAGTGAGAATTTTATTTTGTCTCGTTTGTTCTTTTTTTCTTTGGTTTTAACGATTGTCTGGCGGTTTGAGTACTATAAGCGACCTACACATGTTGAACTACACGATAACTGACAAATGCTTGCATTGGCTGGACAGATCCACTCAAATGTGGTTCGTTCTGCAAAAGACCATCTCAGATACTTATCTGCATAGTCCTTGTGAATTAGCCAAGATTATGTCTGGACCTTAAAAGAGACTGTGACCTCTGAGTTTGTTTCGGCTGTTTCTTCTCAGAGTAGTCTGGTACGAAACTGCGGGCTCATCTATTTAAAAAAAATACGACGTGTAGAGTGTTTGTAAAAACCTATTTGCAAAAATAAACATCATTTCATTTTCATTTTATTGATTTAGTAATTATTAATTATTTTCTACAAAACTGTATTACCTACACGTCAACATGTATGGAACAGGTGTTTATTTTGTTACTATTACTGTTACTGTTAGCCTATGTCATTCCACTGATGGGCAAAAGCCTCTCCCCATGACTTCCAAATCCTTCGATCCAGGGCCAATGTGGACCACTGGTCGTTGGTTCTATCCACCTCGTCCCGCCATCTCCTGCGAGGTCTACCGCGTTGCCTTCTGGCTGTGTCAGGGCTCCACATCGTGGTTATTTTGGCCCACAGCTCGTCGGGTATACGGCAGACATGGCCAGCCCAGTCCCACTTCAGCTTAGCGGCTTATTGAGCAACGTCAGTTATTTGTGTTTTGGAGAGCGGTGTGGTGTTGCGTAGGTACATGGTCGGTTAGTTTGACGATTTTTTTAGTTAGCGATGAAAAATTTCTATGTGGTTCAGAATGATGTTCTGAATAGGGTGGTAACTGTTTTAGCGTCGATGTCCGTTCCACCTTCTATATGAAACTAGCATGGGTTTTGTTCATTCAGAGGTAAATCAAGTAGAATTCTTTAAAAGGAAACTCCATCATATAAATAAAATGAATCATGATGCAATCCAGGTCGCGAATCATGACCTGGATTGCATCGATCAATGGGCGAAGTCGTATGGCTTGCAGATTAACCCTGCTAAGTCGCAGGCCATGATCATAGGCAGCAGATACTATCGCACTGCACTTGACATGTCATCTTTGATTCCACTAACTCTAGGTTGCTCGTCCATTGCCTATGCTGAAACAGCTAAGGACCTTGGTGTCCTAATTGACAGCAATCTATATTGGCGAGCTCAAGTGAATGAGGTTAGTCGTAAGGTGCACTTTTCCTTCCAGTCACTTAAATCTTTACAGAGCTTCCTGCCGTTTAAAACCAAAATTTACTTGGCTCAAACTCTGATTCAGCCGATCATTGATTACGCTGATGCCTGCTATTTGGATGCCACCGAGGAGCTGTTAAATAAGCTTGAGCGCTTGCAAAATCTTTGTATTCGTTTTGTGTATGGTCTTAGGAAATATGATCATGTTTCTCACTTACGCAAGGAACTCAAGTGGCTCCCTATCCGTCTTCGCAGGAACACTCGGATATTATGTCTCCTATACAACATCCTTTTTAATCCTGCGTATCCCAGCTACCTACGCGACCGTTTTTCTTTTACTCGTCCTCCTGATGCGCTGTGTAGATCCCACCTTAGACATCATCTCAATTTCCCATCTCATAAAACTGAATTCTATTCCTACTCCTTTTCCGTTCATGCAGTACGACTATGGAACTCACTTCCGCCCAACATACGAGAATCTAAAACTTTATTTCTCTTCAAAAAGCAAGTCAAAGAACATTACCTTTCCTCTATTCTGTAATATTCTGATATATATTATAGGTATATATTTTCTTTTATTTTAATTTTTATATGTGTATTTATTTGTATGTATGTTTATTTTATATAGACTTAATGTTGTTTTAAGCTCTAATTTATTTTTTTCCTGTTTTATCTTTTCTACACACTATGTCTACATTTCTAATCCAACTTTCCATTCGCAGATCTGCTGGAAGAAATTTCTTTTGAAATAAGCAGTACCTTTGTGCTCTTTATCTTAATGTATTGTTCTTTTAAGTGTTTTGTGTGTACATAAATAAATAAAACAATAAAAGTAGTTTCATTAAATTGTCGCTTTTATTTCTCTTCACATAAATACTTAAAAGGTTGGATCAAACTCGATCGGCTAAACAAGCTAAATCATTAACTAAGTACAAATGTTCGCAAGGAAACTAACAAAGTGACTAAAACCTTGTTATCCACAATAATTATACATTAAAAATAACAATAACCATAGTCTTGTTGATAAAAAGTCACAGAGTTACTAAAATTGTCATCAAAACAACAAAAAATCATGATTTCTTCAGCGTGGAAATTTTAATTCCGAACTTGCATCCCATATTGTTATCTTCATAAAGTACTTAACACAGAATAACTATAGGTACAAATTTACACACTCTATATACTCAGTAAGTCACTTGTCCATTACAACGTTAGTTACGTAATAATAACTGTGATCTAATCGATAGTTCTAATAAAATAATCACTTATCAACAATAATTCGTCAAGTAATCTATAGAAAACTATTAATTATTATCATTGTATTATTATCGTCCAATTTAAAGCGTACAACCGTAATACTTTTATGAAAGTGTTATGATTATTATAATATTACTGTAATATATTCTAAATTTAAAGGAAGACCGTTTAAAGGCACAGTTTTTAAATCTACGTACCGAAATAGCACCTTAAGTTTTTGATGATATGTTGGTCATAATACGATTAAAAGGTCACTGGTGATTTTCGATTCATAAGGTAGAACATTGTTTATTTGGACATGCGAACACGGTTTGCTCAACATAAACACTGGGATCCGAATAAAATCCTTACTTTGTGTAAAGACAATAGTAACGTATTTTATTGCAATCCTCCAAAATTGGGATTTAAAAATACATATTCCTTTAGAAATCACTGGGTGAACCCAAAACTGTTTTTTGTAAAGGCAAAATTGTAACCCCTTAACACTCCGGCCGCGGTGGCCGGGGGGTAACTACTTAATGAAGCTGTGTGTTCCAAGTCAAATGTATTTTTAAAAGTATCTTAAAAAGTTACAATCACAAGTACAAGTTGTATTTTAACCACATTTGAGCTACATTAACGTGCATCCAACATCCCCAGTAACCCGTTTTACCTACTAAATAAGTATATTGTTTATTTAACCATTCTATTTTGGCAATTAAGGAGATTACCACAGGAAAACCACGTGTTTTTTACAATATCTGTAGGAATTACCACCTAAATCTATTTTAAACGACTTTTGTGGGCGTAACTGGAAAAGATAAGTAAACATTCGAAGTTAAATATTATTAAATAAAAGTACACACAGCAAATAATACGAGAAAAGTTGTACGAAGAAATAGTGATATTTTCAATTCAAATATAGACCATAATGGCTATTCACATAGCCGAGATGTTTTAACACTTTTGTAGCAGAGATTAAAAACTTTATCAAAAGGAAAATCGATAAAAAATACGAAACCAGTTACGCTACATTAATCTGCAGTCGTTACAACATTTATTTACATAATTCTCCACAATACAGAAAAAATTATTACAAAGAAAATATTATGCTCGCTGTGAAGTTAAGTTCTTTATACAACTAACTAAACATTTTACACTACAATACATATTGTAGAACGGTATTACTGAGCTTTCTTCAGGTGTGGTGTAAATAAATGCTATCATAAATCCACGTATATATAACTATACATCTATACAACTATTGTATTTATATACACACCGTTTATAACTTTGTGACCCTGTGGACTTGTAGCCTCGATTATTTAAGCAATATTTTTTACAAAACGGCCATTATATACAATATATTTAAGTTAAACAGGGTCTTAGCACCGATAAAATTTCGTTGTCAACAAAATATTTTTGTATGCAAGTTTGATTCGGGGCGGATATAAAATTTTGAAAGCGACCCCATATTTTATACTTCAATTATTAATTAACATACAAAAATATTTCTTACGCAAAGTATTACATTTAAAACATTTGGACGGCAACTCGTTTATTATATACAAAACAAAAATCTTACGATACTAAAAGTAATTCTAAAGCGTCTTATATTAACTAAATGCAAAATCAATGAACAGGAAGACTGTACGAATTCAGGCAGATGACTATAATTAAACTAGTATTATTATGATTGTTAAAAACTGATTTGAAATGTGTCAAATGAATATTGGGGGGTCAAGTATAAACTTTATACAATTCTAGCGACCCTAACAAACGGTTCCAGATGTCAATACGTCTTAGATTTATGTACCTTAATACAGCTCTTTATTGCCACAGAAAATATGAACAACATTACAAGTAAAAAAAAGTTGTAACACGTGATTCAAGATCGAATTTTAAAACAAAGTCTTCTACATTTTCTATGTAAACAAAAAGCAGGTGTGCAGGAACAATACGCATTAAAATACTACTTTATGTCCGAAGTCTTAACTGGGGCTGGTCGTGTTGCTCCGGGGCTCTGACTTGAGCGCCGCGCCATTCATCCTGGGCGCTACAGCTAAGTTGCTCGAGTTGGCCTGACATTGAGCGCAGGGCTCAAGCCGCCTGGCCAGGACGGCTCGAAGTTTCAGAGCCGGTCCTAGCTTCATCTGCAGCATTCCTGTAAGGTGGTCCTCTGTGAGAAGGGGAAGGCCGGAGCCGTCGATTCTCTGCTCGCGGAAATTCTGGAAAAGAGAACTTGGTATTATTTGACTGAACTAAAAATAATAAGACGAATCCATGACTTTAAAATTTGGATTGGTTGACAGATAATAAAGTTACACTCTACTTTAATTCACAGCCGTTATGTATCATTAATTCTTATTTAACAGTCTATTCCATTTACTAATCTTACTCTTATTACAAAACTACTAAAGTCTATGAAAGCTTTAAATATTTAGATCTAAAAATTATGAAGTTTTCGATCCAAATAATTTGAAGATTACAAGGCCTTAACAGTGTATTAGACATCAACGCGTTGCGGCCGAAGGTGCACCTGTCTCGAGCGATGTTGACGACTACGAAACGTCTTGATATTTTTAATACTTTTCTTATACCTTCATTAAAATAATTACTGAGATTTATACTATATGGCATGTAGATGCTCTTCCACATGCGTATAATTATTAATATTATGCACGTTAACATTAATTACCTATCTCAGAAGTGTGTCAAGTCATATGACTGCTACAAATGTGAAGTGTGCTACTCCATTACTCTAATTATAGTACCGTACTGACGTATTCATATCTCATCATCAGCATCTAAGTTAATGCTTAATAGCCGGATAAACGCAATTTATAGCAGATGCCTTGCTGCAACTGTTGAGAGGTTTTTAATCAATAAAGATGTAGCCTAATAAACATTTCGCGATACTTGTATTGTAGTAAATGGAAAGCATCAAGACGGCTCGCAGACAGGTCGTGGTGCGTCCAGCGACCTGTCATCTCCGCGGGAACGTTGACAAAAACCGCGCCGCCTACGTGACGTCCTGTGCCCCCCTCGCCTCCCGCACGCTGCGCCTCACACCCCCGCGCGCTCGCTCACCGCGCTCGACCACTTTTTACTGCGCGACATTTGCCCGGAGTTCGATCCGTGTCATCCGACTTATTTCTTTTTTAAATTGCGCCGACGTTCGATTATTTTATTTTTTAATTTTATAAGGCTTCGACCGGCCGTCGAGCGGTAAAAAGCGATAGCGTATAAAAAGTCTATGAATAATTAAAGTGAGATAGCTACTGGCTAGATGATGGGAACGTAGCGGCCGCGGCGACAGGTCGGCGGCTCGGCTGAGGGACAGGTCAATTTGCGGCTCTCGTTTTGTTCCTTTTGAGATTGCCATTAGCGTTATCCCAGGCTTGGGAGCAAATTTACTTTTATGCAAATGTGAAGCCATTCCACCGCCGAGCCAGATTAGAAAACTTCACGTTCTAATGTATTGAAATTAAATAAAGTGGAACGAAAGACGGACCATTGGGACGATCGGCGCGAGTGGTTTGGGGGCATGTTTATGTTTAATGGGGTTTATGGAGCCATGGAATCGGAGCGGGACCCTAATGTGTGCCCCGAGGTCATGAGTGACCCCAACCGTTCAAATGAAGCGGAATGATATTCGAGAAAATTGTTTAATTGTGGCTCAAATTACTGGTTCGGGGAAGCAAGCCAGACCTGTTTCGGCTTTGACCTTTTTATCTGGACGGTTCAAAGTCAAAGGGAGTCTGTGGTGGTTTTTTGTCGAGATATATTACCATAGGAGACGTAGGTCTGAAATTATATGGGTAGGACGGTAATGTATGGATGATAGCGCATGTTGTAAAGAAAGAAGATTGGTATTTTAATGTAGGGACCGCTTTGCAGCTGTGGTCATGCAAATATTAGCTGTAAATTATACTTATAGAACATACACGTATGTTATTAATACTATGATTTAAAAAGACTACTTATGTGTAAAATAAAAGTTATCTATTAATTAGACTCAAAACAGAAACATAAACCTTTTCATTTATACCAAATCATATTCAAGTAAGTATAAAAAATCGAAGTAACAGAACTTTAAAATAAAAATAAATAAACAGTTTTCTTTTTATATTATTATGAATATTTTTAGACACAACTTTGCCTTTATTAACAAATCATTTCAAAATCGAAACACAAATCATCAAACCCTTTCCATAAAATCATAAGTTAATATCGCATTTAGCCTCGTCAGCTGGCGTTCGATATAAATTGGTTATTATTACGTAAGGCTGCGTCTGCGCATGTTCGGTGCGCGTGGTGGGAGCCTGTGGGTAACTAACGTCGAGCCTACGTTATTACGCGCCCTGTGCACTTAACAGGTTGCGCAGGGTTGCTGAAGGTACTGGGTAAAGTGGTTTAGATATTTTATGGGTATAGAAATTATGGTGGGTAGGCATAGTTGTATGTATGGTTGTTTGTGTTTGAAGTCTTTTTCTGAATTTGAAAAAAATAATTTTAAGACTTATTTTGTGTGACTAGGTTACCTAAAAATTAGATCCAACGTTTTTTAAATAGATCCAAAAGATAAATAAACACAGTACCTTACAAAAAACGAAAAAAAAAGGATATTAAAACTTTATTTAAAGTGCACTTTTATAGCAACATTCCCTTCCATCTCCATATAATTACAACCAGTTACGGACAAAAACAAACGCGTATACTTAGCAGCCCTATTTCGCAGATACTGCGTATCGCCTGCGGCCATGAACCGCAGCGCGCGCGCAGCAGCCGCGTCCCGAACAGGTTGCAGGGGAGCAAAAAAGGTTAAAGTATGTTCCCCTGAGGTCGAGAGGGGCGAGCGGGGGCGGGGGGCGCGGGGGCTAATGACAGGGGCGGCGCGGCGCCCGCGGCCGCTACCGCGCGCAAATTGATGCCTGCGCCCTCTGCCAAACCTTTGCTCCCGGCTAGTGATGCGCCGCCACGATAAATTGTGACAAGCACGTTCTCGCCAGAATTATACCGACGTTTATCGAGCGAGCGATCCGAGCGAGTTATTGTACTGCTCAGTTAATTTTACAAGTGAATATTTTATGGTAAATAGCAATCAGTGGTTTGAATTTTAAATTGCTGATATCTAGTTTGCTGTGTAATTTATAGCAAAAATAAAAGGTACTTATAAAACTGTGAAATAAACACAAAACTACTGGGAGATAACAAATAAATTTTACAAAAGCTCAAATCGTAGACGTATAATTAAAACCTTGAGAGCTTCTATAAATGAAACCGCAAATCACCGGTAGCATACACCACTAATTTAATCAACACACGATAATTAAGTTCAAAAACAAATTGCAACAATTAAACAAACGTTACAAAGAACAGTACGTAACACGCAATAGTACAATGTAATAACACATTATCGACATCAGCTATCGAGCGATAACATCACTATTCGGAGGCCGGGCTATAAAGATTGCTATTAAGTTTAAAGCATGGAACGCACAGGCTTCGGTTAGGGCTGGTACACATGGTTAGTGAGTAAATATAACACGTAGTTCAGTGTGCTCGGAAAACAATGGGAGGGCGGAATTAGAGTGCAAAGTGGTGGGTTCGCAGTTATGTGAAAAGGTTTTAGTGTGCGTTTGTTAAAGATACATTTTATGGGGTAGAAAGGCCTTGGGTAGTTTAAAAATATGTTAAAAGTAGTATACGGACAGGCTTAAGAATATTGTCGTTGAAATCGAAACATGAAATATGTGATTGTCCACATATTTTGTCTATGTTTTAGTCCTGAAGCAAGAAATCATAATCAAACCGTTTCTAATTCCTCAACGAAGCAACTTTGAATGATAGGAATGATTACAGTAATAAAGTATGTATCCTGTGTATGCGTCATTTCGGAAAATAAGGACTTGAAAGTTTGTATGAAATGC
Source organism: Cerastis rubricosa (assembly GCA_949152445.1). NCBI lineage: Eukaryota > Metazoa > Arthropoda > Insecta > Lepidoptera > Noctuidae > Cerastis > Cerastis rubricosa. The sequence goes on along the minus strand of OX424540.1, from coordinate 6,814,237 downwards.
CGTAAGGCGTAAACGTTCTTAAGTGTAATTTATTCTTCTTTGTTTCTTATAAATATAAACTCTTTTTATAATCAAAAATAACCTAATATTTTTAATAAAGTAGAGTGTCTGGTAACCCTGTGTATCTTATATTTAGTGGTGAGTGACGGTGCGCGGGTTAGCTCTACCGTCTCTACCGACTCTACCGTAATTATAATCTGAGACCATCGCCATTTCTCAAGCTAACTCTTTTATTTTTAGAGTTCCGCACTTAAATGCAAGCGATTACTGTGTGACTCAATGTTTGTAGGGCAGTTCTGTTTTGGAAGCAGATGAGATCGATGTTTGTCTGAGTTGGAGATACAGATGCTCTGTTGGATGAGATGAAATGTGATGATGGAGATTTAGATGTAGATATGTGTCTAATAGTGTAGGAAGTTCAGATAGGAGTAGCAGTGGCGTAACTAGGGCGTTGCTAGCGGTGCCCAGGCACAGGGCGCAGACCCTGGAGGGGCGCAGAAATGATCAGACCAGGGCCACTAATAATGGGCACGGTTGTAGCAGTTCGCACCGGGCGCATAAAAGGCTAATTACGGCACTGAGGAGTAGTAGAGTTTAGTTGACACCAGAAACTGTAAGGGATCAGAAGTACAAAGTCTCTATAATAAAGAAATTCAGACATCGAGATTTCGGGGATTTTCGATTCCCAGGTCGGGCAATTTCTCAAAAGCAGCCACGGTGCCTGGATTTGTGCCCATTTGATGGCACTAGGCTTGTCCCCTGGGCCCTCCCATTACATGGGACTTAAACATAAGTGGCGGAATGTGGGTGTACGATTATGTACACCTCTGACTAACCTCTCAGGGATTACAGTCATGATGTTATGTTAGGTTTCTTCACATTATTATATACAATACAATACAATAGCCTTTATTCAACAATCTTACATTTACATATTTTATGAATTTTAAACTTTGCTTCTAGACACCAGTTTCACGAAGATTGTCTTGCTTTCCAGCATAGGCCTCCCCTAAAGCTTGCCACAGAGTGCGATTATGTGTTTTTCTTCTCCACATACTGCCTGCTGTTCTTTTAATGTCGTCCTCTCACCTACGACGTTGTCTCCCTTTCTTCCTTTTGTACTGTCTTGGGTACCACTCGGTTACGTCTTTAGCCCATTTTTCTTTTTTGGTCCTCATCATGTGACCTGACCATCTCCATTTTAGTTTTTTAATAGTATACGTCACACCCGTAACTCCGGTTTGTTTGGCTTCACATTATTACTAAGAGTTAATTAATTAATACCGTGACCAATATCATAATTATCAATAGTTATTCAGAAGTTATTGTCATGTCTGTGGAGACAAGCCAATGCATTGCAAGCGGCAGTTAGTCTTATTATATAAGCTGATTACTAAGCTGTCTGTTTTAAAAATCTCTTCTAGAAAAATCTCACTCAATCAAATCAATCAATCTCAATCTCTCTTAATTTCTTCTTTTCTCTTCTCTAAAATCTGGCGTTTCTTTAACTTATTTAAGTAAGGCTGGAATGGTATATTAACTTAAAAGTCGAAATTTAAAACTTCTTTCAAATTTTAAGGTCTTTGACTTTTACTTTTTAAACGGAGTTTATAAAGTTGGTAACAAAGTAAGTCTAGTCCACACTAAACTATTTAGCTCAATGTTAGATTTAGATTGTCTTGTTATCAAGATCTCTATTGCGAAGTAAAAATATTTTAGTTGCGTTAGGTTAAGAGTAATCTAGATTAATTAATAATTGATAGAGGGAATCTTATTTCGTAATACGTTTATTTTGCTTGTTTCATTTGTGATTTAATGTTTTTGGAGGTATGAGGATGGACAGTTTTCCATTATTTATAGAAAATAGAGGATATTTCGGTCAGGCGGGTGTTATTCTGGTGCGCACTACGGTACGACACATGTTTTTGGGCGTCTGTATTTCTATGGTTATCGCGCGGATAACTTTGATATCGAAAAGTATTTCGTCATTTTTGTTTTTGTATTGAAGTCTACTCATTTGCCTCTTCCAGTCTAACTGGAAGCAGCTGAATACCAGTATTTTACATGAAGCGACTGCCTATCTGACCTCCACAATGATAACCCTTGGTAAGACTGGTTGTCAGATATTCGGGTCACTGATTACTTAACGACTTGAAGTCTACTACTGCGCTAGTATTTAAAATCTAACACCACCTGAGTCTTTTTTGTTGTTAAGGATTTCTATTCAAAAACTTTTGACTAGCCATCTAGGTTTTCATTTGTATAACAAAACATATAGAATCAATCACGTAACACAACAATACTTAACCAAAGTGAGAGGTAAGAGGTCAGGGCGTTGGGCGAGCGCCATTTTTTTTATCAATTGTCGTTTTGTACATTCGGAACTTTCTAACTTTTACTCGGTAATGGTGTCCATTAGTACTTTGCCACTTAAGTTATTAATTTTTTACGTCTTTAGTGTAAAAACTAGTTTAATTGCGTGAAGGTATGCCACATTGCCACCACGTGAACTATCACTTGGCAATAATTGGCTCTTTGATTCGTCGCTATTTTTTTGTTGTAGTTGTATTTTAATGGAATCAATTGTGATTTTTTGGACTACCTACAAAGAAATGTGCTGATGTAATTAGTTGGAAAGCCCGTATTGAGATGGGATTTTATATAAAAAAAGAACTGAACTACTCTGAACTGAACTGAACTTACTTACTCAGAAAAAAGTTGTGCTTACTATACTTAGGTACGTAAAATAATATTAGAAATGCTGCACATTTACTCTCGTTTGGAAGTAAAATAGTATTTTATTATTCGAAAACATCGTAAATGTTACATTCTTGGGTGTTTGCAATTTATTGTTCTCCTACGTGTTGTAAATAAAGATAATAAGTCTTGTTTACGTATAACAAAGATGTAGCAAATTATCTACAGTAGGTAAGTGTGTTTTTTGTAGGAACTTTATGATTAGATATTTTTGAATGTCTTTTCCGTAAATAAGATTTTGTAAATTATATAAAAACAATCATTCATCAGACTAAATTCTTAAAAAAAAATGCTTCAAGAGAAACAGTATGCCAACAAAATACCTACAAACAAACAAGTTTTATAAATAGCCCCAGTCCAAATTGTTGTCTTACAACAACAACATTACCTCACTCATTCTGTTACTAGAAAGCTTATCATTGTTGGCATCGGCGCGCGCGCAAAAAGCTCCTACATAATAATTGGAAAATAGCCTAACGCTGATCTGTGGGTGTGGCGACCGGCCGAGCCAGCGGCGCGAGATAGACTGACGCAGGGCCACGGGAGGAACAGAGATAGGGACGGGCGCGCGCGCAGGTGGGCGGGGCCAACACACCCGAGCGTTGCCGACCATTCCCGATCACAACCGAATAGAGAACGCCCAGTCGCTAATGTTAGCGTACTACTGTCTGCATAACTTGAGCTGTTGTTTCCCATTACTGTTGCGTGTTGAGAGGTCTTTTTACATTGGTGATTTGAACAATGCGAACTATGTTTGAGCAATGTAGTGCCATTATATAGGTATTATCGGGCTAATACAAGTCTGGATAATAGATTGTTTGGAACAAGCATGTGTTGATATCCCTTATTAAATAAATTACTCGTGTGTAAGAGCATTTCTATTGTTAATTTGTTAAGTTATCTTAGCTCCTAGGTAACTTGATCGGTTGTTTGAGAAATTGTTTTGTTATTTATTGTTAAAAGGATTTTTGTAGCTTTCCAAGTAAGATTTGGATTTTCAATACAAGACTGAAAGGCTTTTTAGTTGAGACACAATGATGATACACATAAAGCCATATTTTGTGGCAGTAGTAATGGTTGGTTTAAAAAAAACAAAAAACCTAGAAACAAACAAAATAAAGATCTCATAACGAAATGGTCATAATAATTCAATTTACCTAACTAACTGGGCACTGTCGACAGCAGCTAATGAAAATAAGCTATTCAAAACAACAGCGTTCGTAAAACATAATTGATTTACCCGTTGCAGCACTTGCAGCTTAAATGAAACAAGCTGGAGGTTAAGGTAGGTTATTTAATAGTTAAACTTAATAATTGATTCTATGGGGCTTACTATGAACTACGTTGAGTTTAGAAATGCTTGTTATTTAATAGGTTTTCGTGAACCTTAAGCTTATGATTGTGAACTTTTCGGGCTAAAATTCCGTTACTTAATAGTGATAGCATTTTTAAGTCTATTGAATTAAATAAATAAACTTCATAGATAGTAAATTAAAATATACTATCCTTGACACGGGAAAATAGCTCATGGAAGCCTTCCCAGCCGTGGGACACAACAGGTTATTTAAAAAAAAAACAGCGTAAACGGGATATTTACCAGGTTTACTATTTGTTTTAGTTCCCGATATTTTGGCGCTGTGACAAGCAAGTCGTCAGTTTAAAAACTTAAAATATTTAAGGTAAGCAATAGTGAACATTTGAAAAAAAAATACCAGCCTGCCTGACATTTATTCAAGTAAAGTAGAGGCAGTCAATAAAAGCATTGTCAAAGAAACCTACCCACTTAAATAAGAAGATCAGTGGTTCAAGATGATAACATCTTGGAAGTTATTTGTGGAATCTAAATTCAATATTGACCATTAATTCATGTTGACTCTTAATAAGTATATTTATTTTCATTGCTATAATAATACAGATTTCCGTATCAAGCAAAACTATACACAGAATTCCGTAAGTAAAATATCTACAAAGCAAATTAGGTACACACTAGTGAGTTCATAACTCCAAACCTCTTTTTTGGAAGTCGGTTAAGAAAACAATAAAGTTTTTCATCGTCACACATCCATAGTAGCCCTCTTCATAAAGGAGGCGGCGCGACTCCCGTTAAGCAAACAGACCTGCGCCTGCGCAGCCCGTTATTCAACCACACCGAGTTATTATAAGTTATTGCATTGTTACACCTGCTTTATTATGCAGAACTAAGTGATTCCTTGTTGTTGCTGATCATCGTGTAGCGTGGTGAAAGTTTGTGGGGATTTAAGTATGAAAATGTTATTTCATACATTTTGACCTCGGAGATGTTGCAATTTTGTTTGGAACAGCCGATTGTTTTTATACTTTACTGACGTTATATTTCTACACTCTGGGGTCTAGAATCATGTCCTAAATTAATTGTAACAGGACGTGCGTCAATGTCGTTATATAACAGTTTCATTTATTGTGGAGAAAAAAGACGTTCAGAAACCATTAAGAACTGAAAAGCTTTGAAGTCGAATTGATTTTGATTTTTAAGGTCATTATGTCATTATTATTAATTTAAGAAGTCAAATTTTCTGAAAAGTTTGCTTTTACATCGTTAAAATATATTTCTCTGCTCTGTATGGTGTCGGACGTAACGAATAGCACCATCCCATTTCATCCCGTGGGTGTCGTAAGTGGCGACTAAGGGATTTGGCAGAGAATGCGCAGCAGCGTTCTCTGTGCTTTTGCAACAACCGTACTGCGATCGCCAACTCGCCTGCCAAGCGTGGCGATTATGGCAAAATCCCCCAAAATGTCAATGTGGCGACACTAGGGGGAGGCCTATGTCCAGCAGTGGACGTCTTTTGGGCTGAAATGATGATGATGATATCTCTGGTTAACTTTACCTGAGATAAATCATCTCATGCGAACCAATTAAGTACTTAAAAAACACAACTCCAACAAATAACAGTAAAATTAGCCTCAAAAATAACCTTGATTCAAGCCACATTTTATTCCTCTATTTAAATCAAAAGCAGCACTTTCGAAACGTGAATCGATACTCACGATTAAATCGTATTATTAACAATCGAGTAAATAGTTCTCGGTATCTGTAGAACGGTGTTCCGGTGAAACAATCTACTTGTATCATCGGTTGCTAGATTCTATCGGCGCGTGCCAGTTGTGTAGATAGTGATGTCGATGATTTATTGCTGGTTGTTTAGTCGATGTTTGGGGGAGTAGGTATCGAATTGACTATCGATAGATTTTGAGTTAGTGTAATCTAAAGGTTAGATAAGGAGTACGGAAGTTAGGTGAAAATTATATTTGGTGTGCCAATGTTTGCGATAAATGTCACTTCAGTCAGGTTTTTAAATCAAATTACTTTAAATACCTACTGCATTTGAATACAATTATGAAAAGCTTAGCTAGAACATCACATACCTTCAGCGTTTATTAGAAAAGTGGATAGGAAACATCTAATTTATGCTAATCATGCCTCGTATTAAATCCCCAAGGTTTGTACCGTACCTACTTTTATACTATCGAATGACCCAGAGCTTCTTAACTGGTGATGAAAGATGACTAGCCAAAACTGTCATAAAAAATCACATGAAATTAAATAAAAACATCAACGACTATCGACAAACATTAGCACATCCCTCAGTTGGCACGAGTAGCGGTCGCGTGCCGGCGCGCCCTCTCGCGGCCGATTGAAGAAAGTGCGCCGACACTCGACGCGGGACGTACCGCGGATTGCTATCTACGCGTTTTACTTTAATCGAGCTCTTTAGCCTTTAAGTAGTCGTTAGCCAGTGGAAAAACTACTGAATTAAGTCTACTAGAATTAGAGGAAAAACGGTGGAATTAAGTGAATCAGGTTTTGAAGAAAACTGATTGAAAGTAATGTTTGTGAGATGTCTTAGAAGATAATGATTTGTGAAGCATGTTTGGGTTAGAAGAAAAACGATTAATTGGTATTTCAGAATGGGTGATGAAGTGTTCAATTAGAAAATTACATGTCAGATTTCTTCACAACTCATTCGTCGAATTAAGAGAAAGATTTTAAGAATCTATAAAATATTATTCGTTGCAAATCTAAATATTGGAGACATACCAAATATTCTAATTCATCTCATGAAAAACATTGAATGGATGTGTGTTTTAATAATTGTTTGTTTTCGAGTTGTTAAAATTGGTTAAAATTTTTATTTAGGTGTTAATTTAAGTGTTTTCACGTTAACAATATTTGTAAAACGAAACTAATTGATTTGATACTTTTTAATTGTTTCAACATTTCTAAGCATATTCAAGTAACTAATCTCGAACTTCCCAAAAAGGACTTCCATTCTCAGGTTACTTCTCAAAGGCCTTATTTCCATGTAGTTACTGGTAAGTGGGTTTAATGTAGGATTAGTTAACACGCTCCGCTCCGCAAGGAACCCTTGTAGTTTGCCCAGTATCGGATAGTTGCATTAGCGGCCTCGTTTGTTACTAGCTAATGATATGTAGGCTGGCTGGCGGTACCGTTACAGGTGAAGATGAGATGCGGGGTTGGGTTTTGGTCTGGCATTTAATTACGGGTTCTTTTGTTAAAGGGAGTTTTTTTTCGCATTGGTGATAACTTTGGTTTCTGACAGTGTAAGTAAAGTCAACGATGACCTTTTCAATTAAAAATAGGTGTCACCTAAATAAATGTGTACTCTTGGATTTTTTAGCTTCAGTGCTAATTCTGGTGTGGACAATCTATCGGCTTTAATTAAAGCATTAATTTACTAACGTAGTGAAATCCGACATCAATCTCTGCTATGTTTGGTTGCCTGTGATGATAGTTTTCAGGATTCTTACTTTTATTTTTCAGGATCAAAACTGAACACTAAACTCCACATATAGTTAATCTTTCTACAAATTATGATCGTACAAGATTCGGAGCACAAAAAAAATATCTTGAAAATGTGCAAGCTAAAAATGACTTCCAGTCCTCTTCCCACCCATCTTTTATCCTCACCATATAATCACACTCTCCGTCCCAGCACATAACTGATCGGTGTAGCTACCAACTAGATATCGTATTATAACAGGTATAGTTATTAGCCGCGGCTTTCATCCGCAACTAGTCCGGTGGCAGAATTCATGGCCCTTATACGGAGCACGCGGATATGCCGGCCGAAGGTAACCATGGTAAACGGGTTGCTGGTACACTGAGATCTAGTTCAGTATTGTGTAATTTTGGGGACTGTTATAATTTTTTTTTTATGTCGTCAATCGTTCTCAATGCTTTGAAGACTGTGTAGTTCAATATAGGCACCTCTATGTTTTTTTAGCTGTTAAATATTTTCCTCTCTTGTTTGGGGTGAAGGTGATTCTTTAAGAAAACTCATTTTTCTTCGGATATATAGCAATTTATAATGAAAAACGCTCCTGTGGGTCCTTAATATCGAGATAGAGAGGAGAGTTAGCGTTTTTCAGAGCAGAGGCTATCAGTTATCTCTGCTTGCCTAGCTTTCTTTCTTTTCTTTCAGTATCAGTGGTTGAAACTGAAAGTGTAATAAAATATGGAATTCTTTGTTTTTTTTTTTGTTTTTTAAACTTTGCCTCACACTAGGAAATTCTCCTGTATCGTGAATGCGTTTTCAAACATTTAAACTCACATACACAAACAGCCAGACTCGGAACAACTATCTGTAGGCCATACAAATATTTGTTCCGTGCGGGGATCGAACCCGCGACACGCAGTGCAGCAGTCGATCGCTCAACCACTACGCCAACCGTGCCGTCAATTACAATCCATATTTTCGAAGATATTCACCGAAGTAGTACTCTTTTTGCTGACAACTGACAAGTGATACATCACCATCTTCCTGCCCTTGTCCCATGATATTTGAGGTCGGCGCAATACGTATTTTTCTTCCATTCCCCCCTGTCATTCGTTACGCTATCATTTATTCCTTTTTCCTTCTTAACATTCCTCACACAATCCATCCATATTTTCTTTGGTCTTCCTCTCCCTCTCCATCCATCTACATTTATATTCATCACTATTTAAGTCACATGTGTTCCATCCCTCCTCATCACATGTCCACACCAAGACAGACGGCTCCCTTTCATGATTTCTGTAACAGACTAGACGCCACTTTTACCCATAAAATAGCATCCTTCCAACAATTGTCCAGTCTGGTCCCCCTACAAATTACAAGTCCATATCTCGGGGCGGTTCGCGACAAGGACAAGATAGCTCATACGTTTGTTTGTACCATTGAATATACATGAGGCTTGCTTTATTTGCGGAGCTACGCTGTCCTACTACACATTAGTGTCGGTTCGCGCATTGTATACCTATTGTAAGCGAATTGTTTCGGGAGCGATCTTGTACGGAGATTGTAATGGAATTAAGGGTAATGATATAGCTATCATTTTTTTTTACTTAGTATTTGGTCGTTTTCGCTGCCATACCAAGCTTGGGATTTTTCTAAATGGAATTTTCGGTAACTTTTTGATTTTAAAGTTAAACCAGATAAAACTGTTGTCATTTTAGCGGATAGTTACATTATTTTATATGGTTTAGACAACTGTAAAAATACAAACTTTTGCGTCCTTGGTAAAGCTTCGAAAGCAAAGTCGAAGTAGAAAATGAATGAATAAACCCAGACCATGGTCTATCCCTGTTCCAATTTTTATATAAATCCGTTCAGCCATTAAGTAGTGAAAAGGTACACACAGACAGATAGAATAAAGTAACTTTCCCAGTAATAATATTAATATCGATTCACAACAGAAAATATTCATGAATAAAGTCACACCTCTACCCATAACCGCGTACCTTTTCACCTCAGACTAGTGGGGGATATTACAAATCACCTTTTACGGGTTAAACAGTCGATAAATCTGCTCAGTACACCCACAGAGCGATACTATCGCACCTCTACTGCTTTGTGGTGTCTCAGGCTCTAAACGAACTTGCCTTTGGCCACTTAGATTTAAGAACGATAATTATAACATTTTCAAATTCAAAAGTGCGTTCTGAGTTCTGGTTTAGTAGTAACGTCATGCTTGTTTATGATTCATTCTTTATTTAAATGGTAGTCTGTGTGGCCAGTTTTAGATAAAGGAATTTGGTTGGTGAATGATTTTTTTTTGGTTGGTCGTATTGTATGTTGCGTTTTTGTTGCCAGTATGAAATAAGAATATAGTTTTCTTTATTTCATAAAAAAAAACTGGCTAGGTAAAGGTAACGACTTTAGTTTTTAAGAATTTTTGACCTTTTATGAATTCGCTGGGAAAATAATGAAAGACACTTGACAAGAGCTACCGTTATTCATCATTATCATCATCATTTCAGCCCTTTTAACGTCTACTGCTGAACATAGGCCTCCCGCAAGTGTCGCCACATTGACATAACATGGGGGATTTTGCCATAATCGCCACGCTTGGCAGGCGGGTTGGCGATCGCAGTACGGTTGTTACAAAAGCACAGAGAACGCTGCTGCTCATTCCCTGGCAAGACCCTTAGTCACCTCTTACGACACCCACGGGAAGATATGGGATGGTGCTATTCTTTACGTCCGACACCATTCAGAACCGTTATTATTAATTCTATTTTAAACAGCAAGTATTCAACTTGAATAACAGTTCTTAAATATAATTGGCTTAGTTTTCAGTACAGGATCCTACTAAGCAACAAGAAGCTCTGCATCTATAAATTGCGGCATTAACTCGAGTGCTGGTGTTGAAATTATAGCGAGTTAACGAACTACTAACTGGACCTCGTAAAAATAACCAACAAGCTCGTAACTGAGGTAATGACACGTCTACAGTTCAACTTATTATTACTAATAAATACTTTCAATAATTATCACTAACTAGTTACACGCCCCTGCTTCGCAAAGGCCTTGACAAAGCATTGAGATTTCTTTACTTTATTTATGAAAGTACTTCCGGAAAAATTATGGTAAAAACCGCATCAAAAGCCGTTGCCTGATTTTGAAAAATGACGGGGTCTCATGCCAATGAGACAGCGTCCTTTTTTATTCATTTTACATGAAAAGTATATGTATAGTTCTGCAAAAGAGAAGTTAAAAGTCAAGAACCTGACCTTGACTGGACGGAAAAACTTTATGGACAGTACTTTTGATCAAAGGAAATGTAACTACGGTTAAACGCTGTCCAAATACCTACCTATTTTATTACCATTCATAACTTTCCTCATCCATAGACCAGACCACACTAAAGCAACCGCAGCGTAGCCCGCACCTAGTAATTTGTATTACATGTAAAAAGCCGCAGTGCGCGGGCGCAGGTGAATAATGACATCTATAACGCGTCGGGAGCAACAATCATGTAGGTTTCCTTTTACAGAGCCATCGACATCCGGCCGGTAAACGGACCGGTCAGGGTTGCCACGTAAATATGGTTGTTAGATGAGTGTTGCCAGAGGAAAAGTGTTTTGAAATCTATAGAAGTTGAGAGAGTAAAATATTTCACCGGTTTTTTTTGCAGATTTTGGTGGAGAAAAAGTGTAAAATTAGAAATAAAACGATTTAAATATTTTATTAAAAAAACCAGTAGCTTCTGGAGTCAGGAACTTAGGATCTATGATGCCGGGTTGACGGCAATTTACTCGCCTCATATTACATCAATCAACATGGCATATTTAATTAATTAAATAAAACTGGTGAAATTGTGTATATGATACACTTCTACCTTAGACTTCGGTGAAAACAGGCGAGATGTTTTGTGTAAAATCTTAGTTTCGCTATCTACAAAAGTTAAACGAACTGACTAAGCCGTGCACCGTCAATATTTTCCAATAATCCTCCACCACAATACATTACCGTTGCTTCTTCATCAAATCGTAAATCTGATAGTCCGGGAGCCCAACCCTGCGACCGATCGGATCGCAACGATCTCTCTTTAATTATATTGTTACGGCATCCGACCGGGAGGTCGTGAGGTTATACCAAATAGATTATCTTTAGATGAGGCCGGCTGCCGCTGGTGAATAGTCCCCTTTCATATCTGTACCATCTGAACATTCGGAACATCGGATTCTTTTTCTACCCGCGGGTCATTATCGATACCGAGCGGATCACAAGACACTCTGATTGCTTTTTGTAATTTGGACCATTGAATGTTTGAATTATTTTTGAGAATTCTTTTTGTGCCGTAATGTTGGCACGGTCGGCGTCGGTCAGTGATCGATATTTTTTTGTCGTGAATGTTGGTTGATTGTTTGTGCTCCAGTTTTTAAGATTATGTTAGTTGTACGGTTGATATTTCCAATTGTATAGATTTTTGGAGCATATCTTCGCGATGATCTTTGAGTGGTAAGATTGAAAAACTGAAATGGCTTTAACACGAAAAAGATATTTGACTTATTTTATCACCTTTGATTACCTTTTTTATAAACTTGTTTAAAATACACAAACATATTTTTTGCCAATCATGATAGGGATTTAAATATTTTGCATTATTCAGCGAAGTTTTATGAGTTGAAATACATTCGTGGACGTAGATCATAAATTAAGACAGCATAGCACGGTAAATAATAGGACATGTTTCAACAAAAATCTGCTACCAACAGATGTTCTTAGTGATTACACAAATGTCAAACGACAGCAGTATTTTATTACGAAACATGTTATTCTTGCGGTTGACATTACAATAAAAGAATATAACACAAAGGTTAATAAATTACTTCTGATTAATATCGACGCAAATAATATGCTTTAGGAAGTGGACCCGTTTGTTGGTATACATCTGTGTTTTGCGCAAGAACGGATGTTGGCCAAATATTCGGACCAATTATTGGCTCAAAAGTTTGTAACCAATGCTGGTAGTTTGATAGTCTATTTCAACATTTGCCAAATTGCTCAAATTTTCTAAAGAAATCATTCATGGGCTGTGTCATTAGTGAAATTTTATTTACGTCATAGGCGTAGCATAACACATAGTACAAACATGTGAAAACCATTACCCTCCTTTTGACCAACTACAAATGTTGTTTTTTTGTCATAAATAAATAACGCGGGCAGTTGAGTTAATGACATCGCATATTTTATGTCGCGTTTATAAAAAGAGTATAACCGCACATTCCATGGTTTGCATAGCTGTTACAAAATCGCTACACGAACGCACCTGCCGTATGATTACAAGTGGCGACACGCACGCGACGGTGGTGTAAAAACGAACTAATTTCGGGTTTGATTGTTTGGATGATAAAGTTTTTACTAATGTGGGTTTCAGAGTTCCACTTTATAATGCCGGTTAAAATGATGATGTGATTAGGCATAGTTACGTACACGATTATTTTCGAAAGCTTTCTATTGAAACGGTTTCCAGTTTCGAAAAACTTTTTATTTAAGTTATTCTTTTTTGAGTAACAAAAGGATGTCTTAAATCCTTAAATAATTGACGTCATTTATTCCCGAAATACGTAAGTACTTATTGTGATCAACATCACATGTTTTTAAGGCGTGGCTACAACAAAAGATGAGGCCACTCCGCTTTTGCAGAGCTTAAAGAGTTATCCATTATTGAAATACATCATATTGCCACGAGCCAAAATAACTCATATCTAAACGTATTGATTTACAATTAATCGCCGCAAGGCGTAGACAATGCGACCTCGCGTGTTTTATATGACATTTAGCCCGAGCGACCTTTCGGGGCTCTTTCGGACAACATCGGGTACACCTACGTACAAAATTACTATTCAAAGTAGGTGGTATGTTGAACTATTTGTGAGCTTTTTATTAGATTAGCGGTACTGTCACGCACACAAGCTTTAGCAAATTTTAAACAGGTATGAACTATTTTAGTCGAATGGTACTGAGTGAACTGGAAAAGCGGGTTTTCAAATTAATTCAATCAATCAACGCTGCCTATTAATTAAATACTAATGAATTACTTTTGTGATTATCTTAAAGCTAAATCACCGATGCGGAAGTCAATAACTTTAAGTTATTTTTATTAGATCTTTATTCATGTCCTTCGGCCGGATATTTTCGCAGTTTCAAAAACCGTGATATCAGACCTACTTTATAGTGCAAAAAGCTTATAACGGTGTGATCGTAACTGCTTACCCCCCCTGAGAAAATGGCTTGACTTTAAGCAGATATGTAAGTAAAACTTATAACTATTCCACCATACATTCTAAAGGACTACTTCACCTGTCAAGATAGGCCTCAAAACGAATAAATAACAAGTTTCATATCAGTCTGAACTCTCAAACATATCTGTGCACGAGTACTACAATGTCCCAGGCGACCCACACCACTCCCACATATTACAAACTAGCTCTTCAATTGTTGCCTGCACCAGTTTTTGCGGAGAGAAATCCTGGTATTTATTGACCAGAGGGCTTATGATAAACTCGAGACTTGTCAGATTACGTGTTAATGATGTGCTAAGTTGTTCTACATTTGAGGAGATTGATAAAGGAGGAGCGAAAACGTAATTATGGTGTAGAGTAAGAAGCAACAGCGCAACTTGTTAACAAAAATATGAATTAAAATGTCTGAATGAAATTATGTGAACGTGTTATGCGTACATATAATTTCATTCAGTTTTAAGTTTAAGTATTTTTTTGGTACATGATTTTAGTGGCATGCTTTTTTTTCACAGCGGCTACAAAGATATTAGTTGCTAACGTGTAGTGGAATCTATAATAGTAATGACGCCCAAAAAAATTTTGACGAAAATCATATCGGAGCTTGAATATCTGATATCTGTTGTTTCTTGATTACTGCTGTTTGCTACTGTTATGTACATATTTTATCAAAAAATAACTCTTTCCTATCGTTTGCCGTAGGCTCCCAGAATTTGATTCATAGCAGAGACACTATCGAATGGTTGAATAATACAGAGTGTTTTTTTTACTATCTATCTATTTATATACTATCACAGAATCCGCTTTAGCCAGTCAGAACTATACAACTTCTAATCACATCGGATTCAAAGAGAACATTTTAATGCAGTATCAAGTTACGTTGGCCGAATCAAAACGAGGCGTACGACGTTTTTTACCCGAATGCGCGACTGTAAAGACAGGGTTATGTTGTTATCATTTTTCACAAGTTGGGCCGATTGCTGGCCCTCTAGATGTTATTCAGAGATCAATGACTTATAATGTTTTAGCTACTCTAAATTAAATTGATTTTTAATTACAATGTTTATTTTTAAAAAGACATCAATTTTTTTTTGCCACTTATTTACTAATTTTCTAAAAATCCGTCATAGAGATAACGAAGTGATCCAATTTAAAGATTAGTGATAATTATAAAAAAAATAGCAAAGTATTTTATACCGTTTTTATGACTTCCTATTTGAAGACAGATTTCCAAAATTTGAGAAATAATTTCGCTTATAAATTATTCCCAATCACGTCCACCATTAAAATATTTAATTATGTTAGAGTCAGATTCGCGTCTGTTAATTATAATTAACATTCTTGAGTAAAAGTCGCTCAAGGCGTGGGCGGAGTTTTTGACATTTTTGCGCTCGATTATCATTTTAGTTGCTCCAATAGTGTTTCAATCTGTTTGCATATATATCTACGTTCGTTTTTTTGGTGTAAATCTAGATAAATACCTACCAGCTGGCCTACCATGACCTCAAGCAATATTGTTTTAGTCTTATTCCAGTGTGATTATCTTAAAGTCACACAGTCCATCCATTGTTTTTTTGGTCTTTTTCTACTCTGATACTCTTATTCAAAACTTTCATCTCGACATTTTTCGTATTGAATCCTACTAATATTATAAATGCCAAAGTTTGTTTGGATGGTTGAGTGATTTTTTTGCTCGTTATAAATAATGGTGCGGAACACTTCGTGCGCGAGTCCGACTCGCACTTGGCAGGTTTTTTTTTTTTTAGTATGAGAAATCATCAAATGACTTCTCCCGCTCTGGCGGAGCGGAAGGAAGTGTCAGACTTGACTGACTAAAACCCATCCGTGTTCCTTCTTAGCCCTTTTTGTTCCAGGGCCACGGTATCTCTTTCGAACAACCCGCAGCCCTGATCAGCTAAAGTTTTCTTGTTAACTTTTTGTTATGTATACTTGTGTGCACTTTTGGCCTGTGCCAAATACACCTATTTTCTTTCTTTTCTTTCTTTCAGGATACTTTTATCCCGTGGGGAAATAACCGAATTCCACGCCTTCGAGGCTGCGGTCATAGGCTTGTTTAGTACAGCATAAAATTAAATTTAGTGCGACATAATCTAGTCACACTATCAATCGATCATTATCATAAAATTAGCACATTAATATCTATGATAGGGACAGAAAATTTCTCGTGAGTGATCTGCGGATCTGCCGGAGGAAGCGGCATCCGCCATACATCATGAGTGTCCAGTCTGTCGGCGGAAGGAAAGCTAATCTATTACCTAGCGGCTGTCATTAAGGCTGTTGTGTTCGCTTTTAGCCAGCTTTTTCTTTAGAAATGTGGTGGTAATTGTTTTTTGTTGGTTTTCTTCTGAGATGTCAGGTGAGTAGTATTCGCAACCGGCGTGCGTGTATGAACAGCTGTATTCACAAACGCTCGGATTCGATTTCGATTCGGAAAGTCGTATGTCTATCTCGCTCGCTTTCGTAATGCCAAAATAAGATAGACATACGACTTACCGAATCGAAATCGAATCCGAGCGTTTCTGAATACGGGGCCTGATGTATGAACATGGATGAGGCAAAAGGAGCATGCAAGGATCATAGCAGTTGGCGTTCTGTGGTTTCTGCGAACCCCCATGAGAAAAAGGCGTGAGTTTGTGTACAGTCTGTTGTCAACATTATCTGACCCACTCTAAAAACAAACGAATTTGGACCCTCTACCTGTAACATTAAGGTTTATTCAATTTATATGAGCTTATCCTCGTGCACATGTCTGCATGTGCACTAGGACTCGATGAACAAATACAATAATAATACAGACACGCAAATTTGATCTTACGATTTCTCTCTAAGTACGTATGTATCTAAGGCGCAAGGACTCTTCTGTGGTACACTGAATTTGCATTCTAAGTTCAGCTAATTCAATGTATGGCGAGTCGCCATTTTTATTTATGCTGGGGACGGCTTATGTGTCGCTTGGTTGGTAGCAGCTACCAGACTAATGGCTATGTTCTCATGATGAAGTGAAATCAAAGAAGAAGAAGAGAGAAGAAGTGGTTGATATTAAGTGGCCAAATTTATAAAATTAGTTGATGTTTTGGAAAAAACATGCAGAGATAAAATATCTAAATAAAAGTTAAAGTTTGATAATCAAAAGTGCCTTATCATCAGCCTCTTATGTCTCCTGCTGGGACACAGGCCTCCTCTCTACGAGAGGGGGTAGGCTGTAATCCACCACACGGGCCCAGTACGGGTTGGTGGATGTCACGTCTTCGAAATTTTAGTTCTAGGACAAGCCGGTTTCCTCACGATGTTTTCCTTCACCGTTTTTGAGGGCAAAAGTGATGAAATAAATTACACAAAGTAAAACGCCTGCCTCGGTTCGAACACACGGCTTACTGCTCGTAAGTCGGGGCTGCCACCACTGGGCCACCGCTGCTCTAGTACAAAACGGTGAAGAATAACATCGCGAGGAAACCGGCATGTCTTGAACTGTGAAAGTGCCTCACAATATAACCTAATTGAAATGATTCGTGCCATTTGCTTTGTTGGATTTTCATACCTATATTCTAAGAAAGATTTAAGAATACTTGGAAATAGTTAACAACTCTTGAACAAGTGTTAGTTCTCGGCCATCATTCACGTTAAACGGAAGGAGATGCGTCATGCAAACTTTTTGCCACTGCCATTTTCAATCAACGCATAATCGATCACAACTCAAAGCCTTGTCTAAATATTATGACGAATTAAAAAGAAAAACTTCCACCAGTTAATAAAAAGCTTACTAGCGATAGTTGAGCGCCGTTATAGTTAGTAATGGCGGCAAGCGCGGGCCGCGGGCGATCGGCGCGTGCGCAAGTTGCGGTTCACAACAAATATGGTATAATAGGAATAAGTTAGAAGTTTCCGTTTGTTTGTTTCTTTGATGGGATTGGAGAAAGGTGTTTGTAGGGTGTTGGTGGTTTTATTATGTAAGTACTACTGAATAAAGGGACAACCGACAAAATTGTGAAATTAGAGCACTGCGTTTCATTGCTCTAATTTACAAATCATCATACATGGATATAAAACACTGAAGACCATTTAAGCGAGAGGCCGAACTAAATTCGACTGTAATAAGTTGATTTGTTAAATTTGTGGCTGTCATACAACGAAAGGTTGCATCTGAGATTCCTAAAAATAAAAAAATAAAATTTGCTCTCATATATGGAGCTTGAAAACAACACATGACCCATGACAAAATGACACATTGTTCTTAAAAGAAATGAATGATGAACAAAAAAATAAAATTTTTCTAAGTAACTACAGCACCTAACACAACATAAAACATAAACATTGTAGTATTCAAACGTCTTACTCTAGCCTATATACTAGTACATAGGCATAGTACATAGCTGGCTAGTCGACTGTTACTGCCAATTTATTTACTTTCTACACCGACCGGCGACCGGCCGGACATTTGGTTTCACTGGCGATACACTTCGGTTGTTATTGCCTATATTGTTCTTATAGCTTTAGTCCTGGGGTTTCCAGGTCAAATATACAGGTTTTTTATAGATATTAATAATTGCTGCATGTCATAATAAACATTTATTGATTTTTTTGTAATTTTGAAAAACTATTTCCAGATTGCATTGAAAATGCAGTTAGTTTTTTTGGTCGGGAGTAAGATTAACACGCTGGATAGGTGTATATCGGGTTTGCTTGCAGTCGTATCCACCATAAGCCACTAAATAAACTTTTTAAAAGAAACAATTGAAGGTATTTGAGAAACCTGCCTCATATAAGTAGACCTACAATTTCGCGGAGGTTTTTATTGTATTCAATTCAAAGACAAAAGAACGGCCCACCCTACCTTCTACAATCCAAGCAAAACCTTTCACTTTACGACGAAAATAAGAGCTATAATCTGTATCAAGGCGGCCGAACCCATGAATCTGTGAAACGCGGCAAATGACCATCATCTGAGGAACTACGGCCATCTCAACCGCGCCTGGCTTATGTATGTCATTCTGTTCACTGCCTGTCATTTGCCTGTCATTCCACTTTGTGGGTGGCGGGAAGTATATAGGGTTATGTAATGGCTGTGGTTTTCTGTTATCAACTGTTTACTGTTGTTTTTTTGTACAGAACGCGGCACGACTTCAATTTTTGAATGACTATCGCGAATATCATTTTCAGTTTTGACAAAAAGCATGTCTCGTCAAATATCGTCTTTTTGGTCTAGGTCTAATATACCAAATTCTTGCTTTTGTTTTAGGCCTCGCCCGCCTTATCCTAGAAATTCGATGAAGACCTAAAACTGGATAAAAAAAAAATCAATATGAAATAAGTCACATAGTAATACAACAATAAAGGCACTCAAAAATATCAATCGTAATTGTCTAAATTCTAAATATTACTTGGCAAAAAAACCGTGTGTAGCTAATAATTAACTTATCCTTAAAACAGTAAACGAACACAGAAAACACTAACATACAAACTAAAATCCGTAGCAAAATACACGCAATTATAACGAACAGCCTCAACTTATACATTTCAGGTCAATTTCTAGTAAATGCGCCACGTAAAGGCAGTAGCTAAGAAAAGCGAGTCAGCTATAATTTATGATTTTCCAGCTCATACCTACAAGGCATGCCTAGGAGGTATCTTAGTAATCAGGCAAATACAAATTTATGTAAAAGTATGTAAATTGTACAGATTATTGTATCAAATTGCAGGTTGATGTATGTTGTCGTGTGGTATATAATTAAGCGGAGTATGACTACATGACTACTAAGATTTGTTGGTTTTTATGAGTTTGTGGTGACTTACCGAGTTGGAGATAATATGGGACGGCGAAAGAATCATTATTTTGAACATCCCAGGAATTGTAAAAGAAAACTTTATTTTTAAAAACGAAGGGCTAATTAATATTTTGTACACTGGCTTGCCAGAGAATGGGCAGCAGCGGTCTCTGTGCTTTTGTAACAACCGTTCTGCGAACGCCAATCCGCCTGCCAAGCGTGGCGATTACGGCAAAACCCCCTTATGTCAATGTGGCCTTGGGGAAGGTCTGTGTCTAGCAGTGGATGTCTTTTAGCTGAAATGGTGATGATGATGATGACACTGGCAAGAGCACTGGCTGAGAGCAGCGGTTACCCAGTGGTAGCAACCCCGACCCCAAGCCGTGGGTTCGAACCCAGGCAGGCGCATTACTTTGTGTAATTTATTTCATCACTTGCTCTCAAAAATGGTGAAGGAAAACATCGTGAGGAACGCGGCATGTCCTAGAACTAAAAATTCGAAGACATATGACATGTACCAACCCGCACTGGGCCCGTTTGGTGGATTTCAGCTCACTCCCTCTCATATAGAGGAGGCCTGTGTCCCAGCAGTGGGAACATTATGGGCTGATGATGATGATGACACTGGCAAAAAGTAAATGCTTTTTCTTAAAAAATAAATTCCCATTTTTTATGTATTTCTCATTTTACCGTTGTTTTACAAAATCGGTTAGGACTGAGGTCAAATAAGAAATTCCACCAAACATAACTCTGTTCCTAATCAAGCCGTCGAAGCATACAAAAACATTTTAATACTGAAATACTACTAATGAAGACCAAACTAATATGGATCTGCCATTACCTCCAATATACAAATATGGGATTTGAAATTTCCATGAATGTCGATCTTTAACGTATAGTACCTACTATAGTCGAATGAATATTGGACTTGACTAAGAATGCTGCATTTTCCCAAGTAACTATCTCTCAATCTAGGTTTAACTCCAGTTGAAACTGTGCTTGTAAGAAAATGCAAATGCACTGTGATCAATGATCGGAGAATCAGAGGAGCTAGCCACGGGTTGCGTCAGCTTTAGTACTGTAGTAGACAGGAATATGGAAGTAGGTAAGGAGACCTTAATTTTAACCATCTAATTTGATTGTTAAAATTAAGGTTTCCATGAATGGTCAAGATTAATCTTGACCATTCATGGAATGATAACTCATGGAATTAATGACTCATAAATATTTACGTTCAATTGGACGTAAATATTAATGAGTTATTTGATAATGTTCTTCAGTTGCTGTAATTATAATGATAAGGACTGAGCAAATACTAGTTAAAAACTACAGCCTATGAAAATAATGTTCGAGTACAATAAAAGCACTAGTAACAGAAAAAGGAAGGAAAAACATTTAATCTTTTGTTTTACTTATGATTTTTCATCGTAGTGCAGTTTGTTTTAGCATTTTATGAAGAAAGCTCCTCATATAAAGACAAGCAACTGACAGGTTAAGGCGTCTCAAAAAAGTGCTAGTATCAGTTTAAGATTCCGTATTAAATCTTTATCTGTGACTAGTGGTCCGGCGCAACTTCGTTTGCGTCACATTTTCCCCGTTTTTGCAACATGATATATAGCCTATAGCCTTCCTCAATAAATGGGCTATATACCACTGAAATAATTTTTCAAATCGGATCAGTAGTTCCTGAGATTAGCGCGTTCAAGCAAACAAACCCTTCAGCTTTATAATATTAGTATAGATTGTTGTTATCAGAATCAGAATTTTTCAAGAGATGCTTAAACCAATAGGTGAACGGAATGCAACAGATAAATATCACAATAGTATATGAGCAATCGTAACAGGGAACCTTCTCTCAGATGAATGGCATATCTTCTTGATTGTCCACGATAAAGGGCTGATGATGATCGCATATAGATTGAGACTAATGTGAGATATCTCACACTTACTCTTTAATCTTTATGGGAGCAATAAAGTGAGTAATTAAAATATTCAATTTGGTTTGAAGAATTTCGTTGAGATTTGATCTGTTGATCTTGAATCCAAACAGGAGATAAGAAGGAAAATGTGCTATAACTCTGTAGTTAAACGTTTTTTGTCGAATATTTTGTGATTCTACAGAACTTACAATTATCATCAGCCTATAAAGTTCCCACTGCTGGGCCACAGACCTCCTCTCCATGAGAGAGAGTGGCCTGTAATCAACCACGCGGGCCCAGTGCGGGTTGGTAGAAGTCACATGTCTTCAAATTTTTCATTCATTTCAAAGGACATGCCCTGCGCAGGGGCGCAGGTGATGAAATAAATTACACAAAGTAATGCACCAGCCTGGGTTCAAACCCACGGCTTACTGCTCGTAAGTCGGGGCCGCCACCACTGGGCCACCACTGCTCTCCTTACTTCTTCTCCTTGCTGAACTTCCAATATTTTCTATAAAAACCGTGTTAGGCACAATGCGAATAATGACAAACTCTTCGTTCTTAAAATTTATGTACTAAGATTTAATCTTACAAAAAGCAAACGTAGGGCTCGATTGAAAATGTAAAACGCTTGACCAAATTGGAGCAGTACGGTAGCTATCACTAAACCAGTAAGATGACCATGAGGATACGGAAGACAGTCACCATTCTATCTACAAACTATGCAGATTAACTATACGTACATACCTACATAAACTTAGTGAAAGGCGGACAATATATTTATCTGGCATCGTTATCATTGACGCAGGTTCGAGTCCCAGTAGTGGAGGTTTGAATAATGAGTTTGGTCTACAGATAAACTCGTTTTGCTGACGACAGATGTCACTGTGCGACTTCGACAAATGATAGCGCCTAAAGGCTTTGCTGTTTTACATAACGTACTGGCTACTGGCTGTTGTTTGTTGTTGCTCTATATGGTTAGTAGGTCTGATTTGCGGTTTTGCTTGACCGAATGCTTTTTGTTTAAAAAAATAAATGTTGGTGATTGACTTTTGTTTTCATTGCAAGCTGTCTTCGTCAAGCTGATTGTGTTTTGTCATTTTGATAAGGTTGTTTTTTTTTTCAGTTTGAACGGTTTATATCAGATGGCTTTTATGTTTGCTGTCTGTAGTAAATTTTCCCGTTTGTGTATCTCTCAAAATCAATCTCAATTTTAGAAACAGTTTTCATTCATCCGGATGAACTATCAAAGGGAGTAAAATCATTATGAGCCTTTGACGCACGTAAGTTATATTTAATTTGACTATAACAATTGTTCTTGGCGTTGTAAAAGCGGACATAACTGAGACAAGTGAGGAAGTGTTTCATGATATGAATATTAATTGTAACTGTACTGTACGTTTGTACCGAACAGGTGGCCTAAAAGTCAATGACAAAAACAATAGTTAGGATCAGCTGGCCTATCAGGACGTCTTAAAACATTATTGTTTTACTCCTTTTCCAGTGTGGGAAAGAGATGGCGCTAGACATACTGTATAGCTTAGTCTCTTTCCCACACTGAAATAAGAGAAAACAATACTGCTTTAAGACGTCCTGATAGGCCAGCTGATCCTAACTATTGTTTTTGTCATTGACTTTTTACTTAATATAGATACGGTACATAGGTCGGTAATTACGGTGGAGCTCGTGGCTAAATAATAACAGCCACACAGGTCGATCTTCAAGGTTAAGCCGTGCTTGCCGAGGTTGGTCCGTGGATGGGTGACCACCTTTGGCAGACGTTTGAGTTGTCAGAAGCCGAAAATCTGACATCCAGTCTTACCAAGGGATATCGTATTACCCAGTTACTAGGTTGTGGAGGTCAGATAGGCAGTTGCTTCATGTAAAATACTGATACTCAGCTGCATCCGGTTAAACTGAAGTCGACCCCAACAAAAACTCCCAGAACTTTTCGGGCCGAAAAGTTCTGGAATGGCGACCGCGAACCGGGAGACGATGCGTTGGAAGGCCTACTTCCACTAGGTGGACCGATGACCTGGTGAAGGTTTCGGGGATCTGCTGGATGCGAGTCTCACGGGACCGATCAATGTGGCGACACTTGGGGGAGGCCTATGTCCAGCAGTGGACGTCTTTCGGCTGAAATGATGATGATGATGACCCCAACAAAGTTTGGGAAAAGGCCAGGCGAATGATGACATAGGTCGGTAATTACAAATAGAACGTAACTAAGATCAATAAATATTCAATAAACTTGCTGAAAGAAAAAGCAAAACGTGAAACTTACGACAGCAGATTTGAAAGCAGAAAATTAAGAAAACTACATTTACAATAAATTTGTAAAAGATGTTATCTCAATAAATAACGAAAGAAAGTATATAACACCTAATAAAGAAACAAGACGTAATCAGGTAGATTTTAATTAAACTCACTTTTACAACACACAAAATATAAATTAAAAAGTGAAAATCTTGTTTAATTTAAAACATTTACTTTAACTTGTTAAAATTATAATTCTGGTAAACAAGATAAAACTGGAACTACGAGCAACTTACTTCTGAAGAAACTTGCATATTATTTGAGTAAACATGGTTTATGTAACAATATTAATGTCAACTTTAGTTATGAGATTGTTGGCGATTTTGATATAAATGATAATTTCACTAGGGAAGAAAGAGAAAAAAATAAGAATAATTATAAGATAGAGTAAGACGCAAAATTTTATGAAAAAAGTAAAACCAGGAAGACTACTGTAGCAACGGGTTGGGATAAAGCTTCTTTTCAGAAAAGGGACAAAAAAATAGTAGGTTGTAAAAATACCATTAAAAAAGAAAACATGAACAGCTAAGTGAATAATTTAACAAGACAAGTACCAGTTAATTACTGTCTTAAAATGAGTGTAAGAAACACTTCAGAAAGTGTTTTAAAAGGATATTTCCTTTTTTCATTACCACTGTTATTAACAGGGAATAAAACGTTTGTAATAACAGTTATTAAACTTACGAAACGAGGAGAAGATTACGTGAAGATTTAACCATGTTAACTAACACTAGTACATTTAGTTTCTCCACTTTTATGTATGTAATAAGTTTAAAACACTGCTGAAGTTTTCCTGCTAACACCTCATCAACTTTACCCAACTTTGTTGGGGTCAACTTCCAGTCTTACTTGATACAGCTGAATACCAATATTTTACATAGAGCGACTACCTATCTGACCTTCACAACCCAGTTAGTACTAGGTAATACGATACCAGTTGGTAAGACTGGTTGTAAGATTTTCGGGCCACAGACTTCCTGTAACGACTGTCAAAGACGACTGTCAAAGGTCTACAAATGACAGACCAACAGAAGAGTTATAACAAAAAAGCGATTTTCCAAAAACAAAAAAGAAATGGTGCTTGTCAATGGTGCTTGGTCTTTTTGCTGGTAGTAATTAAACAAATTGTATGAAGAAGGACAAGATGGATCATATTAAATTTATAGACAAATTCCATTCAAAAATTTCTGACTACCACAAATTTCCTTCCGTCTTTGCAGCTCTCCAAATAGAGGAAGATAATGAAAACGAACTAAATACAGTATTAAGTGTTGAAGTTGAACCTGTCAATCACTTTAATGTCAATAAGGTTTCTCCCGTTAAAGTCAACTAAGCGGTTAAAAGTAACACGGTCTACCCGGTAATCGAACCCCACAATGAGATAAAACTGTATCATGAAATAGCACCGGACAATCGCGGTCGTTACTGCATTATGACTTGACACGCCAACAATACTTACATTAATGTAAAAGAGACTTTGTTAGAGTCTCATAAGGTGCATGTTGACCGCACGTAAAGTATAGCAGTACTTTCGAAAGACCACGGGCGACATCATGATAGGGTTGGTGGCTGTTGGGGAATAGAAAATTTATAAACTAGTAATAATTTTATATTTATGTTTATGGGTAGTCCTGAACGTTTAAGTAGCATTTGATGCGATCAAAGTTCAAGAGCATGAATTTCATTTTAAAAGTAACACTGGACTGAAACTCATTGTACATTTCCATATCAAACCATCTTCAGAGACCAGGTTAATGAAAAGAAAACTAGCATGATAAATGCACACAGTACTATGATTTATTACATAAATCAGGATCATAAATAACGCATACACGGCAGCCCTGATCTAAGTTGACATTCCTAGATTGAAAGGTCGCAAACTGGTCCGGCTATTGCCACAGCCATTACTGGCGGACGCGGCAGTGGTCGAATAGATTGCCCACCATTCCCGCCATCTGCGACCATCTGAGACCATCTGCCCGTATTACCACCGCACCTTCAGATTACGGCGTATTATGGCGCACGCGTACTCCACGTTTCCGTTTGAAAGGTAATGCTGATTGGTCAGCGTGAAATGATCGTCTGAAGTTAAGCGATCGGTGCCATTGATGAGTTTTGTACGTCATTTTTCACTGTCAGTAGGCACTTGGATTTTTGTTAGGATGTATGAAGTTTCCTGGGGTCGTAAGTTGTTCCTGAACAAAGCATGTTGCAAACAATATTTCACTTTTTTCATCGCTGTTTAATTGGCCAAAGGGCCCAGTAAATCTATCTATATCAATACTAATAATAAAGCTGAAGAGTTTGTTTGTTTGCTTGAACGCGCTAATCTCAGGAACTACTGGTTCAATTTGAAAAATTCTTTCATTGCTACATTGCCCATTTATATACTATAAGCTATATATCATGACGCTACGACCAATAGGAGAGGAGCAGCAATGAAAAATGTTATGTTATGAAAACGCGGAAAATGTGACGCGAACGAAGTTGCGCGGTGTTACTGCTAGTTAGTGATATAAGCCAACACAAGTTAGTTCTCTTAGAAATCTTGAACTGGCACTGGATAAAGCAGATTTGTTTTCGATATATTCAAAAGATGTAGATAAAACAAAGGAAGCTGTACAACGTGTGGTCGAAGATATAACGATCCTTGTTTATTCTCTGTCACACTTCCATGTGGGTGGCTCGCTTTATGCATGGTACTAAACAACTTGTTCTGCTGACAATACTCTGATTGATCTTTTGCAAATATCTATACGATGTTATTCATGCCTCATAGATAATCTGAGAATTGTTGTTAATAACTGTACCAGCAAAAAAGATAAATTGAAAATTAAATTAATTATTAAATTAGAGTGTCTCATTATTCTTCTATTAGCGTGTCGGTGGCCACATAAATTGTGTCGGCCCAGAACTGAGCCACTAGTTTGACGCTTTCAGAAGCGTACTTCAGTTCCTGTAATAAACGAGCAACAGGACACGCAGTACACGAGATTACTGTCTCATTAAATATGAATTATAAAATCTATTGAGAAAGTTACTGAAGTTCATAAAAATGATAAAGTAAATCGATTTTCAAATGACATTTCACCCTTCCGGGGTAAACACATCCAATATGCTCGGATTCTAGCTGCATCCATCAGGTTCTATCCAAGATTATTCCACATTTAGTACGTGATACAATTACCAGTGCTCTGTCGGCCACATGTCCATCGGTGTCGCTTAAATCCGAAAGGAATTGCGCCGAGATGAAGGATGACCGCCCTACGTGATGTCCGACCACTGGACGATTTAGAAAATTATTTTATAGCTCAGCAATCTTAAAGGAATTTGATTTATAACGTCATATACGATGTAGTAAACGCTTATGAGACATTAATAGATACATGGTAAGGTCCAAAGTCTCCGGTTTCAACAATAAAAAACAGGATTATTATCCAAACAATAATTTATTGAAATAAAAGGAGACTAAATTGAACATACATATTTACGCGTACTTTAGACAATAGCACACTACTATAAACCCAGACATGTATCTCTGATTAATTTAATGTGTGTAGGCCCGACACTTTTGGCCCTTACTGATATATTCCCATATTTAATATCCTTCTTCTTCTTCAACCCTTGGCTACCCAATGCTGAGTGTAGGTTTCTTCCAAATCACTCCACTTTTGGCGATTATATGTCATGGCTATCCAGTTTCTTCCGGCCACTTTAATGAGATCGTATATTTAATATTACAACTGTGTATAATAAGTTTGTTGCTTGGGTCAAATTCTAAAATATGTAGTACCTAATAGTGAAAGATATAAGCTTAGCATTTTAACTTGAATTTGCGAAGAGAAATGAATATGCACATCTTTAAGAAAAACGGGGCAGAAATAACGTTATAAATACCGTAGTAGCTTTATTTCCTCAGTTAGCTTTTATGATTGGTGCCGTAAGAAATGTAAAACGCTCTAGTGCTTTCTACTTCTCTCTATAACTTACAGGCCAGTGGTATTTTAAATTACAGAATATTTATTAATGAAAAAAAAACAACACATAATGTCCTACATAAAGATTTCGTTCTACAAGTCTCTGTAAACAAAATCATCCAACATACCCAACTTAGAAAAACGATGGTTGCCTCTCGTCTCGGAGAAACTTACAAACGAGGGCTCCAACTCTCGAGATAGCATCACTGGAGCCCGCTCCCAGTTCCTATCTCAGCATCTAGACGTCTCAATTTAAATACACGCCTTCCGAGACTCGATTGAGCTAAATTAAATGTTCTTACATATATAGAAGCTTATTTTATACGCTATTAGCTTGGGAAGTCATTAGATGGCCTGCTCAATTTATGGCTGAATAACGCTTATGTGGTTACCATCTGGGTGGTGGCATTTTACTCACCACTTTTCTTTTATTTTCAAAAGGGCATTTGATTTTCTCGAATGATGTTGTTTATTCACGAATAATGATATCATCTACATAAACAACGCATTTACGGTCTGTGGAATGTAATTAGTACTCTGATTATGTCATAAAATTGTAGTTGCTTGTTGGTAATAACAGTATTTTTAACTATCCACGTTTTCTAGGATGGCTTCAACTAGTGCTTAATGTTCCATAAGATTTCATCGCTACTTGATAATACGCGGGGTCGAGATCGTTTATCTTAGGAAGCGCAGAGGGGGGCAGCAGTTCCGTGCTTCTCAAAGATTATTATTATAGCCGATTATACTGGTCAAGTGTAGCACTGTAACACCGGGGTACTTTAATTACACTCCCTTTCATGGGTTTGCTGCGAGACGAGCAATTCTATAAGGGATTTACGATCCAATATATTCGCAACATCAGCGTGAAAGTGGTAGGCGAATAACTATTACAGCAACGATTGAGCTTGCCGAGGTATAAATTACTGAATTATAGTGAAATTAACGATCGAATAACAGATTTACGCAATGGTATTATTGGTAGATGTTAATTATTATTACAATTAATGCAATGTGCATTGTACTTAAGTACTGAGATGAAGACGAATTTAATGATATGCGGTTGAAATCCTACTCTTGAACCAAGAATAGTGATATCCAATCAACAGCGCTTAACAACATATGTATTAAAACTTAGGTATTACATATTTCCAATTAACAAAACAGTAAATATCCAATGATCACTGAACATGGCAATAATTATAAAGATATTAAAGCCGATATCATGTCGCCGTTAAGTTAGCGGTAAGTTCAACTTAGTTCACGGTTTGCATGTTAATTAGAATTCACGTTCAATTAAAATAATCTATAAGTTACCTTACTATAACTTCTGGGTTTAAATTAATATATTCTTGTTCAGATAACAGCTATTAAAGTTCTATCTCGTAACTTTGTATGAGGCATAATAGCAATTTGGTTTTAACTTTAACACGTGTGATAAATATCTTCTTGCTAACGTTACTATTGAGATTATACGTTAAGACGTTATAATAACGTCGTCTTTATGTTGATTCCGTACATTATTGGTTTATTAGCATTTAGAGTCTTATGAGTAATCTTAATCTGCTTTTCTAACACATAATTTGGAGGAATATTTCTGTCTTATTTTAAAGTGACGACTAAAAGAGCCAAGACTATCTAGTTCAAAATGAAACCGGAAGAACGACACTAACAGCTCTAAAACACAAAACGCAATCTCGTTGAACATAAAATAGAACTACCATTAATAAATTGCGATTCTAATACACATCTGAGTTGCGATACCGTGTCGTAGCCGGTCGTCGAGTCAACTTTATTGGTGGTCCCCTATTAGCCGGCTCTTATCCGGCATCGGACGGACACACACGGTCCGTAGACATTCGCTTTT
Source organism: Cerastis rubricosa (assembly GCA_949152445.1). NCBI lineage: Eukaryota > Metazoa > Arthropoda > Insecta > Lepidoptera > Noctuidae > Cerastis > Cerastis rubricosa. The sequence continues at coordinate 6,784,550 of OX424540.1, read as the reverse complement.
GCAACTTTTATTACGGTAGAAGACTTAGTGAGGTTTTTGGGATCGACAGTTTCGAGGTTTTTTATGAGGGTCTTTTAGCATCCGTGCTTTAAATGTTGGCGGTATATTTGGTGTGGTTATCCGTTTTAACGGTTATTGGGAGGTTTCTGTTTAAGTGTCTCAAACTGAAAGCATTTATTTCAATTAGACTATAACAGGCACTTTTAAAGTCTAAAAACTAAACAAAATACGAAGCTACAGTCCCAGACACAAGGCATAATAACTTGTGTGTACCTGTAGTTGCCCATCCCAAAGCGTAGATCTCTATGGAGAAGAATGGGCTAGAAACTCCATGGACTCTCTTTTAAATCAAAATCTTGGTTACATCTTGCTCATGTTGAAAATTACAAATAATGTGTTTACTTTTGCTGATCTTGTTAATACAATATTAGACATTGTGAATGCCACTTTACTGCAGCAAGAAAATAAAATAAGGTAGACCTCTTTTTTAGGTTTTTTAAACTCATACTCATTTTTTTTTGTTGTCGTTCAGAAAATAAGAAGTTTCTATCAATTTTCCATTTATTTAGATCATGTACGACTAAGGAATTCGTATCTACTTTCGTTCTACGCATGTCGAAGGGACACAGGTGTTAGCAAGGGCTGTAGAAAGCTGTCATTAATCACGCATGCGTTATTGCATTCTTTAGAGACTTGTCACATCGCACGTCATTGGTCAACGAGGTTCTGTATAGTATCAATTGTTGTTGATATTGGTTGGGAATATTCTACGGTAATGTGTGAAAAAGAGGAGATTGATGTGAGTTATTGGACCATTATGGAAGATAGGGCCTAGTGTTGCTCCTAGCGGCACTCTTTGATTGATGGATTTCGGAAACTGTTGTTCGTGGTTAGTTTATCATTTCAGAAATGTTTCTAGAACCCTAAAAACAGATTTGAAATGGACTTGGTAGATACTGGACTAAATTCATTGTCTTAAATCTTGTAAAACTTAGATAAACTCAATTTCACTTAATTAATTTAGATTTAGAAATTAGTACTTTAATATATTTGAATAAAGACTATGTTACTATTTTACTTAATAATACAGTAATTATATCATCAGATAAAATTAAACAATATCAATATATATTCAGTTTAAAATACATACAATTAATTGGACCCAATTTAACTAATTACACGTTCCATAAATATGGATCGAACGATAAAATCGATTGTAAGTAAAATAGTTAATTAATCGATTATTTTAATTGACGGTGAATATCGGTAATAGCTCAGAAGTAACTCGATAGCCCTGTTACGGGTATGTCCATTAAAATAGCGAATAAATAGTTTGTGTAAAATCGTTGCTGCTCTGAGTTGGGTCGTATCGGGGTAATTGAGGTCGTGGGTCAGACGATACGCCCAGGGCGATATAGATGTCTGCTCTATCAAGCAGATTGTCAACGGTAGTTTCGTTTCGTGCAGAACGTTTTACTGAAGAACTTGGCATTTATTTTTATTGAGAAACTGTTGAGTCATTGTGCATTAGACTTGTTATAAATATTGTAGTTTTGTCCTTACCACTGGTTGTAAGGAAAAATACTACTGCATTATTTCATGACACATTTTATTTCCATGTAATTTGCAAAAGAAGACAGAAAAAAGGCATGGATTTCTGTGCTGCGCAGAAGCAGATATAATATTCGAAGAAATTAGTCTTAAATCACACATTCTAGACAAGTACACACACCAGCACATCAAGCTACAACAATCTGTCAAACTGATTTAATATATTTTCAACATTATCGTTAAAGAATTAGGTCCAAGGTTGCTTGGGTAAATTTGACAGTTTCGGGAAGCTTGATTTGCTTGGCGTCTGTACATTAATGATGCCAATACGACTGAAACACAAACTTCTATAAAACACCAAACATAAAAATCCTGAACTTCTGTCTCACCTACACGTACACAGTCAATATTTATCCAGCAATCCAACTGTCTAAACTTGTTAACGACGAAGACAGTGACCAGACGACACACTCCTAATGGATATAGTGCTCTTGTTACGTATAATGCATACAATAAACACTGATTGATTCCTGAACGGTTTACGATTTGCCCGTGTTTGGTCTACTGAACTATGCGATACTGTTGGACCAAATGATTGGTAATTTAATTCTCTCTGTTTACTTATAACGTCAGTGCAGAGTTGTGTATGGAGAAATTGGAAGCTAGTGCGGTAGTAATGGTCATGTTTAATGTCTTATTTACTTTAGTTTCGTTGGTCTCGTTGTGGTTTGCGCTACTGCTAAGCATGAGATCCTGGGGTTCGATCCGGCAAAGTATTATCGAGTTTTTCGAACAGAAATTTATCAGTAGTAGTTTTTTTATCTTTATTTATTATAAGGGGTTTTCACTTAGTGATAATGTCACCCCCGTAACAGATACATTCAAAAACTTAAAACTAAACAATGAGTATCACACAGTTATTAGGTATTATAATAATGACCTCCTTAGTGCCTATTCGTTTTGGTAAATAATGTCCAATGGTCGACACAACATCTTAGCTTCCTCCGACAAAAGGGGCGGTAGAATGCTATTACATGCCTCCACCATGTAGTAGTTCGGACTCTGGATTTGTGACCGGTTGATGGCAATAAGCTCTCTCCTTAATATTGCCAATTGAAGGCGTACTTATACTTTATTCAGCCGAATCTTTTGAGGATTACAGGCGTGATGTTATGTTTACGTAGTTTGCGTTAACGTTTCCATTTATTTCGTGGTTTGCGTTAACGTTTTGATCTTTGTTTATGTGACCTTTGCGTTAAAAGGGCGAGTTGTCTTCGCCGCGTTAAGTGTCATTTGATGCTATGAGCTGTTTATATATTTACATACGTCATGTCAAAGGGCATCGGGAACTTGAGAATTAACATATAATGTTGATGCTTTTATTTGTTTTCGTGTAGTTTGTTGTTTAGTATTAACACAGCCGCCGAATTGTGCATTGGGCTTGTCTGTTTTATTTATAAATTACTTCTAGTTCTTCCGATCCAGGGCCAGTGTGAACCAGCCATCTTCTACGAAGTCTGCCGAAACGCTTTCTGACTTTGTCAGACATGTAGTGAATGAAGTCTTTGCCGAGCAGTGGGGTGACTAACAGTAACTAGAATCACAGTGTGGAAAGTCTTTATCTTCCATTATATCAGAATCCTCCAGCCAGACAGACGCAGGTTTTTTTTACCACAGTTATATCGCGTAGTTCGAACGTTTTTTTTTTAAATTTTCTATAAGCTCGCGCTTGACCACTATCTCACTTGATGGTAAGCGATGATGTGGTCGACGGTGAAGCACGCTTGCCTAGAAGAAACATATTCACTCTTGACTTAAAGACCCCTAGAACATGGCGTTGAAGATACCGAAACAGAAATGATCTGTTAGTCAGATGGTTGTACCATCAACAACATTAATAATTTAAACCTTGTTTTATAAAACCAATTACATCTTATCTAACACACTAATGACTGCAAGCCGAAATTAAGTATCAAACATTAATCTACTTAACGAAAACGCGATATGCAAATATGGTAGGTGCGCAACAAAAGTCGTCTCACTACAGATACATCGGTTACACAATGTCAAGTGCTTCAGAAAGTCGCGGGAGTGTGGCAAGCCTTAATGTCATCATCTCCTCAGCTGTCATTAACTGGTAGAGAAAGCTGTCATGATTCAATTTTGTTTAGTCTTTAATGACGTTTGACCGTTTGGAACTGAGTTCAAGGTGGATTAGTTTAGAGTTGATGTTGGGTTCTGTTGGGTTAGACTAAAACTTGAGTTAACTAATTTAAAAATAAAAGCAGCCTTGATCGTCAAATCTAGGTTTTTGGCAGCGGCGTGTCCATATTATCTAGAGATGATGAAAAAAACAAACAGCAAACTATTAATAGTATATTTAGGGAATTAATAAACCGAGCGTTTAATTATGTATGCGAAAAAATAACTAAACTAGAGATAAATTTTGAATGACTAAAATTTTTAAAATGTGTTACTAGCAGTGGAAAACTAGTAGATGTTGAATTTAGTATGATCTGCAAAACTGTCACTCAAATAGAAATTGGTTCGCTTAAGAATTATTATGCTGATCGTTCTGAATAACTCGTGCTACAAATTCGAATTTTTAAGTCGCCGGTTTCAATATTTGTGTTCGCTCTCAGTCTTTCGCTCGCTTAGTATTTCAGTACGCCATAATCAGTATTTTTGACAGCGATTTTGAGTTTATAGTCGATCGTTTAAATATTACCCTATATTTATGGCATATAAACATAATATAACGTCTGTTATCTCTGAAGGGGTAGGCAAAGGCATGTACACTTGTGTTTCGGCTGCAGTTTAAATCCAGTAGCGGGCGGGACACCATCCATAGGAAAAAATTAGACCTCTCTTACAATATTGGACCATCATTTAATATAAAAAACGATTGGCCATCTGCCATAGAAACCAAAGATATAAAAAAAAAACTCACGGCCTCGCTTCTGGCACCTAATTTACTAGATTGCAATAAATCTAAAACATCATTAGAGAAAAAAACAAGATGAGTCGAGTTGCGGTCCATGAACGTCAATTTATTAGTGTCGCGGAGAAATTCTGCTCCACACACCGTCGCCATTTTATGAAACTTTGTGATTGATATGTGTGAAGTAAATGTTATGGTTATGATTTGATTGCGGTTTTGAAGTTAAGTACTTTATTACTTGGATTTGAAAGAAAGAAAGAGAATTTCTGCGGTTTATTATTTTTGTATTTGGATAAAAAAAATAAAGAAAAATTATTTATTTGGCGCAGGGACATGACGTGCATACAAAATGACGAAAAAAATAAAAATAAACAGGATAGGTATTATTGGTCGTTTTAATCACAGAAAATCAATTTTTTGTTGGCAGCAAAATTATATTTAAAGTAAATTATATAACTATGTGCTCATTAAGTGCTGTAGCAAGAATGTAAAATTTGAACCAAGCTATAGAAGAAAAAAAACAATTCTTCTTTAGTCTCACTTTCTTTTACCCCAACTAAGAAAACCATTTAGCTAATAAGTTTAACAACGTTTTAGAGTCGTGCATCGTGTGCGCAAGAGCATCGAATTATAGTCGCTTCTTTTGACACAACGCTTTATAAATTGAGCCTATTTACACCTCACGACGCGGGAGCGCCACGGATGCGATAAGTAGCAGTAATGTCGTGTTGTGTAAACGAAGACCCCGTTTTGTAATGAAGTGTTTATTGTATGGCAATTCATAATTATTATTTTAAGTTAAGATAGAAAGTGTGAAGCAGTCTGTTTGTTTATTTAAAAGAATATACTAGTTTGATAGATCGTGTCAGAATAGTGATTAAATAATGTAAATATTAATTATTTCGAACAATACACCAAATTATAAGTTGAAAATGATGTTCGCTTGTATTGAATAAATAATCAAGTATTTTAAATTAGTTTTAAGCTAGAAATTATTGAAATTATTAATGATTCCAGATCAATAAAAATTAAAATTGTTAATACGATTAAGAAATTGCATCAGCTTTAATCGCAAGAACTAGTTTTCCTTTAGTGTCCGATAAATCAGAAGAAACCTTGGAGTCAAAGGTAATAAAGAAGTGTAATACTTAAAATACTTGGTTTATTTAATTTTTGACAATATTAATAAGGAAATACAATATAAAAAAAAATAAAGTACTCATAAACCTGCTGTATTTTTAAACAGTAATTGGACGTGAAACTATTTTTAGTTTAAACGAGACGAAATCTCCATTTCGCCACATTTCACATTTTGTCGTGGGTTCGTGACATATGTTGATAAACTTGTAATAAAATCGCTGGACGAGGCGTAGTGCTGCGACAAGGAGCGACCCTTGTCATGTCATTCGAATAATGATTAATTTAGTTTATTCGATACGTATTTTATACATCAGTTTGCGATTGAGATGTGATTTGTGAATAGTTGACAAACTCATCTCGACAAATGATGGTAGATTCAGAGCATTACACATAATTCATGTTACAATTCCATTCATTTTAAAAACCCATTCACAAAAACGATCGAACACCATTCAATCCGCCAGTCTAATTTCGGCGATCGATTAATCGACTAGCTATAATCGAAATGAACCATTCGTTCGCCCACCTCTAAGTGAAATCGTGTTAGCCCCAATCATTTTGCGCAACGAATACTCACATGGAGATGACCCGTGACCATTTTCGATTTCATGTCTAAAATCATAACAATATACGTCGACTGATCACGATACAACGCCCATTATAGTAATTACATCTCAGACAATACCAAGTTTCACTTGCAGTTGAAATGACGAAGAGAACGAAATTGTGGAGCAATTTTCTTCTACGTGGTATTTTGGCTTGTGAAGGTTTAAGTTTGTAATCTGTTTAACAATAGTTGAGGCTTTTGCCGTATGAGTCGTGTATGGCTTCGGGTGATGAACATTGTTTGTTTTGGGTGATATTTATGCTAGTAACGGATGTAATAACGTGATTATGAATAGCACTGATGGATTGTCTGTGTGTGGCATTTTGTGGACGTGCTTCGCGACTTAGAAGGGCTCGAGAGATATTTTAGTGGAGGTCCTTTCTCTTTGTTGCTAACATTCTGAAACACAACATATATTGAAATGGTTTTCTTAAGTAATTGTCAGTGCCATACATTTCCTTATCCGAGATTGTGAAATTGCTACAACAGCTTTGAGACTAAGTAAGATATATTGTGTTACAGTTAGTAAAGCAGAATAATTTAGAGAGCTTGTTTATTGTAAAGATAGATTATACAATATTTTATGGAAGAAAGAAAGACATCGTCTTTAGTGAAATATTCCTAATATTCTTCTTCCACTAAGTAGAACCAGAAGTTAGGTGCATAATATAGGTATAGTGATGTTACTAAAACCCAAACATTTGCTTTCGACATTACGAAACCTACAACTATCAAGAGCACTAGCAGTATCGACACTATATTAATGGGCTCCTTTCATCTCAATCAAGCCTACAATATTTATCATAGCGTTACAAATGCGTCATTTATCAGCGCCCTCTGTCGCATGCTCGCGTCGTGCGCAAACACTTAGCTGCGCCGCTAATTGCGCGGGCGCAGGCTTCAGGCATCATTTATTTTCATACGGAATTCCAAGTCACCGATATGTAATGCTGAGAGGTAAAGTGCGTAATTTACAAGTATTTTAGACATCTTCTACACGGTGGTAAATTTGTTCGGCTAGTCGTAAGTTTTCGATGGGTCTCTTGGTTATATCGCGACAGAGCAGAAAAGCTTATTTTCAAAGGTTTATTTAGACACGTGAAAATTTTTAATGGATTCCACGTTTGGGCTGTCTTAGATATTTCATTACGTTTGGTAGATGAGAGGTAATAGTCTCTCATCATCATCATCTTCATCATAATTTCAGCCCAAAAGACATCCACTGTTGGACATAGGCCTCCAAATGCCGCCACATTGACATTTTGGGGGGTTTTGGCATAATCACCACGCTTGGCAGGCGGGTTGGCGATCGCAGTAAGGTTGTTACGAAAGCACAGAGAACGCTGCTGCCCATTCTCTGGCAAGTCCCTTAGTCGGCTCTTACGACACCCACGGGAAGATATGTATATATTCTTTACATCCGACACCATACACAGCCTCAAAGGTTTTCAAATATCTCTCGTCAAGGTATTTGAAAAGTACTCAGATTACTGACAGTTTCTTCCGCCAGTGCTCTGAATGTCATCCGATTTACCGAATAGTACTTCTGGTACAAGACATTTCCGCCTGTAGCAATTAAACATATAATATTATATCCTGACATTTTAACATTTTATTTCAGAAAAAATAGACTCATTTAAAAATTTCACTTTGCTAAAATAAAAAAAGGAGGTTTTTAAAGGAGCGCTGGATCGTCGAGATAACCGACAGATCGTTTGTCAGTGCGCAAGACGGGTAGCGCAATAACACAACATGCTCTCAGGTAAAAGGTGCACAAAGAACATCATTTACCACCATTATGAAAACAATATTACACACGGCCTTATTACACCACAATCTGTCCCAGTGAGCAAGCGATCCCGATCGAATATTGCTATAATTTAAACGTTATATATTTCGCATACACACTGGTAATTTGTATAAATCACGGTTCGTTGCGACACTGCGTCACGATCGCACGAGCATCCGACGGTGTGCCCGCGCAGGTGACAATGTGCAATTAGGATTATGCGCATCTAGATCGAAGTATTTCAAGTCATATTAGAGGATCGCGTGATTTGTGATCGGGATTATTTTGCGTGCGACCGGAAAGTGGACTAATGGATTGAGCAAGGACTGAGCAGCAAGTAAATGAAGAAGGTTACTATTCCAGACGGCTATGGAAAAGAAGAAGATTTCCAGCCAAGAAATTACAAGAAATACTTGTATTCTAAAATCAGAGCATTGTAATAAGTCGATTACAATACCAAGGTTCAAATCTAAGTCAAACATAAACCCGCACTTATTAACGCCACTATTTCCACAAACAATAGTTAACCCTAAATTCAATTATTTCGGTATTATTAAGATCCACGTGATAGGTTCGGTGTCAACTGCATTAGTTACTGATGGTGTGAGCGCCGCGTCCCGCACGATGTCTTGCGCAAACGCACGGATTGACGAACGTTGCGCGGGCGCAAACCCGATGCCATCTACAAATTCGTGGGGCAGGTTAGTTTGCGTGTCTGTTAGTTTATTGCTCACGACATTCAGAAGACGAAAAGCTTCAATTTCAATTGAATTTAATAGGAGTATTATATTTTGGTGGTAGTTTTATGGTGCTGCCTGCTGTTTATTATTGACAGTTAAGTATCTTGGTTTCCGGATCTGTACTTAATATGATTTAGAATTATTGGCTATCGTTAAAATTTGAAATGCAGTGTCCGTTTTAAGAAATTTTAATTGAGGCATCATGCAGCTACACTGAATTATTCATTTCTAATATTTAATAATTATTCTATTGAAATATATTCATGAATTTTCTGTTTCTCAAGTTTCACGCCCTAGGGGACAGAAAACGAGGTTTTAGTGCGAAACTGCGGGAGATTCCTAAACTCGTTTTAAAATTAATTTATTGGCTATTTAATATTATTCAAATTAGTCGAAATTGGCCGAAACGCATTTTCACACGGTTGTTATTTTTATTTAAGTAATAAACATTGCATAATTTTTATGTTAATATTTTTGTGCATAATTTTACGTAAAGAAACTTTTCACCAAAGGCCATACTTGTGCGTACGATTATAATTAACAAACAATTTTCTTAACAACCTAAAAAATTACTTTTGAGTACTCAACTCGATACTAGACCAGCAAGGATTTCCACTTCCCGAAAATTACCTTAAATATCTATTGTTTTAAAACAGTAACTGACATTTATTGCAAACCATAAATAAATCACCAGTTACCAGGATTGCCAGCCTACAAAAGTCTACAGAAACATTAATCATTTGTGGTTAAACGATATTATTATCTGGCTAACAATTAATTCCGTTGGCACAATTCACCACGACATTTCTGAGTATAAATCATTCGGTAATCCGATATTGCTACTGTAATTTTCTGTGGTATAGTGTCGGATTGTGTGAAGAACATGGGTGTGAATTGAAAAGTTTTAAAAAGAAAATATGTTTTCTGACAGATATAGTGATGTGTGTAAATGAACCTGTGCGTGAAAAAGCCAGTTTACACGGTGCGGCTTTAGTACCGTTTGCGTTTTGTTGTTTTGCGTTGTTTGGCGTTTAATTAAAGCAGTCTAAAAAAGTAAGTCACTTGAGTGAAACACGAAAAGTCATGGCTAGTTTTTTCCCGTAGATTAAGGGACCGGGTTTAAAAAAAAAAAGAATTTTAAACGTTCCTATCAGGAAATTTAAATTATGGGTTGCGTAACATAATTTAAAGAAATTTTAAAGAAATGAATCCGCTTGCCACGTGTCTTTGCATTTTTTTTTGCAATGTCTTTCTTTATTTAAACATGCACATTTTTACAGACGTAAATCTAAGCTAGTGCACAGTTAAACACACATATTATTTGGTTGGTTGGATTGTGTTCTATCCCAACCCTACTGAAAGGTTATTGTCTATGGAGAATGTGTCACCATAGTTACGATGTGTCATTTCTACTATTTAATGTCACGACTTGAGCGTGGGGAGTCTTGTTTTAAAATTACAATTACATTGTATACGTCCTTAGCGCGTGTTATCATGTATGTGAATTTATTGACCCGACAACTCATTAACATATTTCGATGTATTTGTGCGTTTGAATTTTGTCATTTGAATAAGCCTATGGGATTTAAATAAACGACTACTTGGTATTTTACTAGAATTTATATTCTTTTTCTTTGTAATTTGCATTTGTGTGCACGGCAGCGTGCACGAGTATGCAAGGCAGCGTTCACATTGTTTACAATTTTTACTGCCCCAATTTTTCTAATTACGGTCCAAACCAAATATAACATTGTATGTTCTTAACACCTGTATGTAACAAGGGGAAGTGTCTCTCTTTACCCCGCTCACTAACATTGCACAATTTCGCGATACAAATATTATGGAAATTTAAAAACTCCAGCTCGTTTCCCACGTCGCTGTTGCCTCACATTGACATAATGCATGCGATGCCATGCTCGACGCTTTGTGCATTATACTTTGTTGTGTAATGTGATGCATGCACTTAGGGCTGTCGAGTGGAAAGGAGCGGGTCTTTTCCACGTAGGGATGTGGTGGAGGTAATAGTAGATTGTTGCATCGAGCGCAAAGTGAGTTATTAATGTACGAGTGCATGCGAGAGCACTAAATTAACACGAGTGCATTAATAACTCACTTTAGCAAGGTGCGTAATCTACTTTTCTTTCAACTACCATGACAAAATATACCATGATAAAATAAAAACTCAAGTTAATGAAACAAAGTTAAATTAATCTTCACTTCAAACATACAATTATTAGAAGAGCAGTTATTAAAGATTATTAACAAATTCATTTGCAGCTGTTTTATACTTTCTGGAGTCGAATTCATATCGCTATCGCTGTCAATTTCCATGTTTTTTTTTTGATTTTTTTTTTGCTTATTGAGAAGTATCAAAGTTTTAGAATGGTACAAAATGCGCGCCATTTGTTTTTTTTTGAAGTGAAAACTTCTTTAGCGGCGTTGTGCACTTTTGTGATGGGTAAAAAATGTTTAATTCGCGTCAGGTCACGTGTCCTGATCGAAAATTCGTAAGACGAATTGACATTAGGTTGCGAAGGAATTTGAACTTTATGACATCTGTCATTGAGTTTGGTTTTCCAAAACTGGATAATTATCTTATGCACAAACAAAACCTTCGATTTCTCCAAAGAGGTAAAATTCGTAAAACGTATCGTAATATTTCTGTGTTAAATTTGTTATGTAATGTAAGTTGTCATGTTTGTGTATGATAGCGCAATAAATGAATATTGTATTTTACCACATAAATGATAGAACTAGATAATTAAAGCAATTCGTTCAAAATTATTTCCTAACCATATCCAAAAATGCACAATGTTACTATTCAAGTTTTCACTTCTGTCGGCACTCCCGGAGTGCAACCCGTTTTTTTTTTCACCAAGTCTGTTTTTTTTCAGCCGATTTTTACTTTCAGCCAGTATCTTTTTGATCTAATGCATACATTTTATTAAACTTTATAGGAGGCATTAAACCTCTGTGGTAAATTTAATTCTAAATTAAAAATTTAAAACAGTGCAGTAATGAAAAACAGTGCAATAATGAGATTTCATATAACTTTTCTGCATTGTTTTGGTTCTAAGCAAAAAAGACATCCTTTGTGATCGGTTTTGTAGTGATTAATGATAACATTACTGCGTAGTTGAAAGAAAAGGAAATATTATAAGTAAGCTGTTAAAGCTCTGAAAGTGTTGTGAAGACTATCTCTTTTGCTTTCAAGGAGGAAATAGATGAAATGTTCTCTTTTCTCTTTAACAATTATTATGTTTGGTTGGAAAATATAGATTAAAATTGGAAGTAACTGGAACATCTAAATTGGTACAGACAGCGTCAGTATGGTCTAACCCCTCTACTGACCGGCCGAGTACTCCAGGGACCTAACTGTCTGTACAATTTAATAATCTAGGGAAAAATAAGTGAAAGACTTCATTGCTTTTAAAACGGTCTTTTCATACTGCCAAGCCAAGACATGTTTTCTAACTTAGTTTTTCCTTGCAAGGAATTCAAATTGAAACTAAAACTAAGTAAAACTGTTTCACTTCGTGCAGCCCTAAATAGGGCAATAATATGGATATGATTCGCGTCACGGCCCTCTATGTGCGCGGGCGCCGGCAGAAAACGATGTTTATTTTATTACTCAATCTGCTAATAGAAATGTTTTATAACAATAAGCTTGTTAACTTGCATGCTTTAATGGTTGACTTCACTTTATTGGTTTATATTTGTTTGTATATTGTTTTAACTTCTTGTTTTACATTATTTTAAAATTGGTGTAAGAAGATGGGTTTTGCTCGCAAGTACGACTGCTGACCATGATGTCCAGAGTTTGATTCCCTGGTCGGGGAAAGTGTTATTGGATTTTGCTTTCAAAATTTCTTAGTAGCATTCATCTTCATCTTCAGCTTTTCAGCCGAAAGAAGTCCACTGCTGGTCATAGGCCTTCCCCAAGTGTCACTACATTAACTAAGAGGGGTTTTGCCATAATCGCCACGCTTGGCAGGCGGGTTGGCGATCGCAGAACGGTCGTTATAAAAGCACAGAGAACGCTGCTGCCCATTCTCTGGCAAGTCCCTTAGTCGCCTCTTACGACACCCACGGGGGTGCATATGGGATGGTGCTATTCTTTACGTCCGACAACATACAGAAAACCGTGGTGCACAAACTGATGATAATAATAAGTACTACCGAGGAACGGTGACACCATCAGTTGAGAATAAGCCGTGTCTGCTTAAACCTGTAAATTCACTAATACTCAATAGAATCCGGAGTTTATTATCGACCAATGACCGTAATATAATGAGTTTGATACAGAACCAATATTCTGGAGAAACTTGCAATAAATGTTAGAGAAAACAGTATTATAATATGTTTTGTTATGTTTTATATATTATTGGGATTTAAAGTCATTTCTTGGCAGTTAAGAAAGTTAATTACATGCTTTCTCATTTTAATTGTTTAAGTAGACTGCGTTTTAATATTTATGACGTTATTTAGTTACTGGTTAATTATCAAATCGATATATAATCAAATATCATTGCTAAAATTAGCGCTTTTTGGTCGGCATCGATAATAACCTGAAAAACGCCTGCACGCTGTGTTTATGCTGAAAACATCATCGAAATTAATATGATTTCTTTAAGCACCTTTTTCACATTTCATCCAAAAACTTTCTAACATAATGCACAAAACCGACTTATAAAATAAAGGCAACACGGAACATTTTTTACACAACAGATGAGAATTAAAACCTTTTTTTTATGATGAAACGCGGTAGCTATAGAAAGGTACGTTAACAAAGATGATCTTACATAACACCAGCCTCCGGATAATTAAAGCAAGTTATGATTATTTTTCAATACTCTTGTTTTATTTGGTCCCTTTCACCGCGGTACGCAATTAAAATTGTAATAAAAATAAGTGTACAAATATGAAAACATGTAACCGAACTTGGCCAGGGATTTTGACACTTGAGTTTGTGTGAAGAAGTATTAAGGTTGTATGACCGTGATGGGTCTTGATGAAATGGTGGTTTGGTGCGGAACGGTGAATGATTATATTAGTAATCATAATCATGGTTGTAGGTGTACGTGACGGAGTGACGTTTTTATTGTAGTGACGTGCACGTCTCTATTATTAGGCCGGAACTTGGCAGGGCCCTTTGTATTTTGTCGGAGGGGTATTATTGTTGAAAGTATAGTAAAGTTTTTGTCATAATCTTTTAAAAGTCAGCCAGCCAAAAGCCAGTTTTTACAAGCATTAAGTGGCATCTAAGTGAATGCCTAAATCTAAGTTTCAGCTCTTTGCCGATCGTTGAAAATTCTAAATTCGAAATCAATGGTTTTCATTAAGCTGTCACAGTTTTATGGAAAATAACTAAGTATTCTTAAACTTCTAAGAAGAAAAGAATAAACATTGACGCCAAAATGTTAACCTTGATCCAAAACCACAATTATCCACAAATCTCTGTTTGCAAGTGACAAAATAAACGTAAAGATTTTTGTACTGTCAATATATTTTATAGTTAAACATTACTCAGAGTGCACGTTTGATTTTATCTGCGCACGCCTCTTCCAAGATCCGTTGGCGTGTAAATCGACTCTATCGGCCAGAGAGAAACGAATTTGTATCGACTTGCACTTTATACCGATGAAATTACTTAATAGCCAATAAGTACCTTATTATAATCGTAATAGAACTACATCTTAGTTATACATTAATTATCCAAGCACCTGATGACGCTCTCAGCTGAACTCTCTCGCTATATTTACGACTCATCAACCTGTTATAGATCAACGTGTTATAAAATTTATAGATGCAATTTCCTGCTTATAAAATAATCTACTAGATTGTATCGATCGATATATCTTAAGTTTTACTATTCATAAATAACATTTGCTCCTCTCTATAATATCTGTCAACCAATCAAAATGCGTTCTAGAATTTGGGAATAGTGATGTCCACTTACCGTTGCGTATTCGGCGCAGATATCGATGGAATTGATAAAGTCGCAAACTTCATCGACGGACCAGGCGGAGAGTCTCGCGCGGGCTTCGGCGCAAAGGCACTCACGCGCATCACTACGATCTAAGGGAAAAATTAACGTCATATAAATTTAATTTATTGCTACTTTAAATCACATTTGAAAACGATTTTAACAGAAAATTAAGTCTATCGGGTTAAGTAATCGAACATTAAACTTGGTTTTACTTTAGTGAGCGATCATAAAATGAAAATATCTATGTATAATTATGATCATGTTTTGTGTGTCTCTTTTCATAATGAATTCTTGTGTGAAAATATGGCAGTACCTACTATGTTATAATTCGTTGATATTTAGCTCTTTGACTTTTGAATAACCTTATTATTTATTATTATAATAGAGATGTCGCTATTGTGAGAATTAATATTAGCTGTTCATCGTTGGAGATTATTATTTTATAATGTGTCGTGAATTATGGAATTGTGTTGATGACACATGGATAAATTAGAAGCTTTTGTGATAGCTATATTTGGTTACCTAATTAATTAAGAGATTACAAGGACGTTTTTATGTGAAGTCGAATTAATAACTAAATATTAATTCAACTTCACAAAAACAGTGTCGACTTGACACAGACGTCTTGACATTTTCTAAAACCCACGTGGTATTAAAAATATAACTTCGTCTATTCGCGACGCCGATCTATCATCATTTCAGCCATATTTTTAGTTTCATGCGTTTCTCGTCATAACTTTATATCGCGACTAGATGCTAGCAAATGTATAATAGTTACCATCATCTCGTTGGTTTAGTGGTAAGGGTTCGATTCCCAGATCAGCCAAGCCAGTTATTGGGTTTGACCAGTAAGGATTTCTAAGTAGCAAACCACGGAGTCTAAATTTGTATCTAGTTATGGCAATAGGCTCGCCCCCTATTACATGGGACTTAAAACATGACTGGCGAAATGAGGGTGACTATTAGCTACACTTCTGCCTCACCCTTCGGGGATTACTGATATTTATGCCACTTACCATCATTAGAAACCCTGTCCCTCTCATCGCTGTCACTCCTTGTGCTGGGGCTGGCGGAGAGGCGCGCGCGCTTGGCGGCACTCTCGCCTGCCGCTGATAGGTCGAGCGGCGAGTGCTCGGGTGCGCCGGCACCGTTGCGCTTGCGACGCGACCTCCCACCGCGACCGACCCGTGATATCGCCAACAGGGTCTGTGGAGAAATGTAGGTGATTAGGTGTACTGGGGAATGTGGAGAAGCTGTTTTGTAGTAGTGTTGATGTTACAGTTAACCAGATAGAAATAGTTTGAGAGCAAGTATCGACAACATTCAAAGTTCAACTCAATCAATATTAGATGGACTCCGAACTCGATCAGTAAGCCAGTTTCCTATTAAAAAAACTCAATTACTCAGAAGTCCATCAAGCGGCGCATACAGTACAATGTTAAGCAAACATGAAAGGCGAGCCAGCAGGCTATTATCTGATCGAGAGCACTCTCGTATCGTAAGTGGCGAGCATTCATCATAATAACGTTCCGCGCGTCACGCTCCGCGCCCGCGGGTCAAATTGCAATCTATCTTTTTTAATTGCCACGCGTACTAAAAAAGGCGAATGCAGGGTAATTCCGAATAAAATTCAGACGAAGGCGCGCGCGCGTGAAATGAACACGGCTGTAGTAGTGCGCGGCACTAGCCGGCGCGTGCGCCTGCCGGCTAGCGGCTACGTGCTGAAGCAGAGCACCCGCCATAAATCTTACCGATTTATTTCCGCGTCGCCCCTGTTTCTCTTTATAGGTGATAATAAATTTAAACTACTATTTATAGATCGCTTTAACCGTAAAGAGAAATGTAACAAATCACGCCCCGACGGCAATTTGATCTCGATTGCGTATCATATGAAATTACGAAAAAACACGTGATGATCACTTTATGTCGCTGCAATTTAGCTAGAAAGTCGAAATCGAATAACTGTTATGATTCCACGCTGCAATTTTATCGTGTCTCTTATTGCACTCGTGTGCAAAAAGTCAACTAATTTTAAAGTCGAGTTGTGTTTCGATTTCACATCCCATCACTAGCGTGTCGCGGGGCGAGCCGGCGCGCATGCGCGGCGCGTGCCGCGGCCAATTAGTGCAGCTCCAGTTCCTTTTACAGTGGAGAGTCGAGTCGAGTCGGTTCGCTGCCGAGCAGGGGGCGGGGCAGCACTATTACCCTGCCGATTGTGCGCGCACCGCACGCTCGCAAGACGAACAGCAATTAACACTCTCTCCACTATGTCTATGCAACACCGGAGGAAGTGTAAAGGTCGTGAGCCTTATCAGATTTAATTGCGACCATTATTACTGGAAAGGAAGCGAGGTGCTCACCGCGCATTATGATTTTAAAGAGGTTCAAATTAACATAAACGAGCCCCGCTCGGCGGAGATGCGTCGCGCGATAACGACTTATGAATTTTACGAGACATTTTAATCACAGCCGTGAACTATGAAACGGTGTATGATGTGTAATTAAAACAGGAAGGTCAGTGAGCACTGTGTATATAATTAATATGAATTACAAATGTACTCTTTTGAAATGAAAACTCATCTGAGCGTAAATTATTTCATAGGGGCAGTGGCCTTGCCTTAAGTAACGTACATTATGAAGTAATAAATACGAAACTGTATTTTTTTCTTAAAAATATAATTACCTTAAGAAATAGCTTGGAAATAATTATAGGGATTTGTGTAACGTATCATTTTCAATTGTTTATGATTTGCAACTTCCCGTTTGGCTGTCGGTTTTTGAAACCCAAAATATTAAATTTTAATATAAGAAAATCAGCCAAATTGCTCGTTATTACTCCAAATTAAAGAAAGTTAGGTTTCGTTTATAAGAGGGTAATAAAAAACCACAATGTCTTTCGAAATTAAATATAATACGACAATCCGTTACGGAATTGGTTCAAAAGGCAAAAAAAAAACAATTTGACTTTAATTTTATTAGAAAATCGAAACTACAACCTCAATACCTCAATTAGTTTCCTGCTATCAAAATAAATTTTAAATAAAATTCAGATTGTAGTATAACTTTGATATATTCCAAATTAAACTTAATCTAAGTTCCATGTATATTCTGTACGAAATTCTGTAGTAGAATATGGTGCAGCCCATCTATTAATATCATCAAACTTTAAATAAGTTCGGGTGTCCAAAGCGTCATTTCTTCTAAAACCTATGTGACACATCACACTGTCATCTTATGTCATCCTCGATCTAGTTCAAAGTTGAAGCTTCAGAAAAATCTTGCTTACCTTAGTAGAACTCATATCTAGCATTACGGGGAAGGCGGGCAGCCGGGGTGGGCCCCCCTGCTTGCAAGCCAGCTTCGTGAAGAGGCCACCGAGTGGCGCGTCCGTAGCGTCCTGCGCAGGCGCCGCGGTGCGCACGTCGCCGAAGCCATTCATGCGGTGGAAGTAGCTGGGAGACGAAATGTATGGTTAGATAGAAAATTTATTATTATCTATTTTAATACAACAGGGAAAATATGGGCAAAAACACGACAAAAAGAAGAAAAAGAAAAGCTCGATGTGTTTTGTGGAAAAAATTTTTTTTAGACAACAGAAAAGCTTGTTTGTACGCAAACAATTCCGTAGTTAGAATTCGCATTCATAGATATTTGAGTAACGAAAGTCGAAATTAAAAATATATCTATGGGCCTAAGTTGCCTGAGAATAAATGTATTGCCTGAGAATAAATGAATGTTAGGATTTCCATCCGGTCCGATAAGGACATCTATGTCAGCTTATAATTATGTTATTCTGCCTAAGTTCTGCCTACTAAATTATAATTTTATCGTTGCTGCAAATTAACTCCAACCTTAATTAAATCGATTTAAGATTTCGTTTTTAATGTCAACTTAATTGAGTTATAAACATCCAATTTCTAAATTTTCACATTTATGTTTTTAATTTTATTCTCACGGTGAGTTTGTTTATGTAATAAATTAGAGGTTACGGTCATTATATGTAGTATATTTCAGTAATCGAATGTGTAAGGGCGAATATCAAAAAGTAAACTGAACTGTATCAGAACATCTACACAAAGCTCAAGAGACGAGACAGTGTCATTTTGTGGCACTAATTATTAATAATATTGACTATTCATCATCATCATCATTTGCCGAAAGACGTCCACTACTGGACATAGGCCTCCCCCACCGCCACATTGACATAAAGGGGGTTTTGCCATAATCGCCACGCTTGGCAGGCAGGTTGGCGATCGCAGTACGGTTGTTACAAAAGCACAGAGAACGCTGCTGCCCATTCTCTGGCAAGTTCCATAGTCGCCTCTTACGACACCCACGGGAAGATATGGGATGGTGCTATTCTTTACGTCCGACACCATACAGAACACCCTACAGATTGACTATTATATTGACTAAATAACAATATTGACTATATTATATTGTAATACTAACATTGACAACTCTTAAACGCGGTTTAGATGTGCTGATTGCGTTTAGTTTCTGTGCTATATTTCTCCCGGAAGTTTTTAGTAGTTTTTGTTTTGACTATGCTTTTCGAAGCTGTCATTATTTGATCTATGTTAGTCAGAATATTGTTTGCATAGATTCAAATAATACATAATCGATTTATGTCAACACAAATAACAATGACATGATAACTGTAGATATTCGACAAATCAAGCTTATTTTAAAACGATAAATTGATGAAACACGACAATCACAATATTTATGCTAATTTATCTGATTCAATAAATTTAACAGGCCCGTGGTAATTATCTCGCTATCAAAACAATTCCGTTGTTATTTGATGAAAATTAATGAGTATCTGTTTAGAAGTTAATGTCTCCCGGCCCCAATAAAATACCAAATTTATTACCTAACACAACACCCTGTTTTATTACACGTTTAGTTTTTACCCAAGAGTTCTTTGATGTCAAAGAGAAAAGTGACAAATGATTGCGATATTTTAATTGACTCGACAAAACTATAAATAAACGAACGGAGTACCTACATAAAAAGTTAATTTTAATTTATTATATACAATTGAAATAAAACATTTGTAACCTCTGAGAGAAGTTTTATTTCTTTTTAAGATGCGACCTGTACGATACCCCAGCTAGAAATTCCGTTTTACGAATGCAAATAGATACGACAACTGGCGCTCACGTTGTCGTATTTGGTAATTAAAATAGACAAAGTTCAGCGACCGCAGATGACCAATTCATTAATATAACATAAGTTCACACGGACAGCTTCGGTTCTCACGAATCATGTAAATTTGTCGACTAAACGTAAGTTTTCAAATCGATTAATATGCTAATCGATGTTGGGCATCACTAGCATCGGTCGGTGAACCGCGGGTCGCATACTATTGTGACACCGACCGTGTGAAAAATGATTGATGGATATGCGAGTATCGAATCGAGAATCGATAATCGGAAATGGATTATTCGATAACGACGGCGTATTAACTAAGGAATTTTATACATGGATTAATTCTGGAAATTAACGTAGGTATAATTCAAAATGGAAGCAAGGTTAATGTCGTAATTTCAGACTATAAACAAAAAGTATAGTTTGGTTCTTCGCTTTAGAGTTTATTCGATATTAAGTGAACTGCACTCGTGGTTTATGCCTCTAATTAATTGTGTATCCAATCCGTCTACAATTACGTTCGGATATGTAATTATGGCGTTTTTATTGTTTTTTTTTTCAGGCTCTTATGTCAGTTGCGTTTTTAATTGGTGTTTTATGATTCTGTTTCACTAACTGTATAGCTACATAAAATGTTCTATAAATTAAAATTTTCACAAATATTCGGAGCAGTATTTTGTTCTAACATTGTCAGTTTGTCGGACGCTGTGTCTGTTATGCACGGTTCAGCGCAAGTTTAGGCTTTTGCTAGATGATTGTGGTAAGTTGATAAACTGCTCCCGTATTCACAAACGCTTCGATTCGATGTCGATCGACAAGTCGCATGTCTATCTTTTTTGGCATTACGAAAGCGAGCGAGATAGACATATGACTTGTCGATCGACATCGAATCGAAGCGTTTGTGAATACGGGGGCTGATATTAACTTCATTTAACGATACCCAGAATTTCCATAGCACCCGCTCTAAAATTATAAATGCGAAACTAACTTAGTCTATCCTAACCAAACCATTTCACGCCTTGGTCATCGGATAATTTTGATCCCGGCGATACGTTCCAATGGGATTTCCGATCTCCGCATGGGCAAAGCCGTGGTCAGAATCTAGGTATCTTAAAAGGTAAGAGCTGCCGTACTCTAGTGAAGTACCAGGGCACTATGAGGGTGAAGGAGCCATGCAGCTACAATACTCACTCGTTGTTATTGTGCGTGTTGTACCGCGCGGCTAGCGAGCGCATGATGTCGGAGTAGTTGCGCGGCGGGTGCGCTGAAGCGGGCGGTGCAGGCGCGTGCGGGCTGCCGCGCTCAGGTGGGGTACCAGGGTACGATGAGGTTGAAGGAGTCACGCTGCGGGACCTAGTGGTGAGAGGTGAATAATGGTTGAATGCATAAGGGATTTTTTAGCGGGAGTTTCCACCTAAATAACTGAATCAGTCAGTAGCAATGACAGTTTACTGCTGTACCGCAGGAAAATGGAGTGTTATATGTATGCAGTAGGGCAATGATCGGAACAGTGGCCAAAGTGCACTGGAATTCCATGCACTCCATTATCAATATTACTTGCGACAAGTAGCAAGTTAGATAACTAAAAAGAACTCCCTAGAACCCATCAGAAATTAGAAGAAGAATAGCACGCCATATACTGTGCCCAATTATAGTTAAGGATGCCTGACTATACTGCAGTTGCTTCAACGTCCTTCATCTATTTTCCTATTCGTCCGTTGTATCTCCGAGGCACCGGCTTATATTTTAGCAGCAACTGCCATGCATCGTATATTCTGGTTCTATTTTCGATTCTGGAGGGTTACCATGACGCCTTAAAGCAGTATTGTTTTAATATTGTTCCAGTGTTATGGTAGGCCACCTGGTTTCTGGTTTCAACTGACCTGGAAGCGTTGGAGTCATGCGGGCTAAGCCGCTCGCTCTTGACGGGCGCGTGCGGCGCTGGGGTGGGCGTCGGCGGCGGTGCGTGCGCGGGCGACGCAGCGTCGCGCGCGCACCGCCGCGCGCCCCCGCCCCCGCCGCCGCCGCCTTCACCTGTACCACAAGGAAAATAATGCATTAGTATTGGAAGAGAAATGCAGAGCCAGCAGAGCTTGGATGATCACAGTCAATGTTATCCCCGCAAAACAAAATAGCTAGAGCCGTACAAAGTGTTAAAAAAGATAACCTCACGAACAATTAGTATCGCACTTGTGTGTTGGTACAGAATCCGGTTAGAGGCACTCACTGGTCACTAGCAGAATGAATAAAAAACGTAGCAAGCGTTAACCTAGGGTTTAATACCGGCCGGCAGAATTGTAGATTCAAATCATTGCCGAAATTCTATACACTTGGACTTTTGTACCTTTGGACTTCTTTAACGTAGTCCGATAAGGAAAACAACGATAATCATGATTGTGTAGTTTCCAATCTTCTCAGACAACTATATTCCTTGCGATTCTCACAGACATAATCACCTGTTTTATTCTTTCACACATGGGTAAACCGTATACTTTGACATTAACCGCGGTACTTCAAGGGCGGACCTAAAGTTTATCTCTTACTCATATTTATTCGGACACTGGCACGGATCTGCGGGAGGTGTCAAAAGCTCAGTGGCCGAGGCATCTCGACATTCCGATATCATCTCGCGGCTCCTTTGATCGTGGACCAGAGAGCGCGAAACTCGGAGTTATCCGGAGTTCTCAGATACTTTCGTACAGATCGCTGCGATCTACGGAATTAATGAGCAAAGAGGTGTGAAGTGTCGCACTTGCGGAGTCGCGGTTGATAGCAAGCAATGTGTTGTACAGGTTTTCCAAATTCTTCAGTGATTTTGATAAAGAATATCGCGTATTTGCGTGTGTTTCATTGCTGTTGAGTTAAATGTTGGGTTGCTTATCAATGGGGTATATTTTTGTAATCGAGATGTTTTTCTCAACACTTTTCAGTATTTAAATATTTCCAGACTACGTAGTGGAGAAAATCTTAATTTAATTTATTTTGCTTTAGTTTCAAAAGATAAATGTTGTTACCAATGAGACTTCCTTTATTTTTTTTAATTATCAAATCAGAGAAAACCACAGAACAAGCCAGTAGCTTATCATCTCACAATCAGAAAATCCAAGTGAAAATATAAATAAATTTAAAGTAGGCCTACCAAGCAAACTAACAAAACTTTTCCCCCTTAATTACGACTGCGGACATAACTTGAAATGTCACACTAATTATGCAAGCTTGTCACATGCAACTGTTGTCTATAAATCACAAATGATTCATTGTGAGAATAACCTGCTACTTGTCACGGCGAAATAAGCGTTATTAATAACACCTTTTACGCGATAAACCGTTTCACTCTTGTTTTATTAGTGCAGGGACACACCTGCCACATATACGCGTTTATAATTCGTGTGTGTCCAGGCTTTGTCGCGTCGCGTTTTCATGTAAGTGTAAAAATCGCTACTTCGAAGCTTGAACCATAGGACTAAAAAGACAATGATCACTTTCGATGTGCTTTGGACTTTCAACACGATTGACTTAAGCTTTGGGATTCTTTATGTTCGTTACAAATAGTTTTGATTGAAGTTTTGAATTTTCAGTTATCACTTATAGAATACTGTCACTTAAGCTTCCCCTTCTTAACATTTGTTTTTGCTGTGTATATAAATTAACTGAATAACTTGAAGCGTTCATTGTACCAAATTACGCGACGCGATTTTCGTAGTGTGTCACAACACTTACCAACTCAAAAACCCGGTAACATAATATTAACAGGTGTTACTTTTGATTGCAATTATGATAATATTAATGTCATTATTAATGTTGGTAAACAAGGAGATTTGCATGTAATCGGTGAGGTACTGACCTGAAAGATGCTTTTGGGGGGTCAAGAAGAAAGTGACCAGAGTGGTTTATGTGAGAAAAGGTGAAGTTTAATGTGTTCCGGTGACTTTTTAGCTAGTAATTTATGTTTGTCCGTTTAAGAGCTAATAAAAATGCCAGATTTGCAAATAGAAATGTTAAGCGTTGAAGAAAATGTATGGCTTGTTTTTGTATCGCTGTAATTTGGGTTATGGCACGAAGACTTATGTTACAAAATATGGTCATTCACTAAGCTTTGTAACTTAAACGGAAACATAAATAGCTGATATAATCATAAGTTATCTTCCTCTCTCACGTTACTTAATAGATGTAACTGACTTCTTATTAAGTAATAGTAATATAACATTTAAAAATAGTCTATTGTCGACCATCTAAATAATATTATTAACTTCCATTGAACACGCACAAGGCAGCTACCATAGCCTATAATGTTATGAGAAAATTATAATAAATTGACGTTTTTGTATGAAAAGAAGCGCCCAGCGTAGGCGGCAGACATTTTGTTGAAGAATGATATACACTAGTGTAATGATAACATAATATTTATAAAGAGATTATAGACCACATACGAAGAATAACGAATTTAACAATATATGGACAGATCCGGGTTATATTTTCTAAATTTCGGACTTAGGATGTCAAAGTGGGAGTTCCGTGGGCTAGATATATGAGTTCAAAAAGTTGATCCGAATTATAGCGTTGTATCTGTCTTTATTACAAAAGAAACGAGTTGTAATTTATCAGGTTTTAACATCAGATAAAAGGTGACAAAGTTTTCCGTATTTGTCTAAGAGAGGAATGGTGTTTCTTCTGGTGTTTAATCTATGCTTGCACCGATTTTTGACAGATTTATGCTAAATGATGCATTATTACGTGGGTGTGAATATGTATTCATTTGAATTGCCAATGGACGACAGATTTGGCGAGAAAATATCTTAATACCAGTCTATAAATACAGCGGGGAATACCAAAATTCATTCAATATGAGAGATAATTTGTCATTTCTATCTCTCGCTCGGTCTCTCAAATTAACCCCTGGTCTCTGAGAGAGACAGGCACTGCATTTTTTAAACGAAAATGATCGCCATTAAGTACCTAAGTAAGTAAATTTTATTTGTTTAAACATAGTTTACATGAAACATTGTATTGGCATGGCATGGCATGGAACATTGCATAGCATTTGCATTGCATTCATTCTTCCAAAAAGAGATTCGATTAAAATAGTCGCAGGTTTATAAAAAACGAAGTGAACTAGACAAATCTCAGAAAAATCATCAAAATAGCATTGAAACTTGATACTCATAAACCAAACATAACGTATCTTCAATATTTATCAAAAAAATATTAAATGTTGAAATTTTTGCAGGAAGTGATCAGTATTTACGATGGCGACCAATGAATGTTGGTTTCCGGCGCCGTGGAGAGTCTATAATGAGAGGAAATGATCCGTTAGAGTAGTAGCCTTGTGTGGCCTGTGGTCAGTGGCCAGTGGCCAGCTGGCCATGTCAACCGATTATCCGAATACTTACCATGTGAATATGAGAGTGGAAGTATGAATATAAATATGGAAGGTGGATTCTAAATGGCTGTGTTGCACAGAAGGGTCACTTTTGAACGTGACCCTATGTAAATGGAAACTAATGGAATTCGTTTTTGTTTTATGCTGCATTTTTTAATTTTTTTACATAAAACTAAATGTATTTTTTTATTAATCTAAGTTTTAAAACTGGTGACGGTCACTAACACTATCATTGACACTGAAAACTGGATATTTATCATGTTAACTATTTGTTTTGAGTTGTTATTTTTGGTTATTGTTTTTCTTATACAGATTGATTTATGCTCGAATCGTCTAAGTCGTTTAAAGTTTTAAGTTTCATAATACTAACAGAATTGTTGTGTATTTAGGTTAAGGTTTTTATATATATGTATTTGTAACCTGATAATAAATGGATTATTATTATTTCGTTTATTAATTTTTCTCACATATTATTTATATTTTTAAATATTTTTACAAACGATAAAAAAAAAATATAAAATACAGGTTTCCGCCATCGCCGGTGTCGGGAGCAGAGTTCAAGCTACCAGTGGCTAGGGCTGCAGAGACAGGACCCTCCTCACAATACGGGCCGTATCAAGGAGTACTGCCTGCTGAATTATTATTAATATTAAACAAGTGTCAAACGAACACGCGTCTATAGCCCTCCGTCTTCCCCGTAAGACGTAATCCATATCCGTCCGCTAATTCCTCATAAAGCTATCCCTTTCTTGACTAAACCCCAATAAACCCAACAAATCTATCAATTCTAACAGAAAGCTCGTAACAATTGAACAGCTACTAACACTAGGCAGTTAACCGATGCCAGTGGAACAAGGTTCAATTAACCTTTGGTTAGAATAACTGATGGTAATGCAGCGTGTAACACCACATTGATACCGGTCGAAGCGTTTGACTTGACACCTTAGTTGCGTGTGTGGTCCAAGTGAGAAGCGATGGCGGTGGTCTAACTGAAATAGTGATTGTTTTTAATTATAACTTTTAGTTACTTTCCTTTACTAGACTTAGACAATGCATTCTAAAAACTAGATTCTTTTACGAAGCTAGTGTAATCTGAAAAAAATAAATAGAATATCTAGTTTTGCTGGTAGCAACTGCATAGTTCGTCAGCATTCAACAGTATGAGTTTTTCTTCATATTACTTTCGACGGATCGGAAAAAGTATTGAGTTGGTTTATATGTCTTTCCTTTACAAGCTTCTGAATTTCATGACAAAATAAACTAGCATTTAACACATAACAGCCTCCGCCGGTATATTACGGCTCGGCACCTACCAGTAGGGTCAGCACCGTCGTCAAACAAGGTACCGTTGGCAGCACCTGACACGAATGACGGCACGTCCACCGAACAGCCTGCCTAAGTGATCGGTACCGTTCACAAATATGTGCTCGGTACCTAGTGATTATCGCGTGCGGGACTTTTTTACTGCTGGATGCGGTATTTAGCGGATGGTGAGTTTAAGTACTTCGACAAAAATAAGATTTAGTATGTCTGATATGTTTTATTGTACAGTAGTTTTTCCTTGCGTCTTCATCAGCGAGAATACCCCATGAAAACGTACTACCTAGATAAAATCATCCCAACTCAGGTCTACCTGTGTCCCTTTGACTGAAATGTGTTTAGCCGTTAAGACATGAAAAGGTGACAAACAGACCTATAGTAGTGGCATTTATAAAAGAAGTACTTATTATTTCGACCAGTAGGGATGGCCACCTGCATATGGATTCCAGGACACGCTCATGCTAGGATATTTAGAGAATGGCCGCTGGGTGAGAACAACCGACTGGGGTTCCAGTAAAATTATATAAAATGGGAGTGGTCCGTGATCATTTGTAGACTACTGTCTGGTCTAAGACGATGATAACGTAAGACAATATAAAGTGTTTAGTAGTTGTTTATGATTTTCATGTGTAAAATAGTAGTACCTTATGTTTTTAATTACTCAAATAATAATCGTTGCTCCAGAATTTCGGGTGGAGTTCTGTAGCAATAATTCATAATTTGATGTGATAAGATACTAACATAGTTTTAAGTAAATATTGTTACTAACCTTATATGAGTCAAATTTACTTGAAATAAATAATTTATTATAATTGATTGGTCCGAGGTAGACCGCAGCGAAGATGGAGTGACGATCTGATCTTGTTTGCTGGGCGAACATGGCCAGAGATCGCACAAGATAGACAGGTTTGGAAGAAGAAAGCGAAGGTTTCTTTCCCAGCAGTGGGACACTTGACAGGGTACTATTTTTTTTTGTTTCATCACGTTATTGAAAATAATTGCAAAGAAAGATCCATTCAAAAATCCTATCCTACACAATAAGCACATCATAATCCAACCCACTCATCACTTAACTAATTGATTGGCTCAATAATCATGTTTTGTTAATACCTCCTCCACTCCCGCGCAGCTCAAGATGTTTAACGTTGATCAAACAAAGATGCCGTCTGCGATTGTTGACTGAGTATCGGCCGAGAGGCTGTGTGCGGTTGTATGGCTGTATGCGGTGAACCGTGGTTAGTTCGGGGAAATGAAGAGGCTTAAGAGAAGGACAAACTAACTGTGAAGTTGTGAACCTAGGACGTTTGTTGGTTGATGTGATGATGTTGATTTTGGTGGGTTATGGAAAGCTGGTGTTGTATGTGTAGGAGGATAGAATAGTGGATGATGGCTTTAAAAAAAAAACCTTAAAAGATTTGCGGCCGACATTTGAAGCGATCAATCAATCAATATCTTTATTGTAGATCATAGATAGGTACATAATTCAGGTCTTAAATAATGAAATTGTGATCAGTTACTTCCCGCGCTTAGGGCATACAATATAAAAAAAAGATAAAAATAAAACGGCGATGATGCGGCCTAAGGTGGTTCACGCTTGCCTAGAAGAAACCGATATTGCAAGTTCCCATTTTAAAGTCAGTTTCAATCTGTAGAAAAAAATATGTGAATCTCTAAATTACATAAAATTGACATTGTTTGTAGCTGAGATGAGACAGAGGGGAGGGAATTGGCGTTCTGATAACTGATGTACAGTACCTACTTTGTATTATATATGGAACACCGTAAAGGAATTGAGAAGGTCAATCTAGGTACAATCGTTTTATGATGAATTAATGGAAGTGACGAAGGTTAAACCTACAAAAGGATCGATGTTGATCTGCACATTAATTGGACTAAACTTATAAATAGGTTTAAGTTCCTCAATTAAGTATATGACTCATATTTAATTAGGTTTGCGTGTAAGACCATATTACGATATGAGCCAATTATTTGTTTATTGATGTTGGCATAATTATTACGTCAAGAGCGCAATTGCGTACTTCCGGCCTTGTTATAATCAAAGCAACTTACAACTATTGGATGTTAAATTCTCGTTCTAAAATGGATCAAAATCTTATTTATATATAAACCACCCACTGGGTTCTGCCGAATTTTCTTCACAAAAAACAAATTTCTTTTTTTCCTGTTTGTTGAAGTTATACATGCCATAGTTCCAACTCACATAATATGGAAATAATTCATTTATGAAGGGTCAACCCTATGCCCGCTACATGCCTCTGCGTGGGTGGGGTGACGTTATGACCCCCCGTGAGATAGGGTTGTCGCGTTTCTAGGACCCATAATTTGATGTGACTTGTCTATTCAAGCGCTTTGAACTGAAGAGATGATTCCGACATTGAAGGATTTGTTGAACTTACACTTTTTATAAATAATAATAATCTGTGTTTTTTCTATGTTTAATATTATGATCAATGATTTAAGATAACATTTTGCTAAGATCCGCTAAACTTGGAACGTAAAAAAATAATTAAAAATATAAAAAACATAATGATGGGATTAATATTACTTACATAAGATTTGCGAAATCTCTCAATTAAGTAAGTAAGAATACTAATAAATAATACAGACAGGTCTTTCCGTCGATATATTTCATAATGATAACGTATCCATTTGCGTCAAATTATTATAATAGAAAACTTGAGTAAAAGAAGATCTCAATGTAGGGATAGTTGAATTTATTGCGTGTGATGTCATTAATTAATAATTTTATTCGTTTGATTTCAATTAATTTTATCAATTAATCAACTCAGCCTACTAGATCACTGCTGGACGTAGACTCATAAAATATATAAAGTTATGCGTATTTGAACACATAACTTTATATATTTAACACGGTTAAATATCTAGACCGCATCAGTTTCGTAGTATTATTCGATGAAAACTGAATGGTTGAATGAATGAATGGTTTGTCCAACAAAAAACATTCAGGTATTTATAATTTATCGAAGAATAATTAGATTCTTAATCATAAAACTACTTGGGTAGTTGCAGTGTTTAATTTTTTTTAAACGTTTTCGATATTGTAAAAGCAAAAGAAATATGCAAGGATCTAAGCAGGAGTTCTCCTGTCATGATCCTTTCATATTTATGTTATGGGAAAAACTCTTTAGTCTATGTATGTTTGTGCTTATTAGTTATTCCATCATCCATTTATGAGCAGCATTATACGACCATAAATGCCATTGCCACACCACCTGACCAATATTGGCCAATCAATACCCAATACCCATGAATACATTTTTCTATGGCCACTCCATACTATCCCATGCACGTCTTGGCACCTGTTGTTTGCCCAGCCGAGGGCGGGCCAGTGTTCAAACAGTGATATTTGTGTTTGTACAGCAACCACCTGCATGTTGCCGGTAGTGGTTGGTTGACCTTGTGGGTCGAAGCAACCATACGCTTTGGAGATGTTTATGGTTTGCTTGAGAGATAAGGGGTTTTTTAATGAGAAGCCTCGATTTTAATTGCGTAGTTCAATTTGATTACGTCACAGGCCAAATGGGGCTGATGGTTTTGCCCGAATGTGAACTTTTTTTAAAGGCTTTTCCTTTTTGGCTCATCTTTTTCACAATGATATTTTCTCCAGTATTAAAGCCTTGTAGATGCCCGTGCCATGAAATTATTTGTTTCGAGTGGAAATGGAATCTGTAAGATTTAGCTTCAGTACAAATGCCTAAAAGTAAGAAAACCCAATTATGGGCGTTTCTCTTTTTACAACAACAAACAACCATTGTACCAATATAATCGCACGTGGTTTTTTATTTTTCTGCTTTCCCCTCTAAGTTAAAGATAGAGGTACAATATTCAGTATTTAAGATTTTACAAAAATCTATTTATAATTTTAGAAGAATGTAGATCAATCTGGCAGCGTTACCTACATACTTAGTACTGGTATCGTGATATCCAATCAGCCACCTGCGTTGCCAGAAGTGGCAGGTAGCGGCCTTGTAAGGCGAACAACCAAACGTTGTATGAATGCTTTTGTTTTGTTTAGACTGTGTAAGAACAAGCTTAAGCTTAAATTGATTTAGATTGCCATGATTAAGATACAATAGACGAAGGTATTGGGTAAACTGAATATTAGTATTTCGTAATTTCGTAAACTAAATTTTGGAAGGTAAAATAGTTTTCAATATTTTTTACGAAATAGAATACAAATTTAAAATAAACGACATTCTACTTTTAGGGTATAGAATAGAATAAAACTTTATTGTAGGTATACCAAAAATGAAACATAACGGGCTTACAAAACTGCTAATTTTATGGTTCAAACGGCGGTCTTATCGCTGATAGCGATATCTGCCAGACAACTTTTACAGGGTATGTTAGGGTCGTAGCACGTTCCATACGTTACATACCACACTACGTTCCATAGTTACTTCTTTTCTCCATAAGAAAAAACGTAAGTTAAAGTATGTGACCTCCTAAACAGTTAGTGCAATAAAGACTACCTAAAGCGGAGTGTTAGTAGAAGAATTATTGCAAAATATTAAGGATTCAACTGAACTAACCTCATTTTTAATAGAAAATAACGTTTTTGCAATCAGTTGTTGCATTTTCTTCATTGAGTCATATTTATTTTAACTAATTAATCATAACTTTACTTAATTTAATTTGTAAAACAAAAACAAAAGTCATCACTACCATTGTTTCAAAACATCTCAAACTCTCAAACAAATACTCCTGTCACCCGCTCCAAAAACAAAGCAAGCACTTATTAACTACCTCTCTACCTACCTTCCTAAAGGCAGTACTTGCATCCCAAGCGTGGGGTACACAAACTAATGTAACATACTAACACAAACATTGACTCACTACGTCACCTGCTTACCACTAAACTGTTAGCGTCGTTAAGATTCCGAGGAACGGCTCTCGGCAGTAGTGATGCGGTTAGTCGATTATCTCAACGGCTATCGAAGAAGTCGATTGGAGGTAGTTAGAGGTAAAGATTTTTTTTTAAATGGTACGGTTGTCTACGCAGGTTTACTTTTTATTGAAAGAACTAGGATTGCTGAGGAATTCATCAAATAAAAAGATTTTTCTTTAGATTATACGATATGCTATTGAAAAAATGGAAAACGGTATTAATTCGGTGGTCCGTACAATGTGATACAGATTTGTAAAATTATCTAAACTTCTTCAAGCAAAGAAACGAAAGAAAGTGATGTTTTGTAGATAAAGTGAAACAATCTACGTAATTATAAGTACGACATTTTAGAAGGCAGAAGAGATTTTATCTAGCTAAAATTTGATAACTTAAATTCCGAACACACATCATATTTTCATTTATAACATAGTTATTAGACACACCAAAGTATTTCAGTCACGTCCCCTCACTAGGCCCTTTAATAAGGAGTGCCCTTGACGTGTGGTCAAACGTTTGTGTCCAAAGCAAAACATTTGCTCCACTGAGGGCCAACGAGGGCCAACCTCTCGACCGGACGAGAGAGCACCTGTGTGGTAGCATGTGTAGGGTTACGCGCTGTTTTCGTATACAAGCCGAGTTTCAACGGGATTTTTTTGAGGACAGAATATATTATGAAGAATTGTTTTAAATCTTTTTAAAGGAACCTCAGTAAACTACTGGTTATTGAAAAAATAAGGATAGGATTGGCTTTTTAGAGAAATAGTGGATGCATATTTTTATTTTGGCTTCCAAAGTAGTAGTAGTACAGACAGCGTCAGTATGTGCTAACCCCTCTACAGTCCGGCCGAGTACGCCAGGGGGATTACTACTTAATGACGCTGTCTGCACAATAGAAAAAAGAAAAGAAATGATTCTCGCCAAAGACTCTTCCCTCATCCTGTTTTTGAAGTCGGTTAAAAACATGAAAGGGATAATACTATAACTAAACTATTAACCTACAATATTTTTATATTATGGTAAAAATACCAGGAAGGAAGAACACAAAGACTTTGAACAAATTACAAGAGCAAACTTTGATTGATGTATAGCATCAATCAAAGTTTGCTCTTGTAATTTGGTTACGATATAGGTACGATTGTTGAAAGAAAACCACTTTAACCAAATAACTCTCACACATAAGTACTATCCTTAGAATCAATACAAAAAGCGCATAATAATTCGCATTAGATTCTTCAGCTTAAAAGAAAAACAAATGTAAAGTAGTGAATACGCCTATTTCAACAGCTATCTACAACACAGCCACATCACCGCTCCTATAAAAAACTTTTTAACACAACAAAAAGAAGTTTGAATGGCGAGTTAAAATTCCACTCAGGTCTCTGTTTTCTAAAGCAGGGTCGTTGTGAATCTGCAATTAACCCGTATTTGCATTCGAACCGACGACCTGGGCGAACGCCTGCGATTCCGACAACTGCTGGACATACCGTTGGGTGTTTATTACCTACATAATATATGTATCTTTACTTTGCCTAGTAATGTTTATAATCTTTTCGTACAAGTTCTCTAGTGTCTGACTTAGTAGACAGATGAGATTTGTTTCGCCATTTCTTCTTCCCAACTAAAGCACTGTTTCAATAATTTTTCATGTCCAAAAATGCTAATTCTCGGCCTTATTTGAATACCTTTGACTTTCAGTTCAGCTCGGGTTGGGTTGCCGATGTTGGTCCGTGGATGGGTGACCATAATTAATTACTGAGTTTCCTCCGTGCCTCAGAAAGCACGACAAGCCGTTAGTCCCGGCTGTCATTTGTAGATCTTTGACAGTCGTTACGAGTAGTCAGAAGCCAAGTCTGACATCCACTTACCAAGGGGTATCGTATTACACAGTTACTGGGTTGTGGGGGTCAGATAGGCAGTCCCTTCATGTAAAATACTGGTACTCAGTTGCATCCGGTTAGACTGGAAGCCGACCCCAAAATAGTTTGGGAAAAGGCTAGGTAGGTGGTGTGTACGATGACTTTAATTTATACTCTAGCTGATGCCAAAGCCACGAAGAGTGTAACATTTTACTATGAGGACTCTTTGCCACCGTGACGCCGCTATCACCATCGCCACTGCGAAAAGCATATTCACAAGCGATACTCTTTCATTCATCCATTTTGTTCTCCTGCTGTGAATTGCCACGCAATGAGTTCCAGGCCTCAGCAATATTTGAAATTCGAATGTTTTCGAGAGCCATCGCCACTTGTTTTTTTTTTCTTGAGGATTAAGAATGTTTCGGATGCACATTGAATCCTAATACGGTATTATTCCGTACACCAGAGAGAAAAGGTTTTTTTTCTTGCTACCGACAATACCGACGAGTAATGGAGAAAAAAAATTGATGCGGTTAGCGTTAGTCGGGCTTCTGAACAGCCAATGGTAGTTTACTAAGGTGGATATTGACTGGTTGGGTCGACTTCCTTGGTGGTCGTTCAGGTGTCTTTGTCGCATACTTTGCAGGATAATTACGACCGCTAGTTATCGGCAGTCCTGTGTGAGAAAAGAAAACTCTAGCTTTTTGTTTGCACGTAGAAACTTTTCTGAGCCATCCATAATAATGTCAAACTAGGCAAAAAATACTACGTGATTAATAGATTTTTAAATTTAATTTTTAAATAGATTTAATTTAAATTTCATTTTGTGTACAACTTAATTTAACACATTATTTATAAGTGTATTTACTAACTAAATTATGGATCGTTGTGTCTGAAGCAAATAAATAATGTAATAGGATTTTTTATTTTTTTAATCTCTCGTTTATTACAATGAACTAGAAGAATTTGAATTACCTACACTTTGAAAAACTTTTTAACTTTTTTAGATATTTAAATTTCAATTTACTGTGTTATTTAAAACCAAGCAAAACTTGCTTATAATTTATGTAAAACAACATAAACAAAAACAGCCTTTTTTATGTCAAATGAACTTTTGAACTTCATACGACCGGCAACCCGTGTGAAACTCTGTGAGAACCTCGGAAGGTCACGCAAATAATAATAAAT
Source organism: Cerastis rubricosa (assembly GCA_949152445.1). Lineage (NCBI taxonomy): Eukaryota > Metazoa > Arthropoda > Insecta > Lepidoptera > Noctuidae > Cerastis > Cerastis rubricosa. Next base: position 6,749,965 of record OX424540.1, on the reverse strand, counting down.
TATTACCGTCAAAACGGTCATGCACTCCGGGTATTTAACCTTTTAGCCATTAAGCCATTGAGCCTACCGCTCATTTACTTAGATGAGCATTCAAAAAACCATCTCTACGTAGATTAGTCTCCGTTTAAACAAATAAATGTAAATATTTACATGGAAACGCTCAAAACGATCAGGCATTAAACTAAATGATCATATTGATTTACATTAAAATACAGTTATGTCACAGGGGTCATCTATGAGAAACGAAAAGTCATGTTCTTTTTTTGTTCCATACTTTGTCACTTGAAACTTCAAAAGTTTTAAGAGGTTTTTTGTGTCTATATTTCCCAATTCGATAGAATAAATAAATAATTAATAAACTTCAACACTTATGTTTTAAGTCCATGCAGGTAAAAGAAAATCATTGCCATTAAACGGGGCTAAGAATCCAGACTCAACTCCAGACACTGAAATTTATATGATGGAAAAAGTAATCGCACAATCCCTCAAAGATAATTATATTTTTCATTATTTCTGTCAGGTAAACGTACACATAACAATATTATTTATTTTCCACATACATCAAGAATTACAGATAAAATAAACACCAAACAAATTGCATTTCAAATAAACTTTGGCTTCTTTCATTAATTTTGTGTTTACTGCAGTCAACTCGTTTGGAGAACTGCTTGACGTTTCGCGCGTCAAATGTCAGAGGTTGCCAACCTTCGACCGGCTGTGAATCAACAGGCGTCGAACCCGCGGTCTCACGACCCGTATGCCCTTGAACTTGACCTTGGCATTGGTGACGATTTTGTGTTAATATTAAGTTTTGTGACGAGTAACATGGAGGAGATGGTAGTTTTGTGTTTGGTTTGGTTTGTTTAGCTAATTACTGTGTTGTTTTAAGTGTGAATCGTTTGTTCATCTATTACTATTGTCATTATAAACTACGACCTAGACCATGAGACGAAATATTTTCAGAAACACATCTTTTAGGGTCAGTAATACGTTATCATCATCTATCTGCTTAGCCTTTTCTCAAACTATCTTGGGGTCGGCTTCCAGTCTAACCGGATGCAGCTAAAAGTAACTGGGTAATACTGGATGTTAGACTTTTGGCTTCTGACTACTCGTAACGACTGTCAAAGATCTACAAATGACAGCGGAACCAACGGCGTGCTTTCCGAGACACGGAGGAAACTCGGTACGTAATTATGGTCACCATCCACGAACCAACCTCGGCAAGCACAGCTTGTTATTATTTAGCCACAAGCTAAATAATAACAGCATGGGGAATAAAAAAACGTCAGTAAGCAAAAAATTAAGTTATATAACATAATTGATCTGATTAAAAAGAACATAGACATTTAAATTTCCTAGTTCTAAATAATTTCCAATAAACCATGGTACATGAACTTTACATTTACGTTACATCTGTAACCAATACACATTGACAATTACATTTCTGTATAACATTGTATATGGATGTGCCGTTAAGCGATTACGTGGAAATGTCAGAGGTGCTGAACCTCTGGCCCGAATGAATCAGCGCTCATCTCACGACCCCTGCCCCTGATCCTCACCTTGACCCTGGACGAACATTTTTACGTTTACCAAAGATTTACATACGAAGTCAGTTGGCTTTATTGTTTTGGAATTGTGTGGTAAGTTATTCTTTTAAAAGGATGTTCTGTTGTGCGTATATTTTAATAAAAAGTGTGTTTTTTTGTAAAGGAGATTTAAACCAGATCGTTTAATATTATAGCTCGATCAAATCCTGTTTCAAGACTATTTTCGGCTATCATCCAGCCTCGAGCTTGAAGGTGTTCTAGAAAACCGGGATGTTAGTTGTATTGGTAACTTAGTGGAGGAATTATTCTGTGTGTGATGATCTAACTGTAAAGGATGAAATGATATAAACCAGAATGGAGGTATCCGATGATATGACAAGTAATAGAGAAGTGTGGAAGAAGAAGACATGCTGCGTTGACCGCAAATCTATGGTATAGGGAGAGAATGATGATAATAATGATCAGAGGGCTAGGCTAATCCTAGCAGTGGGATATTGTGAGCTGCGAATGATAATGAAAATAAATCGTAGGTGACACTTATAAGTAAAAAATGTGTTGGTGTGTTATTCACTCTGTTCTAACTTATAGTGACATTGCAAAGTGCAATGATTAATATAAAAGATACATATATAAGCAGGATGCGTCATAGATGCGAATCTGTAGTTCTCAACGACCTTTTGCCCTGACTATAACCTTGACCTTGACTGACGAGTTGTGTTCGCAACGATAATGCAGATTGCATAGTTTTTATTTGAAATTACTGTCATTTTGTTGACAGTTGTCATAATTATTTATGAATTTATGAGAATGCATTTTTTGATGATTTTGTTAAAATATCTCGCTTGTTTATTGTTTGTCTCCTTGTTACCCAAAGGTTGACAGATAGAATACGCCTATGACATTAAGCCTGCCTCTGTACTCTGTCGTTGAAATGTTAAATAACCCACTATATTGTGATGATAAATATATAAGTATCACTTTCTATTTATTGAGCCATGTATAAATATAATAACAATGTTCAGGATCAAAGTTGTAATTTACGAGAATAACTCCCTATGAGAATATACCAGCCACGATGTGGTACATACATAAAGAAAAAATAGCTTATGCATACAGTTATTTTGATTAAATTGGCTTCTAAGTCAATACCCTAAGGTTGAAAGTAAATGGTATAATTAGTAAGAAAGTAAGATAGCGGCAAATGCGGCGACACTTTTTTTTAATTATCGTCATGTTTAATTTTATCGTCTGTTAAAACTCGTATAAAGTTGTCGTGTATGATGTTATAAATCTTTTATTTCTTGAGTGCAACATTTGTACTGTTAGAGGTGACAAAACATCGTTTTGGTAGTTGGTACTTAATTAATTAAAAAGTTATTGATTTTCTTTAGTGACTGTAAAAGTTTGTTTGTACGATGTCTCTTTTACGCATTTGTTTTATTCTGTCCTCCCAGTGTAAAAAAAAAACATAGAACTAACTTTACAATAAGTGTCATTACAAATTATAGTCTCTATATAGAAACTATAAAAATTAACTATAATGTTTCATCAAAATCTTCACATACTTTTGCATTTTTAAACTAGTATTAAAATAAGATATTTAAAATTAAATAAACCTTTGATAGATATATTAAGTGCAACTTTGTGCGCCCGATTTATAAAGAATAGTCTAAATATATTTTATTAAAAAATAAAAGATTTTCCACCAGTATTTTTACAAAAGAATAATATGCAATTAACTTGAAGTTAAAGTACAAAAAAGACGTCCTATGCTTGAAGTATAGGACGTCTTTTTTGTATCAAGTTGTAGTTGTTTTTGTTACCATTTATTTCAATCATTTAAGTTAATACTTATTTAACACTTGGTTTTTAATGGTTTGAATGTGTGTTATTGAAGATTTGATATAGTTAATAAATATTAGGCTTTTATCGCTTAAGCTAACCATTAAACAAAACATTTAAAATGAACACAGAAGTTAAGCATTCTTAGATGTTTTCAATATTATGTTTAATTCGTTCGTAATTAAATCCGTATATCTTCTGCTGTAGCTTTAATTTATTTATGAAGCTTATTATTTTTCATGTCTAATTAGAACAAAATGGATTTATACAATTGTAAAATACTGATAATGTCTGATCTACAAATTTATAATCAGTAACACTCACTGAGCAGCTCGTAAAAGTTTTATAAACATTTTACAATAGTAAGGCCTATATAGACGTATGTGTACCACGTACAGAAGTTTCTAAATACTACAATATAATATACATACAATGTATGGTACACACCTACAAACTGCGTGACTCATTTCCAAAAAGGCGTTTTACGATTCAATCGCACTTTACAATAGATCTTTGCGCACCATTGTTAAACTCCTGCGCACTTATCCCAAACTATGACCGTTTCGCCCGTATTGTCGCGATTTCCTGCCTATTTCAAAAAAAGAACACTATTCAGGTAAGGTCAGGTACAAAACTACCCAGTTTTTTTTTAAACAGGTACATGATTCTAAGAAATTTGCAAAAAATAGTAATTTCGGTGTCATTTATGTCAATGGAGTAAGGTTTAATATTGTGGATTGTTTTTTGGGTTTCTTCTATTGTTGAAAGGTCGCATGTTTGAGGGTGCAACGTGGGTATGTTAGGTAAATTACGCGTGGAACAAATAAGGTAAGTCAACGGTATCTAGAAGAATGTTTGAGTGGTTGTTATGGTGTTCCGTGTTGACATTATTGTCGGTTGTCGATACAACATTCCTTGTGATATTGCATGAGGAATGGTGTGTGTCAAACGGGATTTTTGCACTAGGAAACTACCTGGTAAATATATATTTTTGAAATCTCTTTGGCCACTGGATTAGAAGATTTTATTGTTATTAAGTTTATTGTGTCACCAGTGCTGCTTCGTTATAGTAGCAAGCAAAGCTAGATTTTATATTAGATGTCTTGAATTCTTGCTTTAGTTTTTAACCCGTATCATTTCCCAATGCACATATATTTCAAAGATACACATAAGCTAGTACGGGTAGTGGCAGGTCGCTTACCCGCCGGGAACAAGAATAACCTTTTGATAACCCATCAATTGAGGTTGACACTTGTGAGTAATGTCAATGTAAAGCCAACAGATTGATACATCCCTCTCATAGAAAGGAGGCCTGTGTCCCAGCAGTGGGAACATTATAGGCTGATGAACACCAACAGAAACAAAATGTTTTGGTAAAAATGTTTAAAGAATTGACACGGCTGGAAAATAATCAATCTGTAATGGTTATCAATATCATAAACAGCAAGTACGACGTCGTGATGTAGTTGTGTGTGGAGCGTTTCTTTCAAAACTTTGTGACGATAATTATCTCCACGGATGAACGAATGTAATTTCCAGAAGGGAGATCAAATAGATTAAATTAATGTTGTTTTTAATACTTCTATTTAATGTTATCTATATTAAATACTTCTATTGCTGTTGGTTGAATGATAAATACTCAAAGGATCGCATGTATGGCTAGATGTATGCACGTAGACCCAGCAAAAAGGGGATATAAGATTTGTAAAAGGCGAGTTTATGAATGAAGAACTTGAAATTGAACCATTTTAATCTTAAATATTATCTAATCTAATATCTTCTGTATGGTGTCGGACGTAAAGAATAGCACCATCCTATATCTTCCCGTGGATGTTGTAAGAGGCGACTAAGGGACTTGCCAGGGAATCGGCAGCAGCGTTCTCTGTGCTTTTGCAACAACTGTACTGCGATCGCCAACCCGCCTGCCAAGCGTGGCGTTTAAGGCAAAACCCCCCTTATGTCAATGTAGCTTTGGGGGAGGCCTATGTCCAGCAGTGGACGTCTTTCGGATGAAATGATGATGATGATGATGAATCTAGAATATTCCTTACCGCAAAATCTAAAATCCGTTACGCTTTTTAAACTTAACAGCGCGGTGGGTCCAAATGTCCGAACAGGAAATCGAAATCTCGCAAACAATTGACCCTATTGTTTAGCAAACCCTTGAACTAATCTCTTTTTGTACCTGTCCTTTTCCCTGGACCTTTCTTTGTCCCTAATTGGTCGGTACAAGGGGTCCTTTGTACCTTTGGCAGGGTAAGGGTTGACCGTAAGGGATTTCGTTTAGCGTGTACCTGTTTGCTATTAAATTCGAAAGTATGGGATTATGTTGCTTTTTGTAACATTTAAAGGTTTGTTAAAAAAAGAAGAATATGTAGTGCACGTGAGGTTTAAGTGATAATCATTTTAAAATAATAGGAAATGATATAGAGGTATTGTTTGGTTTTGTTAAGGGTAATTAAGGTTTTCAATTTAAACCTAGTATGTGCATTGCTTTTTAAGTAAGTTTACGCAGTTTATTATTTATTTTTCTGCTAAACAACCAATATTCCTTCATTCTCTTAAAAAATACTAATCCCAAATACCCTACTTGATTGAACATGCTGTAAAAAAATTAAATGAATTTTATTCATGACTTGATTTTTGGTTTCTTTAACTAATAATTAATATTTCTTCATTTGAATTCAACAACCATCAACAGTACTTCAATTATCGATTATTATTTATCTGAAATAATATTAAATCAGGAAGCATTTCAGTTTAATAAGACAGTGAGTTAAATTCCGTCGGCAGTATTAAGTTTCATACAAAAGACATCAACGCGCAAACACAATGAGTGCTGTCAATTTTAATAGTAGTTTTATTATTTCTCATTTTAATAAAATGCTTATGAATAATTAGTGTAAGCTAGTCACATGTGCTTGTAATATAATATATTATGTTTGTGGTAAAGTAAAATATCAAAACGTAGTAAAAGCGCAGTGTAACATCGAAGTTAATGACTGGCAATCTTTGAGAATAAGAATATTGGTTTGTAATAAATTATTACAAGTTAAACTTTTATCTGCATACTTGTATAAAAGACGACGGATAGCCCAGCTGTAATATTAATTTCCATTTATCTCTTTTTAAACTATCGTATTCTAATAATATCGATTTATTTTCAAAATGTTATCGTTTTAAACTCTTTGTAAGTACTTACGGTCGTCTAATTCCTCCTCATAGTCTGAAAAGCACCTGTCTTCCTTGAGCGCCTGATTGTCAGGCTGTTGGTAGAACCTCTCCGATTTTATGTACATTTTCAGGTACATTACTAATCACAGCGTATGCACATATAGATAATGTTATAAAAAACTGTTATATTGTTATTGTCACTGAGAAATAAAACACTTTGTTTTTCCGAGTCAAATGTAGGTATACAAACTGTATCACATTACACCACAATAGTTCTTCACATAAAATCTTTGAATTAAAAAGAAAACAACACGTTGCCACTTCAAATATTTTTAAACGGAATGTCAAAATTATAATCACCGTCCAATGACATCACAGGTCACAACCTTACGTCCTTAAGTCCGAACAAAACTTTTTTATAGTCAAAAAGTTTGTAAACACAAAAAAAAAACAATTTATAAAAGTAATCCACTTTTAAAAAAATTCAAAAACACTGGCAGCAAAGAAATAGCCTGTTTGTAACAAGGTAGTCGGGAGTTATATCGGTGTGTTTGAAAATGGAACGGTACGCGCGGCCGAGTCGAGGTACGCGCAAACACTGGCGACCCGCTTCACCCGACGAATCGGACCTTTGACAAAAAAAAAGCACACAGGTAGTGGACTGAGGCTTCGGCCGTCCACAGAGGCTATAGGCTACATGGCTATGTTTATAGCCATAGTCAGATAGTCACGTTCACGTGGTGTTTTGTTTGCGAGTTTAGGTGACGCTTTTTTAATTGATGTGGGAGTATTATTATAGGTTTTGCATTAAGTGAAATATTGTCTTTTTTGTGTGTGTTTTTTTTTCTGTTTGGTCATGAATGGTACGAACCTTGTAAAGATATATTTTTTTGTTTTTGATAAACTCCTCTTAACTTATTTAGTTTAAAAAGATATAAAAGAGATATTTTCTTTGTTTTTATTGCGACTCAAGTTTCAGTCCGATTGCAATTTACGAAATATCGTTACATAGGCTTAAGATTTAAACAATCATAACTGGAGTTTAAAAGTTAAAATGGAGATCTAATAAATGACAAACATTTAATACTATTAAAGAGAAAATTAAACCGTTCGTCTGTCTGTTACCCTGTTATGTCTTGTATTAAAAGCTCATTAATGAACCATAGCTTGGGTAAGCATATAGACGATTCCTAAGTGAAATTTCCGACCTCCAGACGGGCGAAGCTGCGAAAAAAAGCTAGTCCACAACAAATAGCATCCTTATGCAGTTTCGCGACGCTAACAGTATTTCTCATCAGTTTTAACCTCCATTAACATGGCCATATAAATCACTGAAATGCGACATTTAGTCCGATCTTAAACTGTCCAGTTTTTGTATGAGAAACACATTTGATGATAATTTATGTATGACAGCTATGTGACTAAACACAATATTCGTCGTTACGTTTGTGGTTTCCGCGTAATGTTTGTAAAACCAGATCATTTTGTCAAAGCTTTGGTTTGTAAAAGCGGTTTTCTTCGGTAAATGCATCGTCATAGTTACGAAATGACATCAAACATGGCCGCACCAATTTAATGAGAGTTTGTTATCATCATTCAAACTATAAAAAGCCGCATCCTTTAGTCGGCTTTTGCTGCTAAGATTAAAAGCAGACGAAAACTAAATGTTACATCATCATCTTCATTTCAGCCCGAAAAACGTCCACTGCTGGACATAGGCCTCCCCCAAGAAGGGGGGGTGTTGCCATAATCGCCACGCTTGGCAAACGAGTTGGCGATCGCAGTACGGTTGTTAATAAAGCACAGAGAACGCTCCTGCCCATTCTCTGGGTAGTCCCTTAGTCGCCTCGTACGACACCCACGGGAAGATATGGGATGGTGCCATTCTTTACGTCCGACACCACACAGAGAAATCTAAATGTTACGCCTAAACATTATTGCAGTACTGATATTCAACAGTCGTCACTGAACTTAGCGTTGAAAATCCAACAATGCGCTTTTGTTTAGACATTAGGCCCTAGAGTTAATGAAATCTGGAAACAGTAAAGATGTTATATACGTATTTAAATATAATCTTCCTAATGAAATGACGTGGTGCATCAGTGATATGGTGAGATGTGATGACCAATTGTAGCTACCATTGTATTGTATTCAACTTCGTGACACTACTGGAATTTGAGTTTTTGAAAAACCCACTTACACTTGGCCGAGCTTAGAAATGGAACGAAAAAAAACGGGTAAGATTAAGCAAATGTTTGTGCACCTTGCGTTTTTGTGCATGATGGTCAATTTAACGGGATCTTACTACAGGTATCACAACTTTGCAAGCAAAGTAAGTTGAATTTTTATGTATTTATTAATTGCATTTATTTTATTTATTTATTTCAGCCAAAACACCTCAGTGTTAGTACCAAGGAAAATTAAAAATTATCTTAGTTTAGTAACATAATTATTATCTTGCATAATTTGCTGGTTTTAGACACTCAAAAAATTAATCAACAAAATCTTTTTTTAAATATTTCATTTTTTTATTAAGTTAATTAATTGATATTATTACATTTTATTTTTGTAATAAATCAACCTGGTACTCGTTACATAATTTTGGTATAACAATGAACAGAATTGCCTTGAAGTAATAATGTTTATTGTAATTGGGCAACTACCCATTATGCTTATTCTAAAATGGAAAATAAATACCAGGCCCCTCAGAAAGTATTGCGAAAAAAAGTTTTTATATATGGGAGACTGGCCAGTTATTATGTTTTTCGAAAATATGATTATTTATAAGTAAAAATAAGTAAGTTCCAATTTCAAAATTTCCCTCCACATTTTTTGCGAGTTAATTCAAAGTATTGTGTCTCACTGAAATATGGATCTGCGCCGGGAACATTTTAGAGCTATGATTTTATACGATTTCAAGTGTCGCCTGAAACCGGATGAATCGTACGATAGACTTCAAATGGCATTCATGGATGAAGGCCCTTCCAAGGCAACCGTGTATCGTTGGTATAACGAATTCAAGCGCGGTCGACCAACTTTGGGGGATGACGAAAGAAGCGGTCGCCCTTTGACGGCTGTTACCGAAGAAAACGTGCTAGCAGTGAAAAATTTAATCCAAGACAATAGGCGAATTACATATCAGGAGATTCAACACATATTGAAGATTGGATCGGGAAGCGTTCACGAGATTCTACACAGCCATCTTCGCGTGAGGAGGATAGTATCACGCTGGGTGCCGCACAACCTCACCGATGCTCAGAAGCAGGCCCGGGTGGAATGGTGCCGTGATATGCTTAACAAATTTGAAGCAGGCTAGTCTCGGCGTGTTTACGACATCGTTACAGGTGATGAGTCCTGGATTTATCAATACGACCCAGAAACCAAGCGCCAGTCGACTGTTTGGGTGTTTCAAAATGAGCCAACGCCTACCAAAGTGAAGCGATCTAGAAGCGGGGGTAAGATTTTGATCGCTAGCTTTTTTAATTTGACTGGCCACTTGGTATCAATTCCCTTACGGGATCAAAGAAGCATTAATGCCGAATGGTATACTTCCAAATGTTTGCCAGAAGTTTTCTCTGTTATAAGCAACAAGCGACCAAACACAGGGCTCCGCGGGCTACTGCTCCACCACGACAATGCACCTGCGCACACCGCACTCAAAACGAGGGACTTCCTGGACAGCACGCCAGTCAAACTCCTGGGTCACCCTCCTTACAGCCCTGATCTAGCACCGTGTGACTTCTTTTTATTCCCAAAAATAAAAAATCAGCTCAAAGGGATACAATTTTCGTCGCCGGAAGATGCGCTGGCTGGGTTCGAGCAGGCTGTAAACGAGGTGTCTGCGGCGGACTGGAAAAAGTGTTTTGAAAACTGGTTTAGGCGCATGAATCTTTGTATAGAGGCTGGTGGAAAGTACTTTGAAAAGATTTAATAAAAATATATGTACGTATAGAACAATTTTTTTTAGTTTCGCAAAACTTTCTGAGTGTCCCACGTATGCCACATATTATGGCGGTATTACTTATACTTGCTGGTCAAGTTATTACTATGTTATTGAAGCTACTAAATAAATCTTATTGTAATTTGGTTGAAAAGGTCAGTTGGCACTCTGACTGAACTTTGCAAACTGTTAATTAAACCCACGATGGTTTGTGTGGTATGTTGACGTTCTGTAAAATAATTGTAACAGTGATTTTGAATAATAAATAATAATAAAAAAAACAATACTGTTTTCAGCACTTATTTAAGTATCGTCATAATTTACATTGAAAAATGGCATAATAATTTAGAAAACGCATATATATTTACTTGATATTTTAGCAGCTACAATAAAACAGAAATAAAAGCAATTTAAACTCTACGGGGTATTGCCCATCTATAATTCAGTAGGTTCACACAAAAATCAGCAGCAACTTTATCAACATTTATCGTTAATCAAGACTAAATTAATAATTCTATTATTAATAATTTACATTCTTATTAACTTAATATACTCTGAACAACACTGAACGATCATCTATTATAATTTATTTCAATGTGATAGTATTCTTAAATCAGTGTAATAATGTATGACATAATAAGGTCGATATTCTATTAAATTATTCGTTTATAAATTATGCATCGATTCGTAGTTCTAGCTACCGTGTTACCGCCATTATAGATTTATATTGATAACATACTGATCTTACGTTATAAGAATCGATTAGGTACCGATAGCCGAATAATAAATATAACGTTCTCGATCTGGCGATACCGTTTAGATATCAGTCTATGAGATGGACGATTATACTACTCGATTTACATAAATATGCTGTATGATTCGGTACTTTAGTATAACTATAAGTTTCGAAAAAAAGGTCTAATAAAAAGCCTCCTCTTTCGAAGTCGGTCAAAACGACAAGCGAATACCAGAAGGTATTTTTGAAGTTTTATAAGGCTGGGAAATAGGACTATACATGAAATAGTTCACCTAGTATCTATTTCTCTTCACAAAATAACTAAAGCAAAAATAATTCATTTAAATTATTCATGTTTTTTATTCAAATCTTAATATTATTTCTCGTGGCGTATACTAAGCGTGTCGAAGGCTCTATCTCGCTGGTTTATGGTCAAATCACAATAGGTCTTGCGTGGGCGCCGTGACACATTCTACAAGTTATCAAGGAAACTTAAATTATATCGATTTTTACCTAATTCGGCCAACAATGTCCGGTACGATAAAACTTCGCTATTATTAAATCATAATAACTTTGACTTATTTAAATAAATTATGTTTTTTTTTAAGACTGATGACATTAGAGGCAAGTTGTTTTGTCTGTGGTAGAGAGAACTTTTGACATCATCTGCCCAGTCTTTTATCAACTACTGGCCCACGGTTCCGCCCGCGTGTAGATCGGTAAGTGGCCCAGGGGATCATCCAACCGGGTTAAAAAGTATTCTATGTGTTTAGAGCGTTTACGCCTTACGACATTTCATAACAGACATTTTAATCGGTCTAACTTAGCTGTAACACTATTTTTCGAAAATGTTTTTTGTAACTTTTTAGACCAATGTATCCTGCTTATGCGTATGAAGTTTCAATAAAATCGGTTCAGTCATTTCGAAAAATAAGGACTTGAAAGTTTGTGTGAGTTGTCGTAAGGCATAAACGCTCTCAAACCAGGGTATTAAACTATCTGTTGAAATATTGTTTAGTTTTAAGCCGATAGATGGCGTTGTTAGGTGAGCGGCGATTTCTGAATCGCGATGTCAAGATCCTCCGCGAGTAGACTAGGCTCACGATGATTTAAAATTTAATAAGTACCAATATACAGTTATAAACACCGTGTTGTTTTTTTACTGGTATATCATCACCCTTGTTACGGTCGCGAGTGCAGCAGAAACAGTGCTGGATAGTGAACGGTTGTTCATTTGGTCCTTTCGAGCCGGATAAATTTGTCTGGATTTTTGTGGTCCATTCTTGGCTGGGCAAGTGGATCGCTTGCGCGAACTAGCCAAGGCGCTGGAAGAAGCAGCCAGCAGCAGTAGCGGCGCGTGGTGCAGCGCAGAGCGCGCTATTGCAGACGGTGCCGGGTGTCGTCATCGTCAGGGATCGGCAGCAAGGGTGACTGGAGGAGGTTGACGTGCAGACCGCATCGTCATTACGAAGACAGTGTTCAGTGAAGTAATTACGTCAACAGGTGGTATCAGTTCAGGATTAAACCGTGAGTGAACCTTTATATTTTTTAACAGTGGAATTGCAAAACGTAGATCTTTGGAAAAATTCGTGACTACACAAATTTGAACTTTAATTGATTGAAGAAATTAACTTAAGCGAAAAATATGAACATTAATTTAGAATATTTCAACAGTGTTTTAGACTTAGCCTAATTTTAAGAGAATTTGGTTGAGACGGGGAACCTATGCCCGATTTTTTCCAAATTAATACTGTTTCTTGGAGACTTGTAAAAATTTCATCTTCGTTCTCAACACCATAATTATTTCTTTGCTCTTTTTATGTTAACGAATGTAGTATCTACTTATTACAATATTGTGGACTTGTAATTTGTTTTGCGGACAAGCCTGAGTTAACTTTGTTCCTTAGATAAAACAATCTGGATTGTAACTTAGTCTGTTCCAAAGGTGTTTAGTGTTCATTAAAAACATCTTATAAATTTGTTTAATATATAAAATGGAGTCATTAATTAATAAACAAGAAGATATTTATAGTAGAATAGATAAAGCTTATGTCAATTACAAAAAATCACCTAAGGAACGAATAACACGTCCTTATTGTAAGGTAAGGTTAGAAAATTTGGAAAAATTGTGGGTTCAGTTAGAAAATGGCCATAGTAGATTGTATGAAGAATATGAGCCAGATAAGTTGAAACAAAGTAGATATGTGAAGAATGATGTTTATGATTTAGCAGATGAAGTGTATATTCAATACAAAACCGAACTTGAAACTGTGTTAGAGTCATTTGATATTAAAGAGCAGGATCTAAAAGAAAATTCTAAAGTTAGTAGTTCAAAGCAGTGTCAAGTGAAATTACCAAAAATAATTATTCCGGTATTTTCAGGAAATTATAACGATTGGGTAACCTTTAGGGATTTGTTCTTATCACTAATCCACAATAATAAAAGTTTAGATAATGTTCAGCGAATGCAGTATTTAAAAGGATATTTGTCTGGAGAAGCAGAACAACTTCTTCGACAAATACCCATTTCCGATGCGAACTATGACCGATGTTGGGAACTATTGAATGCGCGTTATAACAATAAAAGGTATTTGTCACATTTTATCATGAAAAGGTTTCTTAGTCAGAAAAATATCAATAATGAATCAGCAGTGGGGTTAAAAGAATTACTTGATAATACCAACGATTGTTTAAAGGCGCTTTCCAATCTTGGCCTTGATGTGGAGTCATGGGACTTTGTAGTAATCCACATCATAACTTTGAAGTTAGATCCCGAATCCCGAAAAGAGTGGGAATTTAATGTAACTAAAAATACCTCGTCGGACGAATTTCCCACATTCAATCAGTTTACCGAGTTTTTAACTAATCGGTATAGAGCTTTGGAATTTTTGGATAATAAATCTTATTCTGGATCTAAAGGTCAGAGTCATCAAAATAGTAATAGTAATGCAACCAAGATAAGTAGTTTACATGTTGCGGACATTCAGTGTTCCTTTTGTTTGGAACCCCATAGGCTTAGTTATTGCAAACAATTTGTACAAAAATTAGATTGTGACGCTCGTCGTAGTTTTGTACTAGAGAAAGGTATTTGCTTCAATTGCTTGGGTAACAACCATTCTGCTAAAGTATGTAATAGTACAGTCAAATGTCGAATTTGTAAACGTCGTCATCATTCTTTACTGCACCCCCCGAACGGATTTTCTTCAACTGGTTCTAATATAAATACACAGGCAAACGCGGAAACGTTGACAAATAATGAAAACATGCCAACGAAGGAAAACATAGATAGCCCTATTTCCACAGAAGATAGGGAAGGTAACCAGTCTGTTACTTGTTTTTCGACAGGAAAATTGCGTAATACAGTTTTATTAGCCACAGCTCTAATAAAAGCTGAGTCGAAGACAGGCACTTACCAGGTGGTTAGAGCATTAATAGACCAAGGTTCGCAGGTTTCTTTGATTACTGAAGCAACCGTACAGTTCTTGGGATTGAAGAAAATTCCTTCAACTCACATAATTAAGGGAGTTGGAGGGGATAAGGAAATAATATCAAGGTCTGTGGTCACATTAAATCTAAGGTCTCAAATAGATTCGAATTTTTATATTCAAGTCCAGGCGTATGTCTTAAAGTCTATAACAACGCTTCTCCCAGTTACGCAAGTATCGACGGTAGAATGGGTAGATCTTCAGGAGGAAAATCTGGCAGACCCACAATATTATATTCCAAATAAAATAAATGTTTTATTAGGAGCCGATGTTTATACCCAGATCATTGAAGACGGTTTGAAAAAGAATGTGGATGGGACAGTAGTAGCCCAATGTTCCAAGTTTGGATGGATAATATGTGGGGTAGTTGATACATCGGTAGGGGTTTCTTCAAATGTTGTAGTGATGCATGCTCACATTGATGCAAATGAGGAACTAAAGAAATTCTGGGAGTTAGAAGCCGAACCCACCAACCAAAAAATATTGCTTTCAGAAGAAGAAAAACAATGTGAAGATTTATTTGCGGCAACTACCACCCGAGATGAAGATGGAAGATATGTGGTTAGACTTCCGTTCCGAGAACAGACTTCGACTTGCCAGGAAGGCGGGTTTGAAGAGATAGCTGAAAAAAGATTGAATGCATTACATACCAAATTGAGAAAAAATACAGATTTGAAAGAAAAATATAACCAAGTGATCAAGGAATACTTACAATTAGGCCATATGGAAAGGGTACCTGAAAAAGAAAGGAAAAAGGGAAACTCAATATACTTACCGCACCACGCAGTTGTAAGGGATGATAAAGACACAACTAAGGTACGTGTGGTTTTCGACGCGTCCTGTAAGGGTAAGAAAGGTTATTCATTAAACGACAAATTGATGATTGGACCCCGCCTACAGCCAGAACTTCGGCACTTATTGATGCGTTGGAGAAAGCACCCGATATGTCTAGCAGCGGACATAATTAAGATGTACCGGCAGGTAAAGGTAGCGACTAGTGACCAAGATTACCAGAGAATACTGTGGAAGGAAGAGCCAGAAGACGTAGTAGAACACTATCGCATGTTGAGAGTCACTTTCGGCACTGCATCAGCTCCTTACCTGGCGGTGAGAGCCCTCCAACAAGTGGCGCATGATAACGGCGGAGATTATCCGGTGGCTGCTGAAAGAGTTATAAATGATTTTTACATGGATGATCTGCTAACCGGTTGTAGTAATACTAAAGAAGGACTAATTATTTACAAAGAAATGAATTCGTTATTAAATACAGCAGGTTTTGAACTACAAAAGTGGATGTGTAATAATGAAGATTTACTTAATAAAATAAAGGAAATTAATGAAGGACGGGGAGAGATAGGAGAAGGTTTGCAGCTAAAAGAGGATGAGGTAGTTAAACTATTAGGTCTTACCTGGAATCGTCGTTCAGATGATTTCCAATACTCGGTGACTCTTGCTCAGGAACCTGGACCTGTAACTAAAAGAAAAATTATTTCCCACATTGCTAAATTGTATGATCCACTTGGTTGGGTGGCACCTTGTGTTATTATAGCAAAAATACTTATACAAAAGCTATGGATAGCAGGATTAGACTGGGACGAGGAAGTAACACCCAAGATATTAGATGAATGGAATACTTACCTGGATGGGCTATCACTGCTCTCACAAGTAAAGATACCTCGATGGGTCGGGACAAAATCGGATGACACTTTGGTTGAACTGCACGGCTTCTCCGATGCCTCTAAGGCAGCTTATGCGGCAGCCGTTTATATTCGTGTGATTGATGCTGATGGCAACATACGCGTTACTTTAGTTACGGCTAAGACGAAGGTAGCGCCCATCAAGCAGGTATCTATTCCCAGGCTTGAATTGTGCGGAGCCGTAATGGTCACTAAACTCCTAGTTGAAGCAGCAAGAGTCATGGGCATAGATATAGATAATGTACATGCATGGACAGATTCCACCGTGGTTCTAGCATGGCTCAACAGTCATCCGAATCGCTGGAAGACGTTCGTTGCTAACCGGGTCTCAGAGATATTGACAACGTTGGATTCAACGCAATGGTCTCATGTTTCCTCAGGTCAAAATCCTGCTGACTTCGGATCACGAGGGATCTACCCCTCGGAACTGTGCAAGTGTTCTTCCTGGTTCAACGGCCCCGCATTTTTGTCTGAAGCTGAAATACATTACAGTAAGTCGAAACAATTGGAGACAGATTTAGAAGTCGCGAAAGTTAACGTTACGGTGACTGAGGATTCCCTATGGGATAGATATTCGTCATTTACAAAATTAATAAGGGTTGTAGCCTACTGTAGACGTTTTTTAAAATTAAGGGAAAATAGGAATAGGAAACAGTTAAGCAGCTATCTATTGCAAGAAGAATTGGATGAAGCTCGCAAATGTGCTGTTAAAAATTGTCAAGCTGAAGGCTTCAAGGACGAGATTGCTGTTATAAGGAAACAAGGTAATTTGATCAAATTAAGGGGACCCCTCAAACCTTTGAGTCCGTACTTAGACGAAGAGAACATTTTAAGGGTAGGAGGACGGTTAGAAAAATCACAGCTCTCTTTTAATACAAAGCACCCAATACTGATGCCAAAAAACTCCAAGTTAACTGACTTACTGATAGCTGATGCGCATGCTAAAACGCTTCATGGTGGAACTCAATTAATGTTGACTTACTTAAGTACAGAATATTATATAATTGGGGGTAAATCTTTAATTAAAGGCTACGTGCGAAAGTGCATTCAATGTGTAAAGGGAGCTGCAAAAACTTCACAGCAATTAATGGGCCAGCTTCCAGAGGCTAGAGCTAGCCCTTCAAGACCATTTAAGTGCAGTGGCGTAGATTACGCAGGTCCGATAAAAATAAGGACGTCAAAAGGGCGTGGACATCACGCTCATAAAGGATATATTTGTTTATTTATTTGTATGGCGACACGAGCTGTACACATTGAAGTGGTCAATGACTTAACCACACAGGGGTTTTTATCGGCGTTCAAACGATTCGTCGCCCGTAGAGGTCTATGTACGGATATTTGGAGCGATAATGGAACAAATTTTGTCGGTGCTTCAAAGGAACTCCAGAATTTATTTGCATCAGAAAGGTCAATCTACTTAAGGGAAATATCAGAAACATTGGCCACAAACGGGACAAGGTGGCACTTTATTCCTCCTCATGCACCTAACTTCGGGGGATTGTGGGAGGCGGGCGTTAAGTCAGTGAAGTTCCACCTTAAGCGCGTCATAGGGGACTCGACACTAACTTATGAGGAACTATCTACAGTCTTAGTGCAAATTGAGAGTTGTCTTAATTCTAGGCCCCTGTCCACTTTAAACACAGATTCAGATGCCTTTGATGTCTTGACGCCAGGTCATTTCCTGATTGGGGAACCCTTGGTTGCCGTACCTGATCACAATTTTGAGACTGCTAATGTATCCAATTTACGTCGTTGGCAATTGACACAAAGAATGATGCAGGAGTTTTGGCGTCGTTGGTCTCATGAATATTTAACAAAATTTCTGCACCGTTACAAGTGGACATGTCAAAATCCTGAACCAAATATTGGGGATGTAGTAGTGATAAAGGAAGATGACTTGCCTCCGGGTAAATGGTTGTTGGCTAGAGTTGTGGAGAAGCACCCAGGACTAGACAAAATTACGAGAGTTGTTGCTTTGCGCACTCAAAGGGCCTTAATAAAAAGGCCTACTTCAAAACTATGCATTTTACCCATCACCCAATAGATAAGACATTGATAGTTTATTCTGTTTATTGTATGTTTTCCTTTGCTTTGTGGTATTATAAGTTTTTTTTTTTTTTAATTAAGTTGATAGTATTGTCAGGGTGGGCGGTGCCCGCGTAAATGTGATTAGTTTAAGGACTATGTAAAATAGCTCCTTGGTGGGCGGAATGTTGAAATATTGTTTAGTTTTAAGCCGATAGATGGCGTTGTTAGGTGAGCGGCGATTTCTGAATCGCGATGTCAAGATCCTCCGCGAGTAGACTAGGCTCACGATGATTTAAAATTTAATAAGTACCAATATACAGTTATAAACACCGTGTTGTTTTTTTACTGGTATATCATCACCCTTGTTACGGTCGCGAGTGCAGCAGAAACAGTGCTGGATAGTGAACGGTTGTTCACTATCTGTGACCCAAGTTTACTGTTCAATAGTTTTTCGTGAAACAATAACAGTATAATTTTTGTTTTATTTTAATTATTATAATTGTTTTCTTATAACGATAGTTTGTCAAAAGTAAAGACAGTTTGACTCATTATGTGCACACTCACACAGCTTTAATTAAAATAATTGCGACCACAAATAAACAAAAAAATACTTTTTTTGTGATCGTTTAGCGTGAATAATTACTTTAGTTATGTGAAGTTAAGATTGTTTTGTTCTGTCGTGAAGGTCAGAGGTTAAATGTTTACACAAAGAACTACTGGCATTTGTGTTGGTAACAGTACTTTTATATATTTATTTCGCTTAAAACACATTGTTCTCGTTTGTCCGGAGTATTTATGAATGTTTAAACATGTTTAATTTGGTGTTTATGGTAAGAATTCAAGATGTCTCTGTTAGTAGCAGCTTGTGTGTTTTTCGTATTTTTGTGGGGATGTAAAAAGTTCAGTTGTTATACCCTTTGTATTTCCAGACAAAACTGATCACAAAGACGATGTAGACATTGAGAGGGAGCGCAGGGCGTTGTCTGTGAGGGCGAATATGTTGGCCCGCAGGTTTGCACGTTGTACCACTGAAGTGAAGACGACTTTGTTCAGAGCTTATTGCACCAGTTTCTACACGAGCAGTCTGTGGCTCTCATACACGCGCGCACAGTACAATGCCCTGCGTGTGCAATATAATAATGCGTTTAGGGTGCTGATGAGGCTGCCCCGATTTTGTAGCGCATCAGGGATGTTCGCCGGGTCGCAAGTTGACTGTTTCTACACGACTATGCGAAAACGGTGCACATCCCTGGTCCGCAGGGTTCAGGCAAGCTCCAGCGGCATCCTGAGGGTATTCGCGCAGAGGTTTGATTGCCAGTACCTTAACCATTGCTGTATGGTTCATTTGATGAGAAATCGAAATATTTAGTGAGGTACTTGTAATAAAAAACATACCTATCTTTATTATTACTACTAATTTACTATTTTTAATTTATTAACTAACCATTTATTTAGAGATCAATTAATTATTTGAGTTAGGAAATTTTAATGATTTTGTTTGATTAAATTATGAAATATTTTATAATAATGATAAATAGTGTATTATATATCGGTGTGTTTGTAGTCTAAGACGTGTTGCTGTATGTTCAATTTTATGATCCTTTGTGATTGAAGTAAATGATTCTATTCTATTCTATTCTAAAACCTGCAGTATCTGGTCTTATTTATCCCAAGAAATGAACGAACAAGGCGAAGTTCGAAAATGTGGTGATAGCAAGTAGAATAGAGCCTACAGTGAAAGGATGCCGAAAGGCAGTAGAAGCAGTGTTGGAAGACGTACAGTCAGATGGGTGGATGACACTCAGAAGATCACTTGTGAGATTTGTGTGAGATTCGTGCATAACTATGACACAAAAAAGAGAATGTATATACGGAGGATATTCCTATAATTCTGTATGAAGGTACACACGTGACCAATCAAGCTACGAGTATACAAAAGGTTATGCGGATTTCTCACTGTACGGGAAGGGTTATGCGCACTTCGTTCTATTCGCACTTCGTCCCGCGTTCAAAATTCCGTCCCATTCGTAGTTGGTCCCATTCGCAGGTGGTCCCGTTCGCGGTTCGTCCCGTTCACAGTTGGGGTCCTATACAAAGCGAGGTCGTGTTGCACTTTTTTATTATTTCATTTTAAAACGTTGTCCCACACTAGTAATTTTTCCTGTATCGTGAGTGCGTTTACAAACATTTAAACTCACATATACAACCATCCAGACCCGGAACAACTATCTGTAGGCCAAACAAATATTTGTTCCGTGAGGGGATCGAACCCGCGATACGCAGCGCAGCAGTCGATCGCTCAACCACTGCGCCAACCGTGCCGTCAAACACAGGAAATGTACAGTTGGATATTTCGCCGTGTGTACCAATGTTGGTAGGAAATGGGTTTGGTTATACCACTACGCCCCCCATGGACCTATTCCGGATACGCCTTTTAACCTTTAAAATAAGACACATTATTGCAACTGCCACTCATTGTATTTTATATTGACACTTTACTTATTCTTAGTTAAATATAATCATTATTTCCTTATACCACCAAGTTTTATTATTACTGGTCACTTTTCCCTTATAAGAAAACATTTTTGTATCATCATAATTTTAAATAACAAATTGATTTCACTCAATTTACGTAACATGATAATTGTTCGACCTACGTTTTCTATCTACCATCTAAAACTTTTGCTTGACCATTTATATGAAAATCAATTATAATATATTCGATCAGAGAAGGCAAGACCACATTTTCTAACACTTTACACGACAATAGCCTAACGAGTACGAAGCTGGCTGGCGAACCAGAGGTCGCGGGATCAAATCTTAACCCCTCGGACTAGTATGGCGAAACTACATACTTTGGGGATAGGCTTGTTTATAAGACTATTGCATATTTTACATTGGTGGGTACTGTAAGCTGACTGTGTATTACATGAATAATATTATTTTTTCTCTCTATTTACCCTGGCCTATTTTAAATATAACACTATTTAACAATTCAAAAGTGCAATTATTACAGGAAACTATTAGGTTTACTATTGTTTCAATTATATTCTTCAAGTTGTTCCCCATTTCGGAGGATGCGCTAAGGTAGCTCGCAATGGGTTACTTTCAGGTTGACGTTATTTTTTTCTTTTTTTTTTAAACTTTGCCTCATGCTAGGAATTTCTCCTCTATCATGGGTGCGTTTGCAAACATTTAAACTCACATACACAAACAGCCAGACCCGGAACAACTATCTGTTGGCCATACAAATATTTGTTCCGTGCGGGGATCGAACCCGCGACACGCAGCGTAGCAGTCAATCGCTCAGCCACTGCGCCAACCGTGCCGTCGATGCCGTCGAGTCAAATGTTGATTAATGTATATCACGCTCTAAGTTCATTTAAAAAACGGGGGATAGTTGGAAGTTCGCGGGCTACCCCGGTGCTTCCAGATGAACCGCTTTAAGAAAAGGAACGTCTCAAGTAAGACTTAAGTTACTTTCATCTTTGAGTGCTTTAGAATTCATATTATTCTAGCTACACTAAATTATTTTAGCTCTCTATATGAGTAAACGGCATTATTTTGTGAATTCCATCTTAATTGACCCGTCCACCTTCTGGGAGTTCGTCAATTTATTTATGAGCTGCCAGAATTATATGGAATGGCTCGCAAATGCGCGATTTCTTATTTTTAGCCTTTAAATTGTCTCGACTGGAAAATATAAATAACGGCAGCAAAAATAATTATTTCTGTAACAAAAAATTATTATTTATTACAAAAATTAACTAAATACATGGTTTTACACGACGGCGTCACCAATCGTATTCCCTAATCTAACTGATTTTAGAATCTCTACTAGAGTCCTGACAAAAACAAGCAATAATTCTGATAACCTAAGGCCCCTAGCACACGGCGTATTTTAAACGCGGAGACGACGTGCGTTTCGGGAACGCGCGTTTTCTGCGCCGTAGATGCCGATATTTGCGTTTTTATAGAATCAAACGCGCGTAAAACGCGATACAAATGTGCGTGTGAAGCGCGTTCGAAACTCGTTTGAAACGTGTACAAGGGGTCGGTGGAGGGGCGCGTGCTCACGTCACCCAACCTAACCGCCCGCGCCGCAGTTGCTAGGAGTCTCTGACCAAAACGCGGAAGCTACGAACGACTACAGCGCGTCGGTTTCGCTGTGTCGGCGCGTATACGCGCAGCAGACGCGCGTTTCACGATCGCCCGTCCCGTGTGCTTAGGTTACAAAGGTTGCGTTGAAATCTCGTTTGAAGCACGTATACGCGCCTCATCTGTGCGTCGTCTGCGCGTTTAAAATACGCCGTGTGCTAGGGCCTAAACTAAACTCTCTGTCACGTACTACATGTACTAATACAGTTTACATAGTATTATAATTTAAGTTTCATCGCTCCGCTTATTCAATGGCCCGCCTGTCAAAAGCATGTGGACCGCATTTAGACATTAGCGTCAATTTTGGCGGAGGCGTCGCATTATAGAAAGTATATTAGATAGCTGATATCCAATAGTGACAGAGTTTATGAAGACGCTGGGAATCTAAATAGAATTTGTAGGTGTCGATACGACATTTTAGGCCTTTGGTACTATTTAATACAAATCTATAGTTGAACATGTTGTACAGATGATTTCACAAATGTTTAGCAACAGGCAGTGCCCTCTTGGCAATGTTAGTCAAGCGCCAAATGATCTTGGCGGCACTGTCCAATGTTTTGGTTTTGATGCTGTTTTTGTTTTATATGTTTTGACCGTATGATAAGTTCAAGCCATTTTAAACTATCTCAATCGATTTTTTTTTTCACATTTTCAAACTGTGTTAGACTAGATTTGAATCAATTTGTGCCTGAAAGGTTTGGTTAATGATTGATGATATACGATCGAATCCCTTGAATCTTGTGAAAATTATCTCCTTTATTCATTTCTATATACAAAGCTATTTTTTTAAATATTCCTTATAAGAAATAAAACATTTAAAAATATTAAAAATTGTAGCCCATCGGTATCGGGATCAGGGTCCATGCTACTGGCAGCGGTCAGGGCTCCAGAGAAAGGAACTCCTAACAATACGAGCCGTGTCCAGGAGAACCGCTTTCTGAATCAAGCCCTTGATCCAGCTGCCTAACGAGAGCCTCATCAGATATTGGCCGAGGTTCTTAGCAATTAAGCCATTGCGTGAAATAACTATGGGCACATCGCACCGACCGTCAAGATACTTGATTTGCTTATATCGTTAAGAAAAGTTATTGCTAAATCTACGTTCAAAATATACAATATTATTTAGGTAAATGAATAATCCGCAGAGTAATATTTTAGACAATAGTGAAACACATTTTAGTTTAAAATCCTAATGTTATTTAGGTATCCGACGAAATACGACATCATTATAGTCTTATCCGAATATACGATGTCGAATCCATTTCATTATAATGGTCGTTAAATCATTTTGTCGGTAAATCCGGATTTGTTTGCCAAAAAAGGATATACGATAATCGACATCTATGTTTACTAGTTGGAAGTGTCAATAGTGTTGCATTTGAATACTTATTCCGTGTTGAATTGTGTTAATCTGAATTTATTATGGAAATATTTGTCTATTGGTTTTAAAGAAATAAAAATATATATATAATTAAAGAAATATTAGGAAAGGTAGGTGTCGGAAATTTTTAAAATCAAATGAACGAACAATTTTTGGTAACAGTTAGGTTAGGTTATTCGTAAAAGAAGCCTGCATGGGCAATCATATTTTTCTTATCTATTCCATGTCATTATTTTATTAATATCATTGGCATTTCATTTTTTCCATGTTTATGAATGTTCCTTATCAAATAGAAGATCTCATACTAAATCCAGTCGCATTATTTAATTGAATCTAATCCATTAGCGAATATTTATTAAGAACCATCTGACTTTAAGTTAGATTTTAAACAAACTTGCACAAATGCAAGTGTTTAGCATAAAATGTACCCGATTAAATTCATCTCAGTTTATAAATCAGTTCCTTGTAAGGCTTAGAAACAGCTTCTAATATATAACCGATAACCGCAATTGTTTCAAGTGTAAAATACTTCAAGATTATCATCTCCCAGGCGGCAATCATTTATTAACTTTACGCTGTGTCTGTCAAACAATCTATTTATTCCCTCTAACGCCTATACATTTGCTATTATCAATTTTAAAGACAATATTATAAAGTGTAAAATAACAATTATGTTCAAAAGATTATCATTTGACAATTTTATGGTCGAGCTGTGGATATAAACAATGTGAAACAGACAACGAAAGTTGTGCTTGTAACTTGAGATTTACGTAAAAAGTGTCTCTTTGACAAATAGATGTAGAGGAAGAATGTAGTATGTGCGTTCTGTGTTGTCAACCGTCACGGCGACGATTATCGCGGACTGAGATGGAGTTATTATTTTGCTGTGTGTGTGTTCAGCTTGTATGAGATGTTCCGTATCTTCTTTATAATATATTCAGTTTAAAAATGCTATGTTTATCGGCCATTATCATTATCTGGCTGAATCTGCTTAGTGCTGGTTTTAATCCTCTTAGCATAGAGTACGTACTGCACTTTGTAAATCACTTTTATTAGACCTGTGATTCTGTCTGTCGTAATCGTGTGGCTATTCGTTGAAATGTTCGTTTGTCTTCAAAGATCCTTCAGTTTGCGATTTGCAGGTGGTTTTATATCTGCATAAGTGCTACTGGTATTGAGAATGGTTTTAGTTTATTTCTTGCTATAACTAACAATAACACTTTTCATTGTAACTTACAGTAGAAAGTGCGACAGAAATCTGAATATTCGCTGCGTAGCGAGTAGCGTTAACTTGTCCGTCTTTATGCTTTTGCATTGTCTTTGGAAAAGATCTTACAAGTAAATAGCAAAGACTGATTTTTTCATCCTTCTCAAAGGTAGTGTTTTTATGATCACTGTATGAAAACTGAAAAACGTTCTACAGTCATTTTAATCTAATTAACTGCCTCTTTGGTCTAGCATTACTGATATTGTGTGTTTTGGTTTTCCCGGATCGCACAAATTTGTTTATTTTTAGTCAGAAGCCAAAAGTTTGGCATCGAGTCTTATCAAGGGGTATCGTATTACCCAGTTACTGGGTTGTCAGATGCCTAGCGACTGCCTAGTCGCTTCATGTAAAATACTAGCACTCAGCTGCATCCGGTTAGACTGGAAGCCGACCCCAAGATAGTTTAGGAAAAGGCTAGGCAGATGATGATTTTTAACGAAAGGTAGTGTCAGGATTTGTTCTTAGTTTATGGCGATAGATTTGCTTCCCCGATAACATGGCAAGTAAGCATAACAAACATAACACAACACTCTTAGACACTTCTGACTAAACTTTCGTGGAATACAAGCCCTGCTGTTATGAGAACCAATCAACGCTCATCGATTCATACGTCACTATACATTACGCGGTTCCAAATATAGGGCTTAGTAGAAGTCTCTATCCCTCGTAAGGGAACTATGGCAGCCCGCTCATTGTTCCAACGACTTGCGCCCACATAACGTTTCTATATCCTGAACCCGATAGAATTGTTCGTTTGCACAATTCTAGTTTAGTTTACTTTAGTTTACTACCGATATGGGAGAGCTGGGCGATTTTAGTTGGAGGTTTAATAATGGTAGAATAATAAAAGACTACTGCTACAGTGCTAGTATTTTTGGAAAGATAGTGTGGATCAAATTTGGAGCTAGGCTTACAACGCTTTAAGATGACCCATGAGCACCTATAGGATTTAATATAAAAGAAAAACATGTATTGATTCAATTTATTACTACCTAATTAACAGTACAATGTGGGTTCAAGAACTTTAAAATATTCATTAGCTAAAGATCAAATAAACTTTTCGATTAGATGAGTGCTTAGAAAATACTATTAGTAAGACACTTAAAAAATTAGAAAAGCGCACTTAAATTTTGACTCTCTAGTAACGGCAAGAGAGTCTAAATTCAAGAGACCTTTCCTCTTTTTACACAATGTTAATCAATTTGAACGACATACACCACTATTAATTCCAATACGAAAAATTTTACAAGAAACTTGAACCATTCAAACTATTAAAGCTAAAGGTCACCATCACCAATCGCCATAATTTCCGGGTGCAGTGTTGGCCGTTCATGCGGTCTTATTGTACGCCTGCGCCTGCGCCGATTAGCATTGAGAAGGTCGCAGGGTGCGTAGGCTAGGCGTGCCGAGGAATGCCGAACGCGCTTCGTGGCATTTCGGCCGAACCGACTGGTTATGTGATTTAAAACGCCTTCTTACACCCTGGTGGTGTAGACTGATTGTCATTCGTTATTATGAGGAAAGGATAACCGGTATTGTTGCTTTTATAGGTGATATACATAATGTTGGTACATTAAATGAAGGTTCGAGTATTTATTTTATTTTATTTGAACTTTGCCCTACATATCGTGGGTGCCTTTACAAACTTTAAATACACATACACAAACAGCCAGACCCGGAACAGGTACCTGTAGACTATACAACTATTTATCGAATCGAACTCGCGATACGCAGCGCAATAGCCAATTGCTCAGTCACTGCGCGAACTGTGCCGTGTTTGTAAGGATGTGCATCCATGGTAACTATTTGTTCATTAATCATCTAGTAAACACTTTCTCCTACGACTTCTATAAGAAATGACACTGTCCCAAAACAGACTTCACTGAATATAAGTTTTTAAACTGACATGGTCACTAACACTATCAATAACACTTGCAACGGGATATTTACCATGTTTATTATTTGTTTCGAGTTCCCGATATTTCGTGGTTCAACTGTGTAAAAACCGAAAAAAGTGCTGTAAAAAGTTCGCGAGTGGATACAGTGACTTTCGTTTGTCGGGAACAGAATCCAGTTGTGAGTGACAGTGGTGGTGGTACGACGCGCAAAAAACGAACAAGAAAGAGGGTAGACCGATTTGTCTGCACATAAACACCCACCCGCAATAACTTCAGTTTATCCGTGATCATGGTGTTTGTAACAGCTCCAAAATATCGGGAACTCGAAACATTCCCGTTGCAAGTGTTATTGATAGACTTCACCGAAATTGAAAAACTAGTAGTTAACTGAAAATGAAGGTCCTTAGATCAACCGATCAATTTTTCCGGAAGGAATCATCAGCCAACCTGTGATGGAGTTCCAAAGTTACCTGAAACAAAAAAAAATACATCATGAATTCATGATTCATTTTTTAATGAGGGTTTTTTCTATGATGCGATGACTCATTGACAGTTCAATTTACCGATGAATTAAGAGGTTAATGCATTAAAGATAACCTAACTATATACATTACAACGATCAACTAAATAATAACTTAAATAACTAAAATAACAATAAACTATAAAAGGGCGTCAAAAACTGCTCCTCAACGCTGTCAGCTGGTAATGTGCCCAAGAGACTGGCAGCATTGCCACGTTGTATGGCAATACTTTGCCTCTGGCAAAAGTAAAAGCCAGCCCTTGGGTCACGGGAAGGTTTAAGGTCTGATTTTTCAATAGCCAGTTAACTTTTACTTCTGATACTTTTAGCCTGCTTTACCCCACTGCTAGGCAAAGGCCATTCTCCATATCTTCCAAATGCTTCAATCCAGGACCAATATGGACCTTTGGTCGCTGGTTTTGGCCAGCTCGTCTCGCCATCTTCTACGAGGTCTGCCGCGGCGCCTTCTGGCTGTGAGAGGGCTCCAGTAAGTGGTAATTTTTCATACAAAAAGTTAGGAGTTCTGAAAAGTAATCTCCAAATTCTGTAATTAAATTACAGCTCTTCCTTTTGAAAGTGAACTGAGCGTTGACTGGTCAAAAGGCCGCTAATACCTATTTACTTTCGCAACTCAGAGGTCATCGTCGTCTATTTTTTTTGCAACAAAACTACTTGACAAATATCGAAGTGAAAGTCTAGTAGACAGGTCGGCTATACGGCTATAAGCTATAAGGATTATGTTAATGTAGTCGTTGATAATCTGATGATTGCCGTCCATTAGCTGTGTGATAAGTAAAGGTCAGATTTGAAACGGTGGTGGCCGCCAATGGATTTGTTTTTGTTTTTTTTTGTCGGTGTTTTTTTTTAAGGTTCCTCAAAAGGAAAGTGGAACCTTTATAGGAGGATCACTTTGTTGTCTGTCTATCTGTCTGTCAAGACCTATTTTCTCAAGAACCTGTGAGGTTTCAAGTTAAAAATTATATCTAATACTTGGGTCTACGGTCTGTTTCAGCTGTGAAAAAAAAACAAACTTTAAAGTCATGACATGACGGCTTATGTTGCATATTTTGCTATTTTACAAGGGAATCAGAAACTATAGGGTACTTCCCGTTAATCTAGAATCATGAAAGGACATTGTTCAGTAGCCATACACCATTCGCCTAAGAATCCACAGTCGTATGAAATTACTTCCCGTGTTCTTAACGATGACTACGAACTGTAATCAAATAAAACTTAAGGACACTTCTGAGAATTGTTTAAAATTTAAGACACTCTCTGATTTTGAGGTTATAATACCTAAGGCATAGTGTTACCAGTGCACGTTTCCAGGAACTACGATTCTTTGTTTTATTAATTTTACAAACATTTATCAAAAAATAGACAAAAAATAATAATTAAAAAGAATATCAATTATTAAAATACACTACAGTAAGTACACATTTTTTTTTTACCTCTAAGCGTTTCCAAACGTTAAACGCATAGTATGTCAATTCATTAAATTACAACTGTCTAGCTAGTGATAATAATGAGAAAACATCTTTCGTCATAAATTCATTCGCTCAGTGGTTTTGGCTGCTTTAGCGCTGCATACATCGGATTGCAGTAAAAAGTGTACAACCCTGGTAACCCTTAAATCAAGCGCTGAAACTGCTGACTTTTTATAAACAATTATGGCACTGCGGGATAAGATTGAGAATGGAGTCGTGATACCTACTACTCTTTAAATTGTTTTCGAGATGCAGGAGTTTCCGTTCGATGATTATAATTGATAGTAAAAGCGAAAAAAGAAATGTGATTACTGTATTGTTTGCACACATTTTAGTCCACAGGCCGTTTTCAACAATGTGCAAGAAGCAATGCCTTACAGCACATGTAAAGGAAAAAATCAGCAATCCGTGAATATGTAGCTATATAACAAAATACCTGCAAGTTTGTATGGAACCCTTGGTGAACGAGTCCAACTCGCACTTGGTTGGTTTTTTTAGCCAACGTGTATTTTAACTCCTCAGTAATTTAAGAGTCCCCGCAGAGTGCAGATTTTCTATCGGCCGACTAAACGGTCGGCCGATTCTATCAGCCGGTATTCGACAGTCTATCAGCAAAATTACGATGAACGAAATGTCAAAATGCTGGGCTGACAAACGCTATCGAATAGCTTATTTAAATCATGTTGATAGTTGGCTAAATCTTTTGAAAAAATTCATCTTGTTGTGACGTCTATAATCATGAACGAAATCGGAAGCTATCTTCTACAATATTTCCACTACTTTTATTTTAGTGAGTAGTTCCATAACTTGATTTTATTTCACTTAATCTACTTTCGTAATACCTTCCTTGTCGTGAAATGACGTATTGTTAATGCTGTATGAGTTATCGTATAATTTTAGCCCAGAAACTTACGAACTGCAGGGCAAAAAGTATGAGTTCAATAGCTTTGATACGGAACGAATGCTAATTGGTTGCCAAGAAGATATTCAATACTATTCTAATTAATGGTTCAGAACCTTTTTGCACAAGAGAAGCGAGGCCAAAAACTGACCAACTGCAACGCAAAAGTATGAGTCCCTTAGCTTTGATACGGAACGTATGCCAATTGGTTACCAAGAGGATATTCAATAGTTTTCTAATTAATGGTTCAGAACCTTTTTGCAAAAGAGAAGCGGATTTGCAAACCTCCGGGTCACAACGACATCCAATGGATAACGAATAAAATTTATTACGTAGCTCGCCTTCCAATTCGATTTCTATTCGTTAAATTTCAACCTCGTTTATTGCAACTGCTTGGCAGTTGGACACATGCTAATCTGCTAAAGGTTAATGCGATTCTGTACGCGTCAGTTGTCTTCTTAGAAAAATGGGATCCGACGCCCGACTGCCAATTGATTTTCTATTGTGGTTCTATATTAAGAATTAACAATTAAAGGTTGCTACTGACGATGGAATAAAGGATGCAGATTTTGATTGATTAAATTTGTTATGTAAGGTTATTTTTATGCATATGTGTTGTATGTAAGAATTGTTATGAATTGCTAATCAGATTGTGAGTATAATGGCAAAAACACTGTTTTGATATAATTTTTTTGAGGTTATTGTTCGTGTCTTCATAACGTGAAACGCATGTTACTAAAAGAGATATGGATATGAATGTTGAAAGATGGAGAGGGAGAGGAAGGCCAATAAGTGATGGATGGATTGTGTGAGGAATGATATGAAGGAGAACCGAGTAATGATGCCATGGCGTCTAATAGAATGGAAGAAGAAAATGTGTTACGCCAAGTAGAATATGACAAGGGAAGGAAGAGGAAGGCTCTGTATGGTGTCGGACGTAAAGAATAGCACCATCCCATATCTTCCCGTGAGTGTCGTAAGAGGCGACTAAGGGATTTGCCAGAGAATGGGCAGCAGAGTTCTCTGTGCTTTTGTAACAACCGTACTGCGATCGCCAACCCGCCTGCCAAGCGTGGCGATTATGGCAAAACCCCCCAAAACGTCAATGTGGCGACACTTGAGGGAGGCCTATGTCCAGCAGTGGACGTCTTTTCGGCTGAAATGATGAAATGATGTGGAAGAGGAAGAATCATCATCTTCTTTTTTCTTTTTAAAAACGTGGTTTGATGTGATTCCAACTTTCACACATTTTTCTTCAACCGCAGTGATGCATAAAGTCCTTTCAAGGCGCTCCCACGTTTTACTTATCCATGACTCTAACCAATCGAAGAAGACTCCTAAATCGAGGCAATATGCATTACTATCAGGCCACCCACACACTCCATATTTCAATAACTCTCATTCACCATCCGAATCACCCATAAAAGCATTAAACCGATTCCAAACGCCTCCAATCAAGTAAATACCGCTACACAAAGTTTACCGAGCAAAATATTCTATACAAGGTTCTGGTGCCTCCTGTAGTCTAATAGATATTTCATTAACCGTAAAATTGCGTTCACAAGCCTAATAATTATCTGAAATCCTGGTTCTGGCGGCTACGCAGGACTTACACCGTTAGTTCTAACTACAATAGGACGGAGCGTAGTGAATCGGTTTTGATTAGTGACTGGGGTCACTGCGGCTTCTTTGGTGTTCAATAAGTCGTTGTAATATTTCTGGATTGTTGGTCCGGTGGCTGAATGATCTTCTGTGGACCGTGAGAGCCCAGATTATTAAAAATGTACTGCTAGAACAGTCTGTTCACTAAATAGACTTCGGACCCAGGTTGGTTGCAGCAAGGAGCCCTGGAGTGTAAAAGTGGTGGTGGCCACAAACGATTCGGCTCTTAATATCATATCCTGCGTGTCCTGCCTCGGTGGCTGCTACTGACAATTTCCTTATGGGAAATGCCAGTAACACTTTGTCCGACCTGGGAGTCGAACCAGGACCTCATACTCGGCAGTCGACTGGCGACCACTAGACCATCGAGCCAGTTTTTGTTTAGTGAAGGGTGATAAGCTCGGCCCTGATCGCTAAGATTGACTTTTCGGAGAATACTTTTTCTTGGCATGACATTTGACTAGGAAAACCCCACTCTACAAAAATCATACCGCTACTTTGAAGCAAAACTGGGTATATATCCACCATGCCTACTCATAATGATAAAAACGTCGCGTCGTTTAATCATGTTTTAAACGCTTAAGACCACACATAGAATACTTGCAGCTCGCTTTGAGGCCCATGTTTTATACCAAATGGCAGAAATTGTGACTGTCCATCCATCGCTCAAGCTAAAAGGGATATTATTTTGATTTATTTTATTTCTCTTAATGTGGCTTTAATGCTGGTTATTTTGTCATATTTTTGAAAAGTGTGACAACTTGAAATGAGAAAGGAAAATATATGATAATCTCAGTTTAAATGAAGAAGTAATTAGGTAAGGTAAGTACAAATACGAATTATTAAATTAAAATATTAGTTACATTACTCTGAAGACTATATTACGGCTTTATATCCAAGTAAGCACTAACTCAATCAGTATAAACTAAGCTTCATAGCCATCATTTAAAATTAAATTCCTTTACCAAAGATTGCATTTAACAAAGGTACAAAACCATCTTTGTACCATCAGTAAACCATAATAATTCGGTATCTCCATATCAATAAGTTGTGTAAATTAGATACATGTGTTATGTTAAACTTGTCGTTAATGTATATGATGTTAAATGTAATGATATCAGTAGCCCTTTCAACAACGCCATCTTTAAATGATTACGGACTTTGTAAAGTATATTTAAATGTAAATTGATTTTAATAAAAGTGATTGATGTAGGTCGTTTGAAGAGTATTATAGTGATTAAGTTATAATACTTGAATTCTTTGAGGAAGTAAGTGTGAGTTTAGTTCCTCTATAATAGTCATATTTTAATTGAATTGATGAACAGTATTTTACAAATAGAACAGTCGTTTTCTTATGCTGTGGACTTTGCTTTTTTATAAAACTCATTCAGAGTAAAGTTTAAGCACGTTGAACTGTTTCTGTGAAATATGTACAATGACACCTAAAATCAAAGGAAAGTAAAGATTACTCAATTAAGTATTCATTTTTACATATGTTATTGTATTCTAACATGAGATACTATGTAGTGAATTGATGGGTTTTCAATATAAAAATCAATTAGGCTGATTTCCGTAACAAAAATAGTAACAAAAATCACTGCTAACTAATATAACAAACAAACGAAATATGTTGCAAAATATCATTATTTACAAAACTCATAAGCGTTTTGCACGTAGGCGCAGCGGTCAAAAGTCGCGGACGCGTGGGTTCCTACGGTCCTGGATTTGACACCCGGTCGTTACGTCATCGTCACCCACTGCTGGGCCTCTTTCCCACGCCGGCCCTTAACTGTTCTGAATTAGTTATGCTATCATTGAAAATATTGTCGAGGAATCGTTTTGGGTAATCGTAAGATAAAATAAAATCTGATTAATGATAGAGATTTGAATTTTGAAGATAATTTT
This sequence comes from Cerastis rubricosa, assembly GCA_949152445.1. NCBI lineage: Eukaryota > Metazoa > Arthropoda > Insecta > Lepidoptera > Noctuidae > Cerastis > Cerastis rubricosa. The sequence continues at coordinate 6,716,331 of OX424540.1, read as the reverse complement.
TGAAAAATATAACAAAATTTAAGTTTTTAATAAAAACAAACGATTTCATAACATCATTTCATTATTCATCATCTAATTATTATAATAATATCCAAGGAAGTGACGCAACGACATATTTTTTTCTTTGAACATAGACACACATGGCAACAGTGACATGCCAATAGCCACCTGGGTCACAAACCAAATTTAAAAAAAAAGAACCGTTACACAAAACTAATGTTGTACAAATGCCAACATTGTTGTAACAATCAAAAAGGCATATAATACCGTGGCGCATAATTCTGCATAGTTTATTCGCGACAGACATAATAAGCCGCTAACGCGGTGAACTGCGCCCACGCTGCCGTGGACGTGTTTAGACACGGCCGTGTTGCATGAACAGGGTTAGGCCGACTGCTCACAGGCGATTTTTGTGGGTTAACAAATTTGGATTTAGAAAGAGCCGGTCTTTTTTAATATTAAGTCAATTCCGTGCGAATTAATTGTGGTCGTGACTTGGACATATTGGAGACTGGCACAAATTATTATAATGAAGTTATATTTTGTCGTTATTATGAAATTGTATTGTGTTGAGAGCAGCGGTGGCCCAGTAGTGGCAGCCCCGACTTACGAGCCGTAAGCCATGGGTTCAAACCCAGGCAGTTGCATTACTATGTGTAATTTATTTCATCACCGCTGCTCTCAAAACGGTGAAGGAAAACATCGTGAGGAAACCGGCATGTCCTAGAACTAAAAATTCGAAGACATGTGACATCTACCAACCCGCACTGGGCCCGCGTGGTGGATGCGTGGAGCCCCCTCCCTCTCATAGAGAGGAGGCCTGTGTCCGAGCAGTAGGAATATTATAGGCTGATGATGATGATAATGTGTCAGTTTTCGGTGTCTACGTCCCGGCCTCCACCAAAGCAGAGACGAGCAGAGATGTGCGAAGCGGAAAGGAGATGTGTAAGAGCTAGGTTTCATCGAAGCTGTGCACCGCTTACCGCTCACGTGTCATCTCATCTCCGCAGTGCGCTTGGTCGCTTAGTACCTACGGAGTCTGGCCAATATAATTACGAGACATCTCCTCTCCATGCTGCTCAACTGTTTCCACTAAAGCTAAGCGGAGACGAGAGTGTAAATAACGAAATTCTATTGGTGGTTTACAACACATCTCCTTTCCTCTCGGTGGAGTCCGGCCCTAAAATACCAATCAGACTGACGGATTCTATCCCCTGCAATGAAGTAAGATAGGATCTGCTCTGCGCAGACCAGTGACAAAAATGCAGTACAAAGATTGCTTAATTGTTTGTTTACGTGATCGGAGTCTGTAAGTGAAAGAGAAATTCATTTGACTGAAGAAAAAGGAACGGTGTTGTTTACAAAACAGTCGCTCTAGAAAGAAATGCTGGCAAATTTTTCATCGCGTGTAATGAATTGTTTGTTAACAAACAATGCAATATGGATAAGGAAAGAAGCTATACGGAGAACCGGAAAACCTTCATAAGTGTGTACGACCAGAAATGAACTGGATGGACTGTCATGTGACAAGTGTTGGGATAAGTCAGGAGAATCAGACATCTGATCTCAACATTCTCCTGATTTATCCCAATTTATTTGGGGTTGGCGCAGCATATCTTCTTCTTCCATACTTATACTCTATTACTCTACTGTCCCATCTGATCTACTAATATTAAAATAGGACGACTTTCAAAACATTCATAACTTGTAACACAGGTTTTTCGTAAAAAAACCTATATCAGGCCCCAGTCTCTCACAGAGGTGGAATACAGCTGAGACAATATTGTTCACAATAACTTTAAGCAAACTTTGTGACGAGAAAATAAATGAATGATTCATTATACTGAAATTACCCACAAAATCACACTCGCAATTCGCGAATTAATCTTGAAATATACATTTCGTATACAATTTAACCGAATAACAACACATTGTCGCGCAGTTTGCGACAAATCGCCGACAATTATAATTTACTAGTCGCCGTGTCGTGTCGTGTAGGCGGACGCATGCGGACGGCTAGCCTATTCAGATCTTAATGTCGCCTAAACAGTCTGGATGGCTTTTCAACCTTTATGTTCAACTTAAACTTAGTAACTTAGATATTCGAGAAAGATTTGCGATGTGTGTCAAACGAAAGTTGTAAATTTTTATGTGTATTTCGTAGGATATTTTATTTATGTTGATTATTGATAGTAAAAATATATCTATCGGTTGGAGATTTGTTTTAGGACATAAATTGTACGATAAGACAGTTTGGAAATTAATAAAAAAAAAAGCTATTCCGGTATCAGTTAATTACATTTTGTGACGAATCTAACTGGAAGATTTTGTTAAAATATTTATTGCCAGTCAAAGCATCAATACAAATATTTGTCAATTCCGTTGACCTGGCAACTTGATACACTCCACGAATCCCACATCAACAAATATAAATAAACCGATCAACCGTAAAGTTCATCAGATTGCATAATATTAGTAGATTCACAACAACTATACACAACAAAGATTACTTAATCCGGGCGACATTACCTGAGATCAACCACGTTTGCCTATAAACGATCTCTAATAAACTCTTAACATTATCGCCTAGGACTACAATATAAATAACGTGTATAATACAGCATGTATTATAAAGGTGGGGTCATATTTTAAGGGCCAAAATTTAATTTATTTAAGTGGAACAACTTTGCTCATGAGACCAATATCGTAATAGCGATAAGATTTTTTTTTGTTTCGTTGTTTCTTTGTTGGTCCCATGGATAAAGTTGCTCAGTTTGATGGTCTGATCCATATCCGTAAAAATTAAAACCTTTCTGATGCATGCTGTATAACGCGCTGTACTATATTCTAGGATATACATGCATAGGTATGTATGGCACATGCGCGGCGATGACGTCAGTTGTTGCACTCACGGGGCAAATGTCACGCCCGCGGCCCACGTGCGCCGGGCGCACCCAGGGCTGCCCAAGTTTATTTGTTTTTTTTTTTCGTTTTACAAATGTTGTGAGTAGGTTGCAACTTGCAAGGTTGTATGTGGGTTTTTTGTAATGTTTTGCTATGGAGTTGTAGGTTAAGTTTTGGTTTTTTCGTTTTAGTACGACATCAGAGCAATTCGACGTACCCTTGGCAGTATGCAGTGCTTACATCTTAGCTGACAGGAGTTTTTATTTTTATTTTATTGCTCTGTGTGGGCTATTCTTTAAAATATGTAATAAAACCTACTGACTGTTAGAATACGCCTAAGGGATTAATATTTTTGCGTGTGTCAATATATATGAATTTAACCAGCCCAGATAATTCTAACCTAAGTTAGTTTTTGAAAAGAGGCAACCCTACAAAGTCACCTAAAATCCGTAAACGATCATCGTGTAGGATTCAAGAATGGAAATTGAGATGTTTCTTTTTAGATATTTGGTTGTTTCGGCTCTGCTGACTCATGTGTTGTTTCCTATTGATTTCCTCATGTTTTGAGTCATTTTCACTGTTAACATAATGGAAGATGACGTGAGATTATCGTTAGATTGGTATCCTTTAAAGGTTATGTCGATTTGAGTTCGTTAACCTTCCAAAACGAAAAAAATGAAGAGGGGGAAATATAGACAGCTTTACGTCCTCCTTGCTAACTTGTGATTATAACTTGTAACTGTGTTAACAATTCCTTATGCGACGTTATAGTTCTGGCAATGAGTTCTTTTTTCTCAATTTTACGATAAATAGGACGCTGCTGTTAAACAGTGTGACGGCCTTATAGCAGGACTATGTTGATAAAGTTACGTTTGAATTGAATAAATAATAACAGCTATAATGTTATAATACCTAAAGATGAAAACAAGACATAATATAAACGACCAAGAGTGACATAAATTAGTCAATTTTGATTGACCCTAACTTCACGAAATTGTCAAATCATACATTTCTTAGCGATTATTTAGACAGCTGAACCGAGGTCAAAATACAGTGATTTAGGTATAACGTAATCAGTTTCTAGTGGGATTTGTGACTGGGCTAAAATGTGTTTATGCGCATTGACCCATGGACTAAGTCTAGATTCAATCTGAAATCTCTTATTTTGTGATGTACCGTGATAGCATGACAGACAAATTATAGCGGAAATAAGTGAGATCTCAAAAATCTAGGAATGTGTATCACTTACGCTTTCTAGATTGAAAAGTTAGCGCCATTTTTACGCTTTCTCGAAATCGTGCTCGCTTTAGATTTGCTATTATTACGCTCTGTGTATTTGATTGACTAATCAACATCCGTTTTTGTATAAAAAGTTAACTTTTCGGAGTTATTCGTGTGTAATTTTCCTTAATGAGTAATTATTTGCTTGCAAGCGAGGTGCTAGGTGTAGTAGGTGTCATTAATACAGTGACACCTAATAAGTCCGTATAATTAAATACTCTGCTATAGGTAAGGTAGGTGACTACCCCCTTTTTTATTTATATTCCATAATGTCCATCCAAAGGTTGTCTGGAAGATATCGCTATCAGCGATAAGACCGCCGTTGTAACCATATGATTAGCAGTTTTGTAAGCCCGTTATTTTTCATTTTTGGTGTACAATAAAGTTTTATTCTATTCTAAGGCAATAGTCTGCATTTTGTACAGAAGGTAGGTATGTAGGGTTAATATTTGCATAGCTATACAGTTGTTCGTGACCACGAAGTTTTTTACAAAAGCGTTATTATACGGCGTGTATTTGTAGCCCGAGCAAGAAAACAAATTATGCACATAATCAAGGAACATAAACATAAAATCATGACACTTTAATCGATCATAACCAACACCAACACAAAGGCATATTGACATTTCTGTTGAAAAATGTCACGACGCATTACACACATAATAATCTCGATCTCCTGACGCATTCGCCCTACCGTTCTCGGAACTGCGCGAGCGCACCTTGACATTCGCATGTCAAATGTCAACCGGCCAATGACCCCGTGCGTGATAGTTCACCACAGATTATCGAGACTTTATTTTGTTTTTTTTTTTTACTTTCGTTGCGTCTGCGTTAAGATTTAAGGGACCGTGTGAAGCTTTTCGACATTTGACGTTTTAAGACATGGGGGCTAACTCGATATTTGATGGATTAAGTCTGTAGGATACATTGGTAATAAAACTTTATTTGACACCATCGAAGATGTAACTCCTTTCCATTAAATTTCTATAAGAAATTAGTCATCTAAGCTACACTTTCTAAATTGCTGCCTAGATTTCTAGCTTCTTCTCAGCCTTTATACCTTAAGCCTAATCTCTATTTCACCTAGAACTGGTTGTTAACTAATTAGCAAGTATAAATAATAATTTCTTCTTGAACCAAATAAAGCGAATGATTCGTAACTGTATTAGGAATACGGTCGACAGACAGTACGAGACGAATTGAGAATCTTAAAGAGATTAATACCAATTTGGAATAATACTCTACAATTACGCAAATGACTCAATTACAGGCTTGTTTTACGAATTATTGTCGAGTAGAACTTGACAAAACGGATTAACAAAATGTTATCTTGTGGTGGAGGACCTTGTGGAGGAGCTCGTGGCTAAATAATTACAGCTGAACGGGTCGATCTTTAAAATTAAATTAAAATTAAATTAAATTAAATTGTGTTTTATTTCAGGCAAAATACCCATATACAACAATTAAAGACAAAATATAATAGTAAGAACAGTCAAGAAATCATATAAGTACCTTTAAGGTTAAGCCGTGCTTGCCGAGGTTAGTCTGTGGATGGGTGCCCATAATTACATACCGAGTTTCCTCCGTGCCTCGGAAAGCACGTTAAGCCGTTGGTCCCGGCTGTCATTTGTAGATCTTTGACAGTCGTTACGAGTATTCAGAAGCCAAAAGTCTGACATCCAGTCTTACCAAGGGATATCGTATTACCCAGTTACTGGGTGGTGGAAGTCAGATAGGCAGTCGCTTCATGTAAAATACTGGTACTCAGCTGCATCCGGTTTAACTGGAAGCCGACCCCAAGTTGTTTGGGAAAGGCTAGGCAGATGATGATCTTGTGGTGATAAAAACACACAGCAATGTCCACCAGTTTCACAATAAAGTTGATAATTTGATGTTCGCTTAGAGAGAACTCTACTCGAAGTAAAGTATTGGCTCCATGGCAATTCAGAATATTCTATTCTGAATAATAATACATTACTCTATAGCATCTAGTTGGTCATCGCCAAAAAAGAAATTAAAGAACCGCTCGTCAGACCAGACAAATTGTAAACTAATATTAGAAAAAATTACGACTACATACGTTTTCTGGCAACTAAATTCAACGTCCAAAACCAAATAGGATTGAACTTAATAAGTTCAACCTTTAAAATATTGACTGACAAATTGTCACTTGGGTATGTCGGCGGACTATTTAAGATAAAAACCTCCATTACACATCACATTCAGATAGTAAATTATATTATAAATTATTTAGGAAGCTATTTACTGTAGTTCACTTAAAAGGTGAACCAGTTTTTGTAGTATATTGCTCGATATATGAATAAAATGCGTATTGCTGGTAGGGTTCACAGAACCTGAAGCAAATCTTATAATTGTAGAAAATTGTGGATATTTTACTTGGCAATCCTTATTTTTGGGAGACTTTGGCTTTTTTATTTACCAAAATATCCTAAAGTTGAAAATTCCGATGAAGTGGGAAAAGCCGGATTTGTCTGGACAAATTAGTTGGTAACCCTAATTGCGGGTTGTTTATTGTGACGGGAAGCTTTTCTGGTGTAATGTCGAATGGTCGGTGTTTGACGAATAGCCGTAATTTACATCCTGGTCAAAGTGAATTGCAGCTTTTATAAGTGTGTGTCATGATTCGAATGCTGTGGATTGGTATAGTTATGGATAAGCCCGAATAGCTTGAATTGTTTAGCGTTTAATTTATACTAACATCTGAAATCACAGGAAGTCTTAGTTTGCGCGAGAGATTTTATCTTTCAGAATAAAATAGTCTTTATTGCACACAAAATTAAAAGATATACCCACAAATTGCAATATATAATATAGCTTATGTACGGCGAGCTTAACCCAGAATTAGGTTTTCTTACAGCAATCCTTTCTTCGATTTGCAAAACAGGATGGTGATCAGAATGATGCGTAGTAGTTTTAATTTCATTAAAGCTGTTTTTAGGGTTCCGTAGTCGAATGGCAAAAAACGGAACCCTTATAGATTCGTCATGTCTGTCTGTCTGTCCGTCCGTAAGTCACACAGCCACTTTATTACGAAACTATTAAGACTACACAGTTGAAACTTGGTAGGTAGAGATGTATTCTATGAACCGGTTTACGATTTTTACACAAAAATAAAGAAATTAAAAGATTAAGGGGGCTTGATTAGAAAATGATCCATGTTGAGTTTGAAGAAACAGTGGTTTTACAAAAAAACACCAATATTCAGATCAAACCACAATACCTCCAATACACAGTAGATCAACATATCCAAGGGAATATTTACGACCTGATGGCACTTGGCAGCGACTACATAAGTACATAATAGTGGTATTCAATGAGCTATTGTAAATTAGTTGGCAGAGGTTACACGGCGCTGAGGAGTTTGCGATATATGGTCAGCGTCGGGGCGGGCACCGCACCATGTGGATTATGGGGAGCGGAATTTATTCATTTCATTTACAAAGAATTAACAAAGAGCAAGGCGTTATTTAAGAATGCCAGTGTTTTCTTAAAATATCAATAAGAAATTGGGAATCGATTAATTTGTAAGATGCATCTCCGTATCGTATTTCTTAAAAGAAAGTTCCTACGAGTCCTTCTTTTATCATTTCCTTTTAAGACAAATATGAAGATCTAGAGATAACAAACTTGCACAAAGAATAACTGCACATCATCAAGGAAACATTAATCAAATAATGACATGCAAAATTCAATAGATTTAGAACTTCTACAAAATTGTTTGTTCAAGTAAAACCCAGCAAGTCCTCTAAACCCTAGAACGTATATCCCCCCTACTCTTACAACTACTGATCCTGTACCACAGCGTTCGCGTTAGTCTGATTGTTTCATTCACTACGTACAAGGTGTGGTTACCGCAGTCCCAGGGAACGCTTCTATTCTATTGCATTTGCTGCTATTGAGATACCAAATATAGCAATATGGTAGCAGTACGTAACTCTGGTGTATTTGTAAGAGCTGCAGAGTTCAGTAAGATATTTTGTGACGGAAACGTTAAATTTGATTTTAGGCTTTGTCTCTCCAAATTCACGATCATGTTTTTTATATAATGTCGCAAAGGGCCTGGTAATAGGTCTATGAAAGGACTAGTCAGATTGGTCAGTAATAGTATCTGATGAAACTCGGAAGAGTTGCTAAGCAGCGTAATTTTCGGAACATAAACAACTGGTGTTGGTAAAAGGGCAGAAAATCTACCAATGGGTATAATTAAATATACAAATATATCGGGTGCAAAACTTGCAATGCCAACTTGCAAGTGCCATGATCTCGGAATACCACAGCGTCAAAATATCGGGACCTCATAATAATTAAAAATCACGGAAAATATCCCAATATCCCCTAAGTGACAGTGCAATTTTATACAGAGGGCGGAATTCGGTAGAGTTATTTATGTACTTATACTGATTTCTTACAGCGAAAGAAGAAAGTGGATATGCCTCAAATCCAGAGATTAATTTTATAGAGCAGGAAAATCCCGTGATTTGTTAAATAAATAAGTTATTTACTTTTACACAATTTAACCATCCGACATGTCCGAAGTTGCAAAATTCCAATGCGTACACGCAAGGGAAGATCCATATTAAAATCAACATTTCGATGCAATTACTTAAATAACTCTATCTAATTCCAACCTCTGGTTATAAACCATGAAAGCTTAAAATAATATCTGATTCAGTTAGTCGTCTACAATCAGATCTCCTCTTGTTCTTCCTCAATACCACAACTGCTCTGATTCTATACTAGACGTACCTCCTCAAATTCCAGTACCAAAAATATACGCACCGAAACGACCACAGTTATGTATCCATGATTCAAGACAGTGTTTGTGTGTAAACAAATTTCGCGCATGTTTGGCTCTGACTAAACTTATTGACACAATTCCTACCGTGTCGAGACTCCAGTCCAACGGCTCGGGATGCCAAAACATCGTTACCGAATAAGATAACAAACGGTGAGGTAATAATAGATGCTGTACATAACAATGATCACTTGTTATGGCGAAAGTTGGTAAACAATCATACGTCACGGTTTGATGTAATTTTGTTGAGGTCAATGCTAGTGTATTATGTATTGTTTATAGGGATGTTGATCTAGGAATTGTGAACGTATCGATCTACAAAGCTAAAGTAGCTGATTTTCCGGCGATTTTCATTTCGATCATACCCCTTGTCCATTGGTTGTATTGTTTACTACGTTAACAACTCGGCTTTTGATTCTCTATGGCAAAAATTTAAAAGCTTAAATAAGTTTGCAAGGTCCGTAATACCAAAAACGTTTCCCTGTTCCATATTCTAAAACGATGCGCAGACTCAAATCTAATTTTAAAATCAAAACATAATTTGAATTAATTCTGAATTAATTGAATTAGTCTTTTTTCAAAGACTAAGCATGAATTAACCTAATTGATATTCAATTCAGTTGGGTGCATTCTAAACACATAACGAACAATAGAAGTTTTTAAACTGACATGGTCACTAACACTATATTCGTTAAACTTTAAACGGTTAAACTCCGTTTATCCGTGATCATGGCGTTTGCAACAGCGCCAAAATATCGGCAACTCGAAACAAATAAAAAACATGGTACATAACAAACATAATATCACGTAATAGGTGGCGAGTCTATTGTCACTAACCGGGTACAAAACCATACTCCGTGGCTGCTGCTGAAATTCCTCATGGAAAAACCCAATAACACTTTGCCCGACCCGGGAATCGAACCTTGGACCTCATGCAGTCGCTTGCGACATAAACCAACGAGGCAGTCCATTAATATATGTGCGTTTATTAAAAACATCTCAATTAAAATCGCCCCCTTAAGTCTCCAACCACGATGACTATCAGACAGACTACAAGTCAAACTGCATCTTACACAAGATCATGAATCAAAGGAGAACGACCTCGCCAGAGTGACAAGCCTTCGATCGTTGCACCGCTATTGTTCAGCAAATACGTTATAGGTGTAACCTTTGGGACGCGTGGGCAACTCCCGCCCTGGGCGTGACCCGGCCATAGATCAAGTGGGTTGTAGGACCTGTTTGTGCCTATGGAAATTAGGAGCTGCAGCATAATGGTGTTGTCACGGGATATATTTGAGAAGGTTATGGGTGTGTATGTTTTATGATTTTGCTGTAGTTCAGTTCCCATAATGTCTCTAGTGATGGCGGAATGGTATTTTGGAGGTCTCCTCTTTTTGAGGGAGAGTGGGTCATATAATCAACCTCCAGGATGCAGTGTGGGTTGGCCAAAAAGAAACGGATCTCTGGGAGCTTTGGTGGAACACACTAGTTTCCAATCCCGTGTTAATTGCTTGAGGTACTTCCAAAGGAACTAAGTAGTAGTAAAACATGATGTAATGGGTTCACAGTTGTCTCTTATACATTAGATTATTCTAGATTGGCAATAACTGTACTAATTTCTCAACAGACAAATGAAATTATAGGACAATACACTGTCTATGACAATATAATCATTTTAACAAATGGTATTTGTTAAAATGATTATATTGTCATAGACCATTCCCCATTAAATTCAGTCATAGCTTCCACCACGCTCTAATGCGACACTAAGCTCTCATAAACAAAAAACGAACACAATCAAATCAACATTCACGCCCAACACCCACCAACTACGTCGTTGTCACAATAAATTCCTGTGTCGTATCTGCGTCGATAGAGTTCGCTCTTTGGTAATAAGCTCTGCTTAGTGCGTGGGCCGAATAATGAAGACATTTGTCGCAGGCCCATACATATGTTATCCCTCTTAAAGCTGTTTTATTGGTTAAGTTATCCTCGTTTGCTTTCAAATTTTAAGGCTGTATTTAAATTGGGAGGTCTCGTATTACGGCCCCACACGTGTATTTGATGCTAAATGTTTTGTTTTGGCGTGACAAAATTCTTTTCAATTGCATGAGAAGACTATTATTAAAAGAAAGTGCGATACGGCATTCTATTGATCGCGTTAGACTATGCTATTCATCTATCTGCAAATTATAAGGATACAACTGACGGAAGAAATATACGCGATAAACTGAAGTTTTCTAGAAAATTATACCTATGGAACAGGAAAATTGACTGTCAAGCATTTGTCTTGAGTCGTGCTATAGGTATAAGTTTAACGGCTTAGTATACACAAGACACGCAACGCCCCGGAAGCAGTGCAGCCCCAACACCAGGGGCGGTGAACCTTTTCACGACTGCGTGACACCTTCGCTTTATTACCCGTTTGTTTTATATGCTACGGATTTTTAAGAAAAGTTACTAGAACTGAACACAGAATGACCATGATTGAATTCTTATAATATCGATCTTCGTCATACTTACTCTATAGCATTCAGTGAGTTTATAATGCAATTGGGGAGGCTAATGTCAAACAGTGGCTGGTCTCCGAAATTACAGCCCATGTAACTCGATGATGATGGTGATGGCATAGTCTATATCATATCGTTCAATGTTACAATGCTCTGTTCATCTGTAACGGAGTGATTGTCTATACTTCCATACTAATATAATAAAAGGGTATGTGTTTGTTTTGCATGTAGTGGTAATCTCCGGAACTACTGATCCGATTCCGAAAATTCTTCAATTCAATCAATTTAATTTATTCATGAACGATTCACATTGTGTTTGATATCATAAATCTATAAATAACACAAAAAAAAACACTTGCATTAAAAAATATAAAACTAACACATTCACGGTACGTACAATAAATTAGAGAAAATAATATAATAAAATTCAGTAACATTACAAATTAAAAAAGTCATTACAATTAAAATTTAAAAATGTAGATATGTCATCGTCTATCGAATACAATCTTTCATTTATACGAAGCTCATTATCCCCAAATGTCATAGGCTATATTTAAAGCGTTCCCGTGGATAATTACCGACGACAACGCAAGCGTAGCCGCGAGAATAAGCAAGTAAATAATAAAATATCGTACGATTTCATACCAAAATCAAGACAATACCCATTTTTCGGCAGTCCTACCCGTGCCAAAAGTTCACCTCCCCTGCCACCATCGATTTTTACCAGGCTTACATAAAATGCAAAGAGTATTTACGTCATATAGAGCAGGTATCAATTTTAATGCGACATAATGGCGAGGTTTCACTTATTTGGAGCAAAACCGATCGCTCGGTGAAAGGTGGCGATGGTATCGGCTGGACTTTCGAGCGTCTTTGTCTTGCTGTATATTATATTATATTAACTGACGGCTACAGTGGCTGGTCACTTCGTAAGTGGACGCTGCGGTTTTGGTTCGCTGGCTGGCTGAGTTTTTTTGCTCGTAAGTGCTGTTAGGTGTACGTGCCACATCATAATATGTCTTGTGTAGTGTTTTTTTTACTTCAAGTACCTATTGATCAGTAAGTTTTGCGTACTTGTAATTATGGCGTGTTTGATCAATTAGACAAGCTTGCTTTCATTCGTTCTCGTCTTTTACAGTATGTTCATCGTCATCTTTCGCTTTGGTCCCAACGACGTAGGTTATCTATTGGAGCCCCATTTCTTTTTCTCCATTTTATTTCATCAATAAGTTCTTCCTACTTATAATCATTTTAAAAAATGCCATATATCTTGCCTTTTAAGACCTGGCTGTGATATAGAAATAGTGCTAGACTTGTCCCTAACAGTGCATTTTTACCAGCGTTAATTTCTTAAATATCAACCTTTTTAAAAAATCTACACCAGTATGTCCAATAGTCAGTTTAAGCACAGCTAGTTCGATCCGTTACCCATTTAATCAGCCTGCAGATTAAGTGTGAAATGGAGAGGCGAGCGAACATTGCCCGTTAAAGATAGAAATGGTTGCACGGTTGGTTAGCCAAAGTTCATTTGACAGCGGGGACGGATATTGAACTTTGATGGGAGATATGCGAGCAATTGAAGAGACACTTCACAAGTTGAGCAGTTCGATCGAAGCACTACCGATGCCGTAGTGTGGTAGACACTAAGTAACAGTGAGGTAGTTACCGTAAACTGCGATCAGGAAACCACAAACATCCTGCATTTACGCGCAAAATCCTTCCGCACTTAGCTTACTGTTAACTTCAGCTTATCGTTATCAGTGGAACCGACAACCACAGTATATTGCCAGTCCAACTAAACAGCACCAGTCTATTAACTATCGACACACGTAGCTCTGTACACCATAAACTGATGGTGTTTAAACTTCGGACTTAGTTTCTGTCCTATCTGAGGTACAAATGGAATGTACAGACGGCATCGAAAATATATGGATGAACAGACAGAAGAAGTAAAGAACATAACATCAAGCGTGTAATCCCCGAAGGGTTAGTCAGAGGTGTACCTTCCTAATGAGTACACCTACGTTGCGTCAGTTAAAGTCCCATGTAATAGGGGGCGAGCCTATTGCCATCAATCGGGCTCAAATGCAGACTCCGAGGCTCCTGATGGCGAAAAGACACCCAATAACAATTTGCCCGACCCGGGAATCGAACTCAGGGTCTCATGCCCACCTGCCAGGGCTGCGGGTTGTTCGAAAGAGATACCGTGGCCCTGGAACACAAAGGGCTAAGAAGGAACATGGATGGGTTTTAGTCAGTCAAGTCTGACACTCCCTTCCGCTCCGCCCAGAGCGGGAGAAATCATTTGATGATTTCCTATACCAAAAAAAAAAAAAAGTGTTTCATGCCCAGCAGTCGGGGTTTCGACCACTAGACTAATGCGGCAGTCAAGAAGTAAAGGCGTTAAGACATTAAAACATTATCTTAACCGGATTAAATTCTTGCCAGAATAACAGTGATAAGCACGGCTGCGGCTAATCCTTCAAATAAATACAGGGATGATGTCAATGACAGAGTCAATAACTCTTTATTCTGCCTTGTTTGTATTTTATTTTTATTACAGTCTGTTTTAGGCACAAAGTAGACACGAATCTTTTTCCATCAACGATTCGCAACCGTACGTGAAGGGTCGCCAAAACGCGATGCAGCATTAACGCAGTCGCAACTGTCATCTTCAATCGCGAATGTTACAAGTGTCGTGTCTGCTACGTCTCTTTGTACATATATTTTCGTCGCTGACTGTACGATCGGCTTTCAGACAAAACAATGGGACTGTAGGCGAACTGGCTGGCTCGGAATACTTTGGTGGTCGGCTTGGGGTGATGATAAAATGTGGAGTTATTCGTTTAAGTGGATTTGTGTGATTGGGATCTGGCGTGAGGGGGAATGGGGTGATATAATATTGATTGTTTTCAATTCAAAGTTGACCAAATAAAGCTAAAGACAAGTTACAAAATCAAGCTCTTCATTTTGCAATATCAGTTTTAATAGGACACTCATTGCGGGTTAGAAAGGAGTTTTATGATTGTTTTGAGCTTTTATAAATATTTTTACGCATTCTTTGGCTTTACTTTTAAACTGAATATTTTGGTTACTTTATCATCATCATCATCATTATCAGCCTATAATGTCCACTGCTGGGACACAGGCCTCCTCTCTATGAGAAGTAGTGGGCTGTAATCCACCACGCGGGCCCAAAGTCACATGTCTTCGATTTTTTAGTTCTAGAACATGCCGGTTTCCTCACGATCTTTTCCTTCACCGTTTTTGAGGAGAGTGGTGATGACATAAATTACACAAAGTACTCGTAATGCTCCTGCCTGGGTTCGAACCCACTGCTTACTGCTCGTAAGTCGGGGCTGCCACCACTGGGCCACCGCTGCTCTCAGCACTGTTGTTAGTTTTTAGCCACCACTTAATTAGACTCTTATGTTCTTACTGCTAGGTTAGGCCTCCTCTAGGTCTAGGGTCTAGGTTCTAGGTTAGGTCTCTCTTCTTCCGCTCCGCCCAGAGCGGAAGAAGTCATTTGATGATTTCCCATCCGAAAAAAAAAAAAAAAAAAAAAAAAAAAAAAAAAAAAAAGGCCTCCTCTCTTTGTGAAGAAACAGTGTGAGTCCGTTACCCGCGGCCAAGTGGTGGTCGTCAAATATCTTCGTTTTTTTTCTGATTGCAACATCATAACAAATCTTAACCCATGAATCAAACATTGACACATCACCGCTCCTTATCCCACGATGCTAGCCCAAATAAATTAATATTTAATTGGCGTGATCGTATCTGCCTTCAAAATGTCGGCCCGATATAAAAATGTCACAGCTACTGACATTTTGGAAGGTAATCCGAGCCAAGAAAGTGATCACGTTAGACCTTTAACCAGCGACAAAAGTTTGCTGTCACATTATGTCGCGGTAGAACGAGACATGGCACTATCGAACCTATTCAGCTCTCGTTTCGCAACGAGATGAGGCCTCGACCAAAGTTTTCTCGCGCTCGCTGTGCTATTTGCTTGGCATTAATTGACGGACGAGTCTGCCTAGCCTTGGTGGCGATGGATTGAAGATATGCATCGGTCTCATTGTAGTCAAATGTCGGTTCATGAGTGATTGGGTAGCTCTGGTGTCGTAAAAGTTGCGTGTGATGAAAAAAATGTTGCAAAATCGCTTCTGTAGTACCTACCTTGTTCTAAGAAAAGAGTACTAATAACAGGCAGCCACCATTCTACGTATGAAACGTCACTTGCGTTGATTTCAGTGCACACGCATTGTCAAATGCTTCTGCCCTTATATGTCACACAAGAGGTTATTTTTTTGCCAACAATGAAACGAAATAACCAGCCAACATTATGCATAAAATATGAGTTCCTATTATTCACAAAAGCAATCATAATTCGTTACAATAAAGCCATTCATGCTACCAATAAAATACCTATATATTATTACCATTGTTTTTTTTTTTTTTGACAGTCTAACAAAAGTATTCTAAACGGCCAGTTGTCACGTCCTTTATAGAACAGAATAGTCGATTATTAAGTCAAGTCTGGTGAGGTCTCGAATCGATAAAGTTATTCGATTATGTCCATTGTTCCGAATCGATGAATATCTAAATCAATAATTCAATTATATTGTATAGATATTCAAAACTGATATTTTGAATTGTTTAAAGGCAATACTTCGAATTATGTTGATGTTGGGTAACTTAAGAGAGGTTAAAAGGGTTGACTATTGACTTTCAAGGAGTTTGGATTTTAATTAGAACAATGACAAGGTTGGCGCAGTGGCTGAGCGGTTGTCTCCTGTGCTGCATGTTGCGGGTTCGATTCTCGGTCGGAACAAATATTTGTATGGCCTACAGGCTTTACAGGTTCCGGGTCTGTTTGTGTAAGTGGGTTTAAATGTTTTTAAACGTACCTACGATACAGAAGTGTCTTTAAAAAAAACAGTGACAAGGGCAATTTGTTAGTATGTTATTTTGGCAGTGAAAACAGACTGAGAAAGACAAAATGAACAGTGATATTCTATTAGCGATGACGGTAATCGAAAAGTCAAAATGTAAAGGAGTGACATAAGCTTTCGAAAAGCATGTTAAAGTCATTATTAAAATAAACGCTTTAAAACGATTGCTTTTCTAGAATTCTAGGCTCAGGTTTATTCCAACCTTTTTTGCTATTTCAAACCACGTAAATAAAACACTTTTACAAAACACATGCTCAATTACATCCATAAAACATTTGTCACTGACATTCCTTTTCACTTTTTCAACTTGACAAACGCAATAAAACCACAGGATCGTATAAAACATTCATTCAATTACAGCCTGTTTCACACTTCATAAACTGTAGAACAACAGCATTCTATTATTTCCCATTTATCCCTAACAAGTATAATTTGCGAATAAATATAAGAGCGTGTAAACTAAGGTTGGTAGCTTGTAGCTAGCGGGAGCCTGCCAGTACGTTACTACTTTATACGGCTTTGGTAGTAACACCGTTTGAACTTAGAATAAAATTGTTTGAAGTGAAAGGGTTCGACGTGGGAAAAACAAAAGAGGTTCGCTGTTTAATTTATTTATTTAATACTGCAATTGGCTGCTGAATGCTGCGCTGCGTGTCGCGTGTTCGATTCCCGCACGTAACATATATTTGTATGGATTACCATATCGTTTTAATAAAACATTACTGTTTTAATCCTTTTCCAGTGTTAGAAAGAGATGATGCTAGACATTCTGTATAGCTCCGTCCATTTCACACAATGGAATAAAAGTAAAACAATACTGCTTTAAGACGTCATGGTAGGCCAGCGGGTAATTTTTCGGGTCTGGTTGTTTGTGTTTGTGACTTTAAATGTTTGTAAACATACCCCACGATGCAGGAAAATTCCCTATGGGGGGTAAAGTTTTAAAAAAACTTAGGCACTCAAAATTTCAAGAGATAGACCAAATGTCATAGAGATTTTCTACCAGTCAACCTTTCAATTCTTCTGTCAATTCAGTGGATTAACCAGGAGTTGTTCTGTTTCGCGTCGAGCTTGTGAAATTATTCACTCTGTTTTTTTTTTATCTGCTGCGAATATTATGTCGATATTGATACTCAATATGATATTTTCTAAAACAAAATCCCTTCAGATATTCAATTCATCAGACATAGAAATAAAACTGATAGCTTCACGATGCAATATAAAACAGAAATTATACTTAAAGAGCTTCTCGCTACACTACCGCCCACGCAAATTAAAGAAAATTAATTTTCCCGATCATCGTTCCAGCATTATTTACTACAAGGCAAGTCCCGTACACTGTCTGGCAAGGAATAGTAGCCCCGCCTACGCGCAGTTCGCACAAGGTGCAGAGCCTCCGGTCAGCACATTACTTACCTAACATGTGATCTTCGATCCTGACCTAGAACTCTGCTCACCCGACTCCAGGGTAATATGTTTAACAATAAAATTGTACGCGAAAATGGCTTGGGATGAAGAAGGTGCATTTTTATTGGGTACGTGAATATGTTGTGAAGTGTGTTGTTGTGTTTTATGGAGGATTTTTGCATGTATTTCAGAAATTCGAGTAAAGGATCATGGAGTTATTTTAATGGTTGTAGATTTAGTGTATGTCATACTGTTCATGTATTTGTAGTTAAGTAAGTCATCATCATAATCATCATCATTTCAGCCGAAAAGACGTCCTCTGCTGGACATAGGCCTCCCCCAACGCCATATTGACATAAGGGGGGTTTTGCCATAATCGCCATGCTTGGCAGGCGGGTTGGCGATCGCAGTACGGTTGTTACACAAACACAGAGAACGCTGCGGCCCATTCTCTGGCAAGTCCCTTAGTCGCCTCTTACGACACCCACGGGAAGATATGGGATGGTGCTATTCTTTACGTCCGACACCATACAGAACAAGTTAAGTAAGTATATGTATTTGTATGTATTTTGTCTACTACGGCTACATCAGGTCATCTGCCTAGCCTTTTCCCAAACTACCTTGGGGTCGGCTTCCAGTCTAACCAGGATGCAGCTGAGTTCCAGTATTTTACATGAAGCGATTGCCTACCTGACCTCTACAAACTAGTAACTGGGTACGATACCTCTTGATAAGACTGGATGTAAGACTTTTGGCTTCTGACTACTCGTAACGACTGTCAAAGATCTACGAATTGCAGCCTGGACTAACGGCTTAACGTGATTTCCGAGGCACGGAGGAAACTCGGTATGTAATTATGGTCACCTATCCACGGACCAACCTGGGCAAGCACGGCTTAACCTTAAAGATCGACTCGTGTGGCTGTTATTATTTAGCCACGAGCTATATAAGGTACTAGTTTAAAATTTCCCCCCACCAAAACATGGCAATATCTAGCATAACTAATAAAGTATCAGAGCACAAATCGCCTTTGGCCCAACAATATCACCTGCTGGTTATAAATCTCCGTCTATTGGCAACTGGCACATACAATCCGGAGTATTGTACAATGTCGAACAGTAGCCGTGATTTGTATCGCTAAGTATCGATGTGATAACAAGAGCAGATAGTGGGAACACATCGATAACACCATCGATTTATGGGCGCAACACTAGGGCTGATCTATGGGGCTGGGTTTTGGAGAGCAGATTAGTCGAGTACAGGTGAGCATTTTGGAGCGTTGGTGATGGGTATCTAAGGATGAAATTTGACGGTGAATGTGAACGTGGTAAACTGCGTTCAAGAGCTGTTATTGCTTATTGTCACTGACTGCACTTAAATGTTGTATATTCACACTGGCTGCTCTTCTTCTCTATCTTTGTGTAGAGATGTTGTTGGCGTTCAGTTTTATTTTGTTACGAATACCTCGTCCTTTTCTACCTTGAAGTTACACATTTTGACAAAACTTTGCTTAATTTGCCCGTTGGCTGACCCTAAGACAAGGTCGCCATGAAATGTTGGGGGTCCTAGGGTCTCTTAAATTAGACAACCAACTCGATTGAACGTACTTTAATAACTGAACTAGCTGTCCGGCGCAACTTCGTTTGCGTCACATTTTCCCCGTTTTCGCAACATATTTCATTGCTGCTCCACTCCTATTGGTCGTAGCGTGATGATATATAGACTATAGCCTTCCTCGATAAATGGGCTATCTAGCACTGAAATATTTTTTCAAATCGGACAAGTAGTTTCGTAGCCTATTCAATGCAAACAAACAAACAATCAAATCTTTCCTCTTTATAATATTATATTATTATATTATAACTGAATAATAGGAATCTATATTATAATGCGCATTAGAGTAAAGTGCTAGCTTAGCTTAATATTATACTTATATTCTAAAGGTACGTACGTACATACTACGTTATGCACTATTAGGGAGCATACATACACTTCAGTTGATAATCTACTTTAGACAGGAATCGGTCGAGTGAAATCTATTTGAAGGACTTTTAAAATGTTCATCATGAATTAATATCATCGGATATAGAAACAAAAGACGATGTGAGAGTATTTCCCAAAGTTCTAGAGAAAATCTGTTTTAATCAAAGGAGCTTATTATGCTTCGGCAATCAATAGAATATATTGTCCTTTTTAACCCAATGGTTGACTGGTAGAGAATGCCTTGTGGCATTAAGTCCGCCTTAGTGCCACTATTGTACATGAAGTTTAAATAAATAAATATCCAGGGAAGCCCTCCTCACTGCAACTCCTGAAAGCCAGGATCGACAGTGGCAACCACCAGAAAAGCGTCGAGACAATGAAGCCCTACCAAGTCCCAGAAAAACAATTTAACTTTCTTGGATTCCGCAAGGAAATTAATCAGAAAAAAATAGCGAAGGACAAAATTAATTAGAATATAAAGAAAATAGAATATTTACAATTTAATAGAATATTCAGATTATTTAGCTCGTGGCTAAATAATAACAGCCGCCCAGGTCGATCTTTAAGGTTAAGCCGTGCTTGCCGAGGTTGGTCTGTTTAATGGGTGACCATAATTACATATCGAGTTTCCTCCGTGCCTCGGAAAGCACGTTAAGCCGTTGGTCCCGGCTGTCATTTGTAGATCTTTGACAGTCGTTACGAGTAGTCAGAAGCTAAAAGTCTGACATCTAGTCTTACCAATGGGTATCGTATTACCCAGTTACTAAGTTGTGGAGGTCAGATAGGCAGTGGCTTCATGTAAAATACTGGTACTCAGCTGCATCCGGTTAGACTGGAAGCCGACCCCAAGATAGTTTGGGAAAAGGCTAGGCAGATGATGATGATTCAGACAGAATAAAATTTGGTTATCAAGTTATAACCAATAATAATCATCTACAGTCCACAGCATAAAAAACAATCTTCCCAAGATTCAAAGGCACCCAGCGTTATAAACCGAAGTGACGATTGCAATTCCTGCGAACATTTTCTTCACTTACATAACTGGCAGCAGTCGCAGCATTGTAGCAGGTCCCTCCAGTTCGTAACGAGAAGCACAATAATTTGCACCTAACTAAAACCAGCAGACATTTTGAATTTCAAATCGAACTATTTATAATCAGTTTGATCGTTATCCGAGCGAAGGGAAAGTAACAGAAAATGATCTCTCCCGTGAAATCTAAGTTGTTCCTATAATAATTTAGCACTTGATTCTACAATAGCGAGTCCTGTCTGTTAGATAAAGGTCTTAGGAACGGTGCACAGATTAATGTACGCACAGAGAGCGCAGTGCCGACTTATTTCATCAATTCCACGGTTGTCGCACAGATGATTTCTGGTCTGTAACTTATCTATGCATTTTAACGTACAATGGAACGTTGCAATTAGAATTTAATGGTTCGTATTGTGTGGGTAGGTTATTTAGAGGAGATTTTTTGTGTCAGTTTTTCTTTGGATGTGCATATTTATTATGGGCGGTGGTTACTCTGTGCCATTATGTTGTTAAGCGAAAGGTTGGAGCTGTATCTATATTTAGATGTTACGAATAAAATACTTATTAGTTTAGGAGTATTTTAAGAAAGATACAGAAAAAGTAGGACCGCCTATGCAAGGAATTATTTAACTTCTTAACGTTGTCTATTTAATTCTTCCTCGTTATTGGATAAGTACTGTATTAATATTTATTTCAATCAAATATTGTAATCAAATCAATTGATTTTCAATTACTTATTCCAGATTTATCGATTCAACACAGAAGGTCGTATGCAAATGATATCTTAGTGCAACTGTTTTGCTTACTCTGCGGTGTTCCCCGCCCACGCCTGTCGCGGCCCGCCGCGTAAATATAGCGCAGAATTAGAACTACCCGCGGTTATTTATCGCATGCGCGCGCAGAGAAATCGACGCACGGACCGCTCAGTGTCACTTCCTGCTCAGACGCTGCCGTGAACGCACGCTCGTGCCGTAACGCTCATGTAATAGTCCTTTATTTGATGCCATAAAACTATATCAGCCTGCCCCGTAATACCGATCGTAATCGTTTATCTGATTGTTGTTTGATGTTCGTTATTTATATTTTCGTGTTTCTTACCAGTTCTCAAGAGAATGCACCCGGTTGTGTAATCCGTGGCGAATTGTGCCGGCAACTTTGTTGTGCCGTAATAAAATCGTTAAGTGCTTCTTATGCCTTAATTATTTTATTGCAATTTGCATGTGTTGTTATTGCAGTCACGATATTGATGGGTCGTGTTTAACTCATTTATTGAGATGAGTAATGCCGCCAGCTAGTTAAAAAAATACCTAGCGATTAACCTCAGAAATCAATTCCAAATAATTACCAGAAACAAAGACTCAAAATAATAACCTTCCTACAAACTTAATCACAGTCGTAACTAGTTTAAAAGAATGATTTCAATACGCGGTTAGGACATATCATGTCATAGCTACATTTAATTTATTACATACTACATTAAATTCTACAATTTCGCGTTATTTATACCGGCGTAAATGCCCATAAAAAATTGCGGGTAATAAATCTAAGTAGAGAATTGTCACAGAGTAGTTACGATGTCAGAGATGGCATCGAGTGAAAATGGTCCTATTTGGAATTTTTGACGCGTGGCCAAAGTCGGAACTAACGCTGCCATCTTGTTTTTTCAATACATTTTCCACGGACAATTTTGGGAATGTTTACCAACAGCGCCTTCCTACGATTATGAATCAAGTGCCAAAAGAACCATGCTTCATTTTAGTTACGGAAGTGGGTCCTTATGTGCGCATGACCGATGACTTTTTATGTGTTGGCATTTACTCGACATTTGACATTACCGCCCGCCATACATCTAATTATTATTTGTGGGTGTGGGCCGTCGGTGAGCTGTCCGTCCTAACTGGGTTATTGGGGTCCCGCAAGTAGTATTTGGTTCAAGTATTTTTATTTTAGTGTTCTATTGCTCTGGTTCGAGAGGCTATCTATGTTTGATTTTAAGTTACCTATTGTCAATTTTACATTTTTGTTTCTGGTGTATAGTTTTTAAACTTATATGGTCACTAACACCATACATAAGGCTGGAAACGGGATATTTCCTATTATCTATGTGTCCATGTTCGTGTGTGTCTGTATGTTGTTGTTTACCATGTGTGTGTGTGTGTGTGTGTTGTTGTTGTGTTGTGTGTTTTTCTGATGCAATTCAGTGGATTGTTCCATTAGAAAACTCTAAAATTAATAAATAAATATGAAATAGAGTTCTCTAGTTTGAATAGGCAAAAGAGCCTATCTTTTATACACATTATTGTGCAGCCAATACAACAATATTTATGTTGTTATTAAGCCAAACACAGTTTGCAAATATTCGATAATCATTGAGCCGACACGCGACAGGGTAAATCGAATAATCGTACTGCGTTGTACCCTGGAAGGAATTCTTAATCGAGTTAAACTGCAATGCCACGAGCTACTTGTTGAAGCGGCACACATTTGCGACAGCGACTGCGCTGAAAGGAAAACGAATGAAAAAAGTTGCTATTAGAAGCATGCCATACGTCACTGCGACGCGAGTTCCTACAGACGCCGCAGTGCTCACGCGAACAAAACAACTGACACACACTCGCGTGGAAGTTGCTTCGCCCGAGGTCGTGAACGGGACCTAAGGACACCAATAAAACAGTCCATGGCAGGTTATTAGTTTAAGCCCGCAAACACTTTGGCGACCTAGTTTTATTAATTGTTCAGATGCTCAGCCTGTGGCCAGAGAGCTGGCTGTGACAGGTTAGTGGGCAACCAGCGGATTTTATGGACTTTACATTATTTAATACCGAACCACCTCGAGCAGTTTTACCGAGTTAATTTTATGTGCCTCTTGAATTTTGATAAGGTGTTCTAAGAGGACGAGTTTCGTATGTATATGAATAGACATGTTGAGAGATTTTACTGGAAAATTATCTATTTATTACTTTCTACAAAATTATGGATGTGATTATCAAAGAAAATAATCTAACGAGTTTCGTTTGTATATGCAGAAGCATGTTGAGAGATTTTACTGCAAAATTATCTATTTATTACCCCCGGCAAAATTATGAATGTAATATAAATTATCAAAGACCAGTGGTTTCTAGAGCCTATTCAATGTAAACAAACAAACAATCAAATCTTTCCTCTTTATAATATTAGTTTAGAAAATAATCTAAAATTAAAAAAATTGCTACGGAACCTTTACCCGTACCGAAAGTTCGCGCCCGTCTACTTCTTATGATGGATACATTCGTCGTTTTTAAACCTGTTTATGTGATTAATGCATTACCTAGTGAATGTCACGCGTGTGCTATGCTCTAATTAAATCTCTTCCTTTGTCAGGCTTTGCTTATTATTTATTTTGGACGATGAATATTTATTAGACCTTCGCCACCAAGTGTCCAGCGCTGAACGGGTTATAAATCTTAAGTCGTGCTGCTACTGGTCTATTTTGTGGGCTTAAAGTTCAAATATTGTTATTGGTGGTGTAATTTATTTCGTCATAAATACAGCTTCTATTTCAAAATTTGGAGAATTCAAATAAAAGAACGGGCATTTGCAAGAAATCTGGATTCATGATTTATCTGTTCGTTTGCTTTTTTATGTTCCTAAAGAAGTATGTAAACTACAGCCTAATCTAAAGGCCGGACAAAGTCTAGACGGAGGCAAAAATCCGGATATGTCCGGATAAATCGGGATGGATGGTAATCCTAATCGTAAATGCAGATAAACTAATTTGAGTTCATTAATTTCATCATGTTGTGTGCGTCATCCATTTGTTTTAAATGTTAAGTTTTGATATTCGTTGTTCTTTCATAATTTGTCATTATGATCCGTACTTATGAAATGCTACGCACTGTATGGAAGAACTGCCATGTTACGAATCAACTGCCTTGCCTTTTCGAATATAAACTCAAATTCGCCTACCAAGCATGGTTTATGTTATGATGCCTAAGGCAATCTCTGGTTTAACGGCCTAAGCAGTAGGCCTTATGTTATACTAAAACGGACTGGGATGTATATGTTATAGGCTTCGACCACAGGTGGTCAGACTTAGTACTGGCCTGGAAGAATTGACAGTGCGCGTAGCCACTGGGCATAGCAGTTCGAGAGTAAAATATGAGACTGCGTTTGGTCTTTGCCCTAATAATTATGGGCATAGTTAAATAAATTGATTGCAATAGGTGATGTTAAATGTTGTTTTTGCTTTTCATGTATCACTAAGACTATCATAAATACTGCTGGTATTTTTAAGCTATGTATTGCTTGCCTTGACTGAAGACATACTGGTCGAGATTATCAATCATTTGACCCATCAATTGCCGGAATATGTGGCGAAAATTTGGTGTTAATATGTCGCAGCGCCTTATATTAAGGTAATACGCAACTTTACACGGTCGAAGAACCTCTTTGAATTTGACACAATCTTTTTCTGCAGTTGTTAGTGTCGTTACTCAAACAACTTCTCAACATCCTCAATATGATTACAATTTATATTTAATAGATAAATGATATCATACATGATAAATAATTGATGTAGGACGCAATTATGTAAATGATTGTTCTTCATTAAAATTGGATCAAATCCGCTGACAGCACGGAAGTGTACGGTCGTTTTTATCACCTGTTATTGAGTTATGTTTGTCGACCTCGCCAGTGTCGCGGGACGGCAAAAATACGAGATTACATTTAAGAGTAGGTGTCATACGTTTGAGTTTATTATGAGACAGACGACATAGTCCGGTTGAGCAGAAATAACCTTAGCAGGTTGTTGTTGTTGTTAGTGATCGAGAAAGGTGCTTTGCTTGAAGAAAAAATTGAAATTTAGAATTTATGTAATAGAAAAAACAGAAGTGAGTTTTCTAGATTCAAGATAAATGGAATTTTCTCAATAGCAGCCACGGAGTCTAGATTTGTTTTCGGTTGATGGCAAAAGGCCCCCTACATGGGACTTAAATCATCATCATCATCAGCCTATAATGTTTCCACTGCTGGAACACAGGTCTCCTCTCTATGAGAGGGAGTGGGCTGTAATACACCACGCGGACCACAGCGGGTTGGTTTTCCTTCACCGTTTTTGAGAGCAGCGGTGATGAAAAAATTACACAAAGTAATGCGCCTGGGTTCGAGCCCACGGCTTACTGTTCGTAAGTCGGGGTCGCCACAACTGGGCCGCCGCTGCTCTGTTGGGACTTAAATATATCTTGCGAAAAGTAAAGTAAAGTGTACAGTAATTGGGTGCACCTCTGCCCAACCCTTCGGGAATTACGGCCGTGATCTTATGTTATAGAAAGAATTATAATGTTTTTCATTCGAGATTTGTTTCTCTCAAAAAATATATGGTCACATTACAGTGTTAGTCATAACGTAGTTTTTACAAGTTATGCCTACGAGCAATGGCCACTGGCCAGTGGTGGGTCGGTTTTTTGTTCCAGCATACTATCGGTTACAATAATAATATGTATGTCTATGTAGTCCTGGACATGTATCGAGATAAGAATGAAGAATGTATTCGAGATTAATTAGTTTGCATGTTTTGTTATTAGGACCAGGATCTTCTCAATGACTAATCATCATAAGCCTATATTGTTCCCACTGCTGGGACACAGGCCTCCTCTCTATGAGAGGGAGTGGGCTGTAATCCACCACGCGGGCCCAATGCGGGCAATAAAATTCGAAGACACGTGACATATACCAAAGATGTCGTATGTCTTCGAATTTTTAGTGCTAGAACATAATATATTGCCTCACGATGTTTTCCTTCACCGTTTTGAGAGCAGCGGTGATGAAATAAATTACAAAAAGTAATGCGCCTGCCTGTGTTCGAACCCACGGCTTACTGCTCGTAAGTCGGGGCTGCCACCACTGGGAAATCACAATGAAGAATAACTTTGGGACTTTGTTTTAGTACTTCTTTACAATGAATAGAACTTTGGATTAGTTAAAATAACAGTGAACTCTGGCTGTTTTGACTGTCCAGTATGGTATTGTTTTGACTGTCGCAACCTTTTAATGTCATAGAACCACAATATCGCTTTGCCATCGAAATATCAACAAGTATATACAACGTGTAACGTTAAATGCGCAAAACCTGAAAATAGTTTGATCAGAATAACGAGTAGAATCAATTGAACCACTTTTTAATATAAGTCATATCTTTCAAAAAATCTTCATGAAAATGTTGCCCTGTCTATTTTTGTTCATAGGTCAAGCCATCACGTGCGCAAACCCTTCAAAATAGGTAAACAAACACAAATGTTTGTCGTCCAATTCAAATTATAGAATAATTATTAAAATATTAGAATTAAGTCAATTGACTTAAAAATCACTTGGGGTGTCTGAGGTTTTGCGCATTTAACGGTACACGTTGTATAACTAGGCCAAAGAAAAGATGGACGGATGGTGTGAGGAATGATATGAAAGGAGAGAAAGAGTAAATGATGCCGTGACATCTAACAGGGAAGTAATGAAGAAGAAAACGTGTTGCGCCGAGCCCAAGAAGAATGGGATAAGGGCAGGCAGATGATGATGGCTAAAATTCATTTTTCAATACTATTTATCTACTTTAATATTTGTATGCAAAAGTTTACATAGTACTACTAGTCTAAAAACCAAACTGTCTCATTATGTATCTGTGGAGAACGTGGTTGATTTCACATTTGTATAATTTCTGTGTCCTAACTTTTTGTAATTTTTAATGTGTAATTGTTTGTTTTCCCTAATAAATACAATAAAATAAAAATAGTACTGCAATAGGTAAACTACTCCATAAACATATTGGATATAGTAGAAACTGCATAAAAATTCATCATCATCATCATTTCAGACGGAAGACGTCCACTGCTGGACCTTTGCCTTCCCCAAAGGGGAGGTTTTGCCATAATCGCCACGCTTGGCAGGCGGGTTGGCAATCGCAGTACGGTTGTTGCAAAATGAACAGAAAACGCTGCTGTCCATTCTCTGGCAAGTCACTTAGTCGCCTCTTACAACACCCATGGGAAGATATGGGATGCTGCTATTCTTAACGTCCGACACCATACAGAGCATTAAAATTACGACGACTGAAAGATACTAATGAACTAAGTTCGTTCTGACTTCGAATTGCACTATATTAAAACATGTTTATTGCCCTTAAACAACCTAGTTCCCATCTCCATAATATCTCAATATGTATGAACACCAGATAATAATTACACATGCTAATATCTTTATCAACGAAGCGACGGACAACTTTACGGTTCCAATGTTTATTGCCGAGGTAATTGGTATTTGGTATCGGTATCGGTACCGGTATCGAGGTTGCGGCGCGTCACTAGTCGATAAAGTGGAGTGTCAAACAACACGAACTTAATTAAGGCGTTCAGTCAATTTGATTAAATATACATATTACATGTGAACTTTTATTATGTGGGTGGAGTGTGAGATTTTGTTAAAAGCACCGTTTGGTATGGTAATTACTGTATTTATTACGAATATGTGCTCGCAGTACGAAAAGAGGTGCAAGTTTTTGTTTTCAGGCAATCAAATTACCAAATTATTAATTTTTTTATTTCAAAAATGCTTATATGTTTATAAATAAAAGGTTTATTATGCCACACAACTGATGGGATGGGATGGATCAAAACCCGGTTTGAGTCCCTCGCATGCCCTGTTCGCAATAGGTTGCTACTAAATGGTCAAATTTGTTTTGGCACAAGCCACATAGTGCAGAAACTGGCTTGACTTATTTCGTTTGTTCCATGCAATTCTATTGTGAAGTTCTTGTTCGTGGAAGTCATTAAAGGTCCAAAATGAAATCACTAAGAACAGCATCCTCCAGCCTGCTAGTATGATTTTGGCAAAGTCTTATAAAGCTTTTATAAATAATTTGGCTCTTGCCTGAGTGAACATACACGTTATCTATGGCTTTTGTTATTGGGATATTTCTTGATGTGTAATAAAATGTTCCTTACAGAATTTTCTAGTTTTGGAATGAAAACAATCCGCACTGAAGGTCTTTCAGAAAGAAAATTCCATTATTTTTTCAGTATTTATTCATATGCAACTAGAGCATGCGACACGTGACAACTGCGTCATAGTTGTTTGTTGAAACACACAACACGTGTGTTGGAAACAAACACCTATGACACAAATTATGTTGTTGATAGTGCGAAACGGTTTATTGTAAAAATATTATAAGCTATCTATACAAAAAAAACATGGTAAAAAACATGTTTTTACCATGTTTTTTTTGTATAGAAATTCTGCGTTCTTAAGTTGATAAGAAAGACAACTTAGATAGTGATCTATTTTTCATACGACCAATGTTACATCCATGTTTATTATAGTGCAGTGTTATGCTTAGACGTGTCATCAAATAGTGATCAAAGCATACAACAATATTTCGATCATTTATTGACCCAAGTTAAAATCAGCCCTTACGACGGGTCTATTTTATAATTGAATGAAACGACTAATTCAAACCTAATTCGGTCTTCGATATTTGATTGGAAGACGAACTCCATAAAGCATTCCAATTTCAAAAGAATCAAGTAACCGTCGGCCACAGACTGAATTCGGATTCGTCATAAAATTCCAATCATACCTCAATCATTTATCGAACTCGGAATACAGACCTCACATGCACATACACGCCACACCTCACGAATGAGGTTGGTATCCATTACCACTGGCATGTATCTGTTCAATGAAGTGTAATTACGAATGTTACAAAACACAGCCGCTCCAGTTTCCAGAGGCTGTGTGACAAGGTGTGTGTGTGTGCCGGGATGGTGTGGTGTGAGTGAGGGGACAGTGACCCGAGCTATCTCGAGATCGCAGCCTCCGACCGGCCAGATGCCGAAAGATGTCAGCCAGGTACGGACTAGAGACGGCTTGATCTTCTTTTTGATTAATTAAAAATGAATATTTTTATAAAAAAGTGTGTTTTTTGGACTGCTGTTGCTTATGGTGAATATGACAGAAAGAGGAAAGGCGTTATAAATCTCATAAGTTCTGCACCTTTGACATTATTAAATTAAAACATCAGACATCTTGGCGCAGATAGATTTCGGACTCGTTCATATGAAAAATACTACCAAAATACTCGATCACCTTGATATAGAATAATAATTATTATGATTTGTCATCATATCAAAATGTATTATTTTATTTAAAACAAAAGTTGTCTGATTTCTATACTTTATCTAAGTCAGCAGTGATATTGAAACATCAACAAACATCTAATATTAATTTACTATTCTTAATTCACCATAATTATGAAATGTTGATGTCAACAGGTGAAGCAGATAATGTGTCTATTTTGAATTTTTTAGTATCATATTTCAATTTTTTTAAATATCATCTGTTTCGATCCAATTTATAGTCATGTTTCGGATCAATTGATATGCTAATGTATATTTTTTTGTTTTCAATGATTTATTTTGCATTTCTATTTGGTTTATCTAAATCTTGAATCAAATGTCACTGCATAAGGTTAGATTGGTTGCACGGTTCATTAACTTAATCAAATTGTATGAACTGGATTCTGAATTAGAAAAACTTCCATAGGTCACTGGAGATCAAATTAATTGCATGAGGGAAAAAAAATGAGCTGGGGCACGATAAGAGTTAAGGTACTTTTAAGCAGGTTTATTTACCGAACTAGAATTTTCCGTTAAAAGACGTCATGTACTCATGTATTGCCCTGATAAAGTTTATCTTCCAAAATTGGTAGAATTGTGAATAGATTTACTAGAAAAAAATAACTAAACAACAAACAATATTTTAATCGTTCAAGACTTTTAACCTTGAACTGAATTTAAGAGGCTAGATACAAAACATGTACAACTGGGCTTAAACTAGGAAGATTCCTGTGCTATAAGCACCAGTTGCTTTCGTCAACACCGTGTTCGAGCAGCCATTTTACAAATTGTGGTGCGGTGCAAGGTAAGTATTGCAATTTTCATTAAATCAATGGTAAATCTCTAAGTGCATGCAAGAATGCGTGAGTGTGTGTGTGTGAATGAATATATGTTTGTGTGTATATTTATGTGTGGTGTGTTTCTGTGTGTGTATGGTGTGTTTATGTGTTTCTTTTGCGTGTGGTCATAGGCGTGAGCGGCTTTATTTTATACTTTTTATAATTACAGTAACACAACGAATACCTCAAATATGAAATATAGACTGCCTCGTTGGTCCAGTGGTTGGAAGCGCGACTGCTGAGGATGAGATCCTGGGTTCGATTCCCAGGTCGGGCAAAATGTTGTTGAGTTTTACGTCAGGAATTTCTCAGTAGCAGCCATGGACTCCGGATTTATGCCCGGTTGATGACAATAGCCCGCCTCCTATTACATGGAACTTAAACATAACTAGCGACATGTGGGCGTAACATTATTTACACCTCTGCCTAATCCTTTAGCCATTATAGGTGTTATGCTTTGTTACGGAACATATGTTCCAAACTCGAAAATTCCAAAACAGAATTCATCTTCAGTCCGTCTCTGGTTTAACCTTTAGCTCGCGGCTATCGCATATAAAAATAAAAGTAGTTGTGTTAATAACGTATTTTTAGTGCGCGTTTGGTAGGGAGCTACCGCAGCCGCGCAGGTGCGTTGCCCTGCCCCCGCGCAGCCCAGCCCCGCCCCGCCCCCTGCGCAGGCGCAACGCAATCTTAACCCGTAATTAATTATGTTTTGGCGATCCTACACGATTGTCTAGGTTGGTTCGAGGTTGTTCAAGAATCACATTTTGATTGATAGTAAGATTAAAAAGAAATGTTTTATCACTTCTTCTGTAGCCCAACTTAATTA